>PYIU01000004.1:2400000-3000000 GCA_003415625.1 Aquanectria penicillioides | reverse complement strand
TCGAACGAGATTTCCTCCACCGCCGGAGATACACCACCAACTCGAACGAAACAAGAGCAATCAGTCACCCTTAAGCCGGGCCTTTTCTCTCCCTTGCCTTCCCTCCCTCACCACCGACCTGCTCGAGCGACCGAAACGCCGTGGACGCGAACAAGGGAATCGACCAACCCCTCGAAAACCACGATAATTCGCACGTGCGCACGGCATTCTCAAGATGGTATACGTACGCCAACATGAGCTCCCCGCGCTGCGGGACTACCAGTACTCGGGCGTGGACAAGTCGCTACTGTCCAAGTACGTCTTGAAGCCCTTCTACACCAACGTTGTCATCAAGTGCTTCCCTTTGAGCATGGCGCCCAACTTGATTACCTTGTCGGGCTTCCTCTTCGTCGTCGCAAACTTCCTCACTCTGCTGTGGTACAACCCGACCCTCGACCAGGACTGCCCCGCGTGGGTTTACTACTCGTGGGCTCTCGGCCTGTTCCTTTACCAGACTTTTGATGCCGTCGACGGGACCCAGGCGTAAGTGCTCCCCTCACAACCCAAGCAGAACCCCAAGAAGCGTTACGCAGGACGAAGAACACACAAAAAAAAGAAAGACTCGATACTGACGCGCGGCGGCATTGCGCATTAGACGACGAACCAAGCAGTCCGGCCCCCTCGGAGAACTCTTTGACCACGGCGTCGATGCCTCAACACCTCCCTCGAAGTCCTCATCTTCGCCGCTTCCCAGAACATGGGCCAGAGCTGGCAGACTGTTGCCGTGCTCTTCGCATGTAAGCCGGCCCCTTTTGGCAAATCGCCACGCGGCATGTAGCTAATGAATTGTTCTCGTTGAAAAGCGCTCCTCACCTTCTACGTCCAGACCTGGGAGACATACCACACCAAGACCCTCACGCTCGGAATCGTCAACGGCCCCGTCGAAGGCGTCCTCTGCATCATCTGCGTCTTCATCTTCACTGGCGTCGTGGGCGGCGGCCACTTCTGGCAGCAGAGCATGTTCCGCACCATGGGCGTCCCGGACTCTTGGGGTGTTCCCGGCCCCGTTTACAACCTCACCTTCACCGAGTGGTATCTGATCCAGGGCACCATCATGCTGGTCTTCAACACCGTCGAGTCCTCCGCCAATGTCATCCGCGCCCGCCGCTCCCGAGGCGACCGCTCCCGAGGCGCCCTCTTCGGCCTCGTTCCCTTCTTCTCCATCTGGGCCATGGTCTTGACCTACCTCTACCTCCAGCCCAACATCCGCACCAACCACCTCATCCCCTTCGCCTTCTTCGCCGGCGTCACTAACGCCTACAGCGTAGGCCAGATCATCACCGCCCACCTGGTTCACCTGCGCTTCCCCTTCTGGAACGTCCTCGGCCTACTTCTCGTCTTTGGCGTTGTCGACTCCATTGGCCCTATCCTACAGACCTACTTCAGCTTCGGCTGGCCCAGTGCCCTCGGCGACGGTGTCTACCAGGTCGCGTACATGTTCTTGATGCTCGGAATCGCACTAGGCGTCTACGGCAGCTTCGTCGTCGACGTTATCGTCACCATCTGCGACTACCTAGACATCTGGTGCTTGCGAATCAAGCACCCCTACGTCGAGAAGGATATCAAGCCAAATGGCGCCATCATCACCAAGGGCGACTAAGCCAGAGCAGTACACACGACTGTAACAAAGGGGGGAATTTATCGAACCCCTCCCATGCACCTTCGAAAGCAAAGCATGCACAATGGCATGCCTAGCCGACGTTGAAAGATTGGACGAGCGATCGAACATGTTCACGACGCACGCGATAGACGGATAGACCTCGTGGAAGGAGACCCATACGGGTTCCCCATCCTCTTTTGTTTTTCCCGAAGCAGGATATAAACGGACGAATATGATCCCTTAATCTAGAGATAGGGACGGATTAGTTATTTGTGGTTTTCTGAAATAGTTTTGGGGGGATTAAAAACGATTGCATCCGGTCAGGAAACGGGACGGTATCTTGAGCTCCTCTTTGGGGAGTGTAAGTTGGAATGATATAAATTGGAGTGGTTGAGAGAGAACAGAGGGTCTGAGAGAGACAATGCGAGAGACAGAGAGCGTGCATGATCTTGATCATTTGGTGGAGTTTTGGGCGTAGTTTATCAACATCAGTCGTCAAGCTGCGATGCACTTGGCGGGTCCAACCTTGTCGATGGAGTTTTCTACCTTGTGTCGTGCATTTAATTCGAGCATGCGTGTGTGAGAAAAATCTCATTGACGGACAGGGGATATATGTATTACATGATCTGTACGATTTAGGTTGAAATGGTCTCAAGTTATGAGCGTGCAGTGCATGTATGATTAGGGATTTGAAATAATTGCTGTTTTGAAATGCGTTGGTGTAATTTTCATTTTGGGTATGGCATCTACTCCGTAGTTGGTCTCGACTTTCGAGTGTGGATACGTGACGCGTGATTGCTTCGCGTTAAGTAGTCGGGTAATTGCATTGCACAAGAAGAGGCACTGACACTATCACAGAAGAGCCAATTGGCACCTGAGAAGACAAAGCTGTCAATAATATCAGTGGACCCTTGGTTTGCCATTCGAAAAGATGCAAAAGACGAATATATCTTCGTGGAGGACGTGTACTGTGTCCCCACCATTCCCGACTGGCCAAGAACATCCGAGAAGGGAGTGGCCTACGTGATCCTCACTGAGCTCCTGAGCCCCGAGCTCGTATCGAAGCCATGGAATATGGTAGGTACCCGAATAAAGAAGCATCTTGGAGGTCCATTGTGTTGGTTGACAGATCGGCAATTTATTGACTATTGTTGAAAGTATAGAACCCAAAGTACCACTTGTTTCGGCAAGGGGGCACCTCCAGTTTTTGCTGAGGTGCTATGGTTCAATAACTATCCGTATCTACCCTAGACGCAATATTCCTCGCGCCAAAACCGCCAGCCCAAGTCATGCGACCAAGACTCTGGACAGGCGCTGCCATCAAGAGCTTATGAGTATCAGTGTACCGGAATGAGGATGTGTGAGAGACTTCACCCGACGCTGCGCAAGTGGTCCCATGGAGACGCAACCGAGGACTACTTCGTTACGCTCGAAAAGCTCCGCACCGAGACTCCCGTATACTATGGCGGGCAGGAGGCTATTGAGTAATCTCTACCCCTGATGCCCATTCAGTTGTACAAAACCAGTTGCTGATCTCGTATAGATGGACTTCTCGCGTCCTGGCAGCTTACGAGGCCAAGGCCAATGAAGAGGCCTCTGATAACGACGGGGGACCTAAGTGCAGACCCATCTTGGCTGGACCAGAGTTCAACGTATGTTTGTCTTTTCCGGTCCTTATGACACAACCCTGACGTCTTCTTCCCCTCCACAAAGACGGGAGTAAACAATCTTCGATATTCCATCCGCTGCAGTAGTTGCTCCGACAAACGCAAACATCCAAAAGCAGACCTGCCATATCGCTATAACAAACATGTAGATCTTGTCCGGCGAGTCCTTGAGCCGCCCGATCCCACGCAGGAGAGCCTGCTCACGGATTACTGCGTGAGAATGGATAGGAATTCCAAGCGAAAGATGCACTGCGGTAAGTCATGATGTCTGCCCTGAGGGCTCTTTACATGCTTGGAAGGTTCCTCCTATACGACGTGTTGCGTATTTGCTAATGCAAACATCTAACCAGAAACACCACATACCCCCGGGTTTGGCAGGATCCAAAAGGCCGAATGTGAAGTGATCTGGAGGGTTTTCATCCCCATCGACCCAACCATGCCCAGCATGTTGATGACATCTCATGGCACTCACAACCACCCATTGCCGCCCTTGTCCACTCTGGACTTCGATCCGCTCGTCAGCGATGTACAAAAAGCCCTCAGTCGACCAGGACGAGTGCCAAACAGCCTAAGTAAATCCTCAGCAGCACATGGCCGTGGGCCGTCGCCAGTGGTGTGCTGACCCCTTTAGACTCTTGGTTAGAGTTGGACTCGATTAAGAAGCCATCCGCGAGTTGCAACGGTGCCATGATGTCTGGCAACGCGGGATATTTCCTTCGAGACCATCGGATTTTGCACGATCCAGCAGGATCCAAGCACCTCTTGACTTACTACCACGAATTGCTAAAACAAGCGAAGAGCCATATGGGCTTCGCGGCTCCGCCAATTCCAGGGCCAGTTTCGCCAATGACTGGACGGGCTGCACCATTTCCCAGCCAAGTTCAGCCTTTGGCAAGACCAGTACCGCCAACGCTACAATCCGTGTCACGATGGGTAGCTTCGATGCTGGATTTCGATACCATGGACGATCCATTCGCCCCTTCAAGTCCTGCCTCGAATCATGACCTGCCCGAGCCTGAATCACCACCCCCACGCCACCGATTCCCCGTCAACACGCGCCTCGAGTTCCCATCAACGAGTTTACCGTAAGTATTTCTCGCATTTACTCTCTGCTATACAGACCGTCATGCTTTGTGCCCGTCAAAATAACGCCACATAGACTTCGCTCAATTGAAAACGAGCCATCGGATAGCCCACGGCGATCACAAAAGAGGCGCCGCGAGTCAACAAGCTCGGCAGAAACCGAGACCGAACGGGAGATCCGCCACAAAATAAAGATTGCAGAGATCCAGCTTGAAATACTGCATTCGGACCTCAAACTTGCCAAGCTTAATAAGCAAGAACAACGGTGGAGAGAACGAAGGGGCAGTGATTCGCCGCCACATATCAGCAGCAGATCGGTCATCTCACTCAAACAAAGTAGGTAGGAGAAGAACTGAAGTATAAAATTACTATTAATAGTCATGCAACGCTGATGGATAAAATTTGTATACATAATACCACCACATGTATTATATCATTCTGCAATCTATCATTACTCGGTGGGTTGTGTAACAACTCGCCTACATCTTCAAGTGAGAGGAGGTGGTAAAGTCTATATCTGCGTCACTTTTTGTACATGTTTACATATTTACATAAAAGAAGATGGAGAGTTGGATGAAATGTACACAATGTGTAAAAAGCTTTACAGTATTTTTTTCCGGATTCATCTTCTTCTCTTTGTTTAACATCGTTCCGTAAGTGATATAGATATGGGCTTTGAAATGGAGAGGTAGTGTTGAATGATGAACTTTGTATAATACCACCACACTTGTGTAATTCTGCGACTTAACAAAGCTATCACTACGCTTTCCATTGTTCTGGGCCTAAATGTCCTTGACGGGTTCAACGACTGCCGATCACAATTCTTCTTCAGAAATCTCATCTCGTCTTCATCAAGCAGAGAGGGGAGGCGGGGGGACGAAGTGTATATGAGCTTGTTTAAATAATAACATAATTTAAGTGGCATTTTGACTTTCAAACCCACAGCATATATCCGCTAGCTACCTAGACCAAGAAACCAATGTAAAATGAATCTCCAGCGTAAATTCCCCTAGCTGCACAACAAGATACTCGAAACCGCAACCAACATCCGTCACTTGTGATGAGTAAGGCGACGACAATCGCCAAAGCGAGGTCGTGCCTTGCCTTGATCCTTTTGACCAAGACGTACCTGGGAAGACTGTTCCTTTTCCGAGGCAAACATCTCTCACTAGAGACGGAGCCGGACGGAACATTCTGGCGTCTCCCTCAATGTGGAACGGCGCTTGGCACGGTCGGCCGACTCAAGCGGTGAGTCGTCGGTTGAGCATGCGTGGCTGAGATGGAACTAGCCATGCAGCGTCAACCATCCGGGTCAATGCGGGGTACTGGACCCTTGAACTTCTCTCAGGCCAGGCGGTCCGGCCTCTGTGCCATACCTGCATGTCTGACATAGAAACCGATAGTCGAGCTCTGGTGTGAGACTCTTTTGATTGTTTCCAGGTGAAACTAAACCAAAAATTCATGTAAAGACAACGCCGCTCCAAAGCCCCGACGGGCGGGGTATCCTATCCAATTCAGTCCATCTTTGCCATGATATACATCAATCGTAACAGCTCCGTGTGCTCCATGTTTTATGTTCTCCACTCCTGTTAAGCTGCTGTTGCTATTCAGAGGAGGTCATCAGTTCCACTAGCAACACTCTGCTCGATGGCCATGACGATGGAGCGCTCCGAGAAGACGGGACCTTGGCCGTCGCAACGGGCACAGTGCTTGAGGCGGTCGCTCACATCACCGACATCGACGAGTCCCTTTTTGAAGAGCTCGTGGTTGATGATGAAGTCCCACGTGGCACCAGCAGCCAAGAGACGCTCGCCGTCATCAGCAGTGACAATACGGTGGGATGGAGTCTTGTTGGTATGGTTCTGGAGAACATTTGAGTAAAACTCGGACGAGTTGAAGCGCATGAGGCCGGTGGCCGGTTCCGAGGAGATGGAGTTCTTGTGCATGCCGCCCATCTGGGAGGTGGCGCGGAGGATCTCGTTCTCGGTGGACATCTTCTGCAGGTCACGCTTGAGGCGCTCGTTCTCGACCGAAGCCTGTTGCTGGGCGGCTTCTAGGTCTGCCAGCTTAGCTTCCAGATCCTTGACGTGCTTTTCTTTTCGCTCGCGGAAGGCTCGTTGACTATGAGATTGGGTTTGTCAGCACTGGATGGACTGTAGGGGTTTGGGGGCATGCTTCGTTATAGTCTGACCACCGACTACCCAGGCTATCCACGTTACAGTTCCGTACGAGATAGGTGGGAGAGGATGCGGCTCGACGAGGCGATGCGGAGTGGCGGGTAGAGGACGTACGCGGCACGGTTCTGGGCCTTTCGTCGGGACTGGGCAGGAGTGAGACTGTCATCATCTTCGCTAGCTGCACGGGGTACGACGCCGTCCTCGGAGTTGGCGTCACCCTTGCCGGGGTTCATGCTGTTTCCAACGCTGCCATGTCGGTGCTGTTGATGCTGGGCCTGCTGGGCGCTGAAGAGGTTCTGGCCTGGAGGAGTGGGCGGTCCGGGGAAGCCGCTGGTGGGCTGATGAGGATTGGAGTTGAAGCCTTGGGAGTAGTCGAAGTTGGGAAACTGATCGTTGGAATTCTGAGGAAGGGATTCAAAAGCCTCCTAAAAGCAAGAACGAAAGCGTTAGCGGATGGGGGCACAGTCAGTTATTATAGAACAGCGCCGGGCGGCTGCAGAGGCGGCGGAGGGTAGGAGGCGGATGGTCGTGGGTGATAGAGTAATGCTCAGGTAAGGAGCGCTAAGGCAGGGCTGCACGTCGGGAGTGGGGGAAAGCTGGGAATTTTGACATCAACATACCGGCGGGGACGTAGTAAATTCATCCGAGGCCGAGTGAGAGGGCGTCAGAGGAGGGATAGGCATAAATTGATGGTAGGGCTGAGTGCCAGGGAAGTTGTATTGGCCGGTGAAGTCCATGGTGAGCGGTGGTTGTAAGGTGGAGGAAGGAGTGGGTGGAGGAGGAGGAAATGGGCTAAGATGGAGATGGCTGTGCCTTTAAGGCCGAGTGGAGGAAGAGGCAGAAGAAGGGAAAAGGCGATCAAGGACAGCGCACCCCCGGGAATAAGACAAGACAAGGCCTGCAGGAGCAAGTGTCGCAGGAGAATTAAGATGTGAAGAGTGGGCGACGGGTGGATATGAGAGTGACCGGCGAAGACGGCGAGGCAAGGAGTGAAAGCGCAGGCGCAAGCGGGCGAGCAAGGAGGAAGGAGGAAGGAGGGAGGAGAGAAAAGAGGGAACAAGAGGGAAGCGGCAGCCCGAGTCGTGGATGAGAGAGACAGACAGAAACAGACGCACTTGCCAAACCGAATATGACAAGAGGCAGGTAGGGGAGGTATGTGCTGGATTGGACTCGGCACAGCGCAAGGCAGGCACGATTGGGAGAAATGGTTTGGGATTGGGGAATTTGGGGGAGCACAAGTTCCAGGTTCCGACAGTGACTGGTTTGAGGGAGGGAGCGAGCGGGCCACTATGAACGTGAGCGTGAGGGCAGCAGTAGCAGTAGCGGCAGTTGTGGTGGCAGCAGTGGCAGGAGCAGCAGCAAAAAGTGCGGCAGGCGGTTGGTGGGTAGGTATGCGGTGCGCTTGGAGCCTGCGGCAGGGGCAGATCAGGCAAAGACTACACGCAATGTGCGGGAGTGTGCGTTGGGAGCATGCGGGTGGGAGTGGGAGCCTGAGAGGTGAGGCAAGAGGCAGCAGCAAGCTGAGGAAAGGAAGGAAGGAAGGAAGGATGCCCCAGGACGATCTAAGTCAGACAGGCGGCGGCACTGGACGGGCAAAGGGTGGCGCGTGCGTTGGGTGAAGTGTGCGCGTGGGTGCTCTGAGAGTGGAATCTGGAGCTAGTATGGGATGAGGGGTGGTAAGGTAAGGGTGTCTATGCTGCCGGGGCGTAGTGGCGGTTGGCAGTAGTAACGTCGTTGTAGGTTGACGGTTGGTCGTTGGACTTGGGGGCTTGACTTGGTCTGACTTGACTCGACTTGACCTGACCTCTGTGTTTTGGTTTTTCCTTGCGGTCTAGAGCCGGGCAACCCCCAAGAACTTTTGCTTGCGGGTAGAGAGAGATAGCGGCAAAGAAAGATGCAGAAGTGGTGGTGATAATTCCCATGTGGTGAGCGTAGGGAATCGGAAACAAAAGCGGTGCTCCGTGACGAATGGCAGTGACGTGACAATGACAATGATGACAACAACAATCAGCGACAGCGACAGCGACAGCGGCAGAGTAACAGGTGGCGACTGGAACGCTCGTCTAGAACATGGGGGGCTTTTTGTAAAACTAACGAAAGAAAAATCCGAGGGGGAAAGAGGGGGCAATTATATGAGCCACCCCAAACGCAACCCAAGCATTGAGGCGCTTCCCATGTCCTTACCTGTCAAGATAGATGTCGACAAACTAGAGGCATTAGCGGAATGCTCGAGGGTGCTAAAAACGGGGACACTCCTCCAATCCATCGCAGGTGATCTGGCAATTGAAGAACGGAAACCATGACGGGGCCATTATTGGCAAGGAAAGGGACCACGCCTAGGTACGCACGCCCTAGGTAAGTAGCTGTGAGGCCAAGACCCAGGATCCAAGACCCAAAGCCAAGCAAAAGAGGCTTCCAACACGGAGGACCACTCTTCAAAAAAAAAAAAAAAAAAAAAAAGACTACGCCTTCGTACACGCCCCCCTTCCCCGTCTCTCCATCTCTCCATTCTCCATACATGCCCATCACCCCCAAAAAATTCCAGCACCCACATAACTCTCTCTAGATGGGTTGTACAGTGTCTATTCTCCTCAACATCCCGGCAATCCAACCTACCTATGGCTAGGTTCAAGCCATGCCAAGACATTGGACAGGATAACACCCAACGCACAAAACCCAGGCCGAACCGAACCAGGCCAATCCAATCCAATCCAATCTAATCCAATCCAATCCAACCCGACCCAAACCAAACCAAACCAAACCAAACCAAAGGGCTACGGTGAGCAGATGCAGATGCAGGTAGGCGTAGCCGAAGCACTACAACCCGACTCATTCATAAGTTTCAATCCTAACGCACCTAGGCGTCCAGCCCACATGTACAGGGAGGGTAGGGTGTCTTACCGAGTTCCCAATCTCGTACCGTACCGCGCCCGCCGCACATAGGTAGGTAGGTAGGTATGGATACATGCCTCTTAGCTATCGTCGAACACGGGACTTTTTTTTATTGCCTAGCCGGCAAACAAGCCCCAGCCAACAGGTACAGGGAATCATGTATTTCTCCCTCCCCATTCCCCTCCTTTTCCCGGTAATGCAGTGCAGTGCAGCTCAAGTGGGGGCCGCGCGCGCGCACGCACACACTGTTGAGTGGCACCAGCAGCCAAGACCAGCTACCACTAGTACCCTTGCGCTGGGCTGATGAGAGGGTCGTTTTGATTCATGCACTTGACACCTGAAGGAACTGAAATCAGATAAATCCGAGAAAGAGGGGGTTAGGATCTCGGCAGGCCTAAGCCGAGTTCAGAGTTGTATTTTTGCTGGATGGCATGTGAGGATGAATTAATTAGGAATAGAGGTGACATGTGTGAGGAGGAGAGGAGAGGAGAGGAGAGGAGAGGTAAGGATAAGGATAAGGAATGAAACGGTGCGTGCGGAACAAGAGCGGAACAAGAGCTCCCATGATGCAGACGTGCAGAGGTTGGATGATGGATGACCTCATTTCACCTCATCTCACTTTCACTTCTACAACACCTCGCCTCGCCTGGACTCTCGTGGCCTCGCCTGGATGATGTGTACAGCTTTCAACATTGACAGTAGCGCACCCAGCGGGCTGCACAGCTACTGCGGTTGCCACCCCATTGTCATCAATCCCGTCAAATGAACCCGTGGCTGAGAACGAATTCCGCGTGGCCAGATGGCGCTGCCACAGTCCGTTTTACTTTTTGCGCCGCCGCCAAACACCCCCTGTGCGCGGGCTTTGCGCGGGCATTGCACGGGTACATCGCCATCGAGAATCTTGACGGGTCCATCATGCTGAACAGTAAGCCTTTTCGCTCCGGCAGAAGGAAAATCGAGAAATTGGGGGCTCCAAAACAATGGAAGATATTGGCTATTAGGCTGCATCAGCCAGGAAATCCACTTCGGCGAGCGGTACCATACGCCTACATTTACACCTACGCCTACGCCTGCGCCTAGAACAAATGACCTCCAGCCTTTTCGGCCCTTTCATCCCGCACCGGCCGGGGAACGACGCCTAGCACCTTTTGGCTCCAACAGGGAGAATGAGGGGAGGACCAGGGGAGGGGGGCAAGGCTACAGGTTCTTGGGCTGGATGACGGACGGAAACCTTAAACTTGGTTCCCCAATGAGACATGAGCAACAGGCGAGAAAGAGGCTTGTCATGATGGCATCGGCACAACGGACGATCCAAAATTCTTTGATTGATCGTTTCCTTTTCTATACGTGTTAAAGCCACAGAAAGGAAATAAAAAAGAAGTGACATGACAGGATCGAAGCTTGACTCGGGAAGTCTTTCCAACAGACTGGTTCTCGGAACTTCTTGACCGCGTGGACAGGGGGACGGATGAAAGTTGGCCGATCTACTGGGTCAAAGGTTTCGAAACTAATCCAATTAATTGCCTGACCTGGTAGCCTGCGTCATTGAACGTACCCGGACATGAACTTGTGCCAGGGCGGGTACTCTTTTATTAATACTGACCGGCCAGTGAAGAAGCAGAAAAGCGAGAAAATGGGCTCTTCGAAGGACACAACAACACAGCCAAGACCTGCTACGCCAACGTCAGGCATCAACCCTGTCGGGTCATGCGTCGTCGACAGGCGCAGGTGCAAGAGTGGAGGGCGGGCGAGGCGGGTGAGGCGGGTTTTAGCTGGGACCTGGCGCTGGTTCGGAATCTGCAAGGACAATCATTTCAACCAAATCCATCTAAGCTTCTCCAACGGCCGCCCCGCCCCCCCCCCCCCCCCCCCCCCCTCTTAGTATTATTTTGTCAACCCCCCTCCCTGGTCTTTCTTTGCCTGAGTGAGTCGGGGGATGTTTGAGCGAGTGTGTGGTTTATTAGTGCACCATCTGATGGGTGTCCGGGAGAGCCGTGTTGCATACTATGGACTATGGTGGTATGTGTGGGTGCATGCTTGCACGTCTATGTGTGTTGTATATCCCCCCCCCTTGCTGTGCTGCTGCCCCCATTCTCCGTTGTTTCTGATACCGAGAGATGCATCTAGGGTCTAACGGCCTGTGCCTGTGCCTGTGACTGTTACTGTAACTACGTTCTCGGCACTTTGTGCTTGTCCCCGCTCCCGTAACAATCACGAAAGTAAGGATATGAGAGAAGCCTCTTGGCAAACGCCCACGTTTCAAGGACTCGCTAGTATGCCTGCAATATGGCGGCCTTTTCTTCTTCTTCTTCTTCTTCTTCTTCATACCACTTGCATGCTCTCCACGGTCTCCCCGTATTTCTCCCAGGCTGATGATCATCCGTCTTCCGCCTAGGCGTGCAGAGCAGAGCAATTAGATGTACAGTCAGCCAAGCCAAGCCCTATGCCAAGACCTCCTAACAAGCCCAACCACAGATGGATTATCGAATCCCGTTACTGGGCTGCCCCCCTCCTTCTCCCGTTGTCCACTCTCGCTTTGCAACGTTCACGTAGGTTCAATTCCAAATTCTTTCCAGTGTCATGTCTCATTGCCACCCCCCCGGTCGTATCATCCAAGATCCATTATCCATATCCAGGACCCACGCAGCGCCACCCCGGGTACCCTTGTCCGCCCAGGCGGGTGCTAACCCAGCTGGCGGGCGACCCTCACTTTCCTCTATTCTGCCAGCGGGAGAAATCTCGACTTCCTCCACACTCCACCACGACGGAGCTTGCCTGGCCTGATCTGACCTGGGCCTGGGTTAACTCGGCTTGGGACAGGGCTGGACTGGACAAAGCTGGACTGTGACTCGATTTTGACTTGACTTGGCTCGTTCGCCGCTCTCTCATTGAGGCACGCCGCCTCTCAGAAACCACACTAAAGAGCCCACCAGACACGCACTCACACGCACTCACACGCCATTGCCCATCCATCATTCATTCATCCACTTCAGGTGGACCTCGCAGCTGTAGGGCAGAACATGGATCTTTGAGTCCCTACTGTCTGCCCGCCCGCCTTTCTTCTTGCCTGTCGACATGTACTTGCTAGGAATGCCATTTCGGCATCTTCCGTCTTGTGCATCTGCCCTTGATCTCTTTTCCTACTTTGGTCCTTGCATCCTACCCATGCCGTGCCACCCATACCCATATCTGCATCTAGACAGACACCGGGACAAACCGACCGATCCGTATCCCAAGCTACGGACAACGCCCAACCTACAGTAGTTTCCAGTGCGCCCCTTCGGCCGCCCCCAGCAGTTCAGCCATGATTACAGCCATGCCATCTCCGGCTTTGTGCCCTGCATCCTCCGCGTTTCCGGTTTCCGGCTCCCGGCCATTTCCCAGTGGCTTGCTTGGCCGTTCTTTCCGTCCCTCTGCGTCTGCATTCCACTCGCAATGCTACTATATGTCACTGATCTAGCCTGTGTCACCGACCCAGATCAGCGGGAACAATGAGAAAGGGCGAGATAGATGATGTAGATATGGCGTTGCTCATCTTGACTTTCCTGCACGTGTATGCACACAGACACAGACACAGACACAGACACAGGTAGGTACTGCACATCTCTCCGTCCCTACACGTCACATCGCCGGGCAATACTTATATGCATCTTGCACGTGAAGAAGGAGGATAAAGAGGAGGTCCCCCCCCGCCAAAATTTTTTTTACCCCAAGAAATTAGGAAAAAAAGAAGAAAATAGAAAGGAAATAAGCCAATCCCAAAGCCGCGCATGTCATGTCAACCAAGCTTATTCCAAATAGATAACAACTGCAAAACATAACCTGGCCTTACCCCATCCTCAACAAGCACGCCGTTGATATTCGTGTTCCGCTCCAATCCCCTATCAACCTTTCACACCGGAACGTAGGCTACGCAATGCTCCCATCTCAACTTCCCGAAACGTCCTAATGCCCTTTTGGACCCTTAGGCCCCGCGGCCGCGGGACCATCAACATCAATCGCCCCCACCCCGCCGTCATCGGTAAGCTCCATGATCCATCCACGCTTCTGCTCAGTCGGCCGCCCGCTCAGCCTCACGACCCCAAAAAAAACCCCAAACCCCAGGGTCCCTGCGGCCCTACGGCCCTACGAACACGAAAACTCCTTGCCCGGCTATCCCCTACCAGGCTTGGGCGAAGTTAAATCAGGCCCGTCACAGCAGCGGCCCGGGGGGGGGGGGTGCTGGATTGGTCCCCTCCCCCGTTCTGCGACACTCGCATTTTCTCCTCCAGCGTGTGGATGTTGATGGCAAACCACCACACAGCACGCATGTAGGGTCCTCTAGGTGCCGTAGTCGTGCCGGGCTTGGGGCGGGTTTGCCTGTTGCGATGTGCTGTAAGTTACGTGCCATGTCCCCGCTTCCGCGCAAGCTCCAACGGCGCCCAAAGGCACCGCCCAAAAGGACCCTCTTTCATTCCCACTCAGAGGCGGACTGCAAGACAGGATGCCAAGACAGCCGGCCGAAAAGCACCTTGTCTCGTGTGGAGGCACATTGGCCATCAGCTGGCAGTAGAGATCAGGGCTGCTTACCGGTTTTGCCTCACAGAGTGCATGCCCAGTATCCGTAGAGTCCGTACGATACGCATAGATGGCGTCCATCTCGGCGAAATGACGCAGTTGCACATGTAATGAGCCAGGACCGGTCCCATCTCTGGGTTCCGGATGGCCTCGCTTGTGGCCTGTGTTCAGTGTTCATCTTGCATCTTCGTGAATACGCCCCCCCCCGGCTGAAACCGCCCATGTCGACTATACCCTTTTTCTTCTGTATTGACCATTGATCTATCATGAGACCTCTTCTGGATCCGTCCGGCCTTGCCCCAGCCCTGCCCCAGCTTTAGTCCTGCCCATTCCAGCCATTTCCCGTTGCCGATTGCCCTTCCTGTCTTCGCCGAATCTCCTTCGTGCCAGATGCCTGGCTCCCCCGGTCGCCGGACGCAGTCGGGTTGCGCCGCCGAAGCAAGCCGTCCCCGTGTGTCCCCACTGGGCGTCCGGCACTCGCACCTCTCATCCCACTTGACTGCCGACACGCTTAGTGAGGACATGCGGCGGCCAATATAAGCCAACAACTCACTTCCACGGATAGGGAAAGGATCCTTCGTTCTGCGCTCCGTGGTGGCTTGCGCCTCCAATGCCACAAGGGTCTCCGCCTTTCAAGCATCTCTGAGCATCTCCCCCTCAGAGCATCTCCCCCTCAGAGCATCTCCCCCTCAGAGCATCTCCCCCTCAGAGCATCTCCCCCTCAAGTGTTTCTTTGCAAGGATCGTTGCTTCTCAAGCGTCTCATCTAACGGGCCCTGAATGGGTCTCGCGTATTCTCTTTGTCCATCTCACACGTTGTTCATGCCTTTCCAGGATCTTCCCAAATTGAACACCCGCCTCCCCGAGGTGTCCCTGCGGGACGGATCACACAAAACTCATCGCGACGCGGCGCTGTAGATCAATGCCTACGTCACCATCTGCAAGCCCCCTGATCCCTGGGCTGAGGCTCAACGCCCGCCAAACTGCGGCTATTTATCTAGCAAAATGACATTAGAATCATCATAGCACATGCACCAGTTTCTGGAGGCGTCTGGGGCCTAGATGGATCACCGATACTTCTTAACCTGGTCCTATTGGTTCCTGTAGATCTCTCGACTCTATTGTCCGTTGCACAACTCGAAAATCATTCCTCACCCCCCCGGCGTACAAATTTCTCAAATGTATGTCTTCATTTTCCCATTCCCACAGGTCGCACCATCGCACTCGGCACACCCTCTTCTTGTTCTTCCTTTTTTTTTTTTTTTTTTTAATCCTTTCCCCATCTCAGCCCACTAAGGCAGTAGTCTCTTGGGAGTACGAGGGTAGTAGCTGGCAAGGTGAACGCTTGGCAGGTTCAGGTACCAAGCCACAACACGGTCGAGGCCGATACCACCACCACCGTGAGGCGGAACTCCTGCGCTGCGGAAAATGTCGACATACTCCTTGATTCCTGGACTGGCGGGGTCGACACCCTTCTTGCGGATCCGCGCTTCCAGCACCTCAGGCACATGAATTCGCTGACCGCCGGACAGGATCTCTTGTCCCCGCATAAAGAAGTCGTATGCGTTGGTCACCTTGGGGTTCTCAGGGTCCTCAAGGGCGTAGAACGGCCGGGCGCCCTCCGGGAACTTGTCGAGCACGTAAAAGTCTGTGTTGTACTTTTCTCGGATCAGCGCGCCAAGCGCCTTCTCCTGAGGAGTCGACATATCCTCATCGTCAGTCACATTACGGTATTCCTCGGGGCCCTCCGCTCGGAGCAGGGCCTGACCCTCGGCGAAGGTCAGTCGGACTTCCTTGCCGGCCTCAGGCAAGAGGAACTCCTCAGAAGGGTAGACGGTACGGATGAGGGCAATCTCTTCAGCGCATCTCTCCTTGAGGCCACGGAAGATGTACAGAAGAACACCTTCCAACATGTGCATAACCTCATGGTAGTCATCCTCAATCTCCATCTCCAGATCGAGACCAGTGAACTGGAACACATGTCAGCTAGGGGCCCGCTCCTTTAACCTTCTTTACTCTTTGGACCAATCAAAGATAGACTCACCTCGGTCATATGTCTAGGAGTGTTAGAATTCTCGGCTCGGAATACAGGTCCGATGCAGAAGACGCGCTTGCGGCCACCAGCAATCTCAATCTGCTTATAGAATTGGGGCGACTGCGCCAAGTACGCCTGCTTTTCGAAGTAAGGCATACCGAAAACGTTGGAGCCACCCTCAGATGCAGCATTGATCAAGCAAGGGGCCTCAAATTGGACGAAGTCGTTGCGCTCGAGGTACTCGGAGAAGAGCTTGCGAACAGCGAAACGAACATCGGCGATGGCCTGTTGAACGGGAGCACGCTTATGCATGACGGGGTTGTTGAGATGGGTGGCCATGCTGGCAGCGGGAACGTTGTCGACAGAAAGGTTCTCAACGCCTTCCTTGATCTCCTTGACAGCATCACCAGCATCCTCATCATCGAAGTTGGTAACAGCCTTGCCAGCAACGACGAGACCCATACCCAAGACTTCGGGGCCAGCGGCGATGAGGTAGCACTTGGAAATGTGGAGCTCGTAGTTGGAAACACGGACGCTCTTGACAGGCTCAAGAGGCTTCTCGACTCTAGCCTCAACCACAACGTAGCTCTCAAGTCTCAAGCCGCCAATCCACTTGACCATCTGTTTTGAGACGGGGGTGCCTTCAGGGCTGGCGGAAACGACGCCCTGAATGGCCCAGCTGCGCTCTTCACGCAGCTCGACAAAGGCCATCTTGGCACCCTGCATGCGGGCATTTTGAATCCAAGCACGGACCTTGATTGTCTTGCCGATGTGCTCATCGTTGATGTTCCTGAGTTGAACTCGCTCAGCGTCGATCTTGATGGTGTGAGAGATGTCGCCGTAGTTGTCCTTGGCCAGGTCCTCGGTGCTACCGGTGGCAGCCTTGGCAGCAGCCTGTCTGGCCTGGTGCTCAGCAGCGCGGCGAGCTTTCTCTGCCTCCTTCTTGGCCTTGGCCTCGGCCTTCTTGAGAGCCTTTTTCGAGGGACCGGCCTCGCCGGCCTCGGCACCCTCAGCAGCAGGGGCCTTCTCGGCGGGAGGGGGGTTGGTAGGGGCGGCGGCTTCGGTGGGAGCGTCAGCCATATTGGAGAGCTGGCGGGTTGGGGACAACGTGTAGGAAAGGAGAAGGGAGTGGGGTTGTCGGTGTCTTCGAGGCTCAAGCAACGGGCTCAGGCGGACGAAAAAAAAAACGGTTATAAAGAGTCGAATCGAGGTGAGTCAGAGTCGGATTGGCGAATGGCCGGCGAGGAACGAACCCGGAGGAGAATCAGGTGACGAAGCGTCGATGACTCCTGTCAGTGGAAAAGTGAGGTGGTGAGGTGAGGTGACGCATGAAAATGTGTGAAGTGGTGGTGGTTGCCCAAAAGTCGGACCAACCATGGCGGGGTTGTTGTGGCCGCACCTGCCCCGCCAAAGCAGGCGATTTGCACACGCCAACAGCGTCATGGTGGGGTTATCAACGTGGAAGGTACCTGCTTCAACGGTGTGAAACCCCTCGCCGGCCAGGTACCTGCCATGTCTGAGCAATGTCTTACAAATCTCCAGACTTTGCAGTCCGGCACGTACTTGTTATGTGCGTGTTAGTAGATCAGCAATCCAATTAACCCTCCTTCTTGCTTTACCCTGAGGTACATATTCACCGCATCTGCCCAGATCTTTCCGTTTACAATTTCAACCAGTCATCGCATAATTAGGTGTATCATACACTAGGTGGGGAGCTCCTCTCCGGCACGCTCCTGAAATGCGTAACTCACAATAAGGTAAGAAACATAACCTAGAAAGTGCCTGTCCTTGTCCCCGGGCCAGTCTGCCCATCAATGCAAAGTTCCCCAGCTCGCTCCATCGCCTCGTCTCGCTTGTCGTGTCCCCCTGAACGCCCGTACGCGAAAAACACCCTGGATGATATGATATGCAAGCTGTACAACACACAACAATTAGTTCCCCTTCCGATCTCGCCCTCCTTCCTCCGCCTTCGAGTCATCATTACCCCAGCACTTCCCGTCCGTGCTCCGCCTCCATGATCTGGGTATCAAAGCCGGAGACGCCGTCACCATTCATTAATAGAAACCGAACCGACCACTCCAAGGGCGCTAACCAAGGTACAGCGGGTCAGACTTCTCGCAGGTAAACAGGTTGATGTGGTGGTCGCCCCTTGCAGCGCAGCCCAGGATTGGTCGGTGTGGATGGAACGCCGTCGCTGAGATCGCAGAGCTCCTGCTCTGCTGGAGGAAGCTTGAGTAGGGCTCGACAACCGACAGTTCGTTTCCATCCAGGTTGAAGACCTTGACCGCGTGGTTCGATGTTCCCCTGCCATGATGTGGTTAGCTGGGTTCCCTGCGTTTTGAACATTTCAATCCGCCTTCGAAGTGGATTACTTACACTGCAAATACCGGCAGGTGTTCATGCGTGCTCGCTGTCCGGAGCGTATCCCGAGTTGTCTGGAAGGAGTGGAGTGCCTTGTCCATCCGAATATCCCAAACCTTGACCTTGCCATTCCGGCTGGCACTTAGAAGCTCTCGCTGACCTCCGCGTTGCATGTGTACGCTCTTGATCCATTGACGGTCCGATTCATCTTTCCACTTGCGCACCATCGATTCCTGGGGCCGGTTTCGAGTGTCGAAGACTCGGACAGCACCATCTCCGAAACCGGCCACAAAAACGTTACCTGTCATCTGATCCGATGTCAACGACGTCACACACGAGCCCGACCGAGCTGGAATGTCCATGATGCACGTCTCATACGCCGCGTACCACACTCGAATAACTCGAACATCTCCAGCCACGAGCACCCGGCCCGTCACCTGCTGCCAATCGAACACCATACCCGAATTGACGTTGCTGGGGACCATGTGAGTCAAGGCACGCCACGAAGATGCGAGTTCGATTTCCTTGTTCGAGTCGTAATTGCGATATACGCGAATCACTCCATCAGAGGATCCCGTGAGGAGGAATGCCTGGTCGTCTTCATTGATGAACTTCATGTCGCTGATTCTTGATCCTTCCGGGTTCCCATTGCTGAATCGACTTAGTCGACCCTGCTTCTTCCAATCCCACACGTACACCGTATTGCCATCATCTGCCACAGCCAAGTGATCCTCAAACTGGTGGAACGTCATCTTAGCAGGTTGGGCGCCGTTGTTCACAATACCCAACTGATTGCTCCACTTGTGAGTTCCAGCTTGCTGTTTCAAGGGTTGTGTCTCGCGCAGGATATTTTCGTTCCGGGCTCTTCGCCAGAGTCGTTCGTTGTACTCGGTGCTACCGGGTTCGTCTGCTTCACTCGGCTTCATTTGGGGCTCGCGGAAATATTCAATCGACCACTCGAGGAATCTGCTCTTCAATGGAAGCGTGGGTGGCTTTGTCAAATCACGATCCTTATAAGCACCTGACATGGGCTCATGTGCAACATGGTATTGGGAAGAAGAGCTGGACTGGTCGTTTTGCTCAGGAGGAGCTGACAGCTGACTTGGTGTCAACTTCAACGAAGGGGATTGGGGAAGCGCCGGGGAGGTTGGAGTCGCAGGCCTCGACTTGTCTTCGGTGCCGATGAAGGACTGGAAAAGAAGACTGGCAGTTCTGCGCAGCAAGCCAGGAGAAGGGAGTGGCTGTGTATTTGGCGTGCCAATGAGCGTGTTTCGTTGACCATTGCTGGGAGTATTTCGATGAGCTAACCGGCTTGCGCGTCTCTGTATCTCGCTCATCACCAACTGGGCTGGAGCACCAGCGCTGGAGTTGAGGAGTGCGTGGTGCACATAATCAACGACCACAGTAGCCTCCCGTTGTACCTCGGGATGAGGATCCACGCTGAGGACGAGGGCCAGCTTCCACAGAGCCATGTAGACTGTGTTGTGAGACAAGCCATGAGCAGTTGGCTTGATGCTTCCATCCTTGTTTCGGTTCTCGGGCCTTGCGTAGTGTAGTCCCATCTTATGTTCTTGGCCATCATCCGCGGGGGGGAACATGAGGTATTCCTTCTCCTCAACAAGCTGCTCGTAAGCCGCAACCATGAACTTGTTCTCGAATCGGACAGCAAAGTGGGATAGGAAGATAACAAACTCCCTGCGCACCATGGGACTGCCATCGTTGCCCATATCTAGGATTGTCCATGCAATCGACTCCTCGATCCGAGCAACCTCATCCGTTAGATCGGGGATTCCAAGGAAGGTTGTCATGGCGTGGACCATGGCGGCCCGCACCTCGCAGCATGGATCCTTGCTCAGGTAGGCCAGTTTCACGTATGCATTTTCTCGAATGCCACGCCACTTGGCCTCGGGCAGATCCTGCCAGAGCTGGCTGATACAAAGACATGCCCATTGCCGTAGGAGCGGGTTCTCCTCGTTTTGGAGATGAGTCAGACAGTACGACATGATGTCAGTCTGGTTGCAAACCATCTGGCCATTCTTGTAATCTTTGCAAAGCATAGCGAGGATGAAGGCACACATTGCCTTGTGTTCGTCACTATCGACCACGGGAAGTCCCTCTGAGGGCTTGAGTATTTGAGCAAAGTAGCTGTAGCCACTGTCCTTGATGAGGTCCTGCTGGCAAGAGATATCCACTGCGATGAGGCGCGCCCAAATGAAGACCATGACGGGCTTCAATTCGGCGGCTGCCGATTGCAGGAGTTTCAGGACATAAGGGAAGATGCCGATACTGAGGGCAAGTTGGACTGACCAGGGACCGAGGTCAAGGAACCTTCCCAGGAGAATTAGTGCCCGAACACGATGTTGCTGACTGAGAAGGACTTGGAGGACAACAGGAAGCTGATCGGGCGACTTTTGAGCCATAGCATCACCTCTGGTGAGGTAGACGTCGAACGCGGTCAGCTGTTCAGTAAAGAAGGTCGAGTTCTGATACTCGTAATCGAGACCTTCGCTCTCCTTCTTTTCAAGCATGGGCAACTGTGCCAGTGCCATATCGACAGCTAGGTCCCAGGTCTCCCACAGCGGATGCTGGTGAGTATCAGGCAGTGCAGGATAGGACTGAGGATGGCACCCATATACTGTCATGACGCGCTGGGCTAGGAGGAAATTTCGGAACAAGGCCGCAACCATTAAGTCCTGGCGGAAGAACTTGCGGAATAGGTCCCGAGGTAGGGTTGTCCAGGCGATGCTGTCTGTGATGGCTGTGAAGATCCAATTCAGCTCACCCAGAGGTGTGCGTCTTTCCTGGAGACGACCGGGTAGCTTCTTAGCGCGTTCCGCAGAAACGTTTGTCTTCAAGGGGTTCTGGAGCACAAAGAACCAGAGAGCCATCTCAATTGGAGTTGTGAGACATGCTGTGAAGAGATCGGCAGGTAGCAAGGGGTTCGTAGGGAGGTTCTCCTTTACTGCACAAGCAGCGAGGTGAATGTATGGTCTGAAGTTCGTCTTCGTGTAGTTAGGGTCGCGTTTGGCTGCTTCCTCTTCCTCTTCCTCGTGTTTCTCGACGAATCGATGGTAGTTGTTTAGAATGTTTCCAGCCTCTGAGCAGTCCCACACGAAAATCGTAGGGGCCTGAAGCCAATGCTGCAAATCGTACAGCGACACGGGGATGTATTGTGTGTAATTCTTATTGAAAACCCAAATCTCTCCAGATGCCGTTGGCTTGGGGACACCATGGCCGTTGTAGTGTAGGAGCACTCGCTCGTCCTTGGCATTTCTCCGCAAGGAGATGCAAAACTTCTTTGTTTCTTCCACTGATGGATCCAAGTATTGCTTGTAGCGGGCTCTAATGGCTAGCGTCTCGTACTGGGCTTGGAGGGCCTTGCCGATGTTTTCAAGGGCCTTCTGGATCGGCGGGACTGTCGGATCAGTCCATGCTTCGAGTTTGGCACCTGGGTTTGTCTTGAGTTGATCGGGAGGCTCAACGCCAATGTTCAGGCAGACCGCAAGGGCGGCGGAAACAGTTTTCAACCTGTCTCGTTGTCGCCAATCCTGAAGCTCGTATTGGAGCGGTTTCGGTTTGCCGGTTGTCTCGTGTCGCTTATCTGTGAAGTACATGTACCAATTCTGAGGAGGAAAGTTAGCCGTGGAAGCCAAATTCGAACGATAAAAAGACTTTTGCAGACCCAGGGGCGACTCAATGTGTGGTCTCAGTGACACATGCTTAGCCGTGGAGGAAAACACGCCGACAGTGTCGGTGGGATGCACTGAAGGTACCAAATGCTCAACAAACAAATAAGTTTGAGCGCAAATTGAGTCTCGGAATCGCTTTCCGTGGATATCACAACACCCGGGGGAAGGATTCGTGAACCGCCAGGGACCAAATGTGTGGACCAAACCCGGAGAGCGGGCTGGTCATGTCTGAACCAGAAACCAAGATGGAATGGGAGGCACAACTTACATTGGCAAGTTGAGAGATGATGTCTTCGGACTGGTAGTGGTCCTCGAAGCCATGTCTGGCCCCCCATTCGGTAAAGTCGTCCTCTGTTGACTCGGCATCATCCATAGGCCGGTGCGCGTATTCGCTCTTGGACCGCAGAAGCAATGGCTTCGCGGGCCGTTTTGCTCGCGGTGGGTCCATATCGTCCTTTGTCTCCGAAGTAGTGCTTCCATTTCTTCGGCCTGGCGCACTTGAGGGCCTTAGTTCGTCGTCACCATTAATGCTCGTGTTGTGTGCTGCACGGCCGTTGGCCATTGCTCGCAGCCTGGATGTGTCTCCGTTGGTCTCGCCGACGGGCGCGGAGGACCCGTTGAGGTCGGATCTGAGCGCCATTGCGGCTTCGGTCGTAGGAAGAGGGTAAAGAGGCGCGTGAAGGTTGCGGTCGTGGGTCGGCGACGGCTTGGAACTCGTAGATGATGTGCGGTTGAGATGAAGCGGAGGGGGTGACGTCTGTTGTGTCGACGCTACGGTCATGGCCTATGCGGGAGTTCAAGCGAGCATGGCGACAGGCGCTCGCGTGCGAAGGGCGACGGGAGAGACACCAAATTGCCCGGTGCAAAAGAAGCAGCAGGAGTAAAGACGGTGGTTTCGATGTCGGGGCTGGTGTGTGGGGGCGGGAGGTTGATGAAGTAGGTAAGGCGAGAGTTTGGAGTTTGGATTCGCGGGCGGATGACCAGGACAAACGCAGAAATTAGGAATACCTAGTACCGGGATGGGCCACATCTGACAGGCACCTCACTTAGCTTCTGGGCGCTGGAGGCGCGACCTACAGTGGGTTGCAGACGCTGAGCGAGTGACCACTACGGAACCAACAGCCTAAAGCTGCTGGATTTGACTGGTCTGGACATGGACGAACCCCATTGATTCCTAATTCTGCACCTCTCTCATTGACTACGGCACTCCCGCGACTGCTACCGAAGCTGTGCACAAAGCGCACTCGAGATGCCTTGCCTGCCTTCAAGGCTGGATTCCTAAATATGCACGCCATAATTGATAGAGTCTGGTCTTGTCCGCACTCGGCTATCGAAGCTTGAGCCTCAAGAGAATCGGCTCCCTGGTCAACTCTATCGTGGATGGCGGCTCTTGGCCCCAACGACCCATTATCCCCATACAAAAAGTACGGATACGAGCATATGTTTGGCCTCTGGTTCCTCAGTCACTCCGTGTCTCATTAGTCACCCACGACGCCCGCTGCCTTTGTCTACCCCAGTCACTGGCCTCCAGCCGCACGGCCGCATGCCTCGGCGCCAGGCGAGGAGCCTGGAGCACTAAGCCAGAGCAGGCAAGCGTGGACTCGGCGCGTGATCATGCACGTGTTTTTGCTTTGCACAGACTAGCTGGCCAATGCGTCGGCCAAATACGTAGTACGGGTGGCTTTTAACTCGACAAGCAACCGGTACTATTTGACGGCACGGGCGCCTTGAAGTGAGATCATACAAACCACATCAATGATAATGGGTGATGTGTTCTGTGTGCCGAACATCGTTCGTTCCGGAGACTTGGATCCTGGCCATGCATAGAACTGGTTGGCTCGGCTTGCATCGTCCCCTCCCAAGAACTACGTATTTGCATTTATGAAGGAAATCTGGTTGCGCGTTTGCGAAGCACTAGGCTGTGGCATGGACACTAATAATGCTGGGTCGTATTCGCTGGCCATGCCCACTGTTCCTAATTTACTTACTCTACGTTGTATGATAATGCTCGCCTCCCATCAGCCGCGCTATCTTGATAGCTGAGCAATGCTGTTGGCAGATGGGGACCGCGATTCGTTGCCCAATTGATGGATGCCATGCCACACGTAATGCTCACGGACCCGTGCCAAGCTGGAGCCTGTGTGCCCATGACCATTATCCTGTTTGGAAGCACAGCAGTCCATCCTCGCGTAGGGTTTCCTCACAATGACGGGGAGACTCCAGTCTGCGCTGAGCAGGGCGACGGCGTATCCTGGCTTGGGCACACAAGCACAGAAGCCGGGGCAACCAACAGGCGGCTTTCTCTCCGTTTGGAGACGGACACAGCGGCACCAGCAAAAAGACCATGGCAACCAGTGAACTGAACGTTAGACGTCAAAACTATAGATACGCCCGTCACATCATTTACTATGCACGTAGCACGACACTATAGACGGGTGTAGCGGGAATCGCCTGGTTTTTGGCGGCTCGGGCCTCTCCTACTGCTGACACCATGGGCTGTGACGGGACGCAGGCCGCAGAGTCTGGCTATTGGGAAACAAAAACCACCGGTGGCTTTGTCAAATCGGAGCTTGACCAAGGCATTTTCAACGCGGATGTAGATGTGGACGCCTCTCCCCTTTTTTTTTTTTTTTTTTTTTTTTTTTTGCTCTTGGCAGCACTGAAGAAGTTGGAGAGAAGAAGCATGGCCCGTGCACCAACCCGCTCCAATTGGCGTCATTAGTGGGAAACATGAAACGAGCGAGGCCAGACAGGCGTTGATGAGCGTTGGCAAAAGTGTGAATTTAATGTCCGGGAGGGCCACCGTCAACGACAAACCTGGTCTGAACTTTTTTGAACCACCTGAACCGAGCGCAGCATGGATAATTAATTGCGATGGCCCATCCTGGATTCCTAAGCTCGCGTGGACTATTAATGGGTGGATGTACGTATGGACGGATGCATGGATGGATGGATGGATAGTGAGCACAACGTAGTGGCTTGAGAGAGAGTCACGGGTGACATACAGCGTACCTCCCTGAGTACTGGAGGCACGAAGGGGGTATCAGTGCAATGACGTGCAGGCGCAGTCACTCACAGTTCCAGTACGTATCGCCAAGGCATCTGGGCGAGCCATCCCTTTTCGTGGCGCCACAGATGGCGGACGAAACAGCGCCGCGCTATGGCAACTTTGAGGCCAGCCCAAGGATTCCTGAGTCCGCGAGCACTGTGTGCCATTGTTTTCCCGTTCCACCCAAAATTTATCGCACCGTGGTCCGTACCGTGCCTGTCGACATGGGTGGTGAGAGATCCCGATGTCCTGCAACTGTACAGCACCCTAGGTACAGTAAGATTGTTGAGGTGGGCACAGGACAAGACTAAATACTACGTCGTATACAAGGCCTCGAAACGAACCTGTGAGCAATGCTCCAGCTCTTCGAAAGTGGCTGGGTCGTGGGTACATAGCAGATAGAGTGTCTGCATGTTCGTGCCGCCCGACGCCAACCTTGGTGACGATTCGTTTGCAATAGTTGCGGGCATATCTAAACCAAAACAACAACAACAACATCGGACGAGCCTCAGTGAGTGAGTGTATCTACTTACTTGGACACCTCCCCCTAGCGCGGCGGAGCACGGCCAACGTAAGGTGTGACATCTGGGGAATCTCGGCCGGCTTGGGAGGTTGTCGCTCCGTGAGACACATGCAAGGAAGGTTTGGCAAAGAACAAAAAAGTTGGGGCCGCCTGACTTGTACATCAGGTCCGCTCTACGCGGGAACGCGAGGAAGGTTCAGAAACGATGAGCGCCGCATCGCGTTGATGGCGCTCTGCCCCCAATCACGCATGCGCGTTTGCAAGTTCTCGCCCGTATACCTACCTACCTACATCATGTGGCTCAAGGCCCAGGTACTTCGTACTGACTGCGAGGACTGGGGAAGATCATGTCTCACTGTACTGGTCTTGCTGGGAGGCAGTAGGTACAGTGTTCGATTTACCGTCAGATGTCCAGCCCCTGGATTTCAAAAAGGGATGGCGTCGTGCAGCCCCTGCAGGGTACTCCAGGTCGACCTCCGCAGCGGCCGGCCGCGCCAGTGGCCCACGTGTACCTGACCAGTATCCAGATTCCTGGCTCCCAAGGCTCCCCCCACAAAACCCAATATCCGCTGCAGAGAGAACGGCACTGTACCGTAGCGCGCGTACGGCTGTACGGCTGGCCTGTAATACACCGGCCCTGTCCATAGCAGCCTTTTCGTTGGGTACATCACATCTTGCTGCAAGGCCTGCAGAGCCTGCAAAGCCTGCGAAGCCTGCAAAGCCTGCAACCCCTAAAAATGTCGTTTGGGGTGGGCCAGGATGGGGCAGGCTAGCGCAGGCGAGATCCGCGATTGGCTGGGACGTGGCTCGACAAAGCGACAGCACCGTAGGCTGTGGCCCCGGCTGCTGCACTGGGGTGCCACTGCGCCAGGAACAGCAGCCCCAGAGCCCAGTCAAGGTGGAGGTCCTGGAGGTTACAGGAGGCGGCGTCCAGTGAGGGCAGAAGTGGCAGAATTTCAGTGCCTGTCCGTCCGTACGTGGTTGGAGCGACTGACTGCGAAGCATCCAACGACGGACGGCTGACGCCTTTGGCCAACTTCCCGCCGGCATCACCATCCCCCCGTCGTCGTTTTCTCGTCTCTCATCATCACCCCGCCCGTACGAATACAACGGCGCTTCCATCATCCAGCGTCCCAGGGAGACTTCTTTCATCTTACCCCCGACCGCCCCGACCGCCCCGAACTCGCCCCAGCGACCGCTTGCCAGGCCGCCAGCACGAATCAGGGTCCTCGCTCCTCGACGGCGTGTTGGAGCGCATCCATCCACGTTCGTTTCCAACCCCCTCCCCCCATCCTCCCCAAAAATTCGGGAGGTTGAACCACAAAATTTCCACGACGAACCCTTTCCTTGTGCGCTTCCATCCGATGCTGGCCCAGCCATCTCGAGCCTCGAATCCGGTTTCCCTCGTTCCTGCATCGACGGCTGGGATTGTTCCCCCGATCAGGTCGTCCCCAACGCCGCCCACCCCTACGCCAACGCCAACGCCATCCTACACGCTTTCGCCTTCGCTCGCCTTGGCCGCCTTCTGCTCCCCGTGATACCCTCTTACACACGACGACTGCCGAGTCACGACCACATCGCCTATCGACTAGTCCTTTTGCATCGCTGCAGCCGAGAGTGCTGACTCCCAAGCCAATTCCCCGCCGCCGAGCGGCTGCTTCATCAACATGGCCTTCCTGTTCAAGTCGAAAAAGCACCCGGAGAGGTCTTTGGGTACTCGCGATGGAAACTCCAACTCTGGCTCCCAGGGCTCCATCCAGAGCGCAAGCGCTCGCATTGCAGAGAAGAACGCCGTCCAGCACCGCGCGACCCCGACCGGTAGCCTAAACTCCATCGACAATGATGGGAGCACTGGAAGCCCCGACCAAGGTCACAGCCGTCGCACCGGAAGCGCGGATCAGACTGCGCAACAACCACAGCCGCAGACACAGCCGCAGACACAGCCGCAGACACAGCCGCAGACACAGCAGCAGCAGCAGCAGCAGCAGCAGCAGCAGCAGCAATCACAACAACAGCAACAACACAGCGATCTCCCAGTACGTTCCCTACCGATAGCATCTGGTCGCTGTTGCGGATCATCTCAATGACGCCTGCTAACTCGTTGTAGTTTCGAAATAGCCCCCAGAATGGCTCCAACGCCTCGCTCTACCCATGGTCTCAGCGACGATTAACGTACACCTCGTCACACATGAGTCCCTTTCCTCGATATGGGGCCGCAGTGAATTCTGTCTCCTCTAAGGAGGGCGATGTGTACATGATGGGAGGTTTAATCAACAGTTCGACCGTCAAGGGTGACTTGTGGATGATCGAAGCTGGCGGCAATATGGCTTGCTACCCCCTCGCTACGACTGCTGAAGGACCGGGACCGAGAGTTGGCCACTGTAGTTTGCTCGTCGGCAACGCCTTCATTGTCTACGGTGGCGACACCAAGATTGACGAAGCCGATGTCCTGGACGAGACCCTCTACCTGCTCAATACCTGTAAGTCGCCTTCGCCTCCCCTTACAAAGTGGGCCTTGACTAATATCGCCAAGCAACGCGACAATGGTCCCGAGCTCTTCCAGCTGGTCCGCGTCCGTCAGGCCGGTATGGACACACTTTGAATATCCTGGGCTCCAAGATTTTTATTTTCGGTGGCCAGGTGGAGGGATATTTTATGAACGATCTCTCTGCATTCGACCTGAATCAGCTGCAAATGCCCAACAATCGTTGGGAGATTCTTGTCGCGGGCGAGGCGTCACCAAAGATCCCTGCTGCGCGCACGAACCACAGCATGGTTACGTACAACGATCGGATGTACCTGTAAGTTCTGTTTGCCACTCCAGAACGTCTTGTGATGTCGCACTAACGGAGAATCAGTTTTGGTGGAACCAATGGCTTTCAGTGGTTCAACGATGTCTGGTGTTACGATCCAGCCTTCAACAAGTGGACGCAACTGGATTGTATAGGCTATATCCCCGCTCCTCGCGAAGGCCATGCTGCCGCCCTTGTCGACGACGTAATGTATGTGTTCGGAGGCCGGACAGAGGAAGGAACAGATCTAGGTGATCTCGCAGCCTTCAGGATTTCTTCTCGGAGATGGTACACGTTCCAAAACATGGGCCCTTCCCCTTCACCCCGGTCTGGTCATAGCATGACAACGGTCGGCAAGTCGATTGTGGTTCTTGGCGGCGAACCAAGCTCAGCCTCTGCAAGTGCCAGTGACCTTGGAATCCTCTACGTTCTCGATACTTCGAAAATCCGCTACCCCAACGATGCACAACAAACCACCCAGAGAATAACACAGGCACGGCGTCCCAGCGCTGGGGAAGCAAGTGGCCCGACTCGTCAACTTCCCCTGCGCGATGGCTCAAATGGACCCCCGGAGGCCAGGAAGATTATCACCGGGGGCCCTTCGGCTCCCCCAAACGGCCATAAATCGCCGACGAATGTTCCAGAGGCTCAAGGGCCTCTAAATGCTGCACCAGGCGGATCGAAACTTCCAAGGGCAGCACCCTCTACCGCACCTTCAGGCCCTCCTCCCCAGGGCCCTACACCAGCCAGACCCACCGTCGACACATCTCCTATGGGACGAGTCCGCGCACAGTCGAATGAGCGAACTAATATCTCTCCTAAAGTCACTGCGAACCCATCACCCATTGCACGCGAAGTTATTAGCGAAACAGAAGCTCCCGTGGCGAATGGCACACGAGCACCGCCCCCCCAGCAGGTGGCAAGAACTGGATCGAAACAGGAGCAGCCGAACGGGGATCAGACGAAGCCCAAACCGACTCGACCCAGCCGAGGCCCTGGTTCTATGGACCACTCACTGGATCCTAACCCCAAGCCAGTTCAACGACCAGCCTCTCCACCTCAGCCTACCCGACAACCTAGTAATCCTCTTTCTAGGCGATCATCGGCCCGAAACTCCCAGACTGTTGTGCTTCTCAAAGAGCTTGATTCAGCCCGCAATCGGAATGCGTGGTATGCCTCTGAACTTGAACTTGCTCGAAAGGCCGGCTATGTTCCCAACACTTCTTATAGTCCTGTACTCGAAAACAAGGCTACTGAGACCTTTGATGACGAAGACCGACCTCTTATTGAAGCTCTACTAACAATGCGCACAGAGCTTGCGAATGTTCAGAGTGCCGTAGACAAGCAAGCTATTCTTGCGGCTAGACAAATCGCCGAAGCAGAGAAGCAACGCGATGCTGCTATTCAGGAGGCTGTGTATGCAAAGGCCAAGTTGGCTGCTCATATGGGTGGCAGCGCTGCAAGCACCCCGCAGCTTGACAGCGACCGAGGCGACGCTGAGGCTAGGTCCAGCGAGATGAGTAGGAAACTAGGCTCAGCACTGCACCTTCAGAAGGACCTTCAAACAAGGCTTGAAACCGTTAGGGCCGAGTTGGAGGGGGAGAGAAGGGCTCGTTCATTGGCTGATGATACGACCAATGCTGCTCAACGCAGGATGGTGGATCTAGAAAACTTCAAGCAACAGACGTCGGGAGAAGTGGAACGTCTCAAGGCAGAACTTCACCTCACTCAACAGGAAGTTCGACAACAATCAGTTTCAGCTGCCGAAGCTGTTGCAGCACTAGAGCTACTGCGGATCGAGAAGGACGACTTCGCCACTAGATACGACGAAGCTGTCGGGAGCTCCAAAGACCACCAAGACACTTTTGATACACTCAGGGCGGCTATCATGTCTTCTGAGGAGGCCAAGACTCATCTAGAGTCGAAGCTTACTGAAGAGCGTGGCTTGAAGGAGACACTAGAGAGCCAATTGAACAAGCTCAAGATTGAGCACGAGGCCCGGACCGCCGAGCTTGTTGCTGTAACTCAACGTCTACACGATGCTGAAGAAATCTCTGAGAAGCACGCTGCTGAAGCACGGACACACCGTCAGGCGGTGCTATCCGGCCTTGACAAGCTTTCTGCCAGGGATGTTTCAAGCCCCAGTAGGGCGGACTCCGAGCGCGCCACAGCACTGCAATCTCAGCTTGAAACCTCAACTGGTTTGGTCAAGAAGTATCAGCAAGAAGCCGATGCCGCGGCCGATAAGCTTCGTGCGGCGGAGGAGCGAATCGCCGGACTAGAGCAGTATCAGGAACAGTCAAGCCGCGAAGGCGTCAGCATCCGCAGACAACTGCAGTCGGCCTTGAGGGACACACAAGGTTTACAAGCTGCCAACACGGACCTGAAGAACCAGCTTGCTGCTCAACAACTCGAGACCAATGCTATGACTGTGCAGCACAACGCCCTCAAGAATATCCTGAGTGAGCGAGGTATAAGCCCTACTGGTGCCATCCGCGCGCGTGGTCTTACCAGCCCTCGTACAAACTCTCCAGACTTGAACCGTGTCCGAGATCTAGAGGCACAAATTGCGAGCGCCAATGCTGCGCATGAAGAAACTAAACAGGCATTTGCCATTCAAGCCCAAGAGTCCGAATCGGCGTATCGTGAGAAGCTGTCTCAGCTCGAGAGCGATTATCAATCTGCTGTTCACTACGTCAAGGGAACTGAGAAAATGCTAAAGCAACTCAAGGAGCAGCTCTCTCGGTACAAGGCAGATAACGGACGTCTCAAGTCAGAACTTCAAGAGCTTGAAGACCGTCTCGAGTCCAGCAATGAGAGATCTGGTGCTTCGGCTAATTGGGAGGCAGAGAAGGCCTCTCTGCAAACCCAGATCGGTGCCTTGCAGTCTGAGCTGAGGACCTCTGGGGCCGAACTGGAGAAGAGACTAGTTGCCCTTGGGGCAGAACTGCACCAGAGCAAGAGGGAACGTGATGACGCCCTCAGGAACAACGAAGAAGCTATGCATAGGCTTGCCTCCCACCGCAAAGACCTGGAGGAGCTTCAGTCAGAAAACTCTCTTCTGGAGCAGCGTGCAAGCGACGCTGAACAGAAGGTTGCCCTGCTTCTTGACCAAGTCGAACATTCTGTCGACAACTATCGGCGACGCAGTCGCCAGGTTCCTAGCGTGAACTCCGAGACGGGCACTAACGGAATTACTCTGGGCCATTCACGACACGAGAGCTCCGAGGGTGAGAGTATCTATGAGGGCACTGGCAAAAACAGCCTGGAAGCTAGGAACAGTGCCGCTCTAGATAACCTCGCCAACGAGCTTGAGACGCTCAGGAGTCGATGGGAGGCTACCAATCAGAACTATCGTCTGAGCACAAACTTTGATTTTGAATCCACCTCAAGCGTCAAGAAGGATGATGACACTGCCGCCAGCATCGGCCTCAGCGAGAGCCTAGCTGATTGGCGCAAGAGACTCGATACAGAAGAGCATCAGGATGATGGAGGAAAATCCCGACATGGTTGATCCAAAGCTGGTTCTGGATATCGATATGCATTCACGACGCAATATACCCGCCGCTAGATTCTAGTTCGCCTGGACGATTGGCTGTTATTTTTCGCGTCTGTACATCCTACTTGACCTTCGCAAAAGCGATATTGGAGTTTCGGTCGTCCCACGGTTCTGCCCATGGTGTTTTTGTGCACAACTTTTATACCATTCCCTGTTTTCAAATCGCCGACCCTCTCGCCGTTTGAGTCCACATTGGCCTGCTCGACTTAACCACACCCACTCTTCCTACTCCTACTTGCTTGGAACGAGGAGGATGGGAATTCGCCTGCTTCATTCCCTTTTTCTTCCATTTCTCTTTATTTTTTTACTTTTCACCCTTGTCCTTCCATGTCATGTACTATATGGGCAGAGAGATGTTCTATTTTGTTCCACAGGGGAAAAAAAACTACCAACTTTGAGAACGATGGGGTACCCGGACGTGGTGCTTGGCTTTCTTTGATTTCTTCTACTTCACTTCCCACTAAGTGCTGGGCTGGGAGACAAGCTTTTTGATGAAAGAGCTTTCACTTCGACGCGAGAGACAAACGGATTGCGGGAGGGTCAATGATGAAATGAAGTGTTTTTCTCCGTTTGGCTTGATAATCGATATTCTATTCTTGGGCTTATTATATTATTATACAAATGCTGTGTCTTCTATGCTATATGTGATTACAGTGACGTGATTGTTGATGAATCAGCTTGAATGGCGATGGCCGAAGACTGAGAACGAGAGAGCTCAGGATGACCGTAATTGTCGTGAATGGAACGGCTAAACGAGACGTGGCAGTAGGAAAAGTTCAGTTCATAAGGATCATAACTCGTAAGTAAACGAGGTTACATTAGTTAGTATATATTCCTCGAAACCATCAACCTTGATTCGCCAACTGTCCCAATTCGCCTTGCTAAAAGCCTTCTTTGAATCGACCAGCCCAAGTCTAACTGGCCCAAAACCCGCGAAGCGGAACTCAAGATCAGGAACCTGCCAACCCCCATATAAAACCCGTGTCGTGCCGCCCCTTTACGCAGCAGCCATCAAACCCTTCTGAACCTTCAGACATCGTCTAAAGTCAAGCTTGCGTCCCTCGCGGGGCATGTGCTCGCCGCTGGCAATGCAGAGGATGCGCATCTTGGGGTCGTAGCGCAGGCCCGTGAGCAGCTTGGGGGTGATGAGGAAGTACTGGCTGGTGTGCTCGCGACAGGCTATTTCGACCATGCGCTCGTGGACCATGCGCTCGTTGCGAGGGTCCATGCCCTGATTGATCTCGTCGACGACGCGGAAGGGCGACTGCGCCAAGGACTGCAAGGCCATGAGGTAGAAGATTGTTGAGACGGCGCGTTCACCACCGGATTGGCGGTGGGCAGTGAGTTGCTGGAGAGTCTCATTTTCGCTAAGGGGTTCGATTAGCAACATTTCCATTTTGGAGATAGGAATAGGGGGAATAACATACCGGAAGCGGACCATAATGTCCAAGGCCCAAGCATCAAAATCCTCCGCCTTGTGGACGCGGACTTCACCAGCGCAGCTGATCTGCTCAAAGTTGTAGGCAAAGGCATCGCTAATCTTGGACACCAGCTCGTCCAACTTGGGTTCCCACTTAATCATGAGCTGATTGATGTCACGAGTAAGATTCTCGACTTTTTCGTTGGATGCTTCCATCTTGCGACTCAGACGAGTGATCTCCACGGCACGGCGTTCGAACTCGCGAAGCACGTTCGGGTTGGCGGCGTGGATGAGCTCCAGTTTGGCCTCCTCCGCATCAATCTCCATTTGCATTTCCTCGGGGTTCTTCCCTTCTGCAAGACCAGAGAATATGTCTCTCTTTTCTGGTTCTTCGGCGAGAATATCTGTGACTGCCTGGGAGAGTTGTCGCCCAGCGTCTCTGGTTCGGGTGGCCTCCTCCGCTGCCTGGTTCATAGTCTCTCTCTCGGACTCCAGGCGTTCCATAATATGGTGGTTGCGTTCTTTGAGGCCCTGAATGTCGGAGGTGGCCTCAATCTTACGAATCTCCGCCTCGAGGACCCCGTGGTGTGCTTTTCGGATTCGCTCAATAGACTTGACATATCGCATGACAAGTTCAGCCCTGCGCAGGATTGCGGCATCCCATTCGTATCGCAGCTCCACCAAGTTCTTGCGAGCATCACGCATAGCCTGCTCATGCGCGGCCTTGGCACGTTCCTCGGATTCTACAACATGTCAGCGAATGTTGTAATGACTCGGCCGGAAGAAGACACTAACCTATCTTTTCGGGCAGAGACTGCCACTTCTGGTATTCCTTCTGTAGCATATTCTTCTCGCGCTTCAGACGTTCCTATAACTCAGTTAGCATAATCGCAGAACTACATTGATTGGTTGATTCATTCGCGTACGATAATGTCATGGATCTCCTGCTTCTTGTCCTCGATGGTCTTGGAGTTGGCCTGGGCTGCTCGAAGTTCATCCTTGAGGACATCTCTTTCTCCGCGGAGTTCAATAACCTTCTTGTTCATTTCATCCTTCTCCTGGGTGTCAACTGGTTGAGAAGTCCAGAATTTGCCCGGCTGGATGTTTTTTGTAATTGTTGTCATTGCCTGTGGGCCGTATTCTTTGCGGCGACGAACAGAGAAAGACTGCTTTCCGGCTGCCCACTGATTAACCTTGCCGCCCTTGATCAATCGTTCATACTGAGCATCATTGTGGTCCTTCAAAGTCACGCCTGACTGATGCAGTCGCTTCTCCGAGCATAGCATGGCCAAGACTGGAGAAGGCCCCTCCAAAAAATCGATGGCGAATCCATCGAGTCCCAGCTCAGTTGCCTCAGCCTCACTGACAGGACGCTGAAAGGCTGTCAAAGGATGAGCGCAAGTTCGAATTACGGCTGACAAGCTCATCACACGGTAGAGTTGATCTGTCAACTTCTTGTAGTCATTCTTGGTCTGCGCAGTGAAACAGGTGAAGTCATCGCCCTGAAGAAGCGCCTGGACCTGGTCGGAATACCGCTCATCCTTGATTGAACAGCTAATCATCGGGGGACCGAAAACCTCCTTTTCAAACTCGGATTGGTGTTCTTGGACCCATTCCCATCCAGCAGCTATCTCGGGAAAGTACTTCTTCATGAAATTCAACTGTTGGCCTTGCTGAGTGTCGAAAGAGTTGATATCTGCTTCCACCTGACGCAGTTGTGTCACTACCTCTTTTCCTTTCGTTTTAATTGCATCACATCGTGTAGTAATTTCGCGTTGCTCAGCTTCGAGCTCACGCAACTTGTGCTCCTCCCCGCGCTGTGCAAACAATGTTAAACCCACTGTCGATAATTCGGAATGGAGCACTTACAATATTGCGGTTGAACTCTCCCGGGTTGAACTCTTCTGGTCGGTTTTTCAAGTCACCTTGCAAAGCTGTGAGTCTTGATCTTGATTGGGCAACTTCCTTCTTCTTTGCTTCGTGATCTTTCCGCTCGGCATCAATTTTGGCATCGAAATCTTTAACATACTCTGTGGCGGTTGAAACATCCCCAGCGAGCTTCTTGGCGGCATCTTCGGCGTCTTTAAGCGCACGCCTTCGTCCGGCGATGGCAGTCTCAACTTTTTGAGCGTACTCTTGCTTCTCATTTACTGCCACCAGAGAAGGGCCACTCTCTTGCTCAAGACGCCTTAGTGACCTTTCGGCCTGTTTTTTTCGTTCCTTGGCACTGGCGTGAAGTTCCCTAGCTTCCTGATATTTGGAAAGAACAAGTGCAGATTTGAGGTTCTTCACTTGCGCCAGAATTTCTTCACGCTCTCGGATCCTATCAACGTCAGCCTGAAGGCCTTGTTGTCGACTTTCGAGGTTCTTCAAGGTGTCTGAGTCTGTCCGGGAGGCTTCGGATATCTCCTTCTTGTCCTTATGAAGATCCTGTAATTGTTTCTGCCAGTGTAGCATCTCCTCCGGGGCGGCAGCACGGAGTGTCTCGTGCAGAAGGTCGATGGGGGTACAGGCAGCAAACTCCACCACCCTATCCTGTGGCAAAAATTGACATAGGTTATCCACCTGGATCTTGAGCTTCCGCATCAATACTTGGATTGTCTTGTGGTTTGATTCCTTGCCGTTCAGCCACCATTTTTGGGAATTTTGTTCTCTTCGAATTTGTACTCGAACAACAAAGTTTCGGCGGTCCTTGGCTCGCTTGTAAAGTTCAATCTCGATCGTAGCAATGTCCTTTCCATGTTTGACAAATTCTTTGACGGAGCCAGCTCGTCCGAGGTGCTTTGGGCTATAGCCCAGGCCCAGGCAAATGGCGCAGACCAGCGAGCTCTTTCCAGTGCCGTTTGGCCCGACGACCATATTCAGATGTGGTCCAGGAAAGAACTCGGCCTTTTCATAGGTTACAAAGTTCTCGACGCTAACCCGGACAATTGCGCCTGGTTGGAAGTCATCGGAGCTGCTGGCACCGGGTACGCTATGGGAGGTGCTCTTCGGAGCATTTCGGTGGCGTCCCTCGCCTTCGCTATCAGACTCATCGATCCTTGGTCGCTTTGGGGAGTCATCAGGCTGTGACGGGTTGCCGTATCGAGCTGAGTCGTCGTCGCCGTCCTCACTCTCGGAGCGCCTGCGTCGGCGAGAGGAAGCAGGCGCCATTTCGCGTCGAGGCGCGCGGAATGATCGGAGATGTGATCGTGTGTAGTGTATTAGCTTGTCTAGGAGGGGTCGGGTCGGTCAGAGTGGTGTGCGGCGACGAAAGACTTTGCACTGACGAAAGTGAAGCCTGATGGGATGTCTTGGTAGGACGCGTCCAATCGCGCCAATGCGCGCCTGGGCAATGTGGCGTCGGCTTAAAGTGGTGGGGTTAATGGGGCTGTCCTGGGGTGGGGCCCCTGAACAAGGGAACCTGGGCAGGGAAGGCCTGGAAAATGATTCGCCCTGGAACCGCATAAGAAATGAACTGGTTTGAAGGGAAGAAAAAATACAAACAGGTCTGGTGTTTTAAATATTCTAGACGTTCGCTGTGTATTTTTGAGCCCATCTTCAGTCTTCAACAACTTCTCCTAGAGTCTATATGTTTGGCTACCTACCAACACACAAGGAGCCTAGATTCAAGGGGTTCGTAGAGTATTGTTTCCCTTTCATAGTCTCGCGCTTCAAAGCTCCTGGTGTCAGGCTGAGCCTTTACCAACTATAAAAATCCAGTGAAGATCAACTGCAAGCGATATTTTCATAAAAGAAAAGGTTCGGGCGGGAATTGTAAAATTGGTGGATCCATCCTGGGTTTGCTGTCTAATCATCACACTCCATATTCTAAGGACTGGCTAGATTCACTCGTCCCCTGGGATGCGAGGGACCTGGCCTCTATCCATCGATTAGAACATCATATCCGGTAATATTACTAGCCCAAGGATCCTAGTGTCAGCTAGGAAAATTTGTCCCCCAGTCCAGAGTGCCTCGGAGTTCTCTAATAGTACTAGATCTGCCTTGGCCATCTTCCTTGGCCTACATTTCCGAAACAGGGCCCGCTGCTGAGATCCTTGGAGAGAGTCGGATCGATGAATATACTGTGTCACCTGAAGCAATGAATGAAATTAAGACCATACTAGCTGAACATGGAAGGCATCGCCACTCAGGTGGTGTGCGTTGGTTGATCGGGGCAACATCTGAACCAATCAAAGGGCTACGCATATGGATGGTGGAGTCTCTTGTGATATTTTCAATCTTCCGTTCATCTCCAATCCTTTCCTTAATTGGACATGATGGCATTTTATCGACACCAGTCATTTGTCTTACCTCGGTGGGCTCGGTGACTCTAGGCGATGGGCGACGGTGTCAATGAGGAGTGCTTAGTCAGAGCGTCACGCTAGGCCAATCCCTTTCCAAGGGGGCAATGTCAACGACATCCCTTGGAATTCAAATCCTTGCTAGATATGATTTGACGGCCCGGGATCTTGGGCTCCTGCATTTCTACGGTGGGTGTACTGGCTACCTCTCGTATGTGACAGCTTCTAGCGTTCTAGCGTTGTTAGATTGCTGTTTGTGTATTATCTCAATGGATAAATGCTGACAAAGAGCATGATAACCCGTCCGTCCATGGTCACGAACTCACAGTCTATCACTTTCAAATTGACAATCCGAACTCAGGCTCAGAGCATATCTTTGGCACAACTCAAGCTTGAAATCAATCGATGGGCGACTCTCGACTCATCTCATGTGACCTCGCAGTTGCTTACGACATGCCGCTATGTGGAACAAAAGTCCAGAACCTCGGAGAGTTAGCATGGAAGCGGAACCGAATTCTAGTGGTTGGTGTTGGATCTGGCCGGGTGACAATGGGATGACGTAACACCACATAAAGGCTTGTGGCACTCAAGTTGTTGAACGAATGGCATAGTGCTTTAGGTCTTCTTGTGTCGCTTCTCGTCTTCAATGCCATTGAGCGGCCAGGCTGAGCAAGCACTAAGCCCCATTAATACCTACTCGTTATGTGTAAACTTGTATCTGAAGAGGCTGCCCCTGACGGAGCTGGAATGCATTGCCATGGCTAAAAGCCAGTGATTTGCCATGGATTTTCACAACACTGGGTAGCTGCCGGTCAGTTTCTCCACAGTGGCCAGCCGGCAGCCGCCGCCAGATGCCGGTTGCCAGATGCCAGTTGCAAAACGTGTTCCAGCTGCACCTTCCTCCCTTCCCCAGCCACGCCAAACACATCCTCCACGGAGTACATTGCATTCCACACCTCAGGCCAAAGGCCCAAGGTCCGCTTCCTCTCTCCCCAACGCGCCCTTCTCTCATCTCGACCAGCCCTTGTCACTCTTTTGTCCCGGTCCGCCGTGTTTCTGGTCCTCTTTTCTATGCCGCTGTCCCCTCTGTCCTTCTCGCCCCAGTGGCCCCCAGGCTTTTCAGCTGTCTCTCCTTCTTCTCATTCTGCTGCTTCTTCAACTTCACCTTCACCTTCTCAGGTGCCTCTCTTTTCGTCGGTTCCCACTGCTCCTTCGAGCTCCGATCCATTCCTTTCTGCTTCAGCTAGTTTCTGTATCGACTTGTCTCTGAGTATTATGTGCTGATTTAATTCAATAAACCGCAATCAACATGGCGGAGACTTACGTTGCCAACACCACTCGTTCGCCACTTTCCGAGGCATCGAACCGAATCAACTCAACCTATCCTCCTCAAGATGGCCCACGCCCGAAATACCGATATGACCACTCTCGTGCACCGAATGGTTACGTCCCTCGCCAGCATTACACACATCCCGGCGGCCCCTCGGGGCATCGAGCTGGCCCTGCGCCCGGCCACTACGCACCGGCTACTCGTCCTCAAGGCCCTGCAGTACTAAGGCCACCTCAGGAGATGGACAACCAAAAACGCCTTTCCCAGACATCCCAGGACTCATCGGCCAGCAACCGCAGCAAAAAGAACTACAAAACTCACATTGGCCCGTGGCAGTTAGGAAGAACATTGGGCAAGGGGTCATCAGCCCGTGTTCGCCTCTGTCGCCACAGTGGGACCAACCAGCTCGCGGCGGTCAAGATCGTCAACAGGCGCATGGCGAACTTAGTCCACGATAGCAGCCTGGCAGCCCTGAGCAAGTGGGATAACAGTTTCCCTGAGCAAATCAACGGCGAGATGAGAGTTCCCATGCAAATCGAGCGCGAGGTGGCAATCCTCAAACTCATTGAGCACCCAAATATCATGAAACTATACGATATTTGGGAAAATCGATCGGAAGTGTAGGTGTTTTCGCAAAGGACCTTGTATAGTCCTACAACTAATGTTCTTCAGGTACCTCATTCTCGAGTATATCGACCAGGGAGACTTATTCACCTTCATCAATATGAAGGGCAGATTGAGTGAGCAGGTTGCCATCTACTTTTTCCGCCAGATCATTAGCGCAATTTCCTACTGTCACTCATTCAACATTTGCCATCGCGATCTCAAGCCAGAAAATATCCTGATCACAGCAGATCTTCGGATCAAGATTGCTGACTTTGGAATGGCTGCGCTTCACCAAACTGACACTCATCGACTTGCCACGGCTTGTGGCAGCCCTCATTACGCGGCTCCAGAGCTCCTCAAGAACAGACAATACCGAGGAGACCGGGCGGACATCTGGAGCTTGGGCGTCATCCTCTTTGCAATGCTATCTGCGACATTGCCTTTCGACGACCCGAACCTTCGTGTAATGATGTCCAGGACGAAAAGGGGAGAGTATCAAATGCCAGATTTCCTGAGCCGCGAAGCTGCAAACCTTATTGACCGAATGCTCCAAGTCAATCCTGACAGACGCATCACCTTGCAAGAGATATGGCGGCATCCCTTGGTTACCAAATACGCTTATCTGGACAACGCTGACGATACTAAGGGCCAGCCCCCAGACACTCGAAAAGGCTTCCAGTACAACCCGGTGCCGATTCAGGATATTGACCCTCAGCTGTTGCGGCAACTTAGGTCCATGTGGCACATGTTCAGTGAGAGTGATCTCAAGCTCAAGCTAACCTGTGAACAGTAAGTGATACTAATTCGGACACACATAGTCTCACGGCTAACAATTTCAGGCCAAATGATCAAAAAGCCTTCTACTGGTTGTTATTCAACTATCGTGAGAAACAACTGGAGGACTTCAAGCCTGAACTTGCTCACTCCATGAGTGATTACCATCACCTCAAACCCGGTGCATGGAAGAAGCGAGTCTCTACTCGCGAATTTTCTCAGCCCCATGCGAATGGCCACGGGCGATCCGTTTCTCGATTTACAGTCATCTCCAATGCGGCAGACGCAGATTCGACTGGGAACTACTCCCCGCATCGACCTGGTAGCCGTCGGTCCCGCACTGGTCCTCCAAGGAGCCATTCCAAAACCAGTCTTCGTCGTTACCAAACAGCTAGTGGCTCTTACCAAGGGCGAGTTAGAAGTGGTTCAATAGCTCGACAGGGTCGAATGAGTACTGGTCGTACTTCAACCGCTGGACGTATCCAATCCAAGAGTTCAATCTCCTCCCTTCATAGTAGTCGACAAACAACCCCGCATACGCGTAGCGTGCGCCACAAGCGAGGTGTTGATTTCTCAAGCATTCGGAAGCGATCTGACTCTATGGTTCGTGTCCGCAGTGGTCCTGTTCCGTCATACATGAAAGACCTCGTTAGGGAACGAGGGTCCACCTATCAAATCAATATGGATCGCACACCAACGCCAGAAGTACCTAGCTTACCAAGTGGACTTCTTCTTCCTAAGCCATCGCGCAAATCATCCCAAAAGACAACCCAAAAATCAGACATTGACCCAAAACATGTTTCGGAAATATTTGGGGAAGAGTTGAGGCACTTTAGCAGCAATATTGCCAAAGATTGCGATGAGGCGTTCAAAAGCTCATTGATTGAGGAAGACTCCATTGCCGGTTCTCTTACGGAGGGCAACAGGAATCAACGTGAGACAACACCATTCTCCTTCTCTATCGAGGCCCCCGATGAGCCTGTGGTCCAAGGCCATGAATGTGGAATGTCATGTACCACTCCAAATCCAGAGAGTCGGCCGTTGCCCCCGCTTCCCACACCAGAATCAATTCATGTGCATGCTTTAGCCCCTACACCGGTCAACTCTCAGCCAACCTCGCGAGATGAGCATCTTGGGGAGTTGGCGTCAGAGCAGGTTGAGACAGTCCTCCCAGTTGTTTTAACAAAAAATGTTGAAAGACGGGTAGTATCAGCGCCTGTCTACACTAATAAACACAAGAAGCCGGCAGAACTCCCTTCCATAAATGAGGCGAACACAACAAATGACAAAACTCGCATCGTCTCAGCGCCACCTCATACCCCAACCAAGAAGAGAAACGGAAGGGAGAACGGCATGCAGTACTTGAACAGGGTCGAACACAGCATTCGTGTGGTCAATTCCCCAGGCTCTCAGAGCCCAGTCAAGGTCCCTAGGCCGCTTTTCGTGCGCAAGCCGGTCGGAAGTAGCGAACCGAGTCGTACACCGCATCCTAACACCACATACAACGAAGAGGGTATCCCGGAGAGTATCCACGAACGTAGCGAGGAAAGCGCAAATACTACATCACAAACCTTGCAGGGGACGCAAGCTCCGGTGAAGGAGAGAATGAAATCATGGTTCAAGAGGTCGCACAAGTCCGAGTCCGAAACTGTGGATGTTGCCGACTGGCAAGACTGCAGCTCGACCATGATAGCAAGCGAAGCCAAGCATGGAGATTCTGCCCTAACAGGGATTCAGGAGAAGAAGAAGTCATTCGGGTTCCCGTTTTGGAAGAGCAACAAGCCCCGGGATTCGGGTATGTCAATTGACCGTACGTCAAGTCGGACGCATCTTCAAGCTAATGTGCTTACTGGTTCTACAGGAGCGGGAGACCTCGACGCTAAGAGGTCACCTTCCTCAGGAATGGACGTTGTAAACAAGCATTTTACCCACACCAAGGTGGCCAACAAGCTGAATGAGTCTGGGTCTGGCGGTCTCCGCAACATTGATGTGAAGCAGAGCTGGCTTGCACGCCTCTTCCGGGTCAAGCCTGCTATTGGCCATCTATGCTTGACGATCTCAAGGCGCCGGGCGCGTCAGGAGATTGCCATCGTGCTTCGGGAGTGGCGCAGGTATGGCATGCGAGGCATTCAGGTTGATAGACAGCGCAACATTGTTTTTGCACGGGTGGGAGCTAAGAACTGTACGTGAATTGGGCACCTCCCGATGTTAGAATTTGACTGACCACAATCCAAACCACAGATCTTGACCTCAAGGAGGTGTCATTTGCTGCCGAAATTATAACGGTAATTGAGCATGGTAAAAAGCAGCCGCTCAGCATTGTTCGATTCACGCAGGAGCGAGGCGCGGCTAGCAGTTTCCATAAAGTGGTCAATACCATCAAGATGGTGTTCGAGGCGCGTGGGCTTCTAGTGACGGACAAGAACAAGGAGAAGATGATGATTAAAACACTCAACTCATGAGCAGTCTTTTGACTTTGGCGAGGGATACTCGTCGTAGAGAGTTGACAGTTTCTGCGTTTGAAGGAGCACATCTCGTTGCGTACAGTATTGATTCATCATTAATGCTGTTTGGATGAAGAAACATTCATGTATGGCTTTAGCTATTTCCTTGTACAGGTGTTGGACAGGAGTTGGATGCCAAACGTTGGCTCGTTACGTCTGGTTTTGTATTCGTTTGGTCTCTTGCTTTTTGGGATGGATGATGATCGCTTTTTTTCCCTTGTTTTTGGCGGACTTGAAAGATGGAGTGATGCTCGAACGGGCAACCTGGGCGGATATCCACATGCGTTCACTCGCTGTTTCTCTTCTCGGTAACTGACCAACTCGTCCATTCGTTAGCTGGCCTATCAGACCTCGATCGGAGTTTATATCAGATCATGATCGGTTAATAGATATCAATCGGTTTCATTTATCCAGGTTGCACACTTCCGACATTACGCCAGGGTCTATTCGCCGTGAAGCTTGGGAATTCGCTGTGGTTGATGACCTTGCGAACTTGTGCATAGTGATGGAGGGGTTACGATCCTTACAAGATCAAAATGTCTCCGGATGTGCCAAGCCTATTAACCACTACCAACTTGACAGGTGAGGTGTGTCGGTTCTAGGGGGCGGCCAGATGATTGAGGCAGAGGCTCATGGTTGCAAGCCTCGGCTTCTCGGTCGGTAGATCGGATGGCGCGTCCTTCATACGGAGTGCCGACTGTGGTCGGGCCCCACATGAGGTTCCCGGCCGGGTGTGATACGTACCGACGGTACTGCCGCGCCGCTGCGAGCCTCCCACTCTTTTCTGCACATGCAGAATTTCCATGCAAGCTGATCTGACGTCTTGAGTCTGGAGCAAGATATGGGGATGCGCTGAGCCAGTCGCTTGACCTCCATCAGGACATGTCCACCGCACAGTACGTGTCCCCGTAGAAGATAGTCGACAAAGGGAGAGAGTATCGGAATGTAAAGTATTCACTGGGAGGAATCTGGTCGACTCCCAAAACGGCCAAACCCCAGACCTAGACCCAGATCTGACTGGATTCTGACTCCTCGACCCCACGGAGCCGCAGGACAAGGGGGGCGAGAAAAAAAAATCGATAATGCTTGGAAGGACAAACTAGGACGGGAGACGGTGATGGATACCGGTATTCACGAGACAGCGATGATTCCTTCCACGACGGCAACAAGAAACAAGAAGAACAAAACCGATATCGTAAAGCCGAGGCGCGGGAATGCCATGTCCACGACGTCTCGGTCGGTTTCCGAAGTACTGTGTCGCGTCTCATCTGTCTGTCGTCCCAAACGTGAGCCATTGTGAGATCCAGGCCCCAATGGCCACCCCGGGTTTTGGTACAGGGCAGATGAGGGTTGGATCGAGTAGGAGCATTGGTTGGAGGAGGGCTGGGGAAGAGGAGAGCACACGGCCGGGCATGCGGCGGGCTCGGAGGGGGCTCTGGATGATACATCCGGGGTACCTGAGTTGGGTCCGAGAAAATACCGGTTTTTTTAGGGCAGGACAAGTGCATTTGTGGTGTACTTGTCCTCGGCAGGATTTAGTAGTGATGGCGTCGGAGCAAGTCCCTTACCCCGGCGACGGCTCGAAGCAGGGGCCACTTGTAGTACCAGTAGAAGAGCTTGTGGGAGGCGGCGACTTGCAGTGTAGGGCAAGTGGAGAACTCATGACGCCCGCGGTCGGCGCCTTCCACCCTTCATCCTTCCCCATCACCCACCTTGCATGCGCATGGAAAACGCACATGCTCCTGCTGCTGTCTGCCTTTACCTGTGCCCCCTCTCGCCTTCCTCCATCCAATCAGTCAAGGCAAGGTACCTGCTGTATCTACCTATAGAGCAAGGGCTCTCCGTTAGTGCCAGGGAAGGGCAAGCTTGGTACATAGGTAGGTACAGCTTAGTTCGAGCAAGCTCCAGACCAATTTCTCCTTTGACATTCTCCTTTTTTAACTCTTGGTTCCATCCACCCGAGGCCGATGGCTACCGACCGGGGGCACACACGGACGATGGCCGTGGATTGTGGGGGCGGGATTGGCCCCAGCGAGCCCCAGCGAGCCTCCATGGCTGGATCTGGATGAACACGGGACGCGGAGCACGGGACTCGCTGGAGTCTTGCTCGGTAAGTGGCTGAGAGCAGCTAGAGGCGAGAAAAAGACGTCGCGGGTAAGAGAAAGAGAGGCCAAGGAAGGGTTTCAATGGCCGAGGTTCGTCTGATGATTGGTCGTTAGCTTGTGGTGGCCGTCGATGCTGCCCCTCCATCCAGCAACCAACGTCATCATGAGTTCCCCCCATCTCTGCATGTACAATGCCGCAAGTTATGTGCCCCAAATGCCTTCACCATGACATCTCTGCTTTGGGTAGGTAGTTGGGTATCATCCTTTAAAACACACCAGGCCCCCGATGAAGCCGTCGCGCAGATGCACAGCATTACAATGCATTTGACATCCGCGGCTTAAGGTGGGAGTGTATGCGGAAAGCGGAAGCGGAATTGAAGGTGGATGTGGATGATGTTTCCCCAGGCCCGGGCGGCCGTGACTCGTAACGGTGCTCGGTCGTAGTCCGAAGCCATCTGGTGCGCCTCCATCGTAGCTCTCCTCGGGTTTCCGACCTGGCTGGCCCTCTAGCAAATTGTATATATTAAGCCTTGGTCTTGTACCGAATGACCGACTTTGTTTTTCCTCAATCTCTTCCTGTTCCTCGTCTACAACGTGCATTTGCTCGGTTGAAAGCTTACCCCGGATTTTTTACATCTGCATCCACACCGAGATCCCTCACGACCTCACCACGACCTCGTCTCCCTTCTCGACAACTCTCTCGACCAATAATTTTCTCTGCCGCTGGATCGAATTCGATCGCCGACAGGTTAAACAAACAACCGAGCTACACTTTTTGTGTCATTTGAATTGCGGTGCCGCGCCGTAGCGTTGCATCCTTCTATCCCCCCCGCGACACGTGAAAGTCTACACATATAGCCGTCCTCCCATAGACTTTACACCCCGCCACCTCCTACCACCATCTCTCCTCTCCCTCTCCCTCTTCCTCGCTCAAAACTTCACATCTTCACATCAGTCACAATGCCTTCCACCGATTCCATCCTCCAGGGCGTCTCTGTCCTCGGCAAGGTCGACGACGTTCACCGCAAGATCCTCACCCCCGAGGCCCTCGCCTTCCTCGCTCTCCTGCACCGCTCCTTCAATGCCACCCGCAAGACTCTTCTCGAGCGCCGCAAGGTGCGCCAGGCCGAGTTGGATCGCGGCATCCTGCCGGACTTTCTCCCCGAGACCAAGCACATCCGCGAAAACTCTACCTGGAAGGGTGCGCCGCCGGCGCCCGGCCTGGTGGACCGCCGTGTTGAGATCACCGGTCCTACTGACCGCAAGATGGTGGTCAATGCCCTGAACGCCGATGTCTGGACCTACATGGCCGATTTTGAGGGTAAGTTTTTTTTTTTTCTATTATGCGTTGTCATTTGATGTCAAAATTTGATGTCAAAATTTGATGTCCAAATTGCAATTGCGATCCCGCCAAGCCTGTCGCGGCCGCCGGCGAGAGACGTTGAATTACACAATCGACGAGAGCTTCGGTGGAGTTGGCGACAAGCGATGCCGTCAGTCGGATCCAGTCGGATTCCGCCGGCGCCGGCCGCGGCCTGCCGTTGCAACATCAAGACGGAAACCTTGAGCTCGGTTTTGTTTTAGCGACATTATGATTTCTAGATCCAGTTGAATGGTAATGAACATGACTAACATGGCACTTCAGATTCTAGCGCCCCCACCTGGGACAACATGATCAACGGCCAGATCAACCTGTACGATGCCAACCGCCGTCAGGTCGATTTCAAGCAGGGCCCCAAGGAGTACAAGCTCCGAACCGACCGCAAGCTCCCTACCCTCATTGTTCGTCCTCGTGGCTGGCACCTCGAGGAGAAGCATTTCATCGTGGACGGCGAGCCCATCTCCGGCTCTCTCTTCGACTTTGGTCTGTACTTCTTCCACAATGCTTTCGAGACCCAGCGCCAGGGTCAGGGCCCTTACTTCTACCTCCCAAGATGGAGAGCCACCTCGAAGCTCGTCTCTGGAACGACGTCTTCAACCTTGCCCAGGACTACATTGGCATGCCCCGTGGCACCATCCGAGGCACCGTCCTGATCGAGACCATCCTCGCTGCCTTTGAGATGGACGAGATCATCTACGAGCTCCGTGACCACAGCTCTGGTCTCAACTGCGGTCGCTGGGACTACATCTTCAGCGTCATCAAGAAGTTCCGCAACAACGCCAACTTCGTTCTCCCTGACCGTTCTGCCGTTACCATGACTGTCCCCTTCATGGAGGCTTACGTGAAGCTGCTCATCCAAACCTGCCACAAGCGTGGCGTCCACGCCATGGGTGGCATGGCTGCTCAGATCCCCATCAAGAACGACCCCGTTGCCAACGACAAGGCCATGGAGGGTGTCCGCGCCGACAAGCTTCGCGAGGTCCGCGCTGGCCACGACGGTACCTGGGTTGCCCACCCTGCCCTTGCTAGCATTGCCACCGAGATCTTCAACAAGCACATGCCCACTCCTAACCAGCTGTTTGTGCGACGAGAGGACGTCACCATCGGCCAGAACGACCTGCTTAACATGAATGTGCCTGGAACCATCACTGAGGAGGGCATCAAGAAGAACCTCAACATCGGTCTTGGATACATGGAGGCCTGGATCCGAGGTGTCGGCTGTGTCCCCATCAACTTCCTGATGTAAGTCTACCACGCGGATATCATGTCTTTGAGAACGTTGCTAACAAGCCACTCAGGGAGGATGCTGCTACCGCCGAGGTGTCCCGAAGCCAGCTCTGGCAGTGGGTGAAGCACGGCGTCACTACCGCCGAGGGCAAGCGTGTCGACAAGGCCTACTCCCTCAAGCTCCTCAAGGAGTGTGCGGACCAGCTCGCCGCTGGCGCTCCCAAGGGCAACAAGTTCCACCTTGCTGCCCAGTACTTCTCTGGCCAGGTCACTGGCGAGGACTACGCTGACTTCCTGACCACGTACGTTCATCCCACTTTCTCTCACCTGACAATTCAGTCTTGCTAACATTGGGTATCAGTCTCTTGTACAATGAAATCACCGCCGCCGGCACTCCCAGCCCTGCTTCTAAGCTGTAAAGCGCATCTCTATATTAAAATGGGGACGGGCATGAGGGAGTGGATACACATTTTTAACGAATGTATGCTTGGATGATGAGGGTGTTCTTTGTTTCACGGCCGGGATAATCATGACATTTCCTTTATATCATCATAGTTGAATTGCCACAAAATGGAGTTTTTGTTTTTCTCTTCACCTTAGTTCGCTGCAAAGTTTCATCGCTAAACTTCCATTGCCAAAAGATTCTGATGAGGTGTGATTTGTCCTACAGTGAGAAGCTAACTGGCGTCTAAAACATAATGGTTGTATCCCCCGCTTGTCCCAGTGACACCTGTTACTTCTATAATCCCGATTGAATGTTCGTTGTTGTTTTTAATTTTGGTCCAAGAATAGCGAATCTTAGTCTGAAGCTGTAGTGACAAAAGGAAACCTACATCCAAAGTTCGCTCTGCGAGATCTGCAGTTTGATCGGATTACAAATAGCGAGGTCGAATCGTCGCGGCAGCTGTTAGTCTTCAGTCGGTCTCAAATCCAATATGTGTTACAAAGGTTGTATGTAGTGTGTAGGCTTGCTTCAACACAGACCTTTCTCAGCTTCATGAGTGCAGCCAGTCATTTTTCAGGCTGACCAAGTGCTCTGCTCAGCCTGGTAGAGAAACCATCTACCACAGTTTCAAGATTTCCAGTGCCCGTTCCAAATCTTCCCTGCAAACCAACCCAAACATAGTTTGGATGCCTCTTCGAGCGCCGTCTATTGTACGGCTCGCCATAGGCGCCCTGAGTCGCTACTAGCCGGCAAGTGCTTCCATCACCATTTAGTCACTGTCGAATATCCCCAGGCAATGGTTGTGCCAATAAGACTTTGGTTGGAGATTGGATGGTTCATTCATAGCCCCGGGTTTCGTCGATTCGTGTGCATCACTCGTTGGAAGAGTATCCTCTCCACAGATGTCGATTCCCCGTATTTTAGCTGACGTCCTTTTCTCATAGATTCTTCTGTTTTCTTGAGAATAAGGTAGTAATATTCTCACCAATGGTTTACTTTACGGGGAGAATGGTGCACATCTATTGTTCAGGTCGTCGTCGTGATTGCATAATTGATAGCTGCTTTCTTGAACTTGGACGCGGCGGGTACTCATCCCGTGGCAAAACATTGGATGTCACACAGCCAAAGTCTGAGGCATCAAGCACGCTGACATTGAAGCGAACAAGTTTGCCAAACAGCGAGTTGACGTTTGCAGGTCTTCAATCGTGCACGATCAATTAGATTGAACTACGCGGCTCTATTTCCCCAATGCCACAAGCCCATCTTATCTCACTTTCAAGGCTTGTAGGCAACAAGAATGTACAAAGAGGGGCTCAAATTCAAAGCCCAAACACCAGGTAATGATATAGAACACAGGGCGTCGAATTCAGCAATCAGGCCGTGATGAGTGCACAACCAGCCATCTTTGGTTCTATCCAAGCCGTAGTACGTCACCCACCACATCGCCGACCCATCGCTATGCATTTTGAAGATGAAGACTCTCTCCATGGTCCCAGCAGGACCATGTCCCGAGATAGCCATGATTCCCGCACACCAACAGGCCTATCGCAATCACTATCCAGATGATCTCAAGAGATCGATTGAGCAAGAAGCCGAGATAAGGTCCAAGGCTCTTGTCGTTCGAATGACCAAGAACCACGGTGAGGGGAAACCCTTGGTACTCGGCTCTATTGTTGTCCAGAACCCAGCGATAAACAGCTCCTTGGTATAGTTTTTAAAAGACTATCGCGGAATCACGCCAAGCCCAGAAAAGATTGTTTTCAAGTCACCATTTCAGCCTTTTTTCCACAGGTGGGACATCTTTAGAGACCTCATCAATCGCCAGGAGGAAAATCACGAGGGAGACCCCTTTTCGCAGCTTCTTTACAACATTGTCAACCTGTAATTAAAGGAGACAAAGACGGAAATAGATGATCTGCTCAGCAATTTAGTCATCACATTTGACAAGATCCGGGCCCTCTTCGAGCCTTGGAAGAAGGTGTATTCGTCTCTTTATGGTCATGATCGGGTTTTTCTTCTTGGCAATTTTGAGCACGGCACCTCTGAAAGGTGCAGACTGTTTGTTCTCACTCTCTAATTTATCGATTGGGATGGAGACAGATTCGGCTACGATTCCGAGACACTAATGATTCCCCAATTCTCTGGGACTCAAAATATTACCAATCTAGAAGCATATCCAATCACCTTTCACACGTTCAAGGGGCAAGTCGAACTAGACCTGGGGGCAAGAGACCAGAAATTCCAGGATCTCGACGGCTTCCACTGCAAGTCTTATTCTGGTTTGGTTGTCGACACGGACAATGTCAAACGCAACGTTTGTCGACCCTGATGTGGACGAATACGACCGACATTGACCAATAGGTGCTAGGTCTATGGGCGCATAATCATCGACGCCTCTTCATTCTTCTATGTGACGCCATGAGAAGCGAGATGTCAACTTCTCTTGATGACAAGTTTGTTGTCAATAGTCGACAACCCAGACACAAAGGGATCGTAAAGGAGGGTTCATAAAAAAAGCCAGGCATGAATCCTCAGTATGCACCATGAGAAACGATACTGACATAATGTTGCAGAAATATTGACCAACAAGCAACTCCTTCTGTACAACTCTCGTGTTCGAGGCTATGCCCTAAATCTCAAGCTCATGGCCAAGTTTGATATGGACGACATTCGGGATATAACGTGAAACGATTCAGCTTTTCCGAACTTGATGTTGCCGAGCGGATACCGAGACTGGTTCTCATATTTCGGAAAGTCGAGACGCAGGCAACGGCTCATTCGATGACGTTATTGAAGGCAAAGGCCTAGGGGCAATTATGCTGCTCGTTGAGAGCCCTGGTACTGGCAAGACGCTCACTGCGGAAGCAGTGGCTGGCAATGTTCGTCGTCCGCTGTATTGTTTGAGTTCAAGAGAGCTGGGACAATCTGCTGGCAGTGTTGAAGAGCGGCTCCAGTCTGTTCTTCAAATCACTCGGCGATGGAAGGCGGTTCTTCTACTAGGTGAATGCCACATTTTTCTCGAACGGCGTTCGATCAATAGCTTGGATCACAACGAAGTGGTGGCTGTCTTCCTCCGGTAAGAGCAAAGAGACACAGGATGAATCCGTATCGCTAAATTCCAATAGTATGCTCGAATACTATCCCGGTATTCTCCTTTTGACCACGAACCAAGTCAATACAATCGACCCTGCTTTTCAGAGTCGGATCCACCTCACGTTCCACTACCCCGACCTCAATTCTACAGCAAAGATACACATTTGGAAGCAGCTGGCCACGCGATCCACTCGAAGGAACGCTGTGACAGAAGACCAGTACTCTCAGCTTGCCACTCTTCCATTTCACGGCCGACAAATCAAAAATATGGTTGAGATATCCCTCCTTCTAGCCGGGAGGGAAGGCTCTGATCTGGAGGCTCGACACATCCAGACGGTTATCAGGGCAACCAAGGATACTGACAAAAGTAATCTCAGTTTCTAAGCTCTAGATTAAGCGAAAGAATGAGGAAATGGTTTTATTGATCTTGATGGGTTTGAAATGAATAATAACGCGCTTTAGTTTACGAGCTCCGAATATCTAGGAAAAAATATGTCGCCCCTAAAACTAAAATTAGAATAAGAGCTCTTACAATCGATTCACGAGTAGTCAGTCTAATATTTATAACAGTGTAGATGGTTGTATTCTATTCCAGAAATACGGCGTTGATTTAGAGTAACTCTTGCTTCACTCGACTAACCGCCTAGGTTGAGTTTCTCCGCAGAAGTGATGGTAGATATTGACATCCAACCACCCCCAGTAAATCATAGTATCAGCTTAAAGATTAGGTATTAAATTTATCTCCCAGCAGCTAAACCAACTGCGGAGTATTTAAATAATAAGGTTTGTTATTGTATACGCCTGAAGATATAAATGGCACATATTACCCTACCCTGTACAGTATCCCTGAACTAACTCGTGAGGCTTCCAAAGTTGAACCCAAATGTAGTTTGGGATCAACAAGAAGACATAATATGGTGATATCAGAATAAATTCTGTAAATTCTATATGTTTGGTGAGTGCTTGGAACATGGAGTCGTTGCACTCAGTTGTCCCTTGGGCTCTGTGGCTCAAGCAGACCCGTGGAATATGGAACAACCTTCAATCCCATTGTACTAGGTAATTGATTGACTATAGTGATCTAATCTAAAACAAAATTGACTATAGTCTCATTACTGATACTTTCTCAACTCTAATTGACGCTTCTCTGATGTACTTGCTTCGAGTGTTGTAACATCGCATGTAGCATCCAGACTAAGTGACCTACTCAAGCCTGTGAATTTATACGTAATAGAGCCGTTATCCACAAGAACCAACAGAATAATGATTGCACAAAAAGGAATCCAATAGAATGGCATTGATTGTTCTTGTTCTAACGAGAACTCTAGCTGCGGGTCGTCAACATACACCGAACCTGCTCGACATACGAATACACCTTCCCAGGCCAGATTTGCCGAGTGCCCAAAATCAGACCTAGAGTCGACTTAGGACGTGATCTTCAATCCTCGAAACGTTGTAATGCAACTAATAGACTGGTTTCTTGAGACGATCTTCTAACTGTGTCTCCGAGAATGGTGTTGGTCCCATGCACCCAAAGGTCATCCCTAATCCATATGCTCCACGAACTGCTGAAATGCCAATATCGAATGGTTCCCACTGATTGTACTTTCCACCCAAAAACACCCTAGAAAAGAGAGGGACACCAAAGAATTAAATTAGAATGGTGAACAAACTTGTCTTTGGCCTTGGGGACCTGACGTACTGCTTTTTTGCTTTTTTCCCCCAGATATATACGTTTTATAACTATCTACAGAGACAACCCAACTCTACGCGAGACAACTCTGTGATGCTTAGTTTCACGAGATTTCGTGCTCAAAGTTTTTATCAAAGGTGCTCCTCTTTTCTGGTACTAATCATGACTGATTCTGGTGCGTTTCGATATGTTATACTTCGCATTTAGAAGAGCAAACAAGCCCTCTAATCTTTAACAAGAGATTTTTACATCTTCTAGTTTTCTTTCTTGAACTAATTTGAAAATCTCACTACTTAGTCCGTACTCCATGTACCATGTCTACAACGTCACTGCACGGTTCCCGTTTTTCTCAAAAGTTGACTGTTTCTTGATGGCCGCAAGCCGGCGAGGGCAACGAGACAATGGCCTCGAATTCAAATCTTTTGATCGCCAATCCAAAAATAAGTGGTCAAATCACTTAGACACCATTCTAAGCTGCCTTTTTCTGACCCGCTTGGGACGTAATCGGTTGGTTTGGACCGCATCATGGCGCAGTTTTCGCATCAGTTTCAAAAATCAATAGGCAACGCCCCGTGCTCGGACAGCAACGCTCTCTACGTGCTATTTTTGGGCACCTCTTTTGAAAATGCCACGATTTTCTCTTGTTCACAAGGCAAACGCCAGCTGTCAGCTACGTTGACAGGCCAGCGGCAGGGGACTTCCGGCAGTTGTGCCCAATTTTGGAGGCTTTCATGGCCGGCAGTGGTGGTTTACAGGGCTGACCAACGCCACAGTCCAGGGTCGTCGCAACTAGAACTCGTGTCACGAACACAATGCTCAGCAATGCGGTGCGAGCGACGGGCGGGTAGGGGCATGATGACAGTAATTCGTTATTTTCAGCACGTACCCGAAAATCGAGTCCTGTGCTTCATACGCCCTGCCCGCGTCGACATTCACGAACCCGTCGCTACACTTACACCCTCGCCCCGAGTTATGGATCCGCCGTCACAGCCCTCTTCCGCGTCGTACAGATACCCGCCGTCAGAAGCTCAGCTCCGTCGTATCAAGGAGAGAGCCAGGGAGAGGAGCGGAGGGCTCACGTCTACGCGCTCGGGAAACCCCCTTTTCCTCACGGCAACACGAGGATGAGTCTCGACAACGGGACATTGCATCTTCAATGGTTCGGTCGAACCGGGGGTCGAACGAGCCTAGCGGAGAGAAGGGAACTCGAACCCTGTCATCGAAACGCCGTGATTTCTCGAGGTGCATACAGGGTCTGGAATGAGCGACGAAGGGGGAGGGGGAGGGGGAGGGGGAGGGGGGTTTGATAGCAATGGAGTCGACGACGACGACATGCGTAGAACGAGGGGCGTTCACAGCGAAGGGGGTAAACGATGGCGGTTGGAATACCAATCGATGTGGGAACCGCTGAGACCAACAACGGATGTGCTGTGTTCCGGTGACTGTCAGCGATGAGGAAATTGGCCAGATAGGACTCGACTCGATGACAGGCAAACTCGCAATGAGACCTGCATAGGGGTTAGTTAGTTTCGTCAATACCTGCCTTACCTTCGCCTTCGCCATGCCATGCCAGGCCATTCATTGCCTTGTCTTGCCATGCCATTATTGCCTCGAGCACAGCCATCCATGCCTAAACTCGTCTCCCTGCCTCTCATTCAGTCAGTCAGTCAGTCATTCAGTCAGTCAGTCATTCAGCCAGTCAGTCATTCAGCCAGTCAGTCATTCAGCCAGTCAGTCATTCAGCCAGTCAGTCATTCAGCCAGTCAGTCATTCAGCCAGTCAGTCATTCAGCCAGTCAGTCATTCAGCTAGTCAGTCAGTCATTCTCGGGCCCCCCATTCAACCCCAACAATCAATCAACCATCACCACCCCCCTTCTCCCTCAAAGTAACTAAGTGCTGTAAGGTCAGTCGGCCAGAGCCTCGCGCATAACAAAAAAAAAGAAAAAGAAAAAGAATGCAGCAAGCTAGAAGCGGCAGGCAGCCCAAGAGGGAAAAAAAAATCCAGCCCCCAATAGCCTATGCGGAGCTGACCATTCACCGCGGGAGGTGAGTGAAACAAAGCAAGCTGTCCGTCCTTCGTCACAAGTCACATCTGCAAATGCCGCGCCCACCCTCCTGTGCCTGATTTGGGGACCGAGGGCAAGGCAAAGGAGGATGGTGGCCCAATCGGAGGGCAACGCCCCGGAAATGCAAGATTGATGAGGGTGGGATGCGTCTTTGTTGCTCGAGGCTGCGAGGAGGCGCTGTACGAAGTAACCCGTGCAACGAAAAAGGGATGGTTGGAAGAGCAAGGGGAGGGGAGGGGAGAGAGCTTGGCTGATTGGGGGATAGCCACCCATCAAGTTTGATTTGTTTTCTTCTTTCTGTGGTTGGGATAGAGATGGAGTTAAAAAAAAAATTCCAAAAAAAAAAGAAGAAGGGTGGGACTAAGTTGATGACCGAATGATGTCAACGATGCATGATTTGGCAACGCTGTTGAGCTGAACTTGCCTGACACCTATACGAGTTGCAGACGAGTTTGCTAATGTCATGCTGTTGACCGTTAGCCTTTTCATCAAAGAACGAGAGATAAGGGAATAGATTAGAAAGAAGAAAAAAAAAGGAAAAGGAAAAGGAAAAAAAAGAAACAAAAAAGCAACACTCTCCATCGCCAACCCAACGCGGACAGACCGTCCCAACCTCATCATGGTGGCAAATGTTTGCAAAGATATCTCTCAGTCTAACTTGAGGCATCTTTGTTTGTCTGCATGTCGTTGCATCATGTCCCTGTCTAGCAAGCACAACGAACGAACCAACGACGATGCAAGCCGGCGTTTCCAAGTACCAAATCTTTGGGACAAGCCCTGGGTGCCCGGCCTTGTTAGCTTGGGGGTTCGATGAGATGGATGGGTTGTCTGCCTCCATCGCAGGCTGCAGAAAGCCTCTCGCTCAACAACCACCCCCCCCTCCACTCGTCGTGCTGGTCCCGGCCCCCGTTCCCTAGTCCCCGTCCCCTTACCCTCGGGTCTGTTGGACATTGGACATTGGACATGACATGACATGATGATAATGAACCCATCTCCATGGTGAGACCTCGTTTCGTGTGCCGCTCGTGGGGACCCGCTAGGATGCTCGCTGGGCCGGGCTGCTGCTGCAACTAAACAAGACTCAGGCGCCATGAGCCTATCCTCCCGATGAATTATCCCGAAGCCCTGGCAACTGGCATTAGCATCACCAGATAGATCCCTCTGCTCCCGATCCAGACCCTGTTCTCCACCGCGGCGAGCTGCAGCATCATATCATCCGTGATCGTACCATGTCCGCCGCGTATTCCTATTCCCCATCAACTATCGATTCCTCGGGCATTTTCCTACTCGAACCGCAGTGTCAGAAAGGGTAAACGAGTGTAAGACGGCACCGAGATGGTGCAGGTGCAGGCCCTCTCCCACCACCACGCCTCCTCCCCCCCTGGTTGCTGGACTATCCCCGCCTCTATCTCTCTCTCTCTCTCTCTCTCTCTCTCTCTCTCTCTCTCTCTCACTCTCTATCTCCCTGGTCCTCTTTTGAACATCAAGATTTATGGGCTACCTTTTCTCCATCGCATCTTGCACACGCCTCACCCGCTCGCCACTTCACCACCACGCGGCGCCTTCATTTTTTTTCTCCGCCGGGGACCTGCGACTATGGACAAGTAGCCCCCCCCATCTGGCCTGATTTGCTCGACTCTAGAACCTCTCCAGACTCTGATCGCCAGGCGCTAGCTAGCCGCCGTTCCAGACCATGTCCATGTCATTACAGCACCGCGGGCACGCCCCGATTGCTGCTCTCTCTCTCTCTCTCTCTCTCTCTCTCCCTCTCCCAGTGAAGCCGTCATCCACTTGCCGCACGCCGAGGCGCGAGCCCACCCCCATATCCGTATCCATCTTGCCAGGTTCTCCATTGTCCCATGCCCATGTCTAGCTGATCGGTGGCTGGTCGCCGAGCGGGCCCCCGCCATCCAGCGGTCCATCGTTCGCACTCGTCTCAGCCTGCCGTAGACGGTCAAGATCCCCTGGACTACCGACCAGACTACCCTGCCTTCTTGTCCCGTTGCGTTATTGCCACCGTTTAGCACACACTGCACTACCACCCACGGACACCTTTGACACACCAACTGACGCGCTACGGATTGACAGTCGCCATGACACTGCGCGCTACTGTAGGTACTGCTGCGCGGAATTGCTCCCACTGTGAGCCAGGCCGGTGCGCAGTCTCGGGGGCTAGTTGGGAAGTTCGGCAGCAAGCAGAAGGATGACAGGCAGAGTGATGACGACAAAGTCGCAGGAGTCAACTAGGCACTCTCCTTACAGCCGGCTAGCCAGACATCTAGTAGCCAAAGTAAGCGCGCGCGAGCACGAATTTGCTTTTTGGTTGGGTAACACTAACAGCAAGACAACAAGACAACAAGGCAAACAGACAAACAGACAAACCACCATCCGATGAGCGTGTCCGTGACGATGTGATCTCGGGATCGCCCACCGCCAGCGGAATGGAATGCCATGTAGTCCGTACACCTGCTTCATTGGGTCTGGCCACGGGCAGAGGCCAAGGCCGGTTCAAGGGGCATCCTTTTTTGCTCTCTGTCCATCTGTCTACGTATCCCCGCGGCAGCCAAGCTGCAAACTTGACTAGCCTGGACAACATCACCCACGGCGACGGCAGCCTCCAAAAGCGATGAACCGGCGATGGATTCACATCCCTTACCAAACTCTGGGCCATCAGGCCCTGGCCAAACAATGATTGATTCACACGTGCTGCCCCTTCATCATCTAGGCCCCCCTCCCCTCGTCGTCGTCGTCCTCCCACCCCTTCTCCATCTGGATCTCAATCCAATTCTGTGTCGCCCCCACTGGAATCGCCAGATCGAGTCCCCCGGCTGTCCCCGTTCCCAATCTGCTGGCATTCCCACTTGAGTTGATTCAGTCCAGCCGCCATGCACGCACTCATCCAAGACACTTTGCTTCAACGCCTCGCCTCACTACCCCCCTAAGACCTTGGATGTGTCTTTGCTTCTTTCGGTTTGTTCTTGATCGTTCTCTCTGGAAGCCAGGGAAGAAGGAGAAACAAAAAAAAAAAATTCCACATCAATAACTCGCTGGCAAGCATTCAGGTTTCCCTTTCATTTACCCATTCTGCGTCTTGGTTCCCCACAGCCCGCACACGCCCAGCCCAAGCCCAAGCCCAAGCCCAAGCCCAAGCCAAAGCCAAAGCCAAAGCCAAAGCCAAAGCCAAAGCCCAAGCCCAAGCCCGGATCGTCACTAGGTTTAAACGCACCCGCTATCTCAGTGCTCGCTGGCTTGCTGGCTCGCTCAAGCACACAGACACACACACACACACACCCCTGGTCGCGCCCCCAAGCTCAGCCCGGTCCCAAAAACCCCAGTCGCATCCTTCCTCAACTGCCGTGCCGCCGCCTATGGGGAATAAACCCGGTCCGTCCGCCCTTCGCATGGTCGCCGACCCGTAATTAACCCTTGGCCACCAAGCCACCTATGAGGTTAAAATAAAATAGACCACCATGCCAATACCTAATTGACAATAAGAGGACGGGAAAAGAAAAAGGGAAATGCGATAATGAATAGTACATTCACGGCTGATCCAATCAAGCAATGAGCAATGGGTGTGGTCAGAGGAAAACCGTAAGCAAGCACCCTCCCTCCCTCCCTCTCATTCCCCCTTCCCCGAACCAGTTGGTTTGGTTTTGTCGGCTGCCGCGTGCCAGAAATTCCATGGGGGGGGGGGGGGTTTCTTTTGGGCCTCTGAATGAAGACATAATTCATTCAGCCATCTCGTCCATAGACTATTCAGCCCCGACGCAATTTTGACCAGCACGCACCCCCCTCCCCCTCCCCCTCCCCCTCCCCTTTCCTCTTTCGCCCGTCCCCTTTTCAGCACAGCCTGTTGCTGTTCCCTGCAGCCTCCGCACGCCTCTTCCCACACTCCGGTAAGCAGGAAAGACGCCTAGCCCACTGTTTCTGATGCGGCCGCACCGTCCCCATAGAAGCACATCACCATCTTCCTTTGCTGTCTTAGTCTCCATCGTCTTGCCCTTGCCTCACAGCAGCTTAGGCCCAAATTCCATCTTCCATGCTCGTCCTGCTCAGCTCCCGATCTTCCTCTTGTTCATTCTCGGCCCGAGCCAGCCCAATCCGGGCCGGCTACCACTCAACTCAACTCAACTTTCGCCCCCCCCACGCACACACCCAAGCACACACCCAAAATACACATACATACACATACACACACACACACACACACATACACAAACACAGACATACACACACAGGCGCACGCACGTACGCACGCGCCGCACACACCTCTTTTGACATGTCTCCTCCCTAACTGTCCACGGTCCTCCCTCTGCCAAAAGAAGCGAGAGGGGAAAGGACAAGAAAAAAAAATTGGATAGTGTCTTGGGCTCCACATGCCGATGCCCAAGTTGGACATGCCTACCCTGCCTAGCTAACTGTAGATCACCAGCGTCCTGTCGATTCCAAAATGTCTCGACGTCTCGTGGGAGCGATCGAGAATTCATTCAAACACACGCTTACTCAGGCTCCAAAAGTGACTTTCTTCCTTGCAAAACCAGATGGATTGGATTGTCTTCAGGAGGATTCTTTCCCCATCCTCGTGGTATTTTTATTTTCCTAATCAATTAGCTACACACGGCTGAGATCTCTGTCTTCATGCCAGACCTGACTGAACAAAGTGCCCTAAATGAAGAAGAAAAAAAAAAGAATAAACAAGTAATGCATAACCAGACTTCCAGTTCCCCATATTCCCGGGGCTCGTACTCCTTACCATGCCCATTCACGCCCCCCGTAGTCTGAACCGTGGCTTGTTCCCAAAACGTGCTTCCCACAGAGGTCCCAGCCCACATCGCCCTTCACGACTCACGCCATGCTTTGGCTTTGATGAGTCGAGCCTCGCGCCTCGTGGGTCACGGGCTTCGCCTTGTTCCTGGGGTAGCCCGTCGTCACCACGCCCCGTATCCACCATACACTGTTTGTGCCTTGAATCGTCCTGTCCGAATCCGTTCGTCTGTTGTTGTGCGTCCTGGAAAAGGGCTACCGATAAAAAGTACATCGAAGCAAAGGTGTTGACAATAAAACAGTTCCAGTATCAAATCCGGTTCGGAAAACCCCAATGCCCGTCTAGACCATGCCAAATCCAAATTCACAATTAATCCCACAATCCTTTCTGTTGGTGCTATCTTCCGCCCCTGACCGGGTTGTTCGTCCGCCGTCCAATCCGTTCCTGTCCTTTCCAGTTTCCATCCGTTTGTCCCCGGTCCCTGAAAGCCGTCCCAGTGTCCTTGGTAACGAAACCAGTTCCTCTTGTGCAGATGTGCTTCCAAATCCTATACCTCACAGTCCCCCCTTGACCAAAAACCAGCCCCCTTGGCGTTGTCCCTGTCCGTGTGATGAAATCGATTGACGAAATAAAATCAAGAAAAAAAAATGAGAGCTTCGGACCCGTACAAGGGCTTCGGTCACTCATGTCCAACTAGCTCCCTTGACGCCGATAATCCAAGTCTCCCCTTCCTGTTTGTTCCCTTTCGCCCTTTTAACACGTCCTAGTCGTTGCTGCTTTCGATGGTTAAGGTGGATGGTGTTATGTCTCGCGTCAGGTATCGCCGTGCCTCGGCTGAGATAAACCCAGCCTAGTTTGCTTTCTCTTACAACCACAACAGTTTGTAGCTTCCACTCAGCGGCTCTCCACAAGGGGAGGGTCGAGTTCGAAGCCGGTCATCGTCGATGTCTCCCCTTGTTTGGTACACGTTCACGGCTCCTTCTTCGGCTCGACATTCTCATCCCCCTCTGTGCTTCGGTCTGCGTTGCCATCGGTGCTGTTAGCTCCCTCGCTGTTCTTGCCCTCGCAGCCCTTGACAAGTCGGTGCCTCTGTGAAACAAAAGTTAGCGAACCAGTTTTATTGAAAGCTATGAATATCCTTGGGGAAATGTCTAGAAGTAGGGCTTATCCTTACCTTCAAGGCATCCTTTCGTGAGAAGCTCTTGCTGCAAAAGGTGCAAGGGAACGGCTTCACAGCCAGGTGAATTCGCTTGTGTCGTTTCAAGTCGTGGTTTCGGCTGAATGACTGAACACACTGATCGCACTTGAAAGGTCGCTCTGACTGAGGAGTGGGCTGGCCATGACCGTACATCATAGGGTGGCCGTACTGAGGAACTCCCATGCCGGGAATCATCGACATCTGGCCGCCAGGCTGGTGAATGTTCGACATGACAGACCCGCCCATGGTTGGCAGGGACTGGTAGGGAGCATAGGGCCTATATGGAGCAGGGGGGCCATGGCGGGTCCTTGCGGCTGGCCCGAGAGCGAGCCTAGACCCCTCGACATGGGCCCGTTGGTGGTGGGCGAGTGCTGAGTAGGAGAAGGCTGAGGAGCGTAAGAGGGGAAGTTTGGCTGCTGAGGAGTAGAAGAGGCTGGGTAGTAGCTCGGGGTACTGGGAGGGCGAGTGTGCGTATATGAATCAACGTGGGCCGGAGCGCTGGATGGAGTCGGAGGCTGCGTTGAGATGGGGTTCTGGGAGGTCAGGATAGCGCTCTGAGGTGGTTGGGGAGCAGAAGAAAGGCCACCAGGGGTCGTCTGGCCACCGGGCCTCCACTGGAGATGGAGGTCTGGAAAGGATGCTGAACTTCGCCGTAGGGAGGAGGGGGAAGACCCTCGCCTCCGGTGGCAGGAGACTGAGTGCTTCGAGGATGGCTGAACTGCTGCATGTTCGGAGGTTGGCTGTACATCGAAGAGCGTCCGCCAAAGTGCTGGCCCAGAGAAGGTTGGGCTGGTGTTGCGGAGCTGACGGTATACGAAGAGTTGCCGGGCGTGGGCCATGATCCGTGGACGTGGCCGCCATATGAGTACTGCATGCCGGCGGGTGCTTGGGAGCCCTGAGAGCTGCCCGTGTTGACGCTGGAAAGGCTGGGGCTCAGACCGTCGCTGGCTCCTGGTGAAGGGGTCAGAACACTGGGGGAAGAGGAACGGCGACTATCAGGAAGGGGACCGGGGAGGGGAAGGTAGGATGGCGGATAGGGAAACCCAGCCGGAGCGGAATCGAGGGAGTGGTGGAAGGGCTCGTGAGAGTCGCCCGGGAGGGGAGGGTACAGGGGGTATTTGGCCATACTTGGAACATCTGCGGTGGGAGGAGGCAGAGAGAATGCAGGTAAAGCGCCTGCTGCAGGGCGACGCGACGAGAAGCTTGCCGCCTCCATGACAATGCGCCCCGAGATGTTGTGGATGTGGTGGGGGAGAGGAGGAGGTGTTACTAGCTGCGGCGGCGGCTGCGGCTACCTTCTTGTGCTCTGTGTGTGATGAATTGGGGGGGGCGTTGTTTCTCAACCGCGGCTGCTGTTTCGGTGATATCTGGTGGCGGGGAGAGGCTTTGAGGGATGAAAGAACGAGCTTTTCCTTCAACCCAGGAGTGATGTTGGAAAAACAAAGTGTCTTGCTTGCTGGGTGCCTAGTTTGGGAGGGTACGGGAGGGACTGACGATGCACCTCGGCGATGTAGGCGAACTTTTGGAGCTTCGTCTTCCTACACGGTCTTGTCGGTGGAACCAAGGCGCAATTGGAAAGAAAACCACGAAGCAGCTTGGGCGAGGAGCTGTGATCCAGGCGTGATCAAGGTGCGAGCTGAAGGAGCAAGTGTCTGGGGTGAGGCTGCGGGTGCGCCGGGTGCCAGGCGTGGATGGCGGTGATGGCTTCCGGGAAAGGCGTTCCTGGAAGAGCTGGAAGTCGTCGAGAGGGGCTGTGATCAACCACACCGGGGCCTGGGGCTGGGGGTCTCAAAGCTTCTTCTATTATACACGGAGGGAGGACGAGGAAGAGGAGTCGTCGAGGCTGGGTCGCCTGCAAGGTTAAAAATGCAGCGTTGGGGTTTCTGGGGATCCCAGGGTCTGGAAGGGCAAGCTCAAGCTCAAACTCAAAAAGAAGGTGCAAGAAGAGTCAGGCAAAGAGTTATAGAAGTGACAAAGAGTCAAGAGTCAAGCGTCGAGTCGGGGGTCGAGAGTCGACAAAGGTCACGATGCTCTTGGGGTCGGAGAGGATGATGGGGATTTGACTGGGGACCTCTGTGGTTTTGGGGTGTCGTCAATGAGAGCCAGAGACTCAATAAGGTTTGCTCTCCCAGGTGGCGCCCTTTGGCGTTGGAGCAATATGTATATATTTTTTTGGGGCCTTCCCAGGGCTGCTCCAGGGCCGTCGTTCAGGGCTCTGCTTCCTTACACTCCCACTGATTTCCTTAGCTGGGACCGTCCAGCTGCCACTCCACGCCCATTCCCACTCCCACGCGCACTCCCACGCACACTCCACTCCCCTAAGCAGTCGCCCACGCCCCACCCCCCTGTTGGCACTGAGCGGTGCCCACACCCAGGCCCACGTCCCAAATCCATCACCACGCCCCCCGGGGTAACTTCTCTTGGCGTCTTTTTGAGTTAGCGCAACCTGCTGGGGCCTCCTGGGACGGGATCTCTAGACCAAGACGCCAGGCGCCAAATCGACTAGCTTGGGAGGGCTGAAGGATTCAGGACCCAGCTGCTGAGCCGGGCCTTGCTCTCTGTGCAGAGCTGGAGGGGAAGAGAGAGGAGAGTGAATTATGGACGCTAAGCAGCACGGAACACCCCCCCAAGTAATCTAAAGGAGGGAGGGAGGGATAAAGGAAAGAATAAAAAGGAAAAAGGAAAAAAAAAGGACGAAAAATACGATTAGTGAGAGGCCGACTATTACTGTTGCTAATGCTGCAATAAGAAAAAGGGTGTGTGGGTTACGGTTGTGCATTCATTCATTCTCGCGTGTGTGTGGAGTGGCTATTGAGAGAAAAGAGAGAAAGCGGCAAAGCCCAGCACCGAAGCACGCACAGCACAAATGCAGCAGCGTCGTCTTCCACCTTGTGCATCGCACTGTCGCAGCAGCAGCGGCAGAAGCAGCAAGCAGCAAGCAGAACGCAGCCACCACGACCATTTCCCACCCACCAAGCCGCCGGAGCTGGAGCCGGAGAGGAGGCGACCTAGGAAGGGGGGGAGGGGAAGGGGAATGGATGGGATGGGTTGGTGACAAGGTGACTGGCTGTCATGGATGGATGCGTCTGATGTGGACGGGATGCATCGCTCGATTCCGGAGGGGTGTGGATCTATTCGCGACTGGGACCAAGCAAGAGAGGCAGAGAGTTACGAGAGAGAGACAACAAGAACACGAGAGCAGACAAAAACGCGAATGGACAACCTCAGAGCCATCAACAGCGAAGCAGACGCAACCCACCAGAATTGCAGACGTCGCGTACCGCTACCGCTCAGCTACAATGCCCCTCGCTGCAAGTCAACCGAGAACAATGGCCAACAGACAGCCATGATATGAGGGCAAATGTGTGAGCGCGCGCGCGCACGCGCTCGCTCGCGTGGGTGTGGATGAGATGATTGTGCCAGTGCCAGTGCCAGTGCCAGTGCCAGTGATGAGCGAGGAGCGAGCGAGAAGCAACAGCCAGATGGGGGCAATTCAGGCCAAGACGTCTCCTCAGTGGCCTCACTCAGCTCTCTCTGACTACCGGTGCATCTCTTGCTCGTCTACGGTTCAAGCCTTGGCTCTGGGGCCAACACGGGAGAGTGACAAGTCTTCTCCTCCCCTCCTCCCACCCTCATCTCTTCTTACAGGTCAAGCCCCTCCCCTCCCCCCCCTGCGCTCTCCTGCGTGGCTGGACCAGATCGGGAACGGGGTGTGTGGGAGAGGCTGGCCGCCCCGGGGCGCCTCACAGCCGACGGCACGCAAATCACGCCCACGCCTCTTTTCTTTTTCCTCGCTGTCCCTTGGGTCTGGGTCTGGGTCTGGATCCGGCTGGGTCCCATCGGTGGCCTATGCCTTCGAGCCTGCGTCCCCGTCGTAGAATCATGCTTAGTGCTCAGTTGCTGCTTCTAGTGGTAGTGGAGGAGGAGGAGGAGGAAGGTGTGGTGGTGGTGGTGGTGGCAGGCAAAGTAGACGTGCAGTGCGTGGTACGTGCGTGTGAGTGAGTGAGTGTGAGCAAATGTGTCATGGGTCGTCAACAGGCCTAGGCTAGTTGGGTGAGCGGCTGGCTGACAGGCTGGGGGGCGCGGCCTCTGAACGTGCGCTTCGCACACGCAGAAGAAGCAAAGGCAACTGAGTCGAAACTGCACGTATCGCAGCTCACGGCTGGTTGGGACTTGTCCAGCTGTCTGTCCCTCGCCGTGGCGGGTTCCGGGCGGCTGGGCTTTTGTTTCTCCCCTCCCCTGGGGGCGTGCTACCGTGTAACGGGGACGGCGGCGGAAGGCGTCCTAGGGAACAATAGGATGGACGGCCCATGGTGTAATAGTGGCGGTGGTGATGGGAGTGTCCGAAGCGGAAGCGGCGAGGAGTGTCTGTGAGTACATAGTGCACTATGTACGCTGGTGTTGTGCGTCTATGGACGGGGCAGGATTCAAACTACTGGACTATGTGATACCCAGCCAGACCCGGGGCAGAACGCCATGCCACGAGTATAAGCTCGCCGACCTAAGCCCCAGTGCTTGTTTTTGCTTCCGACAACCGAGCTGGGGAATTCATGTTGCTCTTTCTAGATGGGCCTAGGTCTCATGGGGTCTCAGAGGGATCGATAAGCTCGCGCTGACTGCGAAACAACGGCAGTCGACAAGTCAGAAGACAGGAGCCTCGCTTCCGCCTGGCCCCGACCTCGTCTCCCGAGCCAGTCGGTTGTAGCATCCGGCAGCATGGCCTCGGCGGGTGGGCAGTCGCCGATGAGCAATGGGTGGGCTACAAGACACAACCCTGCTACGCAACAAGAAGAAAAAAATTGTTTGTGTGGGATTACAGGGCCTCTTGTCTTGTCGTGTCTTGTCGTGTCTTGTCTTGGAACCGAGAATGACAGCTAGTGGCCAAAACGAGACACACGCAACGGGCAGGTTGGGGGTGGACGAGATAGGGCAAGCCTCCGAACCCCAGTGCCGAGTGGGTAGAGAGGGTAAGACGGGGGGGCAGGGCGTGCGTTATGCCCAAATAGGATGAGAAGGATGGACAGCAGAAGCAGAGGGAGAGACATCAGGTTGGGCATCATTCATCAGTGCGCTGTTCAGCTTCCAATTGACAGACATAACCATGCGGTTCGGGTCTGTCCCGCACGATATGACTCTGATCGAGCAGCCCGGTTTCCAAAAAAGAAGCACTGGCTTCGGCTTGACTTGTTGCTTGTTGAGCAACACGAGATGCAGATACAAGTACATGAGAGCTAACAAAGACAACCATGAAAACGACAGGGGCGGGGAAGAAGGAACAAAAAAGAAACCCGTCCTGGTCATCCCAAATGCCCCTCCAGTGTTCCAATCCCTACTCCTCCACAAAAACCCGAGGCCCTGGTTGTCCGATGCTTCTTTTTTTGGGTTCATTGGATATTGCCCATATTTTACTTTCTGGGCTGGGAAACAGCCCCCCATGCACGGGCACAAAGCCATGGGATGGGAATTGGTGATCCTAAAGTGTAGTACAATGCACATAGACTATAGATTTCTCGCAGATTGGGGGTCCAATTTTCCCTCACTTTTTTTTTTGTTTCTCCTGTCTCGGGGCTCACTGGTTGTCTTCAGCCCCAAAGGATCCCGCCCCCCATGTCCGGAGGCCCGCTCGTGGGAAAGGTTCCATCGGTTGGGTCAGATTTTTATGGATGCCGCAGGCTCCGATGGGACGTGAGATACGAGCAGAACAAGATTGAGGGCGGCAAGGGTAAGGGAGTTGTTGGGGGGCGTTGAATTAGCAATGAGGTAAGAGGGCGGGATAAAAATAAGAAAAATTGAAAAAAATTCATAATTGGAGATTGGGGTGAAGAATTTGCTACCCTTCCGAGGCCTGAACAATGAAGGGGGAAAAAAAAAAAAACCACAATAATCAGTGCCCATGTCATGCCGCGTCCCCATGCTTTTCCTCATCCCAGCATCCATTACCCAGACCAAGCTGGGCTGCAGGCTGCAAAGACAGGGACCTGTCTACCTGTGCGTGCCAGGGGTGACGAGACCAGGGCATAGGCTTGACTAGTGGATGTGGTCCCTTGGATATTCCCCAGATGTGAAAGCGGGCTGCCTCAAGATTTCATTTGCATTTCACGAATTGAGTCTGAGTGCTCCACGGGCGTCCAAGGGCCCACAATGCAACGCAATAGATCAGAGAATCAGCAGGCGATCGCGAATCAGACTCTGAGTCTTTCTCTCTGCCTCGACTCCAATATTTTGCCTGCGTGTCTGAATCCACGGCATCGCTCAGTATGGCACAAAATGTTGCCGTACCCTCTGTGCCTTCGCCCCCTGTCAACTCGTCCGCATCGCCAACCACATCCCAGTCGCCAATCCCAGTGCCAGTCCCAGTCGTAATTCCCCTGCTCCCCAAAGTCCATCCTCGCGGGCTGTGAGGCGCACGCCCCTCCGTCGACCATTGACCACAAGCCAGGGACCAGGGCGACAGAGGCGCGCCCACCGCTGGACCCCAACCCATCGTGGATCCCCCCGACACTCACTTCGTACTTGTCGGACGCTCTCTGTTGAGCCCTTCCGCCGCCATTGACGGATAGCCTCAGCCATGCCGACCCAGCTCTTGGGAACACATCGAAAATGAGGCGCTCGCCTCCCGTCTGTGACGCAGGTCGCACTCACAAGAGAGTGTGATTTCTGGCATGACAACCACCCATCCCCCCCCCCCTTCTCATTGTCCCTTTGCAACCCACCTGTTCGCTCTCCCCCCTCTCCAACCAGAGCGACTCCGTCAGCGAGCCCACTGGGCTCAAGCCAACCGAAGTTTGATCCATTCATGGGTGAACCGACTGTCTGGAATGAAGACGGGTTGGAATGGAAATAGTTGACCTCACGCGCGGCCGCCTGTGACCATTGTCTTCGATCCCCGTTCGAGTCCAGCCCAGTCTGGTCGATAAGCCAGTCCCCTTCGGCGCATCCGGGACAATGAGTGAGATAGCAACGCAGCGATTCGCTGTGACAATGTTCGTACCCTTCGTACTGTCTAGATTGGATGCCTGCTCGCCGTCACTCCTGCACTTGCTTTCAATGCACGAGTGGGGGGTGCGATCTCTCAGCATCCACACAGAGCCAATACCAAGAAACAGCTGTGGCATGACTCTCTGCTGTGCGTACCATCACCCCTCGATCTGGCATAGCCAGCCCTCAGCTTTTCCCCGTTGCTCCAATAGACTCGGGCCGGAATGATCTGCTCATGGAACCCCCTGGCTCCTATGGAGTACAAGCACACGCATTCACACACACCACATAGGTAGATCTCCCATCTCGTCTCCACGGCTGCTTGCGCCAGGTGTTTCCCTCTGCTTTCTTTTTCTTGTCGTGAATACTATACGGTCCGTCTTTATACCCATTGTCGTGTTTTGCGTTGCATTTGTGGCCCGGACATAACTGACACCGGTACACGCAATCCGGGCCCCGGAACGAATATTTGGTCTGTGCATAATATTGCTGCTGCTACCATCCGACACCATTGGTATCGTTAACCTGGCGGAGATTCGTCGTTTGAACTCTCGTCCTCGAAACCAGAACAAAGCCGCATCCCGCGCGATGGATCCTCGACTAACGCATGGAGGCTGTCCATGTCATCCATCATAGTCTTGGCACGCCGTTGATACTACCGATTTTGACCCGGTGTCACAGGTTTCTAAGGAAGAAAGCTACCTGCCATCGCCTTAGCTGGCGCGCTAGCTGGCCCTAGTTCCTCTCGCCTTGAACTGCCGGCGATGGTGAGATAGCTTTTTACGTACATCTCGCTCCATCTATCCGTGACTTTCCAGTATGTCGGCATCCAATTGTGGGGTCTGGCTATGATCCATTTGCTGAATCACTCTCGCCGCCGTGAATCAGACAGCGTACCTGATAAAGAAGTATGAAAGGAGGTACCTGCACAATTGAGTTGGTCTAGTTGAGTCTCTGAAAAACTCACTTGTCCAAAGACGGGGCTTACACAATACCATCGACCAACAGTCAAGACACATTCGTCGCAGTATGTCCCCGCCCCATCCCCCCCTCCCAAAAAGAAGGCTACTGGTTGTTGGACAAACCGAATGTGCACTTCGCACCACACACACCCATGGCTAGCACCAGATCCAACACGCGGTACGCCGGACGTGGCATCCGCCCTTCCTCCACCCCCGGCTTGCTGCATAGTGGGTGCGCCCCGGCAAGCAGCCCGCAAGCCAACAAGCCCGTCATCCAGCCTTTTGCAACGGTCTGTCGATGACCGGACGGCGGCGTCTTGGATACAAGGCTACTCTACCCCTTTGGCGGGCGGCTTTGAACCACAATGCTGGGAGGGGTTGGTATTCATTCTGAGGCAAATAACGATATTGATAGCCCCATGGCCAGCGGCGGTGATCGCCTAGCCATGTAATGAGTAAGATCTCGAGGCCAGTGGGCCTAGCGCAAGGCCAAAATACATTCGTGTTTGTACTCTCACCTGAATACTGGCATGGGCCAGCTTGGTACGTGCGAGAATGACCAACTCTGGCGCCAACCAATCTGTCCCAATCATCCACCAGTATGACGCTGCATCCAATATCCAATTCCGCGTACCATCCACGCCCATCGAAACCCACAATCGCAACTCACTGGTCGCGGCAATGGGGCGTGACATGATAGACCCCGCCAGGCTCAATGAAGCCAAACCTTCTTATCCCCCTTGCCATTGCCTTCTCTTGGTTCGCATTGGTTTAGTGCAAATGCGGGTACCGCACTTGCATCGCCGTAGACCTGGTCCAGACTCAGCTGAGGTGCATGGACCAGGGGGTGACAGGTTCAAAAGCTCAATGAATGGAGTACCTACAACAGCGATCTGAAGGGCAAGGGCCTCTCTGTGTGCCTGGCTTGCTCAGAGCCTTCTTCCTGGAAATGACACAGGTGATTGATGGTTGCTTTGACGCCACTACCTGTGGAGGCGAATGGCCGTGAGAGAGGCTATCGACTTCCGGGTCCATTGAAACTTGGGATTGAAGTAACGGCCTCCTTGGCATATTTCATCCCAGGGGCCGCTTTGAATCCGATGCACTCATCCGCAGACCATCGTCATCAACTGAGAGACCCAACGTCATGGTCGTCTCTCAGATACTCAGATGAATATGGAACAACCCCATTCCAAGACAATGTCAAAGTATTGTTACACAAGTCGGAGCTTGTTCCTAGACAGGATAGTAGGCGCAGTCAATGGGAGAAACGACTGCAGTCCAGTTGTGATCCAATACTCCTAAAATTGGAACACGCAATCTCTCTATCTGGCAGCCAGACCTATTACGTATTCACTTTCTCGATCTTGGGAGCGCGGGTCAGCGATAGTCTCCAAGACCCAAAACTGAGAGAAGCCTTACTCACCATGCTCATCTCATCGTGATTGATTGATGTGAGACCTTGTCACATGGGCATGCTCGTCTAACATTCCCCGAAGCAGCAAGGCCGCGAGTCTTGTCTTGACCTTAATCTCTTTTCCGTTTAGCCCGAGCGGGAGAGGCATTGGGGATTTGGGGTAGCATCGAGTCTTGCTCAGTCGCCCAATCAAGGGTCCGTTAGCCACGCCCGTCGCATCGATTCAGTTGCGGGAATGAAACCTGGAATATCGCTGTTACCTACTGTCATGGACTTCCAATGTATTGGGTTCTTTGCAAGTACCATTGGGGTGGCCCTGGAAATGGATGTTGGTCAAGTTTTCGGCACCTGAAATGTTCACTGAACTGGCTGCACAATGGAGACGCACCTCCACGCGCTAAAAGACGCTTGGCGCTAAGTGGCATCCCTCTGGTTGCCAGCCTTGGAGACGGCTGGCTGGCTGGCTTGGTGCACTTGGGCCATCGTCCCCATCAACCTTCTTCAACGCCATGCATCTGCTCTCCTGGGAGGTTTGTGCCACCAGGTGTCCTTCCCATGGCCCTGGGCTTGCGACGGCTCAAGGATGGGGGTGCGCCATACCACGGCGGGCTGCATGCCACTCCTTTTTGCAACGACGTCAATGTTGGATTAGGGAACCCGCCCAAGGCAGTTATGTCGTCCCTCGTCATCCCAAATCGTATCAATCTGACAAAGGTTACTGGTAAGTACCTGTCCTCAATATGTGTCCATGTCTCTAATTTTGCGTCCCCAAAGTGCTTTCACACCGTTGGAATTAGGACCCCGCGGCAGCGATGTTTCTTCATGGTTCCCTTGATGCAGCCAGGCCCGACGATGGAGATCTTCCTGTGGAGCGACATCCCCGCTGGTGGCCCTCACCATGCAAGGGCGGCAGCAGGCAGCGTGATGGCGATATATCGGGGCCTGTACGGCGGGAGCCGGTCATTCGGGACCATGCCAACGCTTGAACCAGGTTTTCTCAACCTGGTAGATACCCGGCATTTCCATCTAGTCATGGCCAAGAGGGGCACTGCTGCGCATTGGGGATGATCGAATGAGGATCTCGGGTTATTTTCGCACATACTTTCCGAGTAACGGCAAGCCATTTCTGGAAACACTTCTTTTCTATCACATGGTTGCTTCTCCACGACTTGAGTTGCTACTTGGAGGAGACGGCGACCAGTACTCGTCAGAGAGAATCTTGAACAGCACGGGAACCATAGAGATGCAACGGGGGACAATGATGACGAGGAAAGGCCACTGGTGCGACCTGACACATGTCGGACGCGTTGTCGGAGGTTGCACCTTCCTGATCGCCTTGCTTCCTCTCTCGGTACCTTAGTGCCTCAGGTAGGTTGGTAGGGTGCCTACTGCGGGTACCTACATGTACAAGTGCAAGGTTTTCTCCTTACCTGGGTACCTAGGTAGGTAGGCACCGACCTTGGTACGGGTCGTTTCTTCGGGATGGCTAGCTTAAATCCTCGTTGCAATAATTGCAATGATAGGTAGTTCCTTCCATTATCACCGACACTCACGCACACGTACACAGACACCAAAAGTGAAATTCTATTCGCTGACTAAGGCACTTGTTATCACATCGCATCCTCACGGAGGGAGTAGTGCACAGTACCAACCTCACAGCCATCAAAGCGGCCAAATCCCTGTACTGTAGGTTTGCTTGTGCATGCACCCTCCAGTGCACGCAGCAATCCGACACACAGACCATCTCCACACTGACTTGGAGATGGTGCATTGATCTCGACCATCCCCTGTCAAGAGGCTGCGGAATGCTGCCGCCACAGCCCAAAGCCAAGAGGCACTCGGGAACCCCTTTCTGGGGTCGGGACGCCATGGCAAGCCCGGCTAGCCGGGCGCAATGGTTGACCGTGGGAGCCGACCGAAATCGATAGCTTCGCTCCAGAGTTTCGCCAGGGCCCGAAAATCATCACTGTCAGTCGCAGCGAAAGTCTGCCTCGTCCGGTCGCTCACCGACGTTTCCGGAACGAGAGAACGCCTGCCGCCCCTTCCCCTGGCCTGGTGGTTGAGGTCGCCGGCCAGTCAGCGGATACGCCATGTTCAAAGTACATCACGGTACTCCTCGCACGCGCTACGTTGAGTGTGTCGGTACGCAGTACGGGTACGGGATATGTGCCAATCAATTCGATCAGACCAGGACCAACGGAATCGTCCCTAGCACATCCCGGTCGGCCTGACCAAGCCCAAGGACCCAGCTTCAACTCCGAGACCCTAGCTGAGGGCTGGTGAGGTGGGACAATTAATGTCTCCGCTGACTTGACTCTGGGCAACGACACACCACCACTCCGGACATGGACCGATGGAACTGTTGCTGTGACTTCCCCCCAAGCATTCGACTCCCTCTCTGGCGAAATGCCTCTTCCGCACGGGGCTTCTTCTGTCATTGCATCGCCGGCAGGGTCTCGCGTAATCCGAAGATGGAATTAGCGTCTCTCTAGGGTTGCATTCTGCTGCTCTCGACGCAGGACAACATCGCCGCCGCCCTGTCAATCAGAATGTGGCGATCTTGTCCCGTCAAGACGAGACGCGGTGCCATGTGCCAGAGCAAGATCCCCAAGAGCCAGGGGCTTCCTCCAAGCTAACCTCAAGCCATCCGTGTGCCAAACTAGCTCCGTGGCTCAACAGACCGATGGCGTCTGCCGCAAGTGGAGCCTACCCCTACTAAAGACGCAGTAGGCGATAAGACTAACGGGGAAAAACGTCAAGCCTATGCAAACTCCATTCGTTAGCACATGGGTCTAAGAATCGAGAGAGCGGGGATCGTGCCATAAGGCGGAGCACCATGGGCCTTGACCGAAGATCGAGACCATTCGACCAAGGCTATCCCAGTCAACCGTCAGAGGCGGATTCCTCGTGCATCCCGGTAGTACGGACGTGCCAGATCCAACGCCCCACTTCGCATGGATGCAGATTCCTCCTCATCCGAGGTTGTCGAGGTTGGATCACGAGAAAGTACACCATTGGTTACCCTCAGAACGCTCTCAGGGATCAACTTATTCGAGTCGGCCCACCTGGCGTCCATCGTCTGGGGTACACGCGAGATTGGGTTAACATGACTAGACGCAAGGTTGATGCTGAATGCCAACACGGAATAGCATCGAAAACAATTTGGTGTGGGAAGAGTCCTTCGGGTCAAAGGCCATAAGTAATATACCTGCAGAAGGTATCATGCCAATCAGGGTTTATTGGTTACTTGCATTCTTCAAAAGGGGACGAGTATCCTGATTTCAACATCCGCTTGTGCTTGCAGCGGCGACAGCCTGACTAAGTCAGTCTTGGTAATGACCTGAGTTGCATTTGATTTCCACTACATTCTGCAACACAAAAATGTGAACTTATCACACGACCAAGCAGGATAATGAAGCCATTTCCATCATGTCTTCCTTTCATTCAGGTCTTCAGGGGGGCGCCTTTATGCAATCCAAGCTTTCGGGACTGACAAGCTCTTGTGGCTGCGTTGTTTCCCATCCTTTGGGAATACCATGTACGACACGTCAGGTGACCAGTTGAATAGCTCAAAGTATTAGGTTCATGGCCAGCAGTATACTTTGAGAGGCCCCTATGATGATGACCTCAAGCCACAAGAATAGCGGACTGGTCACCATTGCTTCTTCCTATACCAGCGCACAGGCACTTGACCAATTATGAGCAGTCAGCTTTCGAAGAGGGCCAGACCTGCATAGACAAATATGATGCCGCATTCACTAATCTGAAGGCGGCGTCGATGGGGAAACCGTTCAACACGTGGAGCAACGCCTTGGCTAACAACAGGTGGAAACAACAGCTGAGCGCCAGGAGCGCCTTCTGCAACCCCTTGTTGAAGGAACTGAGCAGTGTAACGACGAGGTCCCTCTGAAGGGGTTTGCGCTGTCAATAATTGACGCTCTCATATGGTCGGCCGCCCTGCCTGGTCCAGGCGGCCGCTAGCAGCTCCCTGGGACCAAGTTGCAGAACGGGGCACACATCCGGCCAGCATGAGGCCTGCTGTGCCAGTGGAGAAATCCGCTGGTCAACGCGCGCGCTCAATGGCGGACGATCTGCGCCCAACATCCCTGCGCCGATCGTCCCTGGTGGCGCTTCTCCTCCAAGCCCATCGACAAGGCTTTCCCAGCCTAAGTGTATTGTCGAGACGTTGAGAGTGCCAGCATCAGCCGCGTTGCCGACTTGGACTTGGTTGGCCTTGGTTCACGACAACGTTTTGTGCGTGAATTTCCACATGAGAAAACTGCAACCAAAGCTTCAAAGGCTGGCACAAAACCCAAATGTGTCACAATGTCACCCAGACCCAATGTCTGAGCTTTAGCAATGCATAGAGCCCAAGAATGCCCAGGGTGCCAGCCCTTGATTGGCCATCGAAGTTCTTATCCCCTGTCTTTGTTGGACCTTCTTGGACTTACTTTTTGTCTCTTGTCTCTTTTTCTTTCCTCGAGCCACATGCCTCCAGAGGAGCCACGAAAAATAAGTTCGGAGATCTCGCACCAAATAGATCTGGCCGCACAGAACGTATACGATATTGCAAGCTTGATCAATACCTACATCTGGTTTCATGTAGCCTTACGGCACGGACTCAAAGGTCACCGAACCCAGTGATGTCCATCCCGAGCGCCAGAGACGCAACTCTCCCCCGGTTAGAGTGACAGCCCGCGCGCCACACGCGCCCGGAACCATAATCTCCAAACCAGCGGTATCCGCCTCCCAAGTGCCGGGGCCACTCCCTAAGCCCTAGGGGCGCAACGCCAACAGACCGATACAAGGGTACCCGTGTGCGCGTGCGTGTGCTGTGTGCGTGTGCGTGCATTTGCTTGTTTGTGCTCGCAGTCCTAGATGCAGGCCTGTTTGAGGGCTTTGCTGCGTGCCGTTATAGGCGGGGCGGCTGAGCTCATTGCTTTTTGAACCGGGGTCATTGAAGTAGGGTGATGGGAAATTGACAAAACAGGGCTCCGGTCTGCGTCGAGAGATTGGGTTGGGCTGAGAAGCTGCAGGTTGGGGATGTCGGCTCCTGGTCTGTCGGGGGTTTTGGTCCTTGGACTTGAATGGGATGGGGCTGTCATTGGCAAGCCGCCAAGGCACATGCAGATGGCCCATGGTTGACGAGACCGAAAACAGGGCTCCATCGTCGTCCCAGCCGTCCGACTGAGTCGTTCGGGAGACTCTGTCTCGGGGCTCTGCCTCGGAAGTCATGGATCAGAAGCACGGGGTTCAGTGCTCCTTCCGGTCAGGAGATCTGTCACATTACATTGTGCCCGTTCTCCACGAGGCATGTCTTTTCGGGGGATGCTCCCACTCACTTTGTAACACATTGGTTCAGCTGGACGGGCTAGTCGGTGGTCGTTGCACTAATGCCGTCGGGCACCGGATCCTCGGGGTGCGGCTACAGATTAGTTAATTATTGATGCGGCTGTGTCTGGAGGAGGCTGTTTGATGCAGGCCTGGATTGTAAGGCTTGGTGGCTGATCAGGAGCTGGAGCCGACGGCGCCATGAGTGGTGATGTGCTTTGAGATGACCCATTCAGAGCACAGGTGCCGTCTAATTTGGGTCCTGGGCCATAGCTAAAGCCGTCGGTATGGCATCACGAAACGATCCCTGCCCATCTTGTCGACTAGTTTGTCAGCCGTTGAGGGGAGATCCCGGGACGCTTGCCGGTCGTTATATGGGATCGAGATTTTGCGGCACCAAGGCTTATGGGAGTTTCCTTTGCTGGAAGCCGATCCTTGCAAATTGCCAACTCCATAGGGTGCTTTTTTTTACTAGTGGCTTCCCTATCCGCCCGGCTACAGCGCACGGCTTGGCTTTGAGCACGTACCAGGGTGAGATCTCATGAGCTCATGAGATGCCATTCCACTATCGCGCTGCGGTACTTGGTCAGAAGGAGTGAAAGGGAAATCCTAACATGACAGCACCTTTTTGAATTACCCAAGCGGAACCTGTGCTCGAAGTCATTTCCTTGGCGGATAGAAGAAGCGCCGTTTTAGGCGGCGCGAAATAGTAACCAGCATGTGATGCGACTGGGTATCCTTATGGAGTACTCGACGTCAACCGCGGCATGTACCCAAAATTGCTCCGCAACGTTCTCCGCGGACCGTGGAGCACTGGAACAAAAGCAACAACATCGCCTTGCACCTCAGACACGACATCACGACAGAAAAATGGCCTCCCGGGCCGGCTCAAGGACGGAATTGCCGCTCCTCTTTCCGAGCCGAAACTGCAAGCATCGCAAGCAGCATGGATTTCGACCTCCGCCGTCACGTGGCTCGGTCCCCGCAAAGGCCGAGCAGTCGGCCTCTTACAACAATCTATATGAGCCGATGGGTGCATCATGGTTGTTGCTTCGTCGTTCACAAGAGCGGGGTTGCTAGTGAATCTTCAAGAACCAATTCTTGAATCATGGATCGCCTCCCGCAAGAAATATACAACGAAATCGGTGCTTACTTTGCAGATTCAGACGAGAATCCGAGATATGTCCTCTCGTCCCCGCTGGCAGTCGAACGGCCTTCTCTTGCCACCATCTCACGCCCATGGCAGCAGGCCATCGAAAGGCAAACCTTCCGAAAGCTTCGTCTGAGGAGCACCGAGCTTGATAGGTTTGGAAAAATTGTCACTGGAAGCCGTCGCCGTTTTGTCAACGGCATCCGCTTTGTCATCATCCTCCCTGGCTACGATGCTGAGGCTCGAAGTCGCTTTGAGCGAGAGGCAGATCGAGAAGTCAATGACAGGGCCTTCACCAATGCAGTGAAGGGATTGTTCCGCATCCTCAAATCCTGGGATGATGGGAGATCTGGTTCGGATACCGGATACTCAATTCAGCTCGATGTCGAGGCCGTGTACTCCCCCACAGATGACTTTGACAACGATTGTCGTGGTGCACCCCGGCGCATTGAAAGGCTTGAGGCCGTGCAGCTTGGGAACGATGAGGAGGCCCGCTGCCGTGACTTGCAAGACCGTCGTTTCCAATATTCCTATATCCAGCTGCTGGATCCCAACGAGCTACCCCAGGTGCCAGCCATCAGCGCGTTCAACACAAATGTCATGAAAAGAACGCTTGCACATCGCACGGCGGTGGATATCGCCGCCAAGTTGCCGAATTTGCGCAACGGGAATTGGTTCATGGTTGATACCGAACAGCGCTATCCGGCATTGCGCCGTGAGGGCCGATATCAGCTAGCCGAGGTTGTCCGAGACGTGCTGCCAACTGCGGCCGCGCTGCAGACGCTCCACGTCTGCATGAGCCAGGATTTGCTTTGGAACCATGCTTGGATTCCGTCCGATTTGACCATTGCAGGCGAAGCATCGGATCCTCTTGGCCGCGCAATCCGCGATGCCACGGCTGAGCTCAGAAGCCTTAAAAGCCTCACAGTTACAGGATGCTTAGATCAGTCTCTTCTTTGGCCGGGGCCAGGTCCGAGCCTGGCAGAACCGTTCTGGCAAAGGCTGGAACGCCTCGATGTCCAGTTTACCATGACGACGCCGTCGGGAGGGTGGTATTTCCGAGCGCGCAGGCCCGGCGACGCCGTCGAACCACCACTTGCGGCCCGGTCGGCCACGCTGTTGCCGCCCGGATACGGGTATAGTGAAGAGGAAGACGTTGCCGCGGCGCAGCGATATTCTGACTCCGAGAATCAAAGACTCTCAGGTGCAACTATGTGCTTGTTTCGCTGGGTGCCCGATGAAGAAACGATCGAACCCCTCATTGAAGCCTTTGGGCGCGCTTGCTCACAGATGCCATGCTTGAAAGTTGCCTCGCTTATGACTATGATCCATGTCTCTCTAGAAATCGGCCTGGCACGGCAGATGCCCACTCGCTCACCTTGGGGGGTTTGGTATGCTGCTCCTGGCGAGAAGTTCCCCAGCAGTTCCAACTGGACCCCGCATACTGTGAGGATGGCGACATGCGAAGGGTGCTTTGGGACGTCAAAGATTGGCCCCCCAGCGCTCATCTGAGGAATGTCCTCGGAAGTATTGGACAAGAGCGGCACGGAGACGAGTTTGTCGAGAAGCACGTCGACTTTTGGGCCGCAGTTATGAAACCCCGCGAGCTAGCTCGGTTCAGATGTTCATATTGGTAACTTGATTGCAGGAAAACGAGAGAAACGTCGAGGAGATTTTGGTAAAAGCAGGGCCAGGCAACAGCACGAGGCATGAGACCTTTTATGCTTTGCTAGGCGAGAGGCCGTGGCTCCCCCCCCAGTTCGTGATTAGTACGGTACATATTAACTTTTTGATGGATTCATGGTTCGATATCATAGTTATTTTTTTTTGTTTTGGTCATTTTATTTTACGTTTTAAGAGCTCTAACGAATGGCATCTTTGGAAAGGAGGGGGCTGGCTGGAAATAGGCACATGGTAGCGTAACGCGATGTTCGATAGTCAAATAACTTCAGTGTGTATAATTGGTTTTGGGTGTTCCGGATTTCACTATTCTCAGACGGTCGGTCTTATGGTGTTTGTGTATTTCCTTCGGACACAAGAATGACTGTGCATGGCGATAGGATGACTTGACTCTCGGGCTCAATGGGTTTGTTGGATTCAATCTTTCGATGTGTCTAGCGTGCGCAGGAAGCCGTCACAAGTGACGGTGCGTGCCGACATGATCATTGGGTTGCTGGAGACATTTGGAATGCGTATTAATCATTGGTGATCAATGTGAGTAGAATATCAAAAATTCAACCAGTTTTAGCTGTTCTTAAACTGCTGTTGCTTTGTCGATGATTTAACCGGTCCAACGATGCCAATCTTGCCCAACACAAAACAAAGTGGCTATTTGGCTTGGCATTGGCTGCACCAAATATACATCTGCACCTTCTTAATTGGCCGATGGGAATTGGAAACAGAGTTGTAGGTTATGGGTAGACCAAAGGTGCTTATGGGTTTATGATATCGGAGTTCCTTGCTTGGTATAATTCGGGCAATGATGGAATTTACCCTACTTTTTGTATTGTTCTCAACCGGCATACTGAGCCTCATATTAAAAGCAGAAAAGTATGAAATGTAATTAAAGGTGACATCGAAATCAGATGATTTGTTTATACGAAACAAGGGTAAATGCATTTCTATATTTGTTACTTGCTCCTGGTGTGACGACGACTCCATGTGTAGCGTTACCATTCAACAACACCATGAACTCGACACCAAGGCTCTCGGGACTCAATGTTTTGAGCCACCTGGTTGGCCCTCCAAGGCCAAACATAAATCCCAGGCGAGTCTCCTCCTCATAATCTTAGCAAGGACCACCGTTGGGATCGGCGCTTTTTCTCCAGTTAGTACACGGATACCGATTCCAATGATACCCGTGGGCAGGGATATAAACCCACCTGAAAACCCAATTCTCATACTCGCGGCTTCCTCCCCTGTCGCAGGCAGACACCTCGCGGTCAAAGTAAAAAGTAGCAGTCCTCGTCAGACAAGTCTGCGACACCGCCCATGTGCGTAACAGCAAAGTTGGAGTGAATCCAGCCGCCAAGGACGAGGCAAGCAGACTTGGTCTGGCCTTACGCAAAACTGCCCGAGAGCTTGTCTGACTTTCACAGTTGATCCCGCAGCGCGTTGAGGGTCGGTTGCTGATATCCTTGTCATTGATCGCCGCCTGTGTGTGTAACAGCCAGCGAGGGCAACGCTGGCGAATGGGATGATGGTGATCAGAAGGGAAGGAATTTGCATTTTGAAAAGATTTGCGGTCTTTTTAAGAGTTAGGAAACACTGATAGATGAAGATTGAGGGCTGTCGGATCTGTATTTGTAATGAGTTTATTGGCTACTTTGTTGTGCTTGTCTTCCAGAGTTGACTATATGGCTGTCTGATCACTTAAATACAATATTCTGTCAAAATGACAGCTGCCCTCTGTTCTTACAAGACGCATTTTGCGCATTCTCAATGCTTTGTCTCTTGTAGATGAGTTGTCATGGTTGCTATTTTTACATGGCGATGCACCATGAAAGAGTTGCAATGGATCAAAGGAACCAAATGCAATCGTTTGGAAAGAGGATGTTGCTAAGCTACAATCCTTCGGGCATCTTTTCGTGCTGCGAAGGGGCATCTGAATCAGGCGTATCAAGCAGGATATGGGAAACGAAACTCAGAACCTCTCTCAAGATAAAAGATAAAACCCTAGTACACCCGAGAGGGCAGCTTCATGGTCGGATGAGGGTCCTTGCAAGCATGGCTCATGGGCCGCCAGGGAGCTCGAGCGTACCGAGCTATTAAACGGCGCAGGAGTAACGAGGCACTTATTTCAATCAGACCAGGTACAGTCCTAGAGGCGTGATACGTGCGACGCAAGACTCTGTGAACCGAATATCGTGACTTTTAGTAGCTACGTGTCAGCATCATAGGATTTCCGCCACGCTTCACGATGGCTTGCTTGATGCCAACAATAGGATACTGTCTGTTGGTCGGACCGGTTGCTATTCTGGAGTTCTATTGAATGTAATACAATATGTTCACTTCCAGGACTCTGAAAGGGCATGCATGCCGTGTTGGACCTACACCGCAGTAGCAATTAATTCCAGTCACTCATTGCAGTCTGCTTCGGTGCAAAAGTGTGAGATGACGCAAAGGTCCTCGCTTAAGCATTATCATCGGGTCTCTTAAATGAGCCTATTTCCTATCATTGATGACTTTGGACTAGTTGAAATAGGCTCAAAAAGTCATTCGCTACAGGGTGGTGCTAGGCTAACGATGACTAAGATTTCTCTCGTTTTGACTCAGCATAGGTTTAGCTCTCTCTCAAGACTCTCTCGATCCTTATTATTACTATATATATTGGCGTCTCCTTGCATTCATGTAAGATTTGTGACGCACCTGTGCCGTGTCATGCCGTGCGGCGATGAGAAAGTTCTTGTGACGCTTGAGACATGACCTGAAGTGTCACGCAAGGACCACATGGCAGGGTCAGTGAGCACGTTTGGGAATACGGATAGACTCGATCCGCATGCAAGATCACTGGACAATGGGAGAGGGAGAAAATCTTGTGAATCAGGTTGCAATGGAGAGTGATGTGTTCGTCAGCGTTGCGTACTCGATGGCCAGCTTTCCACAATAAGTAGTGAATGCGATGTTCAAATGTCAAAGCCAAGAGGTGGCGCGTTTGGAGACTGAATCGTGACACAGGGCCAAGAAAACAGGTGAGACACAGATGCGACCCATTTCTGCGTCGGCTTCTTGAAAATACGAAATTCGGCGGCGATTGGGTCGAGGAGCGATGAGGTTGAAGCAAAGTTGGAGTGTCGATCCATGCCTCGGTGCGACTGTGTGTGGTTGGCAAGGTTGCTGGGAAGGTGCCAGGAAGGTGCCGGCAAGGCGCCGGGAAGGTGCTCGTAGGTACCTCGCGTATGTACCGGTACCCCACGCCGCCAAAGCATTTTGGCCAAGCCGGACTGGGACACTCCCGCAACACTCGGCTTCTGATGCCGCAATGCGACAAAGCAACGACATTTATTTGCGCAGCAAAGGCGGATCTCCTGCCAAACGAGCGCTAGCCTGAGCATCTTTGCGCGGATGGCGACTGCCGTGCGTGAGCATCCCATCGAACTGCGTTGGGCGCGGTTTCTTTGGATGTAACTAAAAGGCCGAGCCTCCCCCAGGGCCGCCCAGCGCTCGTCTCATCGGCATCACAAAACTTCACTCTTCCACAAACATCCAAGATTCAGCAACCGGGCGGTGCCACTGGGGTCAAAGTGCTCTTGCTTTCTTGCCTGTGCTCCTTGTCTTTTATTTTTTGTCTTTTTTTCCCCAATCAGACTCCGTCGCTGCCCCCATCTAGCCGCGGTGTGACCGTCAAATTACAGTGTTAGAGTTTCCCTTACGACCCTTCTGAGGAGGTGTTGGCGAGATTCTAGTTTGTGCTCCTGCAAACTCAAAGAAACGAACCCACCTTTTTGGCAAAGACCCTTTTCGGGCAGCCCGACTACATTTCCGACCTTCAACTCTGCATTCAACAGGAAGAAAGCACAAGCTTGTCACCTCCAGCTCCAGCTCCAGCTCCAGCTTCACCTGCTCGTCGCAGCCCCGCAGCTACAAATCTTCAAAATGAACTTCTTCCCCCGCCACGACTCGTCCCACACGGACATGGATTCCGGGTCCTCTTCGTCCACCGATTCGGGCTCCAGTTCCAGCTCCAGCTCCATGACCACCATCATGGCCATGGTATTCCAGACAGAGACCGCAACTCCTCTGTATTCGTCCGCCTGGACCCCCGGGAGCGCAGGCGCTTATGCCGGCACCTGCATCTTCCTCGTCATCCTCACCATCATCGGCCGGCTGCTCATCGCCTTGAAGGCCGTGCAAGAGGCCCGCTGGCTGGACCAGGAGGCTAAGCGCCGGTATATCGCCGCCAATGGCAAAATCCCCCTCGCCGAGAAGATCTCCGTCGACCCCAACGCCAGCCAGATGACCTTGTCGGCCAACGGTGTCGAAGAGTCGGTCGTGGTTGTAGAGCGGAAGCGCAACGTTACGCGACCCTGGCGGTTCAGCGTTGATCCTCTCCGCGCTGTCCTCGACACTGTCATCGTTGGCATCGGATACCTCATGTAAGTTTACGATCCATTGACAGCATTCGCCCCATCTTCAGCAAAGAAGCGCTAACCTGTGGCATAGCATGTTGGCTGTCATGACCATGAATGTAGGCTACTTCATGTCAGTGCTCGCTGGTGTCTTCATTGGCACCCTGGCCGTCGGCCGCTACACGCAGGGCGCGGAGCATTAGATCGAGCGATGACGAGTCCCGCCGACTTCCTTCCTACAGCATCGTTTACAGCATACCTAGATACAACGGGTTTGCACAGGCGTCAAGGGTTGTTTTGTTTTGTTTAAATTTTTTTTTTTTTCACGGTTCAGGGAACCTCGGAGATTTGCTCGGGCGCTGTGGAATTCCAGGTGGAAGGGTGCTATGGTCATCCGAGACAAATGATATTGGATACAGATCCCTATAGTGTGCAATCAATGCGAAGCAGCTCTTTGGAGTTGATGGCGTGCCTCAAAAGAGTGCCAGATCTCTCGGCGTTGTCAGGTACCTCAGGTACAGGTACATGGCCCCCCAACCTAGAGGGGAGAAAACCTTCTCAAACCTGCTCACAACCATAGCGCGTTACGCCTCAAATGGACTAAGCTTGCGCCCCAAGCCCCCATAAGTGGTGCAAAAGGCCTGAAAACCGGGACGTCTTAATAAGCAGAGCCGCTCGTGACGATACTCTCGAGGCTATGTTCACGATAGTTTATCAAAGGTCAACAAGATGTTTCAACCGAAACACAGAGGGCCTAAGTAGTGCGAAAACCTAAGACCATGAGGAGTCTCTAAGTTTGTTTTTGGCCAGCCTGTTCAAACAAGGCTCAAAGGCAGCATTTCTCTTGTCCAGCGTATTTGCATTGGTCCCGTTCCACGAGCCGCCCGTCTTCAAAATTGAAAACCTATCTGCTAGACTGCCGAGCGAGCGATTGATAGACAACAACGAAATTTCCACTCACCAACCACATGGTTCCAGCTCACAAAAGCAATACCCCTCGTTCAATCGGCCCGCGATTTCCTCACATGATGGCATCATTCGCTTATTGTAACCCCCAAGGCTTCGCAACCAAATCCAAACCCTCTAGAGTCCGTCCCACGCTTACCACACTTTCCACCTCAACACCACCCGCCCCATCACAACTCTCACCATAACCCATACACTATAAAAACTTCCTCCCCCAACTTCATCCAAAAAGCAACCCCGCCAATTCAGCAAACATTCCCCCTCCCGGATCGTTTTTAAACCCCTCTCTTTCTCTCTTCTTCATCCTTCATCACCTGACATCATCTGATCCAATCTAGTCCAACGGCCAACACTGTTCTTTCCACCCCACCAACCCACTCCAAACAAGGAAACGGCTCTCGCTCCCTTCCCCTTCAGGTCCAGTGCCAAACCACCAAACCGCTTCCGTCAAACAGAGCCCATCCACGTCATCAAGAGCCCATAAAAAAAATAAAAATAAAAATAAAACCCCATCGCACAAGGAGACCCCCCCCCCCTCTCCCTTTCTACCCCTTCAGCCCCCCAGATCCCCGATTTAATAATCGCAAAAAAGGAAAAGCTCTTACCTCACGTCAACTCCTTCCAATCACGGCCGCCCTGCGTCCCAAATACGGTAAGAAAAGAGACAGGAACCCTCCGCCACCACGCGATCTCCCTACCCCGCGATGCAAAAAAAGCTCGCGCCCCCGACTTTTCCTTTTTCTGCGAACCATGGCCAGGATTCCGATGCATTGACAACTCCAAGCTACTTGCCTCATTGGGAAGGCAATGTCACTTGTAGATGTTTCGATCAGAATCTTCGTCGCATGACCCTCTCCCCAAGCAGAACTCCTGTCGTGAGAAGGACATAGTCATGACGCGCATTCAAACCAAAACACCAGCGTTTCAACATTCGCCAACTAATCACATCAAAAACACACAAACACGTTGCAAGTTGAGTCAAGGAAATTTCTTCTATGAAAGATGAAGAAGTTGTTATCATACACGATTTCCGCCCTCCTCCTCCTTGTCTTCTTCCTTGCAGCGACATACAAAGACTCGACAGCATTTGCTGCTTGCGCGAAGAGCAAGCGACGAGGAGGGTGTGGCAAAGGAGAAGGAAAGAGGTCGGGTATCCGATCCTGGTGTGGAGGGTTCAAGGAAAAAAGTCCGTTGTCTCTTGGCCCGTGATAGATTCGTCAAGTCCACTTCGAAGTTCCCATCCGTAATATTCATGCCCTCGTTTGCCTCCGTTCCCATCCCACCACAAAACCCTTTGGTAAATTCGCGGGCTAGGCATACCCTCCAGCACATCCCACCCAATAGGTTCGCCTGTCCAGGCCCAGCAGCGACCTTGCGCGAATGCTCCAGAATGAGAATACACTTTGTCAATGACCTCGAATGCGAGAAAGGAAAGAACACGCAAGGCTTGCCCCCAAACAATTGAGTCTCGTAATGCCAAATCCGAGTCGCTCCCTGCGGACAACGGCAACAAGGCCGGCCTAGAAAGTATCGATAGGGTGACTAGACACTATGGGATTTTTCCCGACAATGCGGGCTGGCCAAACCACTATTATAAGACCCGTCAAACCAGTTTGTACGGCCTAAAAGCCCTGCTGCACCTGACGAAAAGGAAGATAAAAAAAAGACAAGAAATTCAAGTGGAAATGCAAGTGGCAAATCAACACCAAATCAACGCCAAATCACCAGGACCTCGCGAATTACATCGATGTCCATCGGGACGCGCAAGGTCAAGAGGCGGCGTCTCAGGAGAGCATTGAGCGCCGGGTATCAGAGACCCAAGGGCTGTCTTTGGGTTTGTGCCTTTTTTCACGATTGGTGGTGGTTGCTGGGGGGCATGCCGGGTTGGGGAGGCATACCAGAGCCGTAGCCCTGATTCCGTTGCACGTAGCTCTGATAAGCCAGAGCCTGCTGGGGATCCATGGGCATGTTAGGCATGTAGTTGCCCGGCATGTGAGGTTGTTGGGGCATACCGGGTCGGCTGCCTTGAGGGGGGAGGTGCTGGTTAGCAGGCTCCTCAGGCGACTCGACCTGGTCGCCGCCGTCGACGCCGTTCTCGTTACCAGGAGTAGGCTCGGGGGCGTTCAAGCATGCCTATGGAGAGCGCGACAGGTTAGCTATCCGTAGAGAAAGGTGCGCTGAATAACGCGTGGGAAGTGAATGCGACGTTGCTTGTCGGGCACGAGAGCGGCTGCGCATTCATTGAGAGTATTACGCACCTGGATAAGGTTCTTGCCTTCAGCCTTGGTGACCAGAGGCTGGAGCTTGGGCGTGGTGAAGGTGTAGACCAAACCAGTCTCAGATACGACCAAAAGAAGGACTTGGGTGCCAGTAAGGACAGAGAGTTCGTAGGCCTGCGTCAATGGATGAATGGTCAGCGCTAGTGTCTAGGATGAATGGTTTTCTGGCAAGATGAACGGTGGACGAAAGGTGACTGTGCAGCGCGACACGAGCGATGCACAGTCTCGTAAGGCGCGTGGCGACAGGAGGCAGAGGCGTGAGGGCGCCCAGAAAAGAAGGCGGCGATGGTGGACGTGGTTTGTGAGGTGCTGTGACGGTGTTTTTCGTCGCAGAGGAGAGTCGACTAACCTTCTTCATGATACCAGCCTTGCGCTTGGAGAAGGTGATGTGTCGACGAGACTTGTCGCTGATGAACTTAATCTCAATCTTGCGACGCTCGCGGCTGCCCTTCTCGTCGTCGTCGTCTTCATCGTCGGCGGCTGACGGGCGCTGGCGCTTGATGCCGCGAGATTCCTGGGTGGCGCTGCCATTGCCGACGGCGTGGGAGTCGTCGAGCTCGGTAGGCGAGGTCTGGTCGTGTTGATCTGTAATGTCTGCCATTGCGAAAGAGGTTTTTGGATTCAGAACGTCTTGTATCACCGCGACCAAAGGACGAAAAAAAGGTGGTGGAGATACTGCTTTGAGCGTGGTGCCGATGGATCTATACTGGATCTGGAGTGGGAGCGGAGAGAGGGAGGGAGCTGCGGTGCGCTGCCTTTCTTGTCGCAGAAACCTGGTTGGGCGCGCTTTTGCTGGATCGAGTCTGGTCTGGGTGCGGGCGTGGGTGGCGCGGCGGAAAGAAGCGAGGCAAGGCAAAGGCAGGCGAGGCGAGGGATTCGGCTTAAGCAGGATGCTCTTATTGCTCTTGCGCGACTCTGGGAGCCCGTGGCATGCAAATGCAATTGTCGGGGCGCTTGTCCGCAAGGGGGGAGGGGGTGATGGGGGTGGATGGGGGTTGACGGGGCCTGGAAGGCGCGAGGGCGAGCGAGGAGGAGGGAGGAGGGAACGTGGAGCGGGGGGGACCCTCTTTTTTTTTTTTCGCTGCGGGCTCTGGGGGGGAAGGAAAGCCTAAGCCTGCTTGGGGAGGGGGCAGCCAGGCAAGCTACTGGGGGGCTTGCTGGGCTTGTTGGGCTTGCTGGGGTGATGAGGAAGGTGGCCGGGGAGCCCTGGCGACCTGTGCAGGAGACGGCGGGCGGGTGGAATGGGATGGGAAGGATGCAAGGTCCTGAGCTGCCCAACCACAATGCGTGTCTCGTCTGTCTGTTGCTGAGTTGGGGAGTCAGCGGTGCTGTGCGATTGCTGGTGCGACCGGGATTGCGCGTAGTGTGGGAGCTTTGGGGTGCCAGAGGGGTGTTGTGTGTGTGAATATGTGTGCAAATGTCGCCCACGTCCCCAGGTACCAAGCCCAAGTGGGCAATGGAGTCGTTGATGTAATTGCGCTGAGCTGAGATGCCGTGGTATGTTTATCGGCTCAGGCGAGACAGGGAGCCCAACTGTAAACGCCTCCTCCAAGGGAGATGAGGAGATGTGTTTGCAAGCGGCGGTGGTGTTGGTTGGTTGGCTGAATTTGGGTAGCAGCGGTGATGGTGGTGAAAGGGAACAGAAAAAAATAAATGGGGGGGGGATTAGACTGGTGATGGATGGACAGATAGAAATGGTACTGTGCAGGAGATTGTGATGCTCAGGTACGGTACATGCACGCTGCCGGTTGATACGCACACGGTACAAACTGAAGCACAGCACGCGACAGAATGGGGCAGTGTTCCCAAGAAACAGAAGTGAAAGTGAAGTGAAGGGAAGTGACTGGGACGGGGTGCGCAGGTATCTAGGGCAACACACATGGAGAGCCAAAGCGAAGCCAGCCAGAGTGAGGAGAGGGTCAGAGGAATGAACCGTCCTTGTTGGCTCTTACACGAAAATCGACGCAAACGCGCACCATACATAGATCTAGTCTCAAGTTACACCTAAGGTGTCTCGTCTGTCAATGACTTTGTTTCCCTGGCATGATCGAGTCAACGGTCGCCTTGTCACTCCCCCGGAATACTTGCTTTTCGCGTTTTCCTTTTCGAGTCAACTCACGTCCTGACGGTTGGTCGTCAGATCTTCGCCAATGTCAGGGTCCTGTCCTTGGGGCGAACGGGAGCGGGAACGGGGAAAGACAGGTCGTGGCCAAGTTGTATGAAAAGAGCATAGTGAGGTGGTAGCCGTCACACACGGACTCAGGAGTGGACAGAGCCAGGTGGCCCAGTATAAAAGAGGCCAAGCACACATACGGAGTAAAACCGTCGAGGGTCTCAACGAGGGTCTGTCAGAGAGAGTCCGAGAAGCCTCGAAAGCGGGGGACGCGACAATCGATGGATGGGGAACGGAGGCGGACGGGGGCATCGGCAGGTACCCTCAACAGCAACCTGCCCTGTCGCTCTGCGGTGTCCATGCTGCTGCTCCGTTTGCACACAGATTTGGCGGATTGGTTTTACCGCAGCGAGCCCGGCAAAACCAGCCCGCAAAACTGCCTGCCTGGCCCATGCTGTAAAGCCCATGCGGGAGAGCTCACAGTACGGAGTATGGATGCAATCTGTATCATAAGCCCATCCCATGGCCATGGAACAAGGTGCTTGCTAGGCTCGGCTTGGCTTGTCATCTCGACCCTTTTGCCGTCATCCCTTGCCCGCCGTCTCCTCTTCCTCCGTCGCCGGCACCTGCAAAATGTCACCTCCAACCAACCAGCCTTACAGGAGTGTGTCCCATCCACCGCCGCAGCTCATCGTCCTTTCCCATCTCCAATGACAAAGGTACATGGGAAAGGCCACTCACTTCCTTGGTGATGACCAACGGCACCGAGGACACAGCACCCCCTCCATGTATCCTGCAGGCTTGCCGGAGTTCTGTTGGTCTCCGAGTCACACTGCTGGTCTCTTTTTTTCTAACCAGCCTCCCGTCACCGGTGCTCTGTTGCCCCAGGTCAGTCTGCAAGGATGTCTGCCATGGACGGACAAAGTTGAACAGGGTCGTGGCTCTGCCCTGTGACATTTGACACTGGCAGCCATGTGCCCTCCCGTCCGCTCTCACGGAGCCGACCAACGGAGGATGGCTCCCTCCCAAGGGCTCAGGCCATCTGAAGGAAAGCGCTCCGCTGTCCCATCAAACATGTCCCGTCTCCGCCTCTCCCATCTCCCATCTTCCAACTCCGCCAGCAATCCACCTCCAGTGACACGCAACGGAGGGCCTTGGGACTTGCCTTGATGGGTGATCCTGACAATGAGTGTGCCTGGATCCTGGGTTGGCCTGGTCGGGCCATCTTTCTGAGCCGTTGCTTTAGTGGGTCAGTTCTGTGCCGCATGCAGGCCGCCGCGTGACGAACCATACGTACCCTATCTGACCCTTCGACAGAATTCCCATCCTTGGATACCAAGTCTGCGTCCAATGGTCAAAGTCTCGATGAGACGGCCCATCATCGCGGCCTTGCCACTCCAATTGAAAATCACTTTAGCATCAACTTACGCAAGCCCAGCGCCAGATGGCCCAAACTCAACGTCTTTAGGCCAAGTCTACGACCACTGAGCTCGGACCGCAGGGCAGGCCCCCAACATGTTCCTCTGTTAAACCTCTTTGCCTCGTCCCCCTGCTAGAGCCGTTAGCAATCAAATCTTAACTAGCGTAGATCTGTTGCACAGTATCAGTACTATGTGTTCTTTTCTCTCTCACCGGCCGGCCATCGTGACAGGGAACGGATGAACTGAACACGAAGAGGCCAAGCCCCATGCCTTTTGGCACATGGTGGGCGTGCCCCGTTTGCGTCTGCGCCGGCTGGGCCTTTCCATGGCCTCGACCCGCGTGTCGCATCATTTACTTGGACGAGTGGGGGACTCATGCTGGGCACAGGTCATGGCGAATCGCGACAGCATGGCTGATTGCCATCAACAAGCGCGCCGGCGATCCCTGCTTGTGCAACATACTGCCGGTACGAGACATGGAGATTGGGCGGCTCATGGTTGGGGCCTGCCGGGTGTGGCTCATTTTGACTCAATAGTGTGCCGGTTTCTACTGTCGCCCCGACTGCCCGCCTCGGTCGCATTTCGCTCGTCGCGTCCTCGATTTCCTCGCATACATGAAAATGGAGCGGGCGATAGGTGACCCTAGCTCGGCGCGTTCGCGGGGGCATCGAGACCACGACGGGGCAGGGGGCATGTGAGCAAGAGCCAGCACAAAAAGCCCATGCTGTTGTCCGTGTCCGTGATAATAATACTATAGCCACTGAGTGGGCATTGGGGGAGAGGCGGGCCTAGTTTCCTCGGTTCCCTCAACCGACCACTTGGGTTACACTGATCGAGACCCTGGCCAAAATGGTTGCTCCCCCTCGTTCAGCGCCGTGCTATATACCGCAGGTCGCGTCGGGGGTGATTGGCGGAAGGCTGTCTACGCGCACCGTCAATCTGGAGTCGCCGATTTCAATTACACGAAGGCAGCGAGCACCAGGACGTGCCCAAGCGCGAAACCATGGTCAGCACAGTGGGGCCGGAGCCAATGGAGCTACGAGCCGGAAGCACACCGTCATGTCATCCCATCCTCCGTTGGAGGACGATGTCGACAAACCCTGTGGAGACTGCTGCACTGATAGCTAGTCGAACCAAGGAGGCGGGGATCCTGAATGCGCCGTGTCCGTAGATGGCGGATATGGTGACCTCGGCTCCGTCGGAGGGTGGCGGGAAGGTCCAGGGTCGTTGTTTGTGATGAAGGGGCGACTTTTTAGGGCGGAACAAGTGCGAGAGCACCTTGACATGATCAGATGGCGTAAGTTGAATCGCGCCGTGCTCCGGAGCTTGCCGTGGGAAACTCGAGGCGAGCAGCGACGGGCTCATTTAGAGCTGTCGGAAAACACGGGTGGTTTGAAGAGAAGTGCGCAGCTTCACGGCTTTCAGATCTGAGTCGACATGTCGTCCAACTCCATCTTGCAGTCGAGGCTGAAGAACCCGACCGAAGGAGAAAGGCTTCATTCCGCAGGGGGAATGGTGTCGGTCAGGGCTCGCGAATGAAGAGAGACCAGATGCCTCAGATGGGACTGTCAGACCGTGCTCAACTCCAACATGGCAAGTTGGCGCTCGGCCCGGAAATGCTTGCACGCGCCGAAGCGGGGAAACTGAACCAGACCCAACCCGGCATCGTTCTCTCTCGTCGACAGCAGTGGATCAGGGGAAGAGAGAGACGGCGGGCGATAGACAGGTATCCAGTCTCTCACTCACTCACCCCCAGTCTGCGGCAAGTCTCCAGACCAAGTCCAAGACCAAAACCAAGACCAGGACTCATGGGTGCAAGGGATCCCCGTCGCAACCACCTTAGCCAAAACAGGCAGCTGTCCGAATGCGCGACACAGTGTCAACAGATCGGAGCGTCGACAGCAACGTGGATCAATGCTGCAGAAACACCACTTTGGCGGACCAGCACCGAGAGGTCGATGACGGCGTAGTATTGGGTGGCGTGAGTTTGGGGGACAAACGGGGAGGGGAAGAGGGTGAGGGGCGAGCGCCTCTCGGTGGTGACAGCCTGCATCTTGTTCGGTCCATTGTCAATGAGAAATGAGCTGGAGGGCCGTCGACTGTCATCGAGCAGGTACTCCGTACCTACAATGTAATCATGGAACACCACGGAAACAGCGCAAATGAGACTAGTGTGGCTTGGCGGTTGCGTGCATGCCAGCGCCCGTGGTGGTGGTCCGTGATGGTGTCCTGTGGTGATGGTTGTGGTCCTGGCCCTAGCCCGCGGCCTCGATGGATGCAATACACAGGGGTTGTTGCGGGTCCCTGGATCCCCCGTTATATGCATCGCCTGTGTGGGGATTGCGCTCGGACTGCTGACTGGTCAATCAGAGCTGAACCTCGGAGAAAGGAAAGCGATCAGGTGCCCTCCTTCGCATTTGCCTGTGCCTACTTGCCCGTGCCTGCCTGCTTGCATGCTTGCTTGCGTACTCCCCTTGGAGCTCACTAGTGTCGTGAGTCTTGGTTCCGAGGAAGGGAAGGAACTAAGAAAAGTACTGGATACTGTAAGTTGGAAAGTTGGCCGATCCGGAGCGGAGGGCGCGTTGGTAGCAGAGCAGGCACGACGACGGGCGAGGATTGGCAAAACGAATGCTCAGGCTGGAGGGAGGCAGGTAATCAGGCAGACGGGCAGACGGGCAGGATGATGGGCCAGAGAGAGGCCAGAAGGTTTGTTTGTCACCGGCAGCAGGGACACGCAGCAGGACGCACAGCATGAGAGGCTCGTCTCCCTCTCCCAATCAGTTCGTCCACGCTGCGTAATAGCACCGCCTGCTTACAGAGACGAAGACCGTCCGAATGCCTACGGTTGGGTGCAGTGCTGTCTCTCGATGGCGTGCCGCACTGGCGCAACTCGCTGCATGCAAGCCTGGGCGAGTTGTCACAACGTGAATCCCCGATGAGTGATGAGCGAAGCCCGATGACAGCCAGAGCTGCAGCGACGACATCACCCTCTTGCTCTCGCTCTCACCTCTCACGAGGCGGCTCATCCCGTGGATTCCCCCCAGGCTCTCTCCAGGTCGCTATTATTCGCTCTCAACTGCCGTCTTGTTTGTGACTTTCCGGTGAGGCTTCATGCTTGGAGGGGGCGCAGATGTGTGTCTCGCATCTCGAGGAAACGCGGGATACATCGGTTTCGGTCTGCCGAGTCGTTCATCCAGTTTGAGTTGGCTGCATCCTCCAACATGACACATAAAGTGCAAGCAAACAACGCGTTGCGTCGTCCCCGCTCGCAATGGGGCTGTCGACGAGGGGGGCACTTCTCATCTGATGTACCTATCTCGAGAGCTGTTAGGTGCGTAGGATATCCATCTCAGGCGATACCCGAGATCGATTCTCGAGATCGGCCTGTTGGCCCGATAAAACATTGCTAGGTGGCAGGATGACCTGGTTGAGCCTGAGCCCATCGAGGCACGCGTTTGTCGGGGGGACGGACGCGATAAAATGCAGTGCAACCACTCACGATCTCGTCGCGTCAATAATGTAGTTTTGCCTAGAATTATGCTCTGGCTGCGATCTAACATCGATAGAGTTTTGTATTACAGACCTGATCATCGCTCGGGATTTTCAAAATATACACTTGACGTGACGTCTCAAAGAAGGTCCGATCCGGCCGAGAACAGACAATTTCAACACCATCCCCCAAAGAGGCATCCATCTCCATTACCATGGCCACGGCGATTAAGCTTGTCTGACCCAAGCAAAAACCGGGGTCTGCACCCACCGCCGCACAACAGGTGGGAGCCAAGGTCCCCAAGAACTGCCCCCAGCCCCCTACCGTCCTCTATTCCCCTTCGTGTCTAGTTTCACCGCACCACACCTGTCAAGAAGACAGCGACGATGCACTCGGCTCCGAGGCCCTTACTCGAGGACGCTGTCCGGTCGCAACCTCAGCGGTAGCACTCTTTCGTCCCCTACCAGCAGTGTCGCACACGAAGAGCCGTCAGGCAAAGCTCGGCCTCTCGTTGCCAGTTCTTGCCAGAGGGAAATCTGACACAGACAGGAGACGCCGTCACGCCACGTCCAGACGTCAGAACCGCCCGGTGGATCGCTCAGCGAAGCAAATAGGGCCTGAAAGGCCGCTGGTTCAGCGGTTGCGATGGGCCCGGCGGCTCTGCAACAGCATCTCGGGTGTTCAATTGGCTTAGGCTATCTCCTTGCCTCAAGTACCATCAGGGGCATCCTCTGCCAAGCTCCAGCGTGCTCCAGTGCCACGGTCCCAAAGCGGTGCTTTCGCCACCCGATACGGCCCCTCATTGGCCACCGCCTGGCGACCGGCCCGTGCTCGTCGGAACCTCTGCGTCAAGATCCATCCCCTGAAACGGCTTCGGTTGGCAACATCAGGTGTTGTCGGGGAGTCAAGGTCTGAAGTCAGTTTCATGGCTCGCCGTTCACGTCGTAGATTTCTTTTTTTTTTCACGTTTGTCTTCGTTCTCTTTCAGTGTAACTCCGTGATTTCGGGTGTCCTTCTTTCTCCTCCTCATCCAGTTCTCTCTCGTCGGGTACGAGCATCTTCACCCTCTTTTTGTCTGGATCTCGGTATCCGCCACGGCGTCTCCTTCAAAGCCATCTCTCATTTCCTAGGTCCCTTTCCTCGAACTTCCACCAGGCCGCTCAATACATCCCAGAGGTATCTCTTGGATCACTTGGTAGACTGAGAGCCCAGTGCCGTTGATACAACATCCATTCCTTATCCTTTCTCCTCTTGACGAGGATTGGCTAGTCCATTCATTATCCAAATCCAACACTATCCGACGCCGGTCGTCAAATACAAGCAAATCGAAAAACGCCGTCTCTCAGGCAAGAAGCGGAACAGAATACCCCTTGACGTCGCAATCAAGAAATAGCAATATACACTCCAGAGATCCAACAGTCGATCAGGAGCTAATACGCCCGCCATGTCCAACAAAGTCTTCCTCGCCACCGTCGCTGCCGACGTCCTCTTTCTCGCCTCGGGCCTTATGGAGTTGATCTTCTCGCTCGTCGTCCGCAGTCAGATGCACGACACGCCCACGGGCGGTGAGCAGGCCACCCGCAACTTGATCTACCAGCACTTTCCTCTTACTGCCGGGATCGTCAACGCCAGCTTCATCCTCCTCACCTTTGTCGCCACTCTCCCAGGACTCTTCATGCCTGCCCGTGGCATCCTCAAGATTGGCGGTTATATGGTTACTTTCTGCGCCATTTTCACCCTGTGCGTTGGCATCTTCCTCTGGGTTATGACCCTGCGTATCCGTGCCGATTTTTTGGATGTCTACGTTGTTCAGGATCCTGATGTGCAGAGCTTGATTCAAACTTCGGTATGTCTAAGTCACTCTCCTCAGAGTACTCTCAATTATGCTAATTGACTCCGTTCCTATAGTTTGAATGCTGTGGCTACCTGAACAGCACTGTGCCTGCCTTTGTCACTGACACAACCTGCCCCAGTCCGGCTGCCGCTGCTCTGCTCAGGGGTTGCGCGACGGCAATCTCAAGCTTTGCCAACATCCACATTGACAACATCTTCACTGTCGTCTTTGGCCTTGTTGGTAAGTAGACATGTCCTTTTCTCGTCCTGTCTCAGTCGATGCTAATGTCCCTTTTCTACAGGCGTGGATGCAGTCTTTGTTCTTTGCATTGCCTGCCTTCTCAAGGAACGCAAGGAGAAGGAGCGATATCGCCACATTGATGAAAAGACTGGCTTCCGATCATTCTAAACCCCCTAATCCTTTACCTCCTCATGATCGTCTACCATTGATTGGTACGCGTTCGAGTAACATCTTCATTCGCTTCCTTCCATATACCCATGCGCACTCTCTCCTGGGGATATTTTTTGTATTCACATCAAACAACTTTATAGTAAACTTACCGGAGATGCATCTCCTTGAATTTGAGGAAACTAGTTTTAGAAGCTACCTAGCAAAGGTTTTGCCTGTAAAAACATGATCTACGAAGCGAGTCTTTTTCGAGCATGTTGAGAATCACACCCACGTGGGTTGGGGCTCTATATAGCAATGTTGCCGCATAATAATCTAAGATATGAAATAACACTCAAGGGTGAAAGGGGGGGTGGGTGCCCGTGTGAGAGTTCTTTTTCCATGCAAAGTCGTATATCCTCCGGTCATACGCTTCCAAAAGTCGTGACGCCTCGCTTCCGGCTCTGGGATCGCGAAGTTTCCACCTCCTCCAGCTCCAGCTTCGGGCCCTCAGCCATTATCCTGTCTCGGTGCCAAGGCCCAACGAACATGCCCTGCGGGTCGGCCTCGTCCCGAACCGCACGGAATGACTCCAGGTCCTTGCCGTAGAAAGCCTCAATCTCGGGCCGATAGGTGTCAAAATTCTTGGCCCAGTGAGGCCGTCCGCCCAAGTCCTTCATCAGCCACTCGAACGCCTGGTAGTAGCGTTCCCGGCACGGCGGGTCGGTCCAGTACGGGCGGTAGAGGGTGGCGTTAAGATACAGGGTTGGGCCATCATTGGCGGTGGGGTCAAGGAACGGCCGCGCGTTGGAGGTGAGGGTGGTGTCGCTGACGCGGACCTCGACGGGAGCGTGGACGTAGAGGCCTTCTGCGGAGAAGGGGATGTTGTGAGGTACGTAGTCCGGGTCCTCGGGGTGAGGTGGTTGAGCCACGAGCTGAGTCGCCTCAAGGCCTCGGGGCCCTTGTGGAGAGGGACAGCCCACTCGTTGACGAACTGTGAGTAGAGGCAGTTCATCAGGAGCGCCTTGCGGCTTTGCTGGATGGCTCCCGTCTTGGATCCGTTAGGGAAGCCGTACTGCATGCCAAAAACGAACCACTCAACCCACGGGAGGATGCGAGGAACCCATTGCGCCAAGTACAAGAGGTTGTGGTAGACGTAGTATCCCAGGGCGCCGTCGTAGTAGCTGACAGGAGGGGCACGCTCCTTTTCCGTCGTCTTTTCGGCCTGCCACACCACGGCGCGGCGCGTGTACGGGAACCACCAAACCCTCACAAACTCGCTCCGGGTCCATAGATTGCCGGTCCATGCCTGGAACATTTTGTAGTCGGTGTCGATGGTCTGCTCCCACTTGAGGGTGAAGGCGGGGACGGCGCGGAAGGTGACTTCGGTGACGATGCCCAGGGCGCCGAGGGAGAGCAAGGCAGCTTTGAAAAGGTCAGGTTTCGTCTCAGCAGAGCAGGCCACGGTGCTTCCGTCGGCGAGGGTCACTTTGAGGGCGAGAATGTCCTCAGACATGAGGCCGTGGCGGAGACTGCTCCCATGGGTTCCGGTAGAGATTGCGCCGGCAATGGACTGCTGGTTGATGCTGCCCAGGTTGGGCATGGCCAGGCCATGTCTCTCAAGCTCCTCGCACAGGCTGTACAGGCGGATGCCGCTCTGCATGGCAACCACGCCGGACTCCTTTTCCACCGATATGATCTTATTGAAGTTGTCGAGGTTGACGAGCCAGCTGGAGGTGCAGGTGATGTTGGAGGGCGAGTGGCCGCATCCCGTCGTCACGAGGCGGCGGCGGCATGCGCGCGCGAGGTTGACGACCTTTTCGACTTCGGCAAGCGACTCAGGCTGGATGTAAAGCTCGGGGAGGGAGGAGAAGGTGCGCGCCCATGTGTGATGAACGTGGCCGGGCCTGGCGCGAAAAGCGACGCCGTCGTCCAGCTTGGCGAGCTCAGCGGCGACGAGAGGATCCATTGCGCCGCGCATGCAACAGTCGGGAAAAGCGAAGCGCAAGAGATGCGGCGAACGCGACCAGCAGCACAGCTCTTGGGTCCAGAGGAAAGGGAAGGAAGACAACCAAGAGAAGGGGAAAAGTCAAAACAAGAAAGGAATTTAAAAAAAAAAGATCTCAGAGTAGAAAGAGGAGAAGAGATAGGAACAAGCAGTAGCTCTCCTTCGCTCGATTCCGAAGTGGGCGTTAGTCACTTCGCGGGTCTCCGGCTCAAGTGGGGACGATTTGAAATCGTAAGTTTATCTAGACCAGCTCCGAAGCCGGTGTGTCACTGAGGGAGGACCATGTCTCTTATAAACGGCGTGCCATTGGGTCGAGGGAGTGGGCAGCAACGGGAAGGGTTATGGGAGTGAGGCGGGAATCGGATTATGAGCATCAAAAAGGCACGATGATGATCGGATGGCGTCGGAGGGAGGGAGGGGGAGGGGGAGGGGGAGGGGCACAATGGGACCCGATGGGCGCACATGGGACGGCACTAACTAGAGAGAGGCCGGTTGAGACTGGGAAAATGAGCGGGAGTGATTAAAAAAAAAAAGGAAAAATGAGTCAGGAAACAAATCGCCATGTTCAAGTCACGACGCGGACATCTCAGGATCCGAGTGGGATCGGGATACGGCCAAAAAATAATGTCGGTGGGCGGGTGCCGAAATCGAACAAATGATTGGGGCCGACGGGGTTCATCGATCGCTGGGAGAAATGCCGAGACTCTTGATAAGCAGCAATCGGCAAGGCTGGATCAGTGCTCATGTTCATGCCGGGACCACGCTTTGGCGTGCGTGCGCCAAACTCCGAACAGCGCGGTTAGCGTTGCCTTTACCGTTTGGGGTTGACGTTACAGCAGGGGGCCTTGATGGTGTCATCGAGTCTTCCGTGGCCGTCATGCCGAGCCGAATCAATCCGCATCCGTCAACATTGAACGTGGGCGTGGAGGGGGTGTAGCTACTGACGAATTGAGCCGCCCTTGACCGATCGATCTCGCTGCTCTTTTGTACCTTGCGTGTGGCAGAGCTGACCATGCTGACCTAGACCATGGTGTCATTCCCAAACCGCACTTTTGCACGCTGGGTCTTCAAGGCCACGCATCAACAGTAGGTAATGACAATTAAAGCCACTAGGTGAGATTCAACTATTCGTGTCAGGTTATCATTCCAGGCAAGCGAGCACTCGACACCATGCGCAAGCCATCTCCTGGATCATTCTTTCCGTAGTATTTTGCCCACCGATGAAACGTAATTGTCATGATTCCATCAAAGCTCAGTGCAACCTCAGAACCAACACAATGTCACAATCCTTCCGATAGCATGGGTTCTGATGTCACAAAAGATGATCGACCATACTTTATGTACCCCGCATTACTTTCCATGTACATCACGTTGGCAATCTGCAGCATTGTCTGGGAATAATTATCAAATCCGTTGACTTGCACCGCCCCTAGTTGCTACCCTATAACGACAACAACAACAACAACAACAGCAGTTGAATCGTCGCACATTAATCGATGTTCTCGTCTAACAACTCTTAGATAAAATCGAGAGTTAGGAATGAACCCTCAAGAAAATTTAAATATGGCTATTGCTGGTCTGACATGGGTGTGGCTGACGACAGGACTGAGTCATCAACTGTTGGTGCCTGCGCCAAACTCGGCGCATACTTAGTTTAGGCTCACCCAAAAATCGCCAGGCTTACAGTCAAGGTGAACCAAAGACATTCATCTTCAGACTCAACAAACTACGGAACATTAATCGATGGCTCAGGATCCGATTATAAATCCTAAAAATGGATACCTACCCACAGCCGCTCGTGGTCCCCCCACGCCTCCTCCCCCATAAGCAGACGTTTATCTTGCTTCATGGACGAGGATCGACAGGAGAAAAGTTTGGCCAGGCTTTGATTGATGAGCCAATTGCCACGGATACCCCAAAAGAGTCGACCTCGGAAATCACTACACTCGCAACCACCTTCCCACACGCACGCTTTGTATTCCCCACGGCGACTCGTCGTCGAGCTACCATCTACCGCCGGGCCTTTACACACCAATGGTTTGATAACTGGAAGCTCGACCCACCGGCTACGGATCGCGAAGAGCTGCAAATTCTGGGGCTGAAGGAGACAACGGAGTACCTGCACCAACTTTTGCGAGCGGAGATCACCATCGTTCCCGGCGGCGCCGCGAATGTTGTCCTAGGAGGATTGAGCCAAGGTTGCGCCGCTTCACTCATTGCCCTGCTGCTGTGGGAGGGGGACAAGTTGGCGCTAGGGATTGGGATGTGTGGGTGGCTGCCGTTTGCGGCACGGATAAATGAGCAAATTTCAGATCAAGATGACAACGACTCTGACCCATTTGAGAGAGACGAAGCTGAGAGTGATGCTGATCTACATCCCTCTGCTCAGGCTGCCAACTGGTTGAAGGGAGAACTGGAGTTTCTCGAACCAAGCAGCAGTTCAGAACAATCGAGAATCACCGAAATACCTATTCACCTGAGCCACGGCGTGGAAGACGACAGGGTCAGTGTAATTCTTGGACGAGAGGCTTCTGGGTGTCTTCGCAAGCTTGGGGTGGACATTAGCTGGCGAGAATACAGCGGTCTCGGACATTGGTACTCTGGAGACATGCTGCGAGATCTCGTGGAATTTATTCGAAAAAACGCAAATTGGGACGCACAAGATATTCACTCGACACCGGAATCTTCCTGATGGATGGTGCCCACCCTGATTCTTCGTTCAAGACCGAAGCGTTTTCGGCGCCTGCCTAACCCAGTCCCTGATCCTAACCTATAACCATAACACTAGTTCCTAACCCTAGCGAATACTAGGAATATTGATATCAATGGTGCCTACTCCTCATACATGTGTTTTTTATCAACGTGTGCATATTTATTGCTCTGCTGACGTCAAAGGTAGGTTTTCTGTGCTCCTCTGTGCCGGGGTCTTGGCACGGAAGCCCCCGAGGACCCACTTTACCCGATTGGTTAGTAAAAGAAACTAGCGCTCCACACTCACACGAGATCCCACACCGAAGGGATCTATAACCCTCATTTCCCAGCCCCTTGACATCAAGCAACACAACAAGCCCCGTTGGCTCAGTGGTAAAGCGTATCACTAGTAATGATAAGATCACTGGTTCGATTCCAGTACGGGGCAGTGAAGCAAATCCACCTTCCCTGGCCTTTTCCAGGGAATTACTCCTACTTTTTTTGTCAAATGTGCTGATTTTTGGCCGTCCATCGTGAAAATGGGATTCTGCAATGACCTGGTTCTGCCCAAGTTTGTGCTCTCTATAGTTTGGACATGGATCGAATGAGTTGAGGCTTGTAATGAGTGAGAGGACGCAACTGTGTTAGTGTTTGTGGTCATGCTGAGGCTGAGGCCATCGATGGAGAAGCGGGATAATTCAAGGCTGAGGCGACAGTGTCGATTATTGCCCGTAGTGGTTCTAAGTTCTAACAGGTTTGCTGTGTGCATGTTTCATTTCCAGCGTGCGTGCTCGTGCTCTCGATCCTCGTGCGTTGATATTTTTACCCCTGTCTCTCTCCACCACTACTCTCTTGCATGAGCACTGTGCTGAGAAGTCGGTGTGAAGCTGCAGGGGAACGAGAATTTTTACTTATGAGACGGAGCAACATTTGGAATTTCTCCTTTCTCTCAAGATATCCATTTCATTGCCGCAGGCATCTTTGGGAAAATGATCCGCAAAGCAACTCGCAGTTGACGGCTCAGCTTTGCTCCATAATTGCCCTCTTACCTTGTAGGTGAGCGTCTGTGCATCTGGACTTGACGCAAGAAGATTGGTTAGTATGTTCTCATGATAAATTATTGAGGGAGGATGTGCACTTGCACTGTAAGAAGAGAGATATAGACAATTGAGCACAGGGTTGATGTATACTGTGAAGTGGACTTGGAGAGCATGGGATTGGGGCAATAGTTGTGGCATTTAGAATATGACTGGAATTGAGAGAGATTCAAATTTATTATATTGGTTTGATTTAAGCATTGTGCAGACATAGTCCATGAAAGTACCGCTTAGAATTAGAGTTGAAGATGCCAAAGATGTTGGAGAGCACAACTTAGTGACATGTTGGGCGGGGCACCTTTATGATCCAGGAACTGTTGGATTAGTTAGTATAGGCGAGAAATTTTTTTTTTCATAATGGAAGACGTATCTTGATGATTTGGAAACCAAAAAATTGCTGTAGATTATAGAGAGCATATATATATGTGTGTAGCTGATCCTGTGGCGAGAAAGGCAACCTGTCAAATGCGACTAGGTCGGACGAGCCAATATGGCAACTTTACTTAGTTTCAACCTCCTAGATATTGAAGATTTGAATCAAGATATACCCTAACCAAGACCTTTCAGCGTTTACTTAACACGTGTACGTCAAAGTCAAACGTAGCCATGATATGATCTTGGACCTTTATAAAATATTGTGCCTTTGGAAACATGGATAAGTCTAGCAGGCGCTTGTTCGTTTTAGATGATGGAATCGGGGATGATTTGTCTACCCTTCAATTTTATTTTCCTTCCCTCAAGTACTTTTTTACGTGATTACATGTACATTACGCCCCGAGTGTCCAGTCACTCGAGGTTAGAGTTGATACAATCCTCGGCTCCCTTGTTCGCAAGAGCAGACGGGGCGAGAGGCCAGGGCAGCGCCCATGGCAAACGGGTCAGTCACATCTACATATCTACAGACCATAATATCTCTAGGACCGATGTTGGCCGTCATTTTCAATGTCTATAACATGCGATCCCCAAGTAGGATGTGTTGCCGTTCAAGTGCGGAGCCCTATTGCGCTTTGCGCAAACTCACATCTGCCTCGCCATCCACAACTCTTTTCGTGTCATCCTTTAGGCCTTGCTCAAACAACCTTGCCCACTGACCTGCTAGTCCTGCCATGTCCCATCCTGCGAGTCTACTGGCACCTCCATCTCGCTCCTGGAGCTCCGATGCCACAGAAGTGACCGCTTTGCCTTCAAGCCCGCAGGGCACAAAGCGTGCCCACGGGTTCACGTCTTCGGATCCCGTGATGGGGACATCGATGTTGAGGGCGATGCCTAGCGAGGTGACATGGCGGCGATGGTGGACACCCAGCGCGGCAATCTTGCGCTCCGGCTGGCCCGCAGGCGCGGGGACCCAGACGCCCGGCTCGTCGCGGGTGGTGTACGACTCAAGGCCGAACAGGTCGGCGAGCAGGCGGCGGGTTGTGGATTCGAGGTGGGCGGCGTAGGAGAGCACCGAGTAGCGGGAGTACTGGGACGAGTGCATGTCGAGGACGGGCCAGAAGACGAGCTGGCCGGGGCCATGATATGTCGTCAAGCCGCCGCGAGCTGTCTGGTGAACCTCTGGGGTGAAGGAGGTTTCGGGAACGGGTTCTTGCCGGTCTGGAAGAGCTACGCTGAGGGGGGCTTGGAGGCGGGAGGATTGTGCGGGAGTGAGGGCGGATTGGCGGCGACCAAGCGTGATTGTAGGTGTGGGCTCGAAGGACAAGAGGTGAGGACGCGGTGGCTCGGGGCGATGGCCGTCGGCGAGGCTCTTCCAGTCAAGCAGGTGAGAGCGGAGGTTCTCTTGGGTGGTTTGCGCAGCGCTGTAGGAGACAAAGGCGCCTGGGCCCGCGCCGACGAGGTGCTCATGAGCGAGCAGCGATAGCGAAGGTATCTGCTCGCGGCCGGTGGGCGCTGCGCTATACCATCTCGATGCCTTGTGAGAAACCCGATGAACCGATGTTCCGGCTCGGACCGCAACTCCGGGACATGAGGTCGGAGCTGGGCCGTGCAACGGGACGGCGAAGGGCCGCCTCCTCGGCCGCAGTCGCGGGAGCATTGCGGATTGGGGCGCGAAGGAATGGGATCAGGCAAGGTTCGCACGGTCGGGGCTGCAGCAGAGGTCGCAGGGTCGAGCCGGGGCCAAGGCAGGTTTGGCGCTGGCGGTTTGTGTGGAGAGAGAGGCCTGGCAGGACGGGGCGGCGGCAAGGATCGACGTGCGTGTGAGCGTGAGGATGAAAGTTGGACATTGAGCCTGTGCAGCCATGAGAATGAGCGAATGGCGCGGGGCGGATGCGCACGCCGGCTAAGATTACTGTGTAGTGTGGGAGCGGTGACGTCGGCCGCTGGGGGATGTGAGGTGTGAGGGGTCCGCCACGTTGAGAAGCGCCGAGGCAAGGCGAGGCTACCAAGCGACTAAGACGGCGGCCGATGAGGATGCGCAACGCCTTGTGGAGAGGGCATCGTCATTGATTCCGGCGTTTCCCATAGTTTGCAGCGTCGAGCTGAAATACATCTTGTGTAACCCGCCTAGTTCTGCAGCCGCAGACTGGTCAGGCAGGTACATCACCTTCTCGGCATTTCAGACCTACCTAAGTACCTCCGGGATGGGGATGGATGTGCATTGGCGCAATACCGTCCCACATACTAGGTACACACACTTACTAGTTACCGACCGGTAGTCGTAAACATAACACACGCAACTAGTACTACGCAGCATCGGGGTGGCGCAGTAATATTCTGTCAGTCTTGTGCTGCAGCTGTTAGACTGCCAGAGGAGGTTGCTGACGTAGACGCCGTGGCATGGTGTGATACAGAACCACAAGCCAAGCTCCCCTCCCCGATCCCTCGGTAGATGGTGCAGGATCTCGAGATATCGCTTGCACCAGATACCGGCATTCGATCAATGCCGTTTTCCTACACGGGGGATCAAGCGGAGGGTTAGCTGGGTGATGGGACCGTCAAAAAGGTCAACAGAGGCGAGACATTGTCAATAGGAGCTTGGCCATGGCAACCCCCCACTGCTCGTCTGACTGGTATGGACTATGGAGGTCGATATTCTGGGGTCCCGAAAGCTCGACTCTTGGCGGGCGGCCTGGAGGTATCCGCACAGGTGCCCGAGAGCATGCCCTCAGCCCCAAGAGCGTCGCGGCCATGTCGTCGTAGGCAGCATGTGTGCCGAGCAGGAGGTAGTTACTGCCATGCATGCCATGGCACGAACGAAGCGTTGTCATTTGATCCGGAACACCAAGTAGTAAGTTGGACTAAAAGAAACCCAAGAGAGTTTGACGTTAGACCTTATTGCAGTCCAGTCTTGACAAACCTAAAAACCCTTTTTCCCCCTCCCTTTTCCATTGTGGTGTACCATCGCCAGGATTTTTCCATGTGGCGTTTGTTCTGGGGCGAGACCAGCTCTGTCGTCGTTGGTGTCGTCATCGGTCGCCGGGGCAGTCTGCCACGAGTAAGTGAGTGCATCTGTCAATCAGTTTCGTGTGTGAGCCTCCCCACTCCTCCATTCTTCACGGCACGGTTGCTACTGGGCACGACCCGCTGGGGGTGGCTGCGTTGCCTTGGTTTTGTTGTAGCTTGTTGTGCTGTCGACGACATGTGTGTGCTTTGCATTCGAGGGGTCCTCACACACACTCGAGCTCGGCATCGGTGAAGGATTCGCAAGTCACACAAAGCATCTGCTTCTTGTGCACCCATCCATCCCTTTCTCCTCGTCCCTCTCCTCACCTCAGGGCCTACGTAACCCGACCGCTGTAAGGATACCAAGGGGCGGACTCTGGCTCCAGCACCAGGATACGAGAAACAGAATGAGATAGATAGAACCGACCCCATAATATTGCTACATTCCCCGTCAATCCTTGGCCGTGTTCCTTGAACCTGGGGCGAACCGGTTCCTAGTCTTTGCCCCTGTATGTTTCACTTTTCTTCTTCTTCTTCTTCTTCTTCTCCTCCTTCATTCAGTTTCCCTCGTGGATGTGTGGGTGCACTGTCCCGTCCTCCCTCACTTCGCCGATGCATATTTTGATTGCCATTGCTAAGAAGGCAGAGACACATCACATCATCCAAGGGGAGAGAGAGCCCCGCTTCCCGTCCCAAGTCTTGCATCGCCCCTCCCGCCAACTCGGACCACGCACAGAGATCGATCCATCCATCAGCTAAAACCTGCGCTAGTTGGGCCTGTTTTTTTCGGTCTTTTCTCCCACTATTTCACATTACACAGGTGGGTGTGATACCTACATACCTCTACTCCGTAGTGTACCTAGGTACCTTAGGTACTGTGCCTGCTATACCTACCTACCTAGGTACTCACTGCATCTACCGAACTACATGTACCGCCTTGTCCTGCTCCGCTCCCCTCCAGCCCTGTCCACGAAGCTCCTTCCCTCCTATAGCTCACCACATATAAACGACGTCTCGCTGAAAAAGGTTCAACATTAGAGGACCGTCTGTTTCTTCTTCACGCTCGCACGTCCTCGCCCTCGCCCATCGTCCACTTGAGCCTCGTCTCATATCTTCTCCACATTTCCCTACATCCGCAGGGCTTTTCCTCATCCCCCGGCAGTCTTGCTTTTCCTCCTTCCTGCTTCCCTATCCTCGGCCTCCATTTCTTGTTTGGAGCCCAGCCAAAACGGGACCGGGTTACCATCCACGGCAGATCACATCCGTTCTCGACCGCATCCTGGCGTGACGACAAGCAACATATTAAGGTCAATAAAAGAGACGGAGAAATAGGCTGCTGCAGGGCCCAACATAAATACTCAACAAGGGTCCGCATCGCCTGCTTTCGACCTCCAGCACGCACCGCATCTCGCCGGCGCCGCCACAGCGCTGCACTGCACTGCACAGCACAGCACTCCTGCACTGCGCTCGCATCCGCATCCGCATCCACGCGACGGGAATACGAGCTGGCGCACCCCAACGGGTGGAGAGTCTTGCACCAAAGAACATCTCGTCGTTTCGCGGTGGTTTTGATGAACTGATTGATTGAACCGACCAGTTGCGTCTGTCGCATTTTCTCTTTTCTCAACCGTACATCAACACCGTCCGCACCATGGCCAAGAGTGAGTCGTCCCCCCTCGTCGCATTGCCTGACCAGTCATGATATCATCATCGTCTCACCACACTGGCTGTGTTCCGCGAAGAAACCTCGGCGCCGCCTGCTAACTCCCTCGCCTTCTAGATGCTCCCATCGGCCTCGCAGGCCTCATCTTGACGGCCGCCTCCATCGTGCTCCTCTTTTTCATCATCCTGCCCGGCGTGAAGGACACCTCGCCCCTCAAGCAGACGTACTTCCTGCGCGCTGACACCTCGGGCATCACGGGCGCGCGCGAGGTCACCCAATGGACCTACTTCTACTTCTGCGGCGAGGACAACCAAGACTGCAGCAAAGCTCGTCCAGCTCCCGCCTTTGGCAAGGCCTGGGACTCCAACCCTAGCAATGCGCCCGATGCTCTCATCGGTAGCCATGGCGACGGCACCACCTCTACCAAGTTCTTCTACTTGTGGAGGTTCGCCTGGGTCTTGATCCTCATCACCCTCTTCTTTGAGATCCTCGCCTTCTTCTCCGGCTTTCTCGCCTGCTGCGGCCGCTTGGGCTCTGCCATTTCTGGCTTCATCTCATTCATCGCCCTCTTCCTTTCTTCAGCCGCCATGTCCCTGATGACGTAGGTTTCTCCCCTACACCAAAACTGCGTAAACTCTAAAAGCAAGAACATGAAGTAACTAACACCACCTTCAAGCGCTACCTTTGTGATCGCCCGCGATGAGTTTAAATCCGCAAACCGGGACGCCAAGATCGGTACCTACGCCTTTGGCTTTGCCTGGGGCTCCTGGGCCGCCCTCATGCTGGCCACAGTGCTCTTCTTCCTCGGCATGCGTGGTGATCGGCCCTCGAGCGGTGGCCGTTCCTGGCGGCCTCGTCGTAACCGTAGCGTCCGCAGTCACAACTACGACGGCCGCCGCGTCAAGGATGACTACTCGTAGCGTGGGACGTCCTCCTTGGCTGTTGAGCAAGTTTCGAACCCTGAACGTGATGATGGGCTGCCGCCACAGATGACCGGCGGTACAGGCGGCGCCGTCGACTGCGACAATGAAAATGCTCCGCGAGAGAGAAGCAGTCTCGATTTCGACGAGAGAAGCGTGAATGTTATGCGTCTTGTTTCTGGCAATGATCGTTCAGTGGAAGACTCCGGGCTGGCGTCAACTGGTCTGACTGACAGTGACGACGACAGCAACATGACCTTCAACACCGCCACAGCTGTTGTGGACGGTGCTGGAGGCGGAGGCGGCAAATAGTTGGTCGGGCTCACATACGCAACCCCCGCCGCCCATTTAATTCTTGGCCTTTCTGTATATGCTATATTGGGTTTGTGCGGGTGGACATTTAAGCTGCTGTTGCTATGCATGTTCCCATGTCTGGAGCCACAAGAATTTCCCAGACCTTGTTACCTATTGTCTAATAATTTGATTCATGAATGAAAGTATAATATCAAGAAACCATTTGTTTTGTGTGTCAATTATTGTATGCAATCTTGAGCAACGTGATTATGTAGTTGGGCCTAGACGAAACGAATGAGACGAGGTCGAAAAATGCTTCTTCTTCTTCCTCTCTTTCTCTCTCTCCCTCTCTCTCTTCAGTTAACCAAAGTATCTTTCATTCACCATGCCCATATTGAACCAGCCAGATACCTAAAGTCAACTCCAAACCCATGATCATGATCAACCTGGTTCCCGTCTTTCTCATGAACAGCCCCCGCCTTTCACGCGCCTGATCCAATGCAAATACTGAAAAGGGCAAAGAAGAAAGAAAGAAAGGAAAATAATCATAATAACGGAAGCTCGAAGTCGCCTTCAAAGCTTCTCTTAGCCCTTTCTTTCCTGTCATCATCATATACATACACAAAATAAAGGAACCTGCATCAAAAAATGACAAGAGCAAAAGCACAAAGAAAAAAAAAAGTTGACGATTTCCTCCCTTTCCTTCCTCTTTCCCATCCCAATGTCCGGTGTGTTTCCGCGTTCCATACGTAAAGAAAAAAAAAAAAAGAGAAGTTTCCATCTCGTGTGATTCCCATTTGAAGGGAAAATGAGGTTCCCAGTCTAATATGTCATCCCAATGCGTGTACCAGGGGGCAATCTTGTGAGAAAATAGGATCGAAGATGATATGAGCGAGAAAAAAAAAAAAGGAAGAATGAATTGGTGGGGGAGGCTAGCGAGATATTCCGAGCGATCTGGAAGGGTTGATTGAGGGCAATGATGAGGAGGGGGACCAGACCCAAGACAAAGGAGACTGCAGAAAACAGAAACCGACCGTCCAATGCTATACGATGCTAGTAGAGAGAATAATGAGATCCATCTTTTGTACGCCAACTAGATGCCCGCTCTGGTTGGCTGTGTCCAAGGCAATTATGTGGTTCCGCTCACACCCACGCGGCTCATGTCTGGTGTCTTAATCCAGAGGCGGGATGTAGGCAGAAATAAGAGAGAAACAATTTGGGAGGTGCATGGCCAGACAGAAAATAGAGACATGACGTCTCTTCGTCCCCTTACAATCAAGCAAATGGCTGTGGTCCCAGGAGAGGGCTCCCCATAGGACTGACGCTATCGAGTGGTGCCGCGTGCAGAGCGGGCTGCGAGGGGCCGGACTTGTCTAGGCCATCCGCCTTGCGCTTCAGCACGGTCTTGACCCACTCAGCAACTTCGGCATCCTCGGTGGTTGAGCCCAGGTCAATCTTTCCCACTGCCTCTGCAACCTTCTCTACCCCCTCGCCTTCTTCGTCCTCTTCGGTGATGGTTTGGGGCTTGGTGAATTCATTCAGCCAGGGGTGCTTTAGAAGCATGGCGTAAGTTGGCCGCTTCAAGGGGACCTTATGCAGACATCCCTGAACGAAGTCCTTACTTATCTCCGAATAGCCCTCATCGGGCATCGATGGAGGCTCTCCTTCGACAATGGCCTAAAGCAAAATTAGTCATTTAATGAATTACAGTGAGAGTACGAGTCAAGGGGTTTGGCACTTACGCTCAGTTGGCTGAATATGGTAGATGAAACCTCGGGAGGATAGGGATAAGCGCCCTTGGCACATTCGATGATGGTCAATCCTAGACTCCAGACATCGCTCTGGACACTGTAAGATCCATCGCTGTTGCCTGCAGGGGCGAAACCACCGCCTGAGATTCGTTCAGGGGCCATGTAGCTTTGGCATCCAATGTTCGTTCTGGCTTTGCTGGCAACCAGATTGCCGCTAACACCAAAGTCGCAGATCTTGATTTGACCACGAGTGTTGATCAGGATGTTAGTGGGCTTGACATCGCGGTGGATAATGTTATGGTCATCCTTGAGTGTCTTGAGGCCCATGACGGTCGAGTAAGTGATCTTTCGCAGTACGTTCTCGGGGATGCCGCCGTTGTATAGTTTGTCGATGGAACCCCCATCCATGTTTTCAATGCAAATGTACACAGCACCCTCTTGAAAGAAAGCACCATAGAATTCGATAATGTAAGGCGACACACATTCGTGCAGAATAACCAACTCTTTTAGAATGGTTGTAAACTTTGCATCGTCGAGCTCTAGTCGCATCTCTTTCATCGCCATGATTCTCCCTGAGGTGCTATCATCGTCTTCTGCCGAGTTGTTTCCCGAATCTTCTGCAGACCTGACAGGTGAAGGATCGGATTGGGAGTGCTGTATTGGCACGGGCTTTCCCGATAGTCCTTGACCGAATCGGGGGACACTGCGCTTTGCGTGCTTGACCTTGTAGACAATTCCATAATTTCCCTTTCCGAGTTCGGATAGCACTTCGACTTCGTCTAAAGAGATGCTAAAGGTTTGGCCGTTGGCGAAGTTGACTCCTGTCCTGGTGATAGTGGCTGCACCGTCAAAGGTGACCCAACCCTTGTCCGTATCGATGTACTTTTTGAAATCGTCCATTTTCGTACCACGGTTAGCCCCATTCGAATTTTGCTGCACGGAGTTGCTGGCAGGCGGAGCCATATCCGAGAGTTTGGGGGCACCTAACCGTCGCATTCCGGTGGGAGAGGGGCTACTGCCACTCATATCCGACAACTTCATCCCCAGTCCTCCGGCCCTTCTTTCGCTGAGCGAAGGCTTCGGTATCACGGGAGCAGATCTAGGGTGGACAGGACTCGGTCGTTGCATATTCGGCGGCATGCGGAGGTTACCAGGAAAGCCGTTGGCCATGCTACCCGTTGGGGATGTGCCAACAGGCGAGGCGGGGCTCACAGGGGACATACCCTTCTGTAACCGTTGCTGGTGCAAAGCTCTCGCCTTGGCCATGATGCTGTTCTCCATGGCGCCTCCAGCAGCGCCGGCGAAGCTGGATGACGGCTGCATCGGGTTCCTGGCCTTGTTTAAGAGGGTGAGGGGAGTTGAGTTTGGGTTCATGTTGTGGATATCGGAAACGGATCGCAGTGAGGGAACTCGCTTGGGAAAGTCATCGGGACTGTCCGGACCTTCGAGCGGCGTGCTGGGTTCAGATGATTCTTCAGAGCCTGGGGACGTAGGCGCGAAGTCCTTGAACTCGGCCGCCTCGTCCGGCGTGGCCGGAACGGTGTCGGAGCTCATTGGGACGAGTATCGAGCTTTGAAGAAAGCTGGAATCGTGAGGCCGAGGGGAAAGGCGAAGGTGGGGTGCATAGAATTTTCGGACGGCTAGACCATGTAATATAGCAGCGTCGGCGAATCGGCGAGGGGGGGAGAATCAGGAGAGGGATGAATCAAGACCGGACTCGGGACGACGATCGGCGTAGGGGTCACGATCGATTTGATGCGCGCAAGCAAGAGAGCAGCAGAGGGGGACTAGATGGTGCGATTTTTGGAGCTAAAATGGAGTCTCGCAGCGGGCGGTCTAGACTGCGGCCCGCGACAAGGGCCGTTGGAGAATTGAGGCCACAGCCTGATGTTCTGATACTCTGATATCGGGCGGATACCCTGAAACGGCGGGGTGCGTCGATGTTGGAGTGTAATTTTTTTTTTTCGCTTTAAATATCTCTCAGAAGGCTTCCGAAGCAGGGCTTAGTGGCATTGCCGTTGGAGACGATCGTGAGGAGAACCGTGGAAGGCGAAAGGGATCGATCGAAGCACGCTCGTTGTCCCAAGGGGCGTCGTCGGGCGGCGGGAGGGGGGCAAAGGGTTGTACTTTGTGTGGTCGAACCTGGATTGCGACAATGTGGTTAGGCATGGGACTGAAGATGCAGGACGGATCAATTGGGGCGGGTTTGGATCCTTTGGATCGGAGTGGCAGCGCCAGTGCAAGCGCAGATTCAAGTGCAGCTTGTACTAATACTTTCGTACCTCGAGAGAAGCCGGCCCAGGATGAGCTGCAGCAAACCGCGTGAGGCAATTGAGTCAAATATCCATGCGATGCGCGCATCTGGTGGTGCTTGGATGCGGTGCGATGCGGAGCTGCAGCCAGGCGACGTAGTAGGGAAAGCAAGCAGCGAGGGTAGGTTGCGAGTGCAGTCGGGTACTGTATGTCATGTAAGGCGTAAGGTAGGTCGGTCGGTAGGTGTGTCTGGTATGCTGGATGCGGGTGCGGTGCGGATACGGATGCGGGGTCGCGGCGGGCAGCCCGGCGGGCGAGCGAGCAAGGGGAGGGGTCAATGAGTCGTATACAGCTGCGGACAGTGCCGGCGCAGTTCAGAGTTGGGTCGAGGGCGAGGTTACGCAGGGCGACGCGGGTCGAGGGGAAGACGAAGATGAAGTCGAAGATGGAGGCGAAGGATGAGATTTACGAGGCAACGTTGGTTTGTCGACGGGAAGTAGTTGAACCGTTTGCTGCTGGTGCTGGATGGCAGCTGGCTGCTCCTGCACTTGTGCCAACAAACAAGGCACGAAACACACGCACACACACAAGGAAGGGACGCACACGCAAGTCACCACTCAGGCACATGCACACGCCAGACCAGACCGGGCCACCAGCCAACGCAAGGCGGCGAAAATAAAAAACCACTAAAAAAACCTAGCTCTGGGGGTGAATGAACAGGGCCCCTGTTGGGCTGGAATACTGGGTCTTTCAAAGTCTTCGGCTTGTCTGGCAACTGCACTGCCACGGTTCCAACGGCACACCAACTCCCGGTCGTGCCGGTGGTGGTCATAGGCCGAGTTTCCTCCAGTGGAGGCTACAGGGGATGCTGGGTCACGATTCAAGCTCGTACAGGGGATCATCTGGCAGCTAGCTTTGGGCAGAAGGGTCGTCGCTGGGCAAGGAGGTTTGCTGGTTTTCGGGTTTGCCCTGTATGTAATCGGCCAAATTTACCGCCAAATCTGATGGGAGTTCGATGCTCTCCCTTGCTCCACCGCCATGGATAAGCTAGCCATACCATGCACCCATCGATACCCACTGGCCTGGAAAAAGACTTACAGGCGGGGACGCTCACTGATCGGTCGGGATCGTCTGAAACAGCGTCCAGCGGTGATGTAAAAGGAGCCACATGTCTGGCAGGAATGGCAGGGACTAACTATCGTCGACTTGATTCCTCTTCTCTCTCCCCTCACCGTATCCAACCCCAAAACCGCAGGAGCTGGAAGGGGACACCGCCTGGCGCAAGGATAGGATACCAGTTTACGTGCGCACGGGATTTTCAGGACGCTCCGTCATTTCGATGAGCAAAAAACGGCGATGACGTTGACGAAGACCCAGCATGCTAGGTGTGGCTTGACGCCGGGGTCGTTGGGCCATGCTTGGGCCATGCTTGGGCCTGTCTTGGGCTGTGAGTGGAAGGAAGCTACTTAGCTTCCCCCACTACCTTGGCTCTCAGACCTTGATCTGCCAACCACTTCTCTGGTGTCTTGCGTTTGGCTTGTGACGTTGACTGACGTTTATGTGGCAACGATTTACAATCAACCACGTCTGTAACATTCGCAAGGACGGTCCTAAAAAAAAAGAACCAAGACAGTATGAGGCAGTGGCTCAATATGAAACGATGAAGAACAGGATTCATACCCAATTCCCAATCTGATGTCTAACCTCGCGATAGCTGGATGGCGCGTGCGTGGCTTGGTATTAGTAGAAGACACAGTCATCAATGCGACGATGAACCATTTGGATCGCCTTCCCTGGTCGGTCTTGCAGATTGCCATGCAGATGAGCCAAAAAGGAGATCCTGTGTGATAGAGTGTATTTGCACACAGTCTCCCTCCATTCGTGCCCTGCCTGCAACCGACTGAATGCAAACGTTGCTATCCTTGGAGGACCTGAGCGAACACCCTTGGATAGCTGAACGCTCGTATCCTCCATGTATCCAGCCAAGTGGCCGTCAAACAAGTTTCGCATCGGTATGGTGTCACGGATGGTGCTGTAACACGGTCGCTCACCACGGTTGATACCCGTACTCGCCCCTCCCCGTCGTCATACTTGCGATGTTTCACGGGCTTGCCAATGCTGTTTAACTGGCTGGCTGTTCGCAAGCCCCAGGCATGTTCCAAAGGAATGCGTGTTTGCTTGTGAGTAGCACAAGGATATTGGTTGAATTGTAAGAATGTCCCCGAAAGACATAGAAAACTGTGGAGTCTGTGCCACAAGGCAGCCACTTGGTGATGGGAGATACACCCCAGCGCCATTCTTGTCTCATTCTCCGATTCCCCGTCAAACATATTGCGAAAACACCTACTTGGATGGTGATGCAGATAACCTGGGGTAGTCGTCGTCGCCGTCGCCGTCGCCGGCAAGGGTTCACCACGCTGCAGCGATAAGGCGCCTCCACGTTCAGCTTTAGTCGGACAGTGGTAGCGATATGTCACTGCGTGGTCTGGACCGGGACTCAGCTAGCGCCACAGTGGATGGGCTTGGGGAGATAGGGAAGAAACAAGCTAGATGAACTTGGATGCTGCTGTGGTCGAGATACCGTAGTAACTAAAAAAATTCGAACCAAGACATCCCCACCTATTGCCATTCACAGCGAGGTTGGAGGTACTTCATTCGCTACAAGACTCGTTGAGCAGCCTGAGGTTCGAATTTTTTGAGTTACCACGGTATGGTTTCTTAGTTGATACACGATTTTGGTAGCATTGCTGCGGGAACAAGCCCGCCTCGAACAGCGACCGGCCGAAAGCAGTCGTCGACCCACGTCGTTGCCACTGTGTATGCAGCCCAACAGTTGCTGATAGCTAGCTGCCTAGTCAAGGCCCGCTTTATGGCTTGCACCAGCAGCCGGCGACATATGTCATTGAGACCTCACTCGAGAACCTCGCTGGGGCTCATCAAGCCTAGGAAAATGGTCTCGTGATACCATCATCGCCCCGAGAGCCTCTCCCGCAATGTCGCGGACCTCCCCTTAGCAGTGCGCGGAGAAATAGTGTGTACAGACCTATTGGTCGTGCTGATACAATCGCCTGCATATGTTGGCATCTTGGGGCCCGTCGTCCCCGTTGGCCTCTTAGCGTCCAGGGCTAGACAACGTGCCTCAACGAGCAATGACGACGAATCCTGGCCCCGAGCCATGGCGCTACATCCCGCGCGTCATGGACCACTGACTAACCCCCTTCCCACGCCTCTCGCCGCCAATCCTGGAGCATCCCCTGTCAACGAGTTCGATCAACATCTCCCAGTTTGTCTGGGTTGCAACCCTTTTCTCGCTGAAGCACCGCGAGGCAACGGTCGTTCCGGACCAAGTTGGTGACAAATCTGGACCATTTCCCAGGGGCCCAGGCTAGGTCCCAGAACAGCCGGGTGCTTCCACGTAGGCCCGCGATGGTTGGGAGTGTCACTTCGCACCATTACTGGCTGCTCTTTTGCTGAGACACTCACCGAACCTGCAGCCTGCCCTGACACGCTCCCTCCCATTCTCACTGGCATCACCGAGGTTCCTTGCGCGGTCGCAAGAAGCTCTGCAATGGAGTAACTGATTGATTAGAGGCCTTGGCGTTGGGTCGACGTGTCATCTTACATGACGGCGGGTGGAATTGGGTATCTCTGCGGTACCCCCCCTCGACGATATGATGTGGTGAAGCTCACCTCGACTACTGGGCGGCTACAACCAAGTTGAGAAACCTCAAGTGACTACAAGTGGGCTAGGCCCATGCCAAGACCAGTTTCACAGGTTTCCGGGAGGAAACCAGCGGAGCGGATCTCCACTTGGGTACGTCTGGCAGCCTTTGGTGTGTCCGATCCGTGTGAGCCAAATTTGGAGTGTGGCAGGCAGGGTGGCAGAGGGTGAACAAATCTGTGGCACTTTGGGCGTGATTCATCCAGTTACAGACCCAGCGCGGCCACGGGCAGCCAAGCGTATTGCGCCTCGCTCGTTCTCGCCACGGTGGAACGTGCTTTTTATCTCCACGATGCCCCTACAACTTGGACAAAGTTGATACGATACGGTAAACGTACTTTTTCTGGGATGCGACGCCTTGCCCACGCCTTGCCCACACCATTGCCCACGCCAACTCCACGCCCGCTCCTGGCACCGCCGCGCTCGCCCCATCCGCGAACCCACAGTCCTCCCGCTGGCTTAGGCAGTTGCTTGCTTCGCCTGTCCATTGTCGCGCTTCCTCGCTCTTTTAATCTCCTTCACCGTCTGAACATTGCTCATCGATTCCGTTCTCAGCCCGACCGCGTGGGTAAGCTTATAGTCCGCCGCTCCACCTGCATCTGGGCTGCCTGAGCCTCCGCGCTGCTGCTGCTGCTCCTGCGACTGCCCCGTTTCGCGGCCTTGGATCTTGGCGCCTTATCTGTCGCAATACCTCTCCGATAAGGGACATCATCCTCTTCTTCCACCCACCTCTGTTCTCCCCAGAACAAACATCGCAAACATCGATTCTGATGGATTCGGTACGCGCCGTTACGGCGCCGACGTCGTTCCGTTTGACGCGGTTCGCCGTCGACACCTCTTATAATTTACCCATGCAGACCTTAACCAGCACCCACGATTCTCATCCGTCCTTGCCGCATCTATGCCTCCTCGTCTTCGAGGCGGTCCTCGAGGTCGTCTGCGTCAGTCTCCCGGGCTACATTGTCGCAAGGCTGGGTCATTTCGATGCAGATAAGCAAAAGTTTCTCGCAAACTTGAACGTCATGCTCTTCACACCATGCCTGAGTAAGTTGGCCTGCTCCCATCCCCTTATCATTGTTATGGCACTGACCATCATTGCGCTTCACAGTTTTCACGAAACTTGCTTCTCAGCTCAACGCCGAAAAACTTTCCGAACTTGCCATTATCCCCGCCATTTTCGTCGTTCAGACCTTGGTTTCCTGGACTGTCTCTATTGTTGTGGGCAGGCTCTTTGGTTTTAGCCGCCGGTCTGCCAACTTTGTGACCGCCATGGGAGTCTTTGGCAATTCCAACTCGCTGCCCATCTCTCTCGTCCTCTCTCTGTCTCAGACCATCAAGGGTCTACATTGGGACAGGATTCCCGGCGATAACGATGACGAAGTCGGTGCTCGAGGTATCTTGTACTTGCTCATTTTCCAGCAACTCGGCCAACTTGTTCGCTGGAGCTGGGGATACCACGTCTTGCTGGCACCCAAGGAGAAGTATCCCGAGTATCAGCAGGAGATTGCCGAGGAGGGTCAGCGTCGCCATGCCGATGGCGATGAGCACGAAACGCAGGCTCTTATTAGTGCCATTGATGGTGAGACCGAGGACGACCGTCGTAGCATCGACTCGCAAGGATTCGACCCTGCCGGCCGCACACCCATCGCCAATGCCTCAAGAGTCTCGCTAGCTGTTTCTGGCGACGATGACCTCAAGAAGAACTTCCTGAAGAAGCGTGGATCTTCTTCTACAAGCACCACTCCTGTCGACGAGAGCGAAGATGAGGGCGATTTGTTCACTTTCCCACGTGTCCATACCGTGCGTGAGACCCAAGAATCCAATGGGTTGTCTTCCTCGGTCAAGGCTAAGTTCGGTCTCTGGAAGAACACGATCTCAGAGGCCCTCAATCGTCGGTATGAAACTCTGCCTCCTTCCATTCAGGCCATTTTCGGTTTCCTGAAGACGGTCGGGATCAAGTTCAACAACTTCCTCTGGGAATTCATGAACCCTCCTCTGTGGGCCATGTTGATTGCCATCGTGGTAGCATCCGTTCCCTCTCTCCAGAGCCTGTTCTTTGAAGAGGGCTCATTTGTCCAGAACAGTGTAACCAACGCGATCCGCCAGAGCGGCAACGTTGCTGTGCCGTTGATTCTAGTGGTCCTGGGTGCCAACCTTGCTCGCAACACCATGGCCAAGGACGAGGCATACGACCCCGAAGAAGAGCGTTACGGCACCAAGCTCTTGGTTGCGTCGCTTATTTGCAGAATGATGTTGCCCACCATCATCATGGCTCCGATTCTGGCATTGATTGCCAAGTACCTCCCAATTAGCATCCTTGACGACCCGATCTTTGTCATTGTCTGCTTTTTGCTCACCGGCGCTCCCAGCGCACTTCAATTGGCGCAAATCTGCCAAATTAACGGCATTTTCGAGAAAACCATGGGACGAGTCCTTTTCCAGAGCTATGTCATTTGGTAAGTCATCCGCACCACACCCTCTCGGTCTAATTTGCACCGATATCGCTGACACGTGCTCCAGGATCCTCCCCTCCACCCTTGTCCTGGTTATGCTTGCTCTTGAGGTTGTTGAGTGGGCAAGGTAATGAATGGACAGTTCACCATTTTGTGAAACAAAGAATCAGGCATGGGATTTGTTACGTTGATTCACGAGGCTTTATGTCGTAGCCCTCTCTTTTGAGAGCTCTTACTTTTGGCGTTATATTAGAGGCTCTTGGGATACCGAGTACAAACAAACAGTGGATCGAACCTTTATCTTGAGCTGTGTGCAGCCTGGAGAAGCGTGGGAGCGGAATGCAATATTTGGGCCTTCCTGGCTACTCTAGACACAGCGAGCGTTGTGAGCGTTGTTAGACTGGATTTCTTTGTTGGTAAAAATTATTTGGCAGCTACGAGGATATCAAACGATTGATGGCCCTTTTGCCATGTCTCCCTCTCTTTTTCATAACTTAGCCTCAAGCCCACCTGGGGCCATGTGATAAAAGTGTGTGCGCAAAAGCTTCAAGTTACGTGTTTCAAATTCGTGATACTACCGAGAGCCATTGACCAGATTCTCGTCCTCGGGGACCAAAGCCCAGTCCCTTACAGTTCCCTTCCAATCACTAATTCGAACATCCTTGATATCTACAAGCACAACCCTGACCTCCTCGCCGGCGACGAAACATCCACGGCCTCCATCCTCGACAGCTCCGGTCTCGCGGGGGAAGGCGGGGTTGGCGTCGTCAAAGGTGTTGTTCTCGAGGTGCTGCTCGCGGTAGTACTTTTCTTCCTCGGTGCCGCCTGGGACGAGGCGCGCGGCTCCGCCAATGGTGGCGCTGATGCTGGAGAGCGCAGAGGTGTTGAGGTTAAGCAGCAGCGAAGCCAGGCTGGAGCGGTGCTCGGGGCCGGGAGAGCCGCCCGAGGGTCGGCGACCCTGGGTGGGAGGACGGTGCGACACCCCTAATGGAGTTGTACGGATCAGAGTCTGCTACCTGGATTTCTTTCCCCTCTTGGATAGGTTAACTCACAGTCGTGGACTAGGAGCGAGACGTTAGGGTTGGTGACCAAGTTGGTCATCTTGCGAGAGGCCGGGTTGGTAGTCATAACGATGACTGGGCGCGAAGAGTAGGGTGAAGAGGGAAGGTAGGTGTAGTTCATGAGCGAGACATGGGGCACGTTGTCTGTGCAAGTCGCAAGGTGAAGCTATTGAGCCGAGATGAAAACCCGAGTTAGCCGATCTGGTCTGGTTCTTTTCCCACGCTTCTTCTGCCTCTTCAGGCACCCCTTCGCGTCTCGATTTCCTCGTTATCGGGCGGTCGGCCACGGAGTGCGGGGGAGGGGTTCTGGGCGCAAAGGCTCAACGTACGAAGCGAGCGTTCTCGAGGCATTGAACGACATCGGGTGGGAGAGCGGCCGTGGTCTGCTTGTGGGTGTCGCCCTCAGAGGCCTCTGAGTTGAGTGGTATTTGCTGCTCCATTGCGATAGATTGCCGTGTCGTACAAGGCGTGATGCAGTGGTGATGCTTTGCCGCAAGAGATCGATTAGGTATGCCACGAGTCCTGGGCAGGATGACATAAGGCGCGCCACAGCGAGGAAGGAGCTCCCGTCAATGGTGGGGTCGCGATGTGGCTTAGTCACGGCGGGCGGGCGAGAGCTAGAGCTGGAGGGGCAGCGGGCAGCCAGCGGGAAGTCGGCGGCCACATGAGTTCCAGGGAGCTTTTGGAGCCCATGTTTGGAGTTTGTAGGGCACTACGGAGGATTCTGATGGGCGGACGGCGCTGGAGCTTCGGCGGAGCTTAGCGGGCCGATCTGCTGTCACGGGGGGTGACGTAGTGAACGAGCCGCCAGAGGGACCCATTGGGATCGATCAGAGAGGCTGCGAGATCTGGGGAAACGGGCCAAGGACCCGGCTACACTCGGTTCCCCGCGGTCACGTTCGCCCTTGGTCTCAACCGACGGCACGGCATAGGTATGAAGCGGCATAACGATAACGACGAGGGTGAGAGCCTCTTCTTACTTTTTCAATTTACCGATGCCTTTATCTTCTCTCGGGAGCAAGCTTCTTTACTACTCTGGTTCTTGAGGTTACTGCGAATATCCTCTCCTCGAATTGGCTGCACTCATCGTCGAGCTCCAATCCCGTCCTCCCTCCCTCTATCATGCGTTCCCTTCGCGCAAATCGTCGACTTCCTTTGAAGCCGCTCCCTCGCCTCCTCTCTACTGCTAGCTCTGCACAAGCTCCCTCTTCTTCAACTTCTTCTTCTTCTTATTCCTCCTCTGCCGCTCCCAAGCACACCCCCATCAGCTCTGTGCTCATTGCCAATCGTGGTGAGATTGCCATCCGGATCAATCGCACAGCCGAGCGCCTCGGCATCCGCGCGACAACCGTCTACACAGATGTGGATTCCGGCAGCTGGCATGCTTCAACGGGCTTTCAGTCGCTAGGTCTCGGGCCTGCAAATGCCTACCTCGACGGCGAAAAGATCATTGCGTTGGCAAAGCAGCACGGCATCCAGGCCTTGCACCCTGGCTATGGCTTCCTCTCCGAGAACTCAAAGTTCGCCGAGCGCTGCGAGGAAGAAGGCATCGTGTTTGTGGGCCCGCCAGCTACAGCTATGGCTGATATGGGCCACAAGGCTAGAAGTAAAGAAATCATGACGGCCGCCAATGTCCCTTGTGTCCCGGGCTATCATGGTTCCGAGCAAGGAGAGCAAGAGCTTCTGGAGCATGCCAGGAATATCACATTCCCCGTCTTACTGAAGAGTGTGAGAGGTGGTGGCGGCAAGGGTATGCGAATTGTCCTGGCCGAGGACGAGTTCCTGACCCAGCTCAAGAGTGCTCGAGCTGAGGCCAAAGCCTCATTCGGCGAAGGCGGAGAAGTCATGCTGGTCGAGAAGTACATTGTCCGCCCGAGACACGTAGAGGTCCAAGTATTCGCCGATAAATGGGGAAACACGGTTGCGCTGGGCGAGCGAGACTGCAGTGTTCAGAGAAGGCATCAGAAGATCTTAGAGGAGTCTCCCGCTCCTGATCTGGACGAGGCCACTCGTCAAGATCTCTGGGACAAGGCGAGGAAAGCCGCATCTGCAGTTGGCTATGTCGGTGCCGGCACCGTCGAGTTCATCCTCGATAAGGACACTAGCAAATTCTACTTCATGGAGATGAACACTCGACTACAGGTTGAGCATCCCGTCACCGAGATGGTCACTGGTCTAGATCTCGTTGAGTGGCAGTTCCGAGTTGCTGCAGGAGAGAAGCTTCCTTTGACACAGGAGGAAGTTGAGTTTCAGATGAACCAGAGGGGCGCAGCTATTGAGGCCCGAATCTACGCCGAAAATCCCGAAAAGGGATTCCTGCCGGACTCTGGCAAGTTGGTGCACGCATTCTTGCCACCTGATCTCATCAGCGAAGATGTTCGCCTCGACTGGGGCTTCCGATCGGGTAGCACTATCTCTGAGGCCTACGACGGCATGATTGCCAAGCTTATCGTACGAGGAGAGACTAGAGAGCAAGCCATCGCGAAGATGGATAGCATCTTACGCAAGTATGAGATTGTTGGCGTCAGCACGAACATTGAGTTTCTCAAGCGACTATGCCAGACTGACGCGTTCATCGCCGGGGACGTCGAGACTGGCTTCATTGATAAGTGGAGAGATGAACTTTTCAAGCCGAGGCACATCAAAAACGAGGTCTTTGCTCAGGCAGCGCTTGGCATTGTCAACTCAGAGATTCAAAATTCGCCACCTCATGGCCTCACTCTGGGATTCGGCGAGGTCAATGCCATTGGCGAGCGAAAGCTGGCCTTCAAGGTGCTTGACGGTTACAGCGAGCAAGATGGCGAGATTGTGGAAGCTAGCGTTACGCAAGCAGGGCATAATTTGTACAACGTAGCCGTGACACGCAAGGGCGAGGAGACGCCAGAGGTCTTCATCAACGTGGCTTGTCAGCCTGAGGCCGCTGGAGACGTCATGAAGCTGGAGTCATACTTCCCTCTGGAGCGAATCGAGTCATCTGTTGTGGCACAGCCTACAGATACTGAAACAAAGGTTACGATATTCCAGCATGGCCTCAAGACGGATCTGGCTCTCCTGCCGCCCAAGTGGTACGAGAAGGCATTGGGTCTGAAGGAGGTAACCGCCTCGGTAGCAGCGCCAATGCCATGCAAGATTCTCAGGAATGAGGTCGCAGAGGGAGAGGAAGTAAAGAAGGGTGCTCCTCTTGTGGTGTAAGTTGGCTGACGCATTAATCTGGATGACGCACTAATGATCGATTAGGATCGAGTCGATGAAGATGGAGACGGTTATTCGATCACCGCAGGATGGTGTGATTAAGAAGCTAGCGCATAAGGAGGGTGTAAGTACAAATCTTACTCTGGTCTCCGGGAGCATCTTCTAACAGCGTATTCAGGACATTTGCAAAGCCGGAACTATTCTAGTATTGTTTGAAGAGGGCCAGGCTAAAGAGGAATCTTAGAGGAAATAATTGGATACGGCGTCAAGAGCATGAATGGGAATGCATGTATACGATTTGTATTGAATTGAATGTCAACAGATGTCTAGAAATGTCATCAAACGTTTCTCATGAGCCAACAGTTGCGGTACACTGCTGTGGTCTTGCGTGTCTTCCTGTAACCCATAATCCTATTCCAACAGCACAACGCCTAATAATACCCCCAATGCCCGAATCCGAAAACGAAAAAGAAACACACGAATAGTAACAATAAAAAGAAAACAAAAACAGTACAATCGACTTCCAGGTCGAGCAGGTCTGCCGATCAATTCCAATATTCGTTCAGTTTCTGTCGTCTATCGCGTGTGCATTCTCTTATAATCCTCCGGCAGGTAGCGGCCAATCTTGCTCTTCTTGGCTGACTTGCGGATGCGCTTCCACCAGCTCTGGAGACGGGATTCAAAGCTAGGATCAGTGGGGCGGAGATAAGCCGGGGGCTTACTGATCAGGTCCTGAGAGAAACGGATTAGTACATCTGTGGGAGCCCAGCTATTTGGGATGCATTATGGAAGCTCACCTCCTCCATAGCAAGCGTGATGAAGCCCAAGACAAAAGCCACCCACGCCAGCGTCCCCTTTGTGCTAAGGAACTGGTTCCCGCCACGGAACTCGACGGTTCCCGTGCACCTCCCGGTCTTGGGGTTCGGGAAGATGTTCTGAAAGTTCCACAACACGTAGCGGTTTCCCTGCATGTAAAAGTACAGGTCCATCTCCGTCTTCCTGGACAGAATGTCCTTGGCCACCTGGGCTATGACCTCGGTGCTCCTTCCCCAGGAAAGAGTGTTTCTCAGGCCGGAATCTTCGCTCTGGCTGTTGGGCTTGCAGTATTGGTTCTCGCGGCGAGCGGGCGGCAACACGTCAGAGACGAATGTCTCGTACACGATGGACGCAAAGGCAATCTTCTTGAGGGTTCGTAGAGAAAACTTGTTGTTGCGACTCACAGGCGTGACATGGACGTGGCCGCCGCACGAGAGATCTCGCTGGGGGCTGAAGTGCACGCGCATGGCTTCCCAGAAGTCGGAGAGGATACCGCTGACGTGCTGGGTGGTGTCGAGACGGGGAGAAACAACTTCCATGCAGACTGAGCTTGATGTCAGCACATGAATTGGTGCCGTTTCTATCCGTGTCTTGACGCGCCGAGGTGGAGTGTGTTGTGTAAGTGATACCCATCATGTCAATACATACCAAATGGACGAGGTCGCTTCAGCGAACCGTCTCGAGTGACAAACCACTTGCCGCCATAGTACTCCGGATGCTTGCTGTATCGGGAATTGTCGTCGTGGACGGCATCAATACCTCGATTTTGAAGCTTCTGGGCAAGCTGTCGATACCAGTCGACGTTGGTGAAGCTCTCACCGCCACCGTAGGGCCTCGCAACCGCCTCGATTTCCACACCGAAATTGTAGTGTCTGACCATGGCGCCGATCAACGGAGGGGTCTCCTTGTGGATGGGATTGTCCAAGTTCTGAAAGGGGGGAGGTGAAATAAATCAAGCGAAATGAAGGTCGGCGTGATGATTAACCATGAGAGCCTCGCTTGCGGTATCTGATCAAGTCCCAGCCTCGGAGAGACGTATCACATTGTCTTCCGGCACCCCGTCGTCGCCTTGCGTGTCTCGATTCGTCGTCGTTCCGGAACAGGACAGTCAGCGGCTCGTCCGCATGACCTTGTGCGAGTTTCCCAACGTGTCGTTCCAGGGGAGAAACAAATCGGACCTCGCAAACAAGCCAAGGCGGACGCTGGGCATTACATATGAAGCATGTGGGGTCTCTGCGGGCCCCCGGGCGGCGGGTCCTCGGGGAGCGGTGGAGCCCAGCCTCCATGGCAGCAGCCCACAGAATGGAGAGAAGCCAGGAGGAGGAGCCAGGACTCAGGACTCAGGAGGCGGCAAGAGGAGTCATGATGGCCCAACCCCAGCGCGAGCTCCGAAAGGGCCACGCTGCAGGGCTTTGGCAGAGCTTCCGCGCTGGCAGATGACTCGGTTCCCAGCCCGAGGCCTTTGCGCCGAACGTGGTTGGCCTCAATTGGCCGCGGCCGCTGGCGACGGAGGTGACGGAGGCGTCCAGGCGGCTCCCCGGGCGGCGTTTGCTGCCCAATGCATGCAGGGGCCGCATCCACTTCCGCCTCATCCAACGCCGTTGAGTCGACCGCCATCAGCCATGCGGATGGGATGGATAAGTTAGTACACCACTCGGCGGCCTCATCCAGCGCCCATGAAGCATCAAGTCATGAGTCCAGCCCTTTCCCCCTCCCGACCACCACATTATCCATCTTAGCACACACACACACGCGCGCGCACACACACACACACACGCGCGCGCACACACACACACACACACCATTTGTCGCCTGTTTCAGTTCGGCTCTCGTTAGTCTGTCTGCTCTGTTTTTTTCTTGCCGTTTCCTCCTCAGCCCGCTCAGCCCGGAGTATACAAACCCCAACCCACCGGATGACCGGAGGTTCGTGCCTCCGAGTGCTCCTCAACATGGCCTCCCAGGCGATCGGGACCCCGGCCGGCGACGTCCGGCCCACCAAGTACTATTTCGCCTACGGGAGCAATCTCCACCTCCGGCAGATGAAGCGGCGATGTCCCGGCAGCAAATTCATCGGCTGTGCGAGACTCTCCCACTATCGCTGGCAGATCAACGAACGAGGTTATGCCAACGTCGTCGAGGCCGAGGGCCACTGGGTCGATGGGCTCGTTTATGAAATTGACGAAAACGACGAGGCCCGTCTGGACATCAACGAGGGCGTTTCCAAGAACGCCTACGCCAAGCGGCACATGACCGTTTTACTCCACCGCGCCCAAGCTCCTTTATATCGCCGGCCTACAGCCTGGATCGTCGACAAGGGCGGTCCGGCCAAAGTACGACAACTAGCCGACTCAGAGGGACAGGGACAGGGCCAGTTTGATCACCACCCCGAGCACTGGCAGCAGAATGTCCTCGTCTACATCAGCCTCAACTACATCGTGGACAGCAAGCCAAAGGAGGAATACATCAATCGTATCAACATGGGCGTTGCCGATGCCCGGGCTCTCGGCGTTGGATACGACTACATCAGCAACTGCATTCGGCCATTCGTCCCACCAAACCGCAAGAAAGCTCAAAACAAAGCAAAGAAACCTGCAAACACGGGAGCTGGCGGTACTGGTGGAGAAGGTGTCGGTGGTGGTGCCGGTGGCAATGGAGTTGGTGCTCCCGGAGCCACAGGAGGGCCTCGAGCATCAGGAGGACCAGGAGGACCAGGGCAGCAGACGGATCCAAGTCCAATGGGCGAGAAGAAGAAGCAGCCCGCTCAGGGAGGAAACAGACAACCCTCTCAAGGCGTTAAACGAGGCGCCGCTCAGAGATCCGCTACCCCCTCTCCTGCTCGGAAAACCCAGGCGGCTCCTCGACAGGGCAACCCGTCTCCTCAACGTTCTCCGGCAGGCAATCCGCAGCGTGCATCGACAGGGAACCTTCATGTTAACCACGTCCAGCGAAGGCGGGCAACTTCGGACGTTGGGTCTGTCCCTCCCCCACTGTCCCCTCGTCCTGCTCGTGGACCAACAGGGAACCTTCTTGTTGTTCCCGTTGAGAGAAGACGTGCAAGTTCAGATGTTGGGCCGAACCCTCCGCCGCTGCCCCCTCGGCCGGCTCGTCGAATGCAGAGCATTCCCGTTATTATTCTAGACGATCGTCATATTAATGTGACCCGATTGAGATAAAAAAAAAATTTCGACTGTCTGGGTTATCATCCTCAACGCCAAGCACTCAAGTTCAATCCGAATATCTGAATCATTCTGGTGCGTTCCCATCTCTTCCGATGGTGTCCCCGCGGTCGACTCCCTTTGGCTTATCATTCCACATACAAAAATTTTTTTGTACAACTTCATATACGTCAAAGACACCCAAAAAAAAGAATTCATCTGTTTGTTCTGCCGGATACTGTAGACATTCCGGATCCTACGGGCCCTAGGCACAAGATCAGAGCTTGGAAAGGTGACCGGGATGTGCGAGCTTACTCTTCGGGCCTGTCCCTCGAGCCGGGCCCCTTGACGAGCCTTGCAAAGGTCCGGCATTGTCCCATAACCACTTTATGAGTGTTGGCTTCTGGGCTACTTCTCCGTCACCCTTGTTGACGAGGACTATCGGTTTGGAGATGGCCTTGAGTCCATGCTTCTTTCCCTGGTCTACTCGTTCGACGAACAGTCCAGGGCATACGTCGAATAGATACGAGACGTTGCGACGAGATGGTGAGTCTTTGTTAGTGCCGGCAAGGTCAAGAACCAAGCCTCCACTCGCAAGGTTGAGGCATTCGTAAACCTCCAATCTCCCTGGTGCGGTGCGGGCCGGCCATTTCAACGAGTAAACACTGGCAGCCAGGTGCAAGCGGTGGGCCAATTCAGCCGCAGGGTCGATGATATTTCGGCGGATAGAGGAATGGAGTTCTCCAGGAGGTGTTCTAGAAGCAACTACTGAAATGAGGGCTGCAAGGTCCTCCGTGAGTAGATTCAAGTGTTGTGTTCGGCGAGATTTGAAGATGGGCTGGCTTGCTAAAGCAGTGAGCGTCTCACTCCTCCACTCGCGACAATGTGCAGCGTCTAAAAGATTAAGAAAAAAAAAGGGCAACCCCAGTTAGTTTAGAAATACACGATCAGCGGATGGGCTCATACCTCTTGGTAGTCGGGCCATTGTGCTTTCCAGTTCATCAATCCACATCATGGTGCCATCGGATTGTGAATCATCCATCGGTGAGTAGAAGGATTTGGAAAACATGACAAGCCAGAGATAGTTCATTATAACTCCTATGACGTGATACTCATCAGATTGGTCAACGCTGAGGCACCGCCGCGACGGCTCCCTTAAAAGACCAACAAATCTTGCGGTTTGGGGAGAAGCTGGGCGTGTTCTCAACCGGCCGTGATCCAGGTCATCAAGCACGCCCCTGAGTCGATTCTCAACCCATCGTTGAACGTTGCCGCATAGATTCTTGTAAGCTTCCCGCGCCTCTGCCTCGGTAATGTCGTTTCTCCGGGGCTGGAGTCGGAAAATTTGGTCCCTGGCCTCTTGCAGTTGTTTGGCCTTGGCCTTGTTCTCCCTGCGAGCTTCTGCAAGCTGGCACTGGGTGTCGGCAAGCTCCTTCTTCAGGGCATCTAGCTTAGAAGACATTTGGTTCTTTTGTGATTCTTGTGATTCGAGCTCTTGCTGGCGCGAATCTAATACATTCTCGGTAAATCGTCGCAGATTGACCTCGTCAGCGAGCTTGGTCTCGAGGGCCGCCTTTTCGGAAGAGAGCTCCTTAATTTTGAACTCATCCCGGCCGTCGGCTTCATTGCTGCTCTTGCCCTGGGGTGTGCTTTCGATTTCGGCCTCTGACTCCATGGTCCTAACCCGCCCTGGTTGCTTCTGAGCCGTGTGATTTGATTCTCGATGTTTGGAAGCGCTCTGAGTCCAACGAGACGCCGAATGCCGTATCTGAGGGTAATCCACTGTCTCAAAAGGTACGACTCAGCCCTGCCGCGGGTGTGTGAGGCCACGCCAGCCACACAGCCAGCTCTGTATTGTCCCCATCTCCAGTTCGATGTCGTGGTCGCCCGACAAAGGCCCAATCGCTAGCCTCATTGTGTGGTTGGATCCGAGGTGCGTGATAATTAGGCGCCATTGACTGCGACCCAATCCATGCCAGTTGTGCGACGTCCAAAAGTCGGTCTCATCACAGCCTGGATCCACAACAGCCATCTGAGTGGCCTCGGATAGTGCTACTCTGCATGCAGGGCCCAACGCGCGAATGCACGGTGCTCAAAACACGACAGCCCACAAAGTCAGAAGATGCTGAGCTGGTCCTCGTCCCGCCCAGTGTTTGAGACCCTGATGTCATTCCCAATGGGTCATAGAGTCGTGGCCCGACCAAAAGGCGCGGAGACCATGTCATTAGGTACTAATGACAAATAATCCGGGGTTGGTGGTGGTCTCTGCCGTCCCAGCCAAAGAATTGGCTAATAAGGCAAAATAGTTGGACCTTCTACTGTTGAACCAGTGGCTCATCAGAGAACGAGGCCCGTGTAATCCGCGAAATCTTCAGTCAGCCCCAGGCTGCCATACTTGAATTTGGGTACCGACTCCCACGTACCGCCACAACACTGATATACCTTGGTGATGAGACGGCCATAGTAAGGAATCCCCAAGGATCTGAGCCGCGGCCATGACCCAGCGGAGAATTGTCGTTTCCATAGACTTCGGGACGACCTACTCAGGCGTCGCTTGGGCGGAAACAACTCGAGTAAGTTAATCCTTCTCAGCCTCTAGGAATTGGCGTGCTAAATTGATACAGCCCGATGTTCAGCATGTCATCTCGACTTGGCCGTCTGTCGACTCTTCCAAGAGCAGCCCCAAGGTTCCCACTGAGCTTCGCAAGGTAGCTTCGGGATGGCAGTGGGGTTTTCAGATCCCGGAATCTGCCAAGAGAAGTAGATTCTTCAAGCTGTGCGCGCACCTATCTGGCCACTTGTGCGGCCCTGGTCTAATCCGGCATCACCTACAGGAAATTGGATGAAGAAAACAACACAACAAAAGATGGAGAATCTGCAGATGTTTTGACAAAGACGTACTTGACATGCCTCCACACACACTTTATCAGCGTTCTCGAGAGGCGCCTCGGGCCGAGCATAGTACGATCAACGCCGATGGATTTTGTAGTGACAGTCCCGGCCATTTGGTCCCATGCCGCCAAAGCAGCCACAGAAAGAGCTGCCGCTATGGCGGGTTTCTGTGGAAATCAGAGGATACAGCTTATTTCAGAGCCAGTACGTTGGTACAACAAAAAATTATGGGGAATAGCCTTGTAACTTATCGACACGCAGGAGGCAGCAGCTTTATACACTCTGAAGAACCTCAGTCCTTCCACATTGAAAATCGGCCGCAAATTTGTCGTGTGCGATGCCGGTGGTGGAACCGTCGACCTAATCTCGTATGAGGTAACACAAATCGGCAAACTCGAGGTAAAGGAGGTAACGGAGGGCACCGGTGGCAAGTGTGGTTCGTCAATGCTTAATATGCGATTTCGCCGTCACCTAAAACAGACTCATGGAGACAAGTACTGGACAGATGACAGGCTTGTGAACGCTCTCAATGAATTCGAATCCGTAAGTCTCTGAATAACTCCCTTGTCATAAATTAACTCATTGCGTTACAGTTCAAGAAGACGTTCTCGCCAAAGGGCGAGCCTCTCACTCTCAAGGTTGAGTCAAGTCTTGGGCTGAGGCGTAACCGATACACCATGTCGCAGGACGAAATGAAGGCGAAAATCTTTGAGCCCATCATGAAAGACGTGGTTTGTCTCATCAAGGAGCAAATATCAATGGCTGGTGGTAAAATTTCGGCCGTAATTCTTGTGGGAGGCTTCGGTCAGAGCCGGTACCTCAAGTCTCAAGTAAAAGACGCCGTCAGCTCGAATACCGAGGTTCTTCAGCCGGAGAATGGCTGGGCTGCTGTGGTAAAGGGTGCTGCAATCTACGGCCTCAGTCGTTATGCACCTTCCTTGACACAAATTGAGGTCGCCTCTCGAGTTGCAAGGCGATCATACGGCACGTGTCTATTGACCAAATATGACATGATGAGGCACAATCCCAGGGAAGCGTATGTTGTGATGGTGCCCGCAGTTGACCCAGGCTAATAGAGCTGCAGTTTTTGGTCCGATAAGGAACAAGAGAAAATGGTGGTTGAAATGTGTTGGTTCATTCAAAAGGTCGGTCTCTTGTTTATGCGCTCGATCGCTTGCTCATACAAACTAGGGCGAGTCCTATCCCGACGGGAAACCATCCACGATTGAGTATCAATGTGACGTCCCTGTAATGTTGGGTCACACTCCTCAAACTGAAATCGACATATACAGCAACAATGACGATGAGAAGGCCCCGATCCATCTCACCTCCAGCACGCGCCACGTAGGGACGCTGTCACTCAACTTAAACAAGATTCCAATATCGGTGTTTCGGAACGCTAGAAAGAGGCGAATGGGTTGGCATCGGTATTATTGTCTGAAAGGAGCCATCGAGGCGCGATACGAATCGGCCAACATCACATACAGCATTAAACTCGGAGGTAGGCATGACTCCAACCACCCTCATTGCACTGAATTTAGGTTCTAATACATTTGGACAGGGGTGACCCATGATGCAATCACCGTCCGGTATGAATAGTGACGCCAGACAATAGGCGGTATTTTGAGAAACCTGATACAGGAGGATGTTTTACATATTTCTAGGGCATTTTGCGGTGGATCTGGCGTTTTGGAGAATGATAGCACAACGAATTGGGAGCAAATAGGGACCTCAGGGCAAGGAGTTTGTGCAAGAGCACCAGATAAAAGAATGAACCAAAGTTCTGTCACGTGATCTCGCGTTGTGCCCCGCCAGGCCCGTCGCGTCTCCCTCAGCGCTTCCGCCTAAGCTTTTGGCTGTCATAATTACCACACCGCACATGAAACTTCACGATGCTGCAGCACTATGGCCAGCGATTCTTTCAGCAGTGCCGCCATGTCTGGTCTAGGGGACCCAAGCATGGGCAATCCCAACACCAGACCGCCTCCGTCAACCTTGGCAGCACAACTGGTGGAAAACGTCTCTGCGTCGACCAAATCTTCCAAGTCGGACGAGAACAGTGAACTTAAGGGTCTATTTGCTGTGATCCAGCAAGTCAAAGATGACCCAAGTATTTTGAAAACCCCAGAGGAACGAGTTGAGCACAATCATATGCTCATTTATGTCTACTCCCGTGTCGTTCTCGAAGACATTAAATTTGATGATCCTTTTCTCGACCGAGCCCACGTTCGGACTGAGGGGCTCAAAGCAATCCACTTCCTAAGGTTCGCGATCAAGGAGACACCTACTGTTCTCACCTACGCACCGGACAGAGATGTTTTCTTGTTTCGCGGGCGAGAGCCACTATGGCTATGGTTGTTCCCACAGTTGCTCAGGCTCCTGGGCCATCCCCAAGCCAGGGAACTCACCGAAAGCCTTGAGAACCTCTTCCAGTATTTCGTACTAGTTGTCGCGCAAACAGCGTCTTTATGGGAGCTAGCTCCCGATATGACGCTTTATCTTAGGACAACACTATCATGTGAGTGTTAAGCCGTATGTTACAGCATCGTAACTAATGAAGCATAGTCATCATTGGCCACCTTCAAAGCCCTTCCGTCGTCCCTGGCTCCGAAGATACTCCCACGTCTCTAGATCTTCCCCCGACATGCACTCTGGAGCAAATCCTACACGATCAATCACATCCGAGCCGATTGACGTATCATATCGATCGAACTTCACAAGCTACCCAACAGGTCCTCAGTTTGGGTAACATTCTGTTCTATCCGTTGATCTCCTCGAGGTCAGCATTCCAAACCGTTACATCATTCTCCGAAGGTACGGTCTGGTTTCTGGATACTTTGGTTGACATCCGGGCTCTCCAAAAGCGCTGGAGCGCGGCACTCCCCGATTCGTCACTACGTGTAGTAGAGATGACCCTCGCCATTGTACAGGCCTTAGCAGAGACCAAAACAGCACCCTCTGCTCTGCGGACCAAGGCAATCACTTTACTTATTTTACTTTGTAGTGAGATGGTATCAAATCCTGATGAATCACCTATTTTGGAAACGGCGGAGCCGAAAGCCCAGCGCCTATACTGTTCTGCATTGGTTGCGATAACAAAGGCCTTGATGAAAGATCGGTCTCTGAGTCGGCTCGCGGCATCCAAATTAGCAGATGAACCTTTGGTGTTATATCCAACTCTGGCAGAGGACTCAGATGTTTGGGTATGATGGTTTTAAGCTTCCATGGGACATACACTAACTGCGTGACAGAGAACAATCCAAACACTACGACAGGTGACTGCTCCATCTCTACCAGAGCTTCTCGAAGCGAAGACGCATCCATCAAACTTTCAAGACGAGGATATTCGAAAATCTATTGAAGCGTTGTCATTGTCATATGAAGACCCCGAAGCCACGTCTGTGGAACGGGTCAAGAGACGCAAGATCTCGAAAGAATCTCATCAAGCGCAAGCATTGACGACAAGCCACATTTACGAAACTTTGGAAATTAAATCAAATCCGAACGAGAGCAATGCGTCATTCGACACAGAATTTCTGTAAGTATTCTCAAAAGTTTCAAGTGTTCATCATTGATGGAATAACAGGGATGGGTTTCAACAGGCCAATGAATCTAACCAATGTCTTGCAATTGATCTTTTATCACGGCAATGTTGTTTAGCAAACGCCAAGCTCGACAACCCAGTTTCATCCATCCAAGGGCTAAGGGATTACGAATGTCCTGTCTGTGCTCAAGGGGTCACACAGGATCAGCCGTCGGCCACAACATCAAGCGCTACAACTGAAGTACAACATATTTTTGAGAAACTAGTCCGTTCTCCAGCTCTATCGGAGTCTCGACGCCCGAGAGTAGCAACTATGCTAGCATTGCGCAGATTAATTTTGCATTGCCACGACCAGCCTGATTTGCTAGACTTGGAAACTTCTAGCTTAGGACAATGGTGCCTACAGTCTCTAAACAGCTCTATCAGGGAACTTAGAATCGCGGCAGGGCGAATAGTAGCGACCTTTTCGCTAGACAGGCCGTTTCCGTCTGACCAGGATGTGGTCCAAAGAAACCGAAAAAATTCTATTGCGTTTATGAGATCAATATCAGATAAGAATCAAGCCAATATGGTCGAGACTTGCATAATGGCATGGGGCCAACTGGGGAGAGTTGTTTCGGAGGACGAAGTCAATCTGGTTCTGATCAAACTCTTACAATACCTCGGAAGCAGCAACAATATTGTGTCTGCATTTGCCTTCAATGAGCTTCTCAATCTTGCAGAAGCAAGACACACCACACCTCGTCGCTTGTTTGAGCCGTTTTGGCCAAGCCTTGCTTACATGGCAACCAAGGATATGGTTCAGCGACCACAAATGAGTCGGGCGATCGCCGAATTGTTGCAAATAACCGTTAACGAGCTTCTCTTACTCGTCCAAACTCATGCGCTACCGTGGCTTGTCCTTGACAAGCAAATTGATGTCATTCAGAAGATTGCGGAAGCTCGAAAAGAAACTGAGATCTGGATTTCAATTCTGGATGGCTCCAACCTAGCTGCCACCTTAGCTTTGCTTCTTGTGCAAGATACAGAAGATATCGAAGGCTTCACAAAGGCACGGCTGAACGAGATCTCGCCGCATTTTCACTCACAAGGGCTTCTCGAACTCCTTCAATCTGAGCCCGTTCTCACCGCTATGGAACTGTTGAAGGCAGCTGGCGACGCAGACGAAGCTAGAAAGCTAGTGGTTAGTACCCTAGCCACGAATTGGTTCGTATTCTAACAAACTCGCAGATCCGCAAAGTCCTTCATACGATGGCAACGATGATCCTTACGGCGAACAAAGAGATGAAGCAGAAAAAAGGCAATCCAATCGGACGTTTCATCCAGTCTCATATCCTTGGGCTTATGGCTCGCCTCACAGACGTGATCAATGATTCTCTTGCGACTCAGCCGCCAGCTCAAGAACAGCGCCGATGCATTCGGGCAATGGAGGAGATGATTAGAGTATCCAAGGATTATTCAAGAATTGCACGGCCGCAGGTGAGTGACCACTTCAACTATCATCATAACATTGCGTGCTCACTCAAAGTAGATGTCCGCATGCCTCCTTTCGGCCATGTCGCATGATGCCCTACGGGAGGTGAGCTTCTCTTGCTGGGCGGCGATGCTAGCTCATCTTGAAGAGGAAGATGTTGAAGCGCTCCTTGAAACAACATTCTTCATTGCTGACCGCTACTGGTCTTCCATGAACGCAGACACTCTAGCTACCGCGAAAAGTATGCTGGAATTCATCCTCGACAATTACGAAGGCGTTGTGCTGAGGTACATCAGCAAGCTGCCATCCTTAGGGCACATTGCCGGGTTGAAGCCTGTCGAGTCCAGACTCAAAGCCCTTCGCCCTGCATTGCTTGTGGAAGAAGCTTTGGAGGTCTTCTCCGAAAGAATTTGCCACGAAAACTCCGGTGTCGTTCTTCAAGCGTTGACTGAGCTTGCCCGATACCTGAAACTGAACCAAGGTTCATTGCATACTTCCACAGTTGGCCAACCCGACACGGTGATTGCTACGCTGATGAGAGCTCTGCTCGACTGCACATGCAAGTACAATGGTGTTCAAGCGGACATTTCTCGACTCTGCACTGAAGCCATGGGCTTGATTGGTTGCTTAGATTCGAACAAAATCGAAACTCTGAGAGAACAACGATCTATAGTTGTGCTCCACAACTTTGAGAAGGGAGAAGAGACAACAGACTTCACAATCTTCCTTCTGCAAGAGGTTTTAGTGCCGTCATTTTTGTCGGCGACTGACGTCAAGCTCCAAGGCTTTCTGTCGTTCGCGATGCAGGAGCTTCTAGAAAGGACTGATATCAAAGCCGCCTGTGCCATGCAGGGCACCGGCATGCTCGGCGGCAACGATATCTACCGAAAGTGGATCACTATCCCAGAATCGGTTCGTGAGGTGATTGCGCCGTTCATTACTTCACGATACATGGTGGCTCCTATGCCCCCGGTCAAGGTTGAGTATCCCATTTTCCGACCCGGAAGGACTTACGGAAATTGGTTACGAATGCTGGTTGTTGATCTGTTACGCAAGGGGCAGAACCCGCATGGCGACATGATCTTTGAGCCTCTTACTCGTGTTATTCGCGTGAAGGATCTGTCAACGGCAGAGTTTCTTTTGCCTTACCTATTCCTGCACATCCTTTTGGGTAACAGGAGCACAGAAAAAGAAAGAAGCGATCTCGTCGCTGAAATGCTTGGGGTTCTGCAATACCAACCTGCGGAGAATGCATCGTATATGGAACGCGAAGAGATGAAGCTCTTTTGTCATGTAAGTTGTACTAACTCCACTGTCGTTCTGTTCTAATCGTCGATAGGCCGTCTTTCGAGTGGTAGATTATTCTCTGAGATGGATACAGGCCAGGAGAGCTGCTGGTAGACTCACTGACACTGATAAAGATAGGTTGGCATATGTTCAAGAGTGTTTGGACTTGATACCAGCAGAGTTGATTTCGCAAAGAGCTATTGACTGCGATGACTATGCTCGAGCGTTATTCCATCTTGAGCAACATGCTCAAAAAATGGAACAGCAGAAACGGGAACCTGGCGATCGCACCCGCCTCCTTGAAAGCCTTCAGGACATCTATGCCAACATTGATGAGCCCGACGGGCTGGATGGAATATCATCCCATCTCCACGTTCTTGATATCAACCAACAGATCTTGAGCCAGCGAAAAGCCGGTCGGTGGGCGGCGGTACAGAGCTGGTACGAAATGAAAGTTGCAGAGAATCCAGACAATATTGATGTCAAGGTCGAACTGCTACACTGTCTTAAGCAAGCTGGCCAGCATGGTAAGTTAAACATCTCCTATTGCTTCGCCCATTTACTCATGCTTGATAGATGTGCTTCTGAATCATGTCGAGGGTATGCGGCCAGATCCTGCTGCGGATAACAAGATTATGCCATTTGCTGTCGAGGCCGCCTGGGTCACAGGCAGATGGGCTAGTCTCGCCAAATTCACGAAAAGATTCCATGGCGATGTTATCCAAGATTTCAATGTGTCATTGGCGACCATTTTCGATATCTTACACAAGAGCCGTGACTCTGAAGAGTTCATTGAAATTGTCCGGGACATGAGAGACAAGATTTCATCTGCGATGAACCCTACGACAACCGCCTCGCTCCAAGCTTGCCATGATCATCTACTCAAATGCCATATTCTTGCCGATCTAGAAATCATTTTTAGGGCCAAGTCTGAGGGAGACGCTGCCCATCGAAAGACAATGGCACTCTTGGACAGGCGACTTGAAGTCATCGGGGCATACGTCAACGACAAACAGTATCTCTTAGGTATCCGCCGAGCAGCCATGGAACTTGTCCGGTAAGATACAACCTTGAGTAAGATGATAAGTCAATTCCCATTCTAATTCAAATAGGCCAACTTTTTCGGATGTCGACATTTCAGGGCTGTGGCTAACAAGTGCACGGCTTGCAAGAAAAACCAATTCACTCCGCCAATCTTTCAACGCCGTGTTACATGCTTCTCGGCTTGGTGATGATGCGGCGACAATTGAGAGTGCAAAACTTCTCTGGAAAGAAGACCAACATCGACGAGCAATTCAGATGCTTCAGGGTGCTATCCAGGGCAACAAGTTCATGACTCAAGCTGGAACAGCAACAGCAACAAGCACCAATTCAACAAAGCTAAGCTCACAACAGAAGCTCCTGACGGCTCGAGCACAACTTCTCTTGGCTAAATGGCTTGACACCGCGGGTCAGACACACGCGGGCGCATTACGAGAGAAGTACCAACAACCACCAAAAACATACTCAACCTGGGAGAAGGGCCATTATTACCTCGGTCGCCACTACAAGAAAATTCTAGAGTCCGAGAAGCCTCTCAAAGTGGATGACCAGAGTGACAACTACGTTACTGGCGAAATTGCTCGGTTGGTCATTGAGAACTATGTCCGATCATTGAACTCCGGGACGAAATACCTTTACCAAACCCTTCCGAGAATCCTCACACTATGGTTAGACCTTGGTGCACAAGTAGACAAGGCCCCCGAGGGCAAGGTTTCTCTCTCGCGCGAACTTCATCGACGCCGAGTTGAACAGTTAAACCTTCTCCACTCCTTCCTAGACAAGTACATCCATCGTCTACCCGCATACATTTTTTACACGGCCCTTCCACAAATCGTGGCGCGAATCGCACATCCAAACTCGAATGTCTTCGACCGGCTTACCCACATCATTGTCAAGGTTGTTGAGGCTCATCCTCGACAGGCATTATGGAGTCTTATTGGTATCATGACAACCAGGCAGGTTTCGGAACGAAAAGCTCGCGGAACACAAATCCTCCAGACATTACGGAATGTGTCACGTAAGGTTGAAGGATCATCATATGATCTTAAGTATCTTTTACGAATGGGAGAGAAGCTGGCAGAACAGCTCCTCCTAGCATGCACCAATGGCGACTTCCACGGTAACAAGACGGTCCACGCCAGCCTCACCAGGGACCTTCGGTTTAATCACAAGTGCACGCCATGCCCCTTGGTGGTCCCAGTGGAAGGTTCGTTGACGGCGACTCTTCCAGCGGTCTCAGAGTATGTCAAGAAACACAAGGCCTTCTCGAGGGATGTAGTGACTATTGACTGCTTCCTGGACGATGTTTTGGTGTTGAGCTCACTGGCGAAGCCAAGGCGGCTCACAGCACGCGGCACGGATGGAAAGAACTACATGCTCTTGATCAAGCCAAAGGACGATCTTCGAACAGACCAGCGTCTAATGGAATTCAACGGCCTCATTAACCGATCATTAAAGCGAGATGCAGAGTCTAGTCGGCGACAGTTGTATATCAGAACATACGCTGTGACGCCTCTCAACGAAGAGTGTGGTATCATTGAGTGGGTTCCCGGTATCAAGACGATGCGAGATATCTTGATTGGACTTTACGCCTCTCGCAAAGTGTATCCGGATTACACTGCACTCAAACAGTTGATGGATGAAGCGTGTATGTCAGAAGGCAAGACGAGGATTTTCACCGACGAGGTGTTGGGAAGGTTTCCGCCTCTACTTCAGTTATGGTTCACTCAGCAATTTCCCAACCCATCCACATGGTTTTCCGCACGCCTGAGATACACACGTTCCTGTGCTGTCATGTCAATGGTCGGCACTATCCTTGGGCTGGGCGACAGGCACGGAGAGAATGTAAATCTCGAGGAAGGAAACGGCGGTGTCTTCCACGTCGATTTCAACTGCCTCTTTGATAAGGGGCTTACATTTGCGAAGCCAGAGCGGGTTCCCTTCCGTCTTACGCACAACATGGTAGCGGCAATGGGCATATATGGCTACGAAGGGCCCTTCCGCAAGTCGTGTGAGCTCACGTTGAGCATACTTCGACAACAGGAGGAGACGCTAATGACCATCTTGGAGGCATTCATCCATGATCCAACTCTAGATCTACAGAAGGAGAAACGAGCCCATCGGCGGGGAGATGTGGGCGTCAAATTGCAGCCGCAGAGCGTGGTGGATAGTATTAAGCGAAAGGTGAAGGGATTGCTTCCGAACGAAAGCATCCCTCTCGGAGTTGAGGGTCAAGTGGATGAGTTGATTAAACAAGCGGTTGATCCAAGAAACTTGACTGCGATGTATATTGGGTGGTGTCCGTTCTTGTGAGGTGAGGCGGACTCGGCGATTTGTTTAGACGTTGCGATAGGAGCGGGAATAGGATCACCATCAGGAATTGTTGGGGGGTTTGCGCGGGCATCGGACTAGCACTGTACTTTTGTTTTCCAAACCGGAGTTGAAAGGGCATGAAAGGATGGAATACCAAATGATTGCCAAGAAAAACAAAGGGAGTTGGCCTATTTTTAAAAACAAAAAGAGAATGTCACACAAAAGAATGCAAATTCCGCAACGGGGTGCAAACGTTTTGAATGAATTGCTTGCTGGTATTGCTGGGAGAATGGCGAAATAAATGCACGCATTGATTCGGCCGTGTTGGTTGTGTGTGCTTGTTTGCGCCATGGAGAAAAGTGGGAGGGAAAGTGCGAGTGCGAGTGGCAGTGATTGAGTGGCATGCGCCGACCCAACCTGGCACCTGCTTGACGGGCGTTCCCAGTGCCCAGCGACGCGTCTGCGCGCGCGGGCCAGCTCTTTCCAACAAAGAGGGATAGGTGCTGGCACCTTCCCACTCTCCCATCCACCCATTTCATTTCATCTCACCTCACCTCACCTCCCTTCTGCCTGATATTTGGCTTCTTCATCTCAAAGAGCCGTCGCCGTATCGAGCCTCAAATTTTTGCGCCTTCACTTCCCTCGACCCTGTTGAGGTTTTTCGGAGCCCAGCGCAGTACCTTCAGCAACAACTGGACCTTAGTAGCACCGGCCCCAGCTGGAGAAACCCGGGCAAAACTCAAACCCCCCAAGGGAAGTGCCAGCAAACGTCGCGCCCTCGCAGCCGAGATTTCGCATTTCGCATTTCATTTCATTTCCCTCGCCACATCTTCTTCAATCACTTTCAGTATAGCAACCTCCGCCGTCAAGATGCCGCAGTACCGTATCGGTAAGTTTCTCGACTCGCTTCTTCTTTTTTTTTTCCTCCTCGCGTTGTCGAATATTTCGCGGCATTGCGCGCGAGGCAGCCGTCAAAGGGAATGCTCGCTGACGACCCACCAGAGGTCTCGCCCAACAACCGCGCTGGCTGCAAGGACACCGAGTGCAAGAAGCGCGGTGACAAGATCACCAAAGGAACCATCCGCCTAGGAAGCTGGGTTGAGATCCAGGACCATGGAAGCTGGGCATGGAAGCACTGGTAAGAAAAACTATCATCGCGTCCTGCGAATTCAGAGCCCCCTTTCCTTTCCTTTGCAAATTAACTAACCACATATTGTCTACTACAGGGGATGTGTATCTGGTCAACAGCTTGCCAGCATCCGAGAGCTCTGCGAGCAAGATGATGGCAGCTTTGACTGCGATGCCATTGATGGTTATGATGAAATGAGGTAAATTTTTGACATCAGCCAATCTCGCTCTGTTAGAAAACTAACCTGATCTAGTGGCCAGCCTGAGGTTCAGGAGAAGGTCCGTCGCTGTGTCACCCAGGGTTTTATTGACCCTGAGGACTTCAACGGTGTATGTGTTTGTCCCTCAGTCAATCTAGTTCGTTTACTAATCAATATCCAGGATCCCGAGAAGAACCGTCTTGGCGAGAAGGGCATCCACCTCACAGCCGCTCAAAGAAAGAAGAAGGAGGCTGCTGAGGCCGCTGTAGGTTTCCAACCTGCCGTTTTGATGAATTTCCTTGCTAACGATTTAGGCCGCTGATGATGGCCAGACCCCTAAGAAAGCCAAGCGTGGTCGAAAGAAGGCCCCTGATGATGAGGATGACGAGGATGAGCCTCAACCTAAGAAGGCTAAGAAGGCTCAACCCGCCAAGGCTGCTAAGGCCACCAAGGCTGCTAAGCCTACTAAGGCTGCTGCTGCTGATGATGATGATGATGAGAAGCCCACGCCAGCCAAGCCTGCTCGTGGACGCAAGGCTGCTGCAAAGCCCGCCAAGGATGAGACTGAGGAGACTGAGGACGAGGAGGACGAGGAGGAGCCTGTCCCCGTTAAGAAAGGACGTAAGGTGGCCGCCCCCAAGGTTACACCCAAGGCTGCTACCCCCAAGGCCGCTACCCCCAAGGCCACTCCCAAGGCCACTCCCAAGTCTGCTACCAAGAAGGCCAAGGACGAAGACGAGGTCGAGGAGCCAACTCCCGCTAAGAAGGGGCGACGGGTTTCCTCCTCGAAGAAGGCTAAGGACGAGGTTGAGGAAGAGAAGCCTGCTCCAGCTAAGAGGGGACGCAAGGCTGCAGTAAAGAAGGCTCCTGCTCCTGAGGAGGAAGAGGAGCCAGCTTCCGAGGAAGAAAAGCCTGCCCCTAAGCCCAGGGCTCGGCGAGTACGTGCCTCCAAGGCATAATCTTGGTTCGTCATAACAGCACGGAAACGAGAAGGCGCCGTTTCATTGAAGGGATTTCGTGTTGTACGTTTGTAGGATTCTCTTTCTTGCCGGAGGAATTCAGTTGCATGGTGTACTATTACCGGCGTGGTTGTTCCCAGGAACAGGTTGATGAGATATCCCAAGTGATGATGAGGATTTTTGAGCGGATATCGCGTACGGACTGTCATTCTCTTAGTGCCAATTGGAACAGGAGCAGATCGCATGAGCCTTACGTTTCTTTCTCTTTGTGACACAAACAGCCATGCAACTAACAAACAAAATTAGCAGCAACAGCCTTGAACTGTTGTTGCAAGGGCCAGGTGACTTGCCGTGGGATTATGCTTCTCATAGCGGCGCGCTAGCACCTCACTTAACGCGACGTAGCTCCCAACTCAGTAGCACTGGAGAGGACGACTTGCTCGTTTTCATGGGCAAATGTGGTGTTGACGGAAACCACATCTTCGACGTTGCACGTGAGTATCTCAGGGAATTGTGTTGGCTCTCTAAGTTTGCCCATGATGAGGCAAGAAACAAGTTAGAAAGGCGAATATATGGGGCAGCGTAGATAAATCAATTGCCTCTAACTAGAGTTGACATAGGTTCCGTGGTTCATGAGGTGAAATCATGAAGTTGTTACAAAGCTAGGTTACAGGCTACTAAGCCCCAGCTATCGCTTCGTGTTGTTTTTCAATATTGGTCACTGGTCGTGATAATGGCCTTTACATTTTATTCTTTAATCTTGCCCACAACCGACACATGAACCAGTGTGGGTGAAGCAAAGATATAGGTGATACCAGACGGTCAATGATGCATGAGATCACATGTGGGGGTTTTTCACCGTTGCAGCATCTTGCTGATGGCATGGTTCTCTCGACTACTTTATTCCTTGTCTTTCCGAAATATCCAAGACGTCAGGCGTGTCGTGTAGCGAGCGACTTGAAGGCCAGCCCTGTCGCAAAAATCCAGGGGTTGCGCAGATCTGTCTAATCTCATGGAACCCTGGCTGTGCCTGGCAAGAAGTTGCCTATCCTATCCAGGAGTAGGTATGTGGGCTTCTCGCGCGGGGTATTTGATGCATCACAGCAAGAATTGAGACCTTCTAGGTTGAACTACCTGTCGATCCATGTTCCGTGTTGGTTGTTTATGAGGTCTACCTACACGCCACAACCGGGCCGTGACAGGGCCCACCACCGCGGAGCCGCATCCATCATCGAGATGACGTTGAGAATATGACGTCGACGATTTTACGCAGAAGGTACAACCAGCGTAATGAAAACAGTTCAATTCAAATACATTATATAAGAGTCTCGATGACCTACTCGCATTATTTTTCTTCACCCCTCACAAACCAAGTTTCCTCACTCCTAATCTGCTTCGCACAGAAACTCAAGCTATAATCCGACTACATGACAATCATATACACTACCATGCCTCGCAACGGAGACGGTTCTTCTGACAACGGCCCTTTCGAGGAGGTCAAGAAAAACATCATCCACGGAGTCGGAAACACCCAGGTAGGTTTTTATCTTTCTTTAGGATTACTCACTCAACTACACCATAATGCTTACGCAATGCCGGGCAGTGTGATCGCGTGCCTCGGGCCGACAAGGCCGCAGATCTCCCCAAAGGCATAAACGAGCAGGGCGCTGGTATTCCTCGGATGAATGCAAGTGGTGGTCAAAGCCAGGGTATCAAGCAGGGACCTATTGTCGGACAAGGTGGACGAGGGTCTTCTAACTAAAGAGTCCTACCAACAGCGACTTTGAACATTTATGTTCGGGGCTGGACATCTAAGACCCAAACAAATCCAACGAGTAAAAGTTAAACCATCCGTCTATATCTCATTTTCTTATGTGAAGTTCTATGCCGTGGAGGAGTTAGTGAGGAGGCGCATTGATCAGTCGCTGATGCCAATGACGTATCAGAGTGCCTCTTGGGGATCCCAGCGCCGCAACTGACATGAGCCTGTTGCAGGTAGCTTTTTCTTTAACCTCCTTCACGCTGCAAAATTATTAAATCCACATGTCAATCTGAAAGCAAGTTTGCCGTTATTTGCTGCAAGTTGTCAAGACCCCGGCAGAGGATATAAACTCTATGCCCCCGTTGACAACTACACGCGCTTGGCCAAGCACGATTACTGGCCAGCAGAGGCTCGGCTATTGTCTCACTTTGGGCAAGAAAAAGGCCAGGTCATGCAGGTCCTGTCTGAGCTTCTCCAAACAAAACTGTCCTCCCCTCTTTATCTTCTTCTTCTTCTTCTTCTTCTTCTCCTTCTCCTTCTCCTTCTACTTTCTAAAGAGCCAGCTAGCGGTAGCAACAACCCACACTCTCTCCCCATTAACAACTGTCTCTCTCCCCACGCGTGCTAAGGACAAGTAAAAAGGAACCCAGCCACAGGCGGCCCCACGACCAATTACCAGATACGGCAACTCTCACCCCCAAGCACAAGCCAGGTACCGGTAGGTCCCAGCTTTCCCGGAAGGTTCCCCTCCCCACCACCACCGCATCCCCTCCGTGGTGCCTTCCCCACCAGCAGCGCTATTGGGTCCCTGCACTAACCGGAATTTTTACACCAGCACAGCCCACCAGAAAGAAACTTTGTACCTGGAGGGGCTGAGGAAAAAATGACTCAACCCCGGCTTATATACCACAATTATGACGGCGTCCTCCAACAACAAACCACAAAGCGGATCTTCGGATTCGCATCATCGGTCTGGTGGTCTAGTGGTATGATTCTCGCTTAGGGAAAACCCTACAGCATAGCTTGCGAGAGGTCCCGGGTTCAATCCCCGGCCAGACCCATTCTTTTTTTTTTTGCATGCATTTTTCGCTCTCATCTTGTCATGAGATGAAACTTTTGTATTCTTTTGGATCTTGATTGAGAAGGAAGTGCCTTTCATTGCTCAATTGGGATTTTGTTTGCGGCGTACCTGATAGACGGGAGTCTATCTTGTGTGTCTGTCAACGTCGTACTGGCTATTCACGCCAGTATTCTTGGATCCAGTGATACAAGACGGAACACAGTCATGATGCATGCATGCATGGCATCGACTTTCAACTTATTCTTCAATTTGGCACAGCTGCCGTCAATTGATGGATAGTTCACTGCGAAATCTATTCCCTTCTCATTCTGCAAATGGCAATTGGTCACTCACTAAACCTCACTCGCCGTAACCCCGGTCGTCGGTTCTCGCCAGTACCTCGTCTCAACCCTCCCCTTCGGACTTCATGCGGCCCTTCCTCTCTCCTTTCGGCCCCATGTTGCTCGCATACTCTTTCATCGTCTCTACTTCTGCTACGGCGTCTCTCGCGTCTGCGTCTCTGATTCGATCTCCCTCTCGCCTCGGTGCTATTCCCGGACTCGTACTCTTGCTCGCACTCTCTGTGGCGGCGTCGTCTTCTGACTCTTAGATGGCTCATTAGGTCTCTTATCCCTTGTAACAACTCGTCTATGCAATGTCGCCCCTCTCTCGCAGGGATCGATTGAGTCGAACAGCAGCAAGGGCAAACGCTTTCTGCTCTTGTTTCCCCGTTGTTCGTTGATGGGGTTCCTCTAACCTGTTTGCGACGCCATGATCACATATAGGCCGGTTGTAGTCGTCGCATCGCCTAGCTGGTCCTACCCTACACCTCTGGCAATACGTGTCGGTATCAGTTTCTTGGCAACTCTAGAGCAATACACTCGTCAATGGGATATGCAATAACGGCAACCGGCATTCTTTTTCTTTTCTTTTCTTGTACTGTACCTGTGATGTTTCATTCTGCTCCATCGCGTAGCATTCGCATGCGCTAGCTTCATCTCTCGTCTCCCGTCCCTCTTCCCATCCCTCATCGTCCTCGATGGAGAAGCAACATTCGCATTCGTGCTCGCACTCGTAATCGGGACAGGACCAGCAGCAGCAACTATCGCAATCACTCGAGCACGAGGCGTAAAATGACTCGGGACAGAGTGAAACCCCCACGGAAATGTAGTTGTCTTCTCTGCAGGGCCGCGGTGGGAACCGTCCCCTAGTCGTGTAGTTGCAGATGTGGTCCATGTCCAGGATGTCGTCGATCATAATCGGGGGGTTTTTTTTTTCTTCTTCTTCTTACTGGAGTCAACAATAACAATGGAGAGAGTCCGTTACAATCCCGAGCGTTCGGTGAATTTTCAAGGAGTACATGTTCCCAAGGAAACAGGAGGAGAGAGCACCCAAGGGTAATGGATCGGCCCTCATGTTCCAATAGCCCATGCCATGTTTGCGTCGCACGCAATGCCCGCGGTGGTCAATCATAACGCCTCAGGACCTAGAAACGTGCAGGTGCAGGGTAGGACCAGTTGTAATATCCCGTCCATTCTCAAAGAGGGCGCATGCGGTGATATGATGCTCTCGTTACAGCACAGCAACTCCCGGCTGTAGGGGGTTGTGTTACATATTCTTCCTCCTCTTCGCCTAAATTAAGCAACCTTATTGGTCACGTCTTCCTGTTCTCCGTGCCTGCTTTTCCACTATGCGCCGTGCCCATATTGTGTCGCCATGTGTGGTGCCGTGATTCAATCAAGGAACATGCTCAAACTACCCAAACCAGTTAAAACGCCAATGAATATTGCGCCGCCACCTTGCCCACAAGGGTATGCTGTGTTCCTAGTCTTTCCTCCTCCTTGCTCCGAGCTGTAGGCTCGGCCGATGGCGCATCTTGATGCGAGGTTTTTTTTCTCTTTTTTTTCCCTTCGCCTTTCTTTGACGAGTCTCCGCTTTCGCGTAACATCCTTCTTGCGTCCCACTTCGAGCTTTTCCCCCTCCACTCCTTTACGTAGTGCTTGCTCCAGCCTCTGCCTGTCGGAGGCTCTTCCTCCACTCTGCCGCATCCTCCATGCCCTCCAAGCTTCCTCTTCGTCCCCAGTTCCGGGGCTGTCGCTTCAGGAATGCGCCTACGGCACCGAGATATCCTTCGTGCCTTAAGAAGTAAGCTTGCTTCTCGCCCTTGCTCCAGAACTTGATAGCATAGCTTAGTGTGTTTATGGTTTGGCGGTGTCCACGAATAAACGACCCACCAAAGTAAATGTTGGACAGATTATGGATCTGCGACTGCAGGTAGGCGATTTGTCCAATATTGTTAGAAACGGCGTACAGTAGCGAGCGAGATATGTCGGCGGCAGAGAAGTTCTCAGAATCCCGAGGCAAAGGGGAGTCCTCAGCCGCCGATTCGGCCGCACGCTTCATGCGGAAAACCTTGCCGAATGACGAGGCAATAGCGGTGCTCTTGAGGCCGATCTTGTCGTAGTCCGTGCCGTAGATGTCACCGACAAGCATGTCGACCTTAGCGTTGTCCCCGTGCCCTGCCAGGTCCAGCATCTCGTCAAATGTGCGTGCCCCAGTCAACATGGATAGCAAACCCCATAGGGTACCGCCCCCGAGCGAAGTACCGCCAACTCTTTGGTAGGAACGCGGACCAGTCACCTTCAAGAAGGACACACCCGACCCAATGTTGACAAGAAGGTAAGGGTAGGCATTCTCGCTAGGTGCGACAAACTGCATGGGGTCGGTCTCGGAGTAGGTAAAGACTTCGCGGGGAATCTCGGTAATGAAGAAGTCGAGTCCTAAATGTTGCAATCGTGTTAGTCTGAAAAAACATTGCAAGCGAAAAAAAAAAAAAAAAAAAAAAAGGGATGAAAGGCAATGTTGGTTACCAATGATCAAGCATTCCATCTCTTCCTCCCTCAGCACGTCAACCCCTAGAGTCTCACGGATCTTGTCGTAAAACTTGTATGCGCCACCGCCCGTAGCCATTACGCAGAGCTCTCCGGGCTGCGAACCGTTGAGAGTCAACTGGTTGTCGCGCAGATGCCGTATAAACTCTAGGAAGTCATCGATGCGGTCCGTCTCGAAGCTTTGGAAGTTGAGGCGACCGCCCGGGTCCGTAGAGCCGACTTCGCGGGAGAAGTACACCAGCTTGGCTAGCGAGCCGCCAATCTGTTTGCGAGCAATTGCGCTGGTCAGCCTATGTTTTCCAAGTTTCCATGTTCGCCCTTCTCCCTTGGTCGCGAAGAGTGCTGGTTCGATCATGAAATCTCCCCGCTCCTCTGTCCCCCCTCTAGAGACCATGGGCTCACGCCACAGCTGCAGTGGGAAATACTTACATCAATGGCAATATGACTCACTACGGCTGTGTGGTTCGGCAGTCGAATATCGCTCGTCTCTGGATGCGACGGGCTGACCCGCCCATTCTGCGCTGCACCGCTGGCGCCCGATGCCGGCGTGGCCGTGTCCGGGTCGACGATGAAGGCGCCCTGGACATTGATCTTAACGCTTCCGGGGCGGTTGATTGTGCTGTCGATTTCCTCAGTCGACGTCATTGCGCGAAGTCGCCGCTTGAGCGGCGGTTGCTGTGACTCTGCCTCGGATGCTGCTGCTCCTCGCAACTGTTGCGCTTGTAGTGGCGGTGGGTCCTGCGCAACGGTCGTCGCCGGTTGTACGGCGTCTTCGTGGTCAGAGGCGGGCGTCATCGCTATATTTTTTGGTGTGTGCGCTCGCGCGTGGGAGCCGGAGCTGGGGTGACGACAGGGCGACGGCCGTAGTGGTTGAGGGCGCAAAGGTGGATGGAGCGGCGCACAAAAAGCCGGGCAGCCGCGGCAATGAGTCGATGAGCAACGAGATCAAGAAGGAGGAGGCACTTGTGAACAAGAGTAAGGGCAAGAGCAAGAGCAAGAGAGAGATTTAAAAGAGCTTCAAAGTCCAACCAAGACTTGAATGAACAATGCGGAGAACGAGACAAAAGGGGGCGAAAGGGGATGGGCGATGTCAAGACTTGAAGAGCTGCACGGGATGGAGGGGCAGCTAACTACCGAATCAATCATCTCAATTAATTCGGCGGATATGGGGAGTACCTGCCTCCTTTTGGCAGCTGCCTTGGGGGGATGATGGGGGTTCGGCTTTATCGATAAGACCCTGTCCCAACCCACCAAATGCACCGAAGCCGGTGGGCCGAGGCTCCGAGGGAGGGCGGGAGAGATGGAGATCAGGGGAGAGAGGGTGGGTGGCTATGGACGATGAGTGTGTCGTGTGCCATGCCTTGGCCCATGGTTAATTGACCGCCGGCAGTAGTTGAGGGGCGCTGTGATGAGACGAGACGAGAAGAGACGGCACGGCAGCCGTCCGCTTCTCCGGCTCATCCGAAGATCAAACTCATAACCAAAGCAAAAGTGCAAGAAGAAAAGAAAGTCCATTCCCAGTCGCAAGACACCACGGCCAGCCGGCTGCGTTCCCATTGACACACAACGCCTCCAATGCCTCCTGTCCCGTGTCCCGTGTCCCGTGTCCCATGTTTCTGCGTCAAGCTCCATTCCCTTGCTGGAGCTGGCTTGCGCCGGCTTGCATGGCAACCATGGACAAGTACCGATGACCCGGATGTAATGGCGGGGTTGAGCTGAAGCATTGACCCAAACGGGCCCTGCTCCTCATCAATTGGGGCACACGACTGGCGAACCTGCTTCTTTCGGCATGCCAAGTTGGGTCATATAAATACAACCTAAATATACTGTATTCGTACAAGACCGAGACGAGCATGTTCGCTCTCTTCAAACAAATAAACCACACAGGCCTCGAGACCAGCGTCTGGTCTCTGTGTTGGTGTTGATTTTTACTTTGCCGTGGGCATTTGCATCCCTCCATCCGTCCGCCATCCATGGACCCATCCGTCGACCCATCCTCCCAAGACGCCCCCAAAAAGATCCCTCCCAACGAAAATTACCAAGCCAAGAACCCCAAAAAAGGGAACATGAGCCAAACAAGGGTATTATCAGAACAAGGCGAACAAGGCGCCAACCGAAACAGTGGAACAAGCAAGGGAAAAAAAAAATGAGCGTAAGGCTGTCAGAAAGAAGTTACCTCCGATCCATCCATCTCTCATACATCAATCGAAGGAAGAAGCAGAGACACTACTAGAAAAAGTATTCCCAATTTAGAAATAGTTGCCGCCAGGAACAGCCACGAAAATAGCCGTTATGATGCCGCCCAAAATCACCGACGCCAGCATGGCCTGGATGAAGATGGTGTCCTGGATCTGTCGCAGAGCAGGCTCCTGGATCCACACCTCGCGGTCAAAGACCTTGCGGACAATGTTGCGCTTCTCGTACTTGATAATCCAGGGCTCGTCCTCGTAGCTATTGCCCGATCCAAACGACTCGAAGCTGCGCTTGTCCAGGTTGACCAACTGCTCGCTGTCGACAAACAGCTCCCAAGGTCGAACGTGGCGGTGGTGCATGCCGTGCAGAACAACGCACATGCCCTTGTAAGCGGCAACGAGAGTGCTGATGCCCAGGACCAGCGCAATGGCAGAGAGGGCGCGATAGCCCCGTCCGGCCTTGCTGAGGGTAAGGATGATTCCCAAAACAAGGCCAATGACGATGGTGCCAACGCCCAGGGACCTAGCGAAGAAGACACGGGCAGGGTTTCCGTTGCAGATGGACCATCGCACAAAGTTAGGGTGAGCCTGGCGGCGAAGGGTCGAGTCGACAATCTTGAAAAGGCTTCGGAATGCGCTGGGGTGGGTAGTATGAGACAGGGCCATCAATGCGGCCTTTTGCTCGGGAGCTGACAGGTTAAGCTGTCGAGAAGCCCCATCCATGATGTAAGTCACAATGACTCGGTCGATTTCCTCGCGGAATGGCTGGATTGTGACTATGATGATGATCAGCTCCTAGTCTGGTGTACCAGGAAACCGGATTCGGCAATATTTTAGACTTACATGGTTGACGGACACCGGCAGCTTGGAAAGCTTCTCCAGCCTGATTCTGGTAGCTGGAGGCGTTGGTAGAGGGGGCTGCTTGGACGAAGTGTAAAGAGAGGCAGAATCGCCGTGGTTGCTCTGAGGGGGCGTGGAGAAGGGTTCGCGGCATCCACGACCCTGTCACCACCATGCTTCTCGAAGTCGGTTCCCTTGAAGAGCTCGGTTCCGCTAGGTTCCTTTCGGACCTTGTCGAGGTTGTCCTTTCGAATCTTGGCCACGGCTTCCTGGTGCATAGACTGGCTCCACTCGGGCGCGAGCTTGATGTCGATGGTGTCGGCCTCGTTGAAGCGCTGCTCGTAGTCCTTGTACCAGAGGTAGAACTGCAAGTTCTCGGCAGCGTGCTCAACATAGATGAGATAGGTCATGAAGTCGCGAACAGTCATTGGCTGAGGGATGAGTATCAGCATCGTCATTGACAACGTTACACTATTAGTCACGACTCACAGGACAAGTGCCACCGCTCATGATCTTGTCGAAAGCCAGAGACTCGGGGATACCAGCCGACTGGCCTGACTGGCCTGACTTGACGGAACCATCACTCTTCTCATTGTCAGAAAAGGACGAGGACTCGCTCTGGCTGCTGTTGCGCCAGGGCTCTTGGTCCATGTGCTTGGGACGGGTATAAGTGAGAGGGAGGAGCCCCATGATGTATAGACGCAAAGAAGAGAGCGCTGAGAAGGGATACTGAAAATATTGTATGCCAAAGAGAAACTATGGGGTTCTATCTGTTGAAAGAGGAAACATCGGAGACTGGATCCAAGAATGGAGGATGGGAAGGCCGATGGACTTAAATAACCGATTTGTGCACAAAGCCAACACAAAGCCAAGGGGAGAAAGAGAAAACCCCTGGACAAACCGTGTGGATTGTGGCTCCCTCCAGTACAACGAGGGCCAGGGGAGCAGGCAAATCCCGAGGCCAAGGCTCAAGACCCGAGACCCAAGACCCGAGACCCCAAGGCCCACGTACACTGCCAGTACCCATGATCTACCAGACGCACAACAACAGGATGGCAGGTGCCAGATGCCAGATGCTAGATGCTAGATGCCACTAGGCAAAGACGGCCCCAAATGCAAGGGGCAAAAGAAACTAGCAATAGTGGACCAGATACTCAAGTTGTCTTAGTCGGGAATCTTGGGGCGGAGGATGGTGTCTCAACCGGCTACGAAACTGCCACGGCGAAAACTGAAAATTGCCAGAGCACCCTGCGGAATGGAAGGGCAACGGAAAAGATAAAAATACCATCCAAGACGCCAAAAGAAGCACACGGTACTCGGTTGACTTATCAAGCAGGTACTACAGTACACGCAGCGGCCACACCCACCCATTGATGGCGGCTGAGTGTTGGCCCAGCGCTGTACCGCATGCCTCGCCGCCGGCATGTTCCTGTCGAGATATGTTGCCCGGCACTGGCCTGAGTTTTGCTCGCCTCCCACTAACATGTATTGGTTCTTGGCCGCAGAGCTATGTAATGCACGGTGATAGGGGCAAAAGCAAACAGAGGACCAGGCGAGCAATCAAGGGGCTTGCTTGAGTAAAAGCTCCTCCCGCCCGGGGACTAGCCCTCCATGTCGAATTGGCATCCCAGCTGCCCAGTTCTGGTTGCAGGCCGAACCCAGTCGATCGGACGCGGCGGGTCGACCAGGGCAGGGATCGAGCTGGCGCAGGCTTTTTTTCGCCTAGATCTTAGTGGCCGCCTGGATGCCGCCGGACGACTGGTCGATGGCCAGTGGGCAATCGAGCCGGACGGACAGTGTGGGCGACTAAGTAGCAGTTGGTGCAGCACTACTCCGTATGGTTGGTAACACGAAGGAGCTGCTGGTTTGGTGTGGCTTCTGCGCACCCACGGTAGACAACGCAAATTGGTCGGCCAGCCCAGACCAGTCCGGTTGGGTCAAGATTCCGCAACCCAGAGAAGGAAAAGAAATGATGGCTTTTTTCAGCTCTTCTCCCTTTTCCTACCTCCCATAAGCCAAACTCCATCCATTCCACTAGATGCCGGACCCTAGAGGCTGGGCTGACGCAGATGCAGCCCCTTCCGTCAATAAATTTTGACTTTGACGCGGCGAGACGCCTCCAGATGCCACGGCGATGCCACCTTGACGCCGCACAGTCGCCGATGAAGTCATAGGGCGCCCGTTTGAAGACAACGGGTATCTGCAAAGAAAAGATTTCGCGCCTTCAACGTTGTCGAGTCCGAAGCCTTCTCGATACGGAAGCCAGGCCGCGCAGCATCTCGCTCTAACACTTGCTCAGCGCTAGCGACGACACCAATATAGGTCTCACTACCAAACGACAAGTCTGTCGGCTTGCTTGGTGTGTATGTGCGGGTACGTGTGTGTGAGTCGCAAGTGTGCGTAATGTCATGTACGTATACGGTACATTCTCATGCATGGCACATTGTGGATGTGCTAACAATGCATGTCCAGCACACCGGCGCTGGTTCATCCAATAATTGACTGCTCGGTGTGCCTTGAATATACCCAAAGCTAGGTCATAATGTTTATCTTGCCCAAGTTCATAGCATGGCGATTTGTTGTGGGTTTCGATTATGGTTATGGCTGGCTGGTGGTCGTTGCATTGGACCTGGTCCTCAGGATACGAGGTTCCCTGCTCCATGTCCTTGTCCTTATGGTGCTCCCAAGTTCGGCAGTGGACGCGGCGTTGCGCATCTAATCTGCGCCGATCTGGGATCTTTGGTCGGTGGCTTAAAGGGATCGTCGGGATCGACGCTGCCCCGAGTGTAACGCCCTCGTGGCCCCAGGTGGGCCAGTCTAGCAGCATCAAAGCGTGGTGTCTCTGCCTCATGCCTCATGAAACGGTCGAGGAAGGGATGACGATGCCAATCACTCTCCCAAACCACGATGACGGTAAACTTGGGGCCCACGGCAGCACCCAACGCACCCCAACGGCAAACTTGTCTCGCAAGCACGTCTCCCCTGAGCTTGACACTGACAGCTTGACAGAACCACCACCTAGTTCAACCCCAGCAACAAAGCTGAAAAGCAAGAGCAACTCGGCGCCAATGGGCAACCTAGAGAAAAATGCCGGGCGGGCCAATAACCCCGATTAGCTTTATCGACGGCGGCCCAATCAGCTAGACCGGGGGCTGCTCCTGATCGACGCCCACATCTCATTTCGAATCGAGCATCGAGACCCTTCCTCTCCAGTCTCCACCGCGGTCACTGCCTCGCTGCCCCAGGCCTCCCACCAGGCGCTCAGTGTGATGGTGCCGCTAATTGGGGGCTGTCTCGCAATGCAATTTGCTTTTCCATGAGGGCAAGACGGGTTTCCTAGTGACAGGGGATCTTGGAAGAGGACAGCTTGGTGGAAGCACGACCTAGGGCGAAGGGATGTGTGGGTGAGTCGAGATCGATGGGGGAGCACTATTGGAAACTACCTGCCCCAGAGAGAGTGTGGCGGACGGGAGAAAGGATATGACAAATGACTGACGTAAAGCCTTGAACGCCAGGTGGCGCTCTCAAATGTGATTGTTACGCAACATTATCTACCTACCCTGGAGGAGTGACGAAAGCTCATTGCTTTTGTTCAGTTGAGGAACGCAGTTGAGGGACCAACCAGCGATCCGTGCGACCCCAATGGTGGTTGAGGTGAGTGCAATTGTAAATAGGCATATGGAAAATGTGGTAATTCGGATCTCACAATGATATGAATAGCATCACCCGAAATGGTATTTGTGATTCAGCATGTCTTGGTTTGCGACACATGCGGCTCCAACCTCGAGCAGTCTTTTTTCTCTTGGTGTCTGCTCTCAGGCAACCGCAACCGTTCGAGACTTCACTCTCAGACCTCAATTCTATCTAGCACAAAGTCTCACAAGTTGTACCAAGTTGACACTATAGAGGAGGCTAGGAATTATAACATGGCCTTATATATACTACTCGTATTCACATCCCACATATCCAGCATCTTTGACTTGCTTTACCTACGTGTAAAGCATGTGCATGAGACAAGCAGGCGCAGCGAGACATACAGTTGGGGCTTCCACGGGAACGTGCAGTGATGTTCCAGTGCTTGAACAAGACATGAATCAGACCAAACCACTTTTATACGACGACTGAGAAAAAGCAACACTGGATCGATGATATCATATATTGGAGCGTTTCCCAAAGTGCCCAATGTTCTCTTAATTTTCAGCAGCAACCGAATAGCAATGTATGTCAAGTCAAAACAACTGTTTATTGGCCAAAGCGAATTAAAACAGTTCTGACCTTTAGCCCCATTTTCTCAGATGCAGATAGATCTTATCGAAGTGACATCGCGATCGAAAAAGCTATGCGAGCCATAAGGAATGAGTGTCTGAGCAGAACTTTTGCCAACCACACCAACCACGCCGCCAACTTACTCTGAAGCAAGTGGCTTCTACGGGAACGTGTCGTATTGTTCTGGTGCTCGATCAAGACATGAGTCAAACCAGGCCACTAACTCACAGAAACGGGCAGAATGAAACAAAAAGCAACATTAGGCAGAGGTTTATCGCCAAATCGAACGACTTCTTGTCTCATGACGTTCAAGAGGATTATTCACGGCCAATCACGGTAAACACTACCGGTTCCCCTGTGGCCGGGCATGAACACTCCAAAATGGGAGGCTAGAGGTTCCCGCTGCGACCCGACCCTGCTCGCAAATGCCGAAGGAGGCAGGCAGGTTCCTTGTCAAGTACCGCTGGGAATTGCCGGGTTGGTGATTAAGGTGGGCACACACTCTCAAGCAAACCACCACAGAAGGGACCAGGAGCGGAGCTGGCCGAACACATCAACTCAATAGCCTGGCACCGCGTCGTCTAATTATCAGAACTTCCTCTTCGACATCGGGGGACCGTCGGGGTTTTTATCACTGGGCAGCTGCCATGCCGCTATCTTCCTCTTATCGCTTCAACCCCTCACTGTTCTCCAAGAGACCCCCACTTCGTGCTGCTCGTGGTTCGGCCGCGCAAGGCCCGGAATTGTCGTAGAATGACTGGCTCCGGTGCGTTGTTTTTCCAGAAGTGGGATTCAGTGCTGGGAAAATGATTCCAAATCGTACCAGGGTAGTGCGAACAGTAAGCCAAGCCAGATCTTGCTCGACAGGGTACCTCTCAACTGCACCTTGCCGTGAACCAGCAAAGTGCCCCGCCAAGCAAAGATCCCATGGGGGGTGCTGTTTTTGCCCAATTCTTTTTTTCTTTTTCGGTACCATACTTCGCCTCACATTGATATTCGGATTTGCGGTGATACGTTCTCGGCAATGGGGTTTCATTTTGCCTCTGTTGCGTCATGGGCGTTTGCTAATTAGTAAGGCTCAGGGATTTATCGTATGTTCTCGCTATGCCAATATTAATCGGATAGAAATGATTCCAAGCATGTAATTTAATCCCTTGCGATTGGAGCCCCTCTATCCTAATCCGTACACCCACCTGCGATACACGACTATCCGGCCCCATTCAACCTGAACCAGCCCCTCAGACCCGGATTCCCAACAACAATAACAACAACCGCGGACGGATCTTGGGCGTCCGTGAACACCTGATGAGCTCTCCGGCGCGTCTTACTATATGCAATGGCTACGGCAAAGGCCCCGAAAGCTGCTAGTTGCTGTAGATAATCTAATCAGATCCTGCAAACGTGACAAATCTTATCCCGAATAGTGCAAAACATGACAAGCAAACCGGCGCCTCACGCGCCCCTCCTCGGCGCCGACCCTGCAGCCGAGCCTCTTCCGTGACCAACCGACCGCACGCCGTCTATTGTGCCCATTGTCCCAAATGTTCGTCCTCATCTTGACAAACGTGCAAAGGGTCCGTCGTCGTCGCCGCCGGTGGGTGTGTGCTCCCCATCCGCAGCTGAGTCCCCCCCACCCGTCCACGGCACGAAACAGGCAATACAGCCCTCCAACGTGCACCCATCCGCCAACGTAGAACGCTCTCGAAGACGAGCCTGTCCCCTGGCACTTGGCGCTTCCTGCTCCGGCGCCACTTGCCCCCTTGGCTCGGCGTCCTCCAGAACCACGAGGCCCACCGCCGAACCTCGCAGCTCCGTGGCTCGGGGCGCCTATCAAGGTTGTCCTCGCCTTGGGCCCTCCTCAACCCGCCAGCATGATATGGACGTGAGCGAAAGCAATCGTCGTCGGTTCCACTTGGGACCCCCGAGTGGTTTCGCGTTCCGGCCAACACACCCCCCACCGTCCACTCCACGGAACTGACCTCATCGATCCCCCCTCTTGCGCCAATGATCCAATTGTTCCATGGACTTCTCTCCGCTGGATCCGATTGCTCTCCGACGGGGCCAGGGAGGGGCGCGGTTCTGGTGGGCGCGTAGTTCTATAAAAGAATATCTATGGGAAAGCACGCATTAAACTGCCCCTCTTTCCCGCCTGCTTCCCTATCTTCATCCTAAACTCTCCTCCAACATCAAACATTCACACAACACCACCACCACCACCACCACACACACACACACACACACACGTACACACATATCATTCAAAATGAGCGAGCTCAAGGCCGGAGACAACTTCCCGAGGGTGTTTGGTTCTCCTACATCCCTCCCACCCCTGAGATCGCCAAGTTCTCTCAGTGCGGTACCCCCCAGCCTTTCAACGCCAGTGAGGGTACGTTGCAAACCCCTTTTCCCTCTTCTCCTCAACCCCGCGTTCACCGCAACTTGGCTCGCCTCCCGCGACCGAGACGGAGGGTACTACTGCATTTGAAAATCGAATAGCTGCTAACAATTGCTCCTGCGTAACAGAGTTCAAGACTAAGAAGGTCGTCCTCGTCTCCATCCCCGGCGCTTTCACCCCCACCTGCTCTGGCTCCCACATTCCCTCCTACACCGAGCACATCGACGCCATCAAGGCCAAGGGCGTTGACCAGGTCATCGTTGTTGCCTTCAACGATCCCTTCGTCATGTCCGGCTGGGCCAAGGCCAACGGTGTCACCGACGACAAGATTGTGAGTTTCGCCCCCGCCCACGCAACGACACCTGCCCTACCTGTTTCTGTTCCTACGAGACGGGTGGACAGCAAAGTAATGGGAGCCTGAGAAAGACTAACAATTGGTATTACAGCTCTTCATGTCCGACAAGGACGCCAAGTTCTCCCGCAGCATCGGCTGGAACTTCGATGAGCGAACTGGCCGCTTCGCCATTATTGTCGACCACGGCAAGGTCCTCTACGCCTCCAAGGATGACCACCCCCAGAGCATTGAGACCTCCGGTGCCCTTGGTGTTCTGAAGCAGCTGTAAATGCTGTCTCGAAAGTCTCAAAATACAAATAGACTTAGATATGATAGATGACGATAGAAATTATTAAATGACACAGCCCCCTCGAAGGAGCATTTGAACACATTCAATTGTAATGCTATGATCATGGTGATTTACGTAAAGTACGTGAAGCGGGGCCTGATGGTTCGTGGTTGTTGGCGATTGGCAAGAGCGAGAGGAGAGCGGGCTCCCTGTTAGCCATAATGAAATATCATCATTCATACCCGAGCGAGAAAGCCCGAAATGCATCTCTTCCATGTCTGCTCTTCATAATGAATGATCCGTAAGTTCTAAGCGGGGAATGCTATGTAACCCGCCACCAAAACAAGGCACACCAGTAAATCGTCTTTTTGTCACTGCACACAAGGAGATATTCTGTTGTTTTTTGTCTTGACCATTGCACCGATATAGCATTTGCTTAACTATCAATGCACCCTATGGCATCCCATGCACCCGAGATTGTAGAAGAACCGGCCGGAGAAAGACACAAGAACCACGGACTCCACTCTCCCATTTTCTCATCAAGCCAGCAGTTTATCGGCTGGTAGGCTTGGGCTTGCTGGCAGCACCCTTAGCACCCTGCTTGCTGACCTGTCGGCCCTGGCCCTTGGCGGACGAGGCGGCGAGCTTGGCCTTCTCGGCCTTCTTGGCGGCGGCAGCAGCCTGCTTCTTCTCCTTGCTCTCCTTGATGGCGGCAGCTCGGGCAGCGGAGCGAGCCTCGGGGCGGATGTTTCGCTTCTCCTTGATCACATCGAGGGAAGCACCAACGATGGCACGCTGGGCCTTGACGGTGCGGCGGGTGCGCTTCTTGGCGACCTCCTGTTCCATTTGTCAGTCCTGTTCCTTTGTGCTGAGATATATAGGGACGCTGGCTGATGACCTCTCAAAGGGCCATTCAAGCACGGAAACGTCTCAAGTCATATCTTTCTTTTGTGTGTGATTCGTACCTCAGAGATACCCTTGCGGTGCTGGCGGCGGTAGAGGACAGTCCAGGCGATACGACGGGGGTTCTTGCGCTGGAGGAAGAGCGACTCCGACTTGCCGTTCTGGAATCGGAAGATCTTGCTGTCACCACGGACGTAGAGCTTACCCTACAATGACATGACCCGTTAGCCTTCCGTCGTGATAGTTATTTTCAACCCAAAGCCCAAGTGCGTGTTAATCCGCCGTGCGACAATAGGACATCGCCATGCCACAGTATCATTTTGTCGTCGACCGGATCGCACGAGCTGGGAACAGAAAGAGTAGAGCGCACCTTGCCAGGGTAGATTCTCTCGCCGGAGAAGGTGTCGTCGTAGGTTCGCATCTTGTCGCTGGGGTGCTGTTAAGGCGACAAGGTGGTTGTGTGGTGGACCGTGGATTGGCGATGGCAAAAGTTGAGGGTCGTGATACGGTCAATTTCTCGAATTGCAGCTGTGTGCCAACTGACTAAGCGATCTAGGGCAGGCGAAATTCAAAATTCCACTGGGTCAAATCACGTGGGTTCTCACATGGCCGCCCTGATTTGTGGTTCCGCCGTGCTCGGAGAATTCTCGGCTCTCCCCGGGGCAGTGTGTGGTGGCGCGACCACTTAACAATTATCGTCTCAAAGTGCGTTGGATCACTCTAAGGAGCCATGCGCGCACATTGGTCAATTCGACCTCACAATTGTACATTCTCATCAATAATATCCTATTTGTGGTACAATATTCTAGGCATGACTAAATGATGTCCCGTCCAAACCTCATCGCACGGGCAGTTTTGCAGCAATTCCAAAAACTTCCAACCAAAAGGAAACCATGCGTCCGTGACAATGGGTTTCATGAATGGGTTCCTCTAAGTGGGATCGTTGCGGAAAGGGATGGCATATTGACCTGTGTGGCATTGGCGTAAGGCTGCACTGTGATTCCTCCGTAGAAAAAGCTCTTTCTAAGCACGTACAGAACCGGCATGAAATGTCTGCCGGCCTCAAAAATACCCGAATCCAATGGAGTGGGAATCCATGACTGGCATGCCGAGATCCTGGCCATCAGGACTTTCAACAGGTTCTTGTTGGATGAGTGCCACAACCTACTTCGAGATGGAGCCGAGTCTGGCATCTTAAGAAGGACGCAAGTGGGCAAACCTAACGGGGTCGAAGGGCATGCCAAGCCCTTCCAAATCAGAGACGATGTAAAACTCCATATGTATTGCTCGGAAGCCCCTTGTAGGTCATCTCATTGAAACAAACGGCATGAGGTATCAGGGCTAATCAAGACCAGGTGGTGATGCTAGCATGGAACTCACCATGGCTGCTCAAGACGATGCCTCTCCATGGAAAGCCCCAGTATCCGAATCAACAGATGCTAGGCTTAACACCGAACCTTCACTTCCGGGGCGAGCCTATTTCTCTCAGCTAGGAATTGTACGGAGAAAGCCTGCGCGGGGAGATGCACCGCCGACATTATCCAAGTCTTGCTCAGACAAGATTGCTCTGAAGCAGTGCACTTCTCTCCTCTCATCCCTTACGTCACTCTTCATCGACCCTAGGAACGCGTATATACACAGTCTCATCCTACCAGAATCCCAATATTCGTCGACGGCATGCCGACGTGCCTTTTCAGCCGAGGGCAGAATGAAGCCCGTGGTGGGGCGACAATGGCCTGGGGGCTACGCCTTCACTGAATTCATGGCAGAAACTACGGATTTGGAATTTGAATACTCAAAAAGGATAGTGCAGGCTCGCTCGGATAAGATTTCGGCGAGCAACCTTGCCACGGCGTGGTCACAGTCTGGAATAGAGGAAACAATTCTAGGAGGTGTCTTGCAAGGTAGAAAGCCATTCATCACAAAAGGAGCGAGTCGAATGTCCAGGAGGGGGATGTGGGAGGCGGCGAGGGATCTCGCCGACGGCCTCAGTGATCGGCACTCTACTTTGACTCAACATCTAAGATCCGGCACATATCGAGGCATTAAGACCGGGGCAATGCTGAACGACAGGAGGCAGGTCAAGGACGATACTCGACAGGCGGCGCTGGCTGGATGGATCAAGAATGATGGGGGCTCTAACTTTGGGATATGAGAGCATGGCAATCATTGACATCATTAGAGATTGGTATTTCTCCCGATGTAAGTCGTATTTTTTCTTTCTTGTACAGATCAATCAACCTCAGCCAGCCCGAATAGTGTCGCCGTTTCACCACGACATTCTCGCCAGCCGTGACCTTTTGCGTACCAATTCCAGTTCACCATTGGAAAACCATGGGAATCATGAGCACGACCTTTCCTCTCAGATTCCGGGGAATAACTCCGCCTATAGGAACTAGACAGCCTCTGGAGCTGAACAAGGCCTACGTTTTCACCGCCCTTCCGCCCTAGATGGCGTGGAGCAAGTTTACTCGACCTTGCTCTCGAAGTTCTCGCCCTCAACAAGGTCGGGGATGTCGTCCTCGTCCTCGCCCTTCTCGGCCTTCTGCATGTTCTGGTAGCTCTCGGCGAGCTTGCGGAGGGAGGCCAGGGAGTCGGGGCCAAGCTGGTTAAGGATGCCGGGGACGAGCTCGGTAAGCTCCTTGTCCTCACCGTTGCCGTAGATGGCGAAGGTGTTGGCGGGGACGGCGGCGTGGACTGTTGTGGCGGGGCGCGACATGTTAGTATAAATGTGGGAAAACACCAACAACCCCTCATCGCGGCACACGACAGTGGATGACTAACCCTTGGGGGCAGCGAAGTGGATAACGTTGCCGTCGGACTTGAACATGTTGACCTCCTCAATGGCCTGGATGGGCTGGGTGTTCAGCTTCTTGAGGGCGGCCTGGAGCTTCTTGTCGTCGGCGCCGGAGCGGGCGGGCGCACGCTTGACCTTGCGTCGGGGAGTACCCTTTCCACTAAGATGGCATTTTGGTTAGCTGCGGGATTCGGAGGTCGCGGGCCTTTGGGCCTTGGAAATGATGGCAAACATACCCTATATCACAGAGTTAGTAAAAATGACGAGCTTTCGAAAGCGTACAAGATGTAAAATTCCACGTACCGATTCGGGCACCCTGGCCGAGCTTCTTGAGGCGCTCCTGAATGTCCGACATTATGGGCTGTATGGGAGAGGGTTCGGTTGCGGGGAATCCGAGACTCAAACAAACTACGGATAGGGCTCGTTAGCGGACGGCGATTCGGACGGTGAAAACGCGAAATATCGAGTTGGACGGGTTGGGAGAATCGGTGAGATGCAGGACAGGCGACGTACCGGTGATGTAGGCGTAGTTAACGAGCTGTTGTCGCCGACGGCTTGGATCTGTGGTGATGGATTGTGGTAGATTTTGTGCGTGCCAAGAGTTTTCGCCTGTGGAACTACCATTTCGCCGAGGGGGCGCCACCACCCTCACTCAGTCTTGCTCTTGCGCCATGGGTGCGGCCACGCTCGTGGGGTAGCGACGCACCGACCAGAGCCGGCAAAAGCTGTGGACGGACCCCACCCAAAGCTTGCGCCAATGAGTACAAGTGATTGCTCAACCGTTCTTTGCTGAGGTGGTAAGGCATTATCATTGCATTTAATTGGCGATTAGTCTGTAAAGTTCGCGGTGCCAGTTTGCGCTCTTCCCTGATTGCCGTCATCAATTGCTTTGCCGGGGGCTCAGTTCATTGCCTCAATCATCGTCTGTCAACTTGCCGGGAGGTCAGTCAAGCCCTAAGTCACTCTCCATGCATCTGAAGTACAGCATGGACATGGCCCTCAACTGAGCTCATCAACCTAGACGTTGGGACAAAGGCTCCATTCAATATCAATGCATAGCCGTAGTACTGTGTTTCATGTCAAGTCGAGTCGAGAAATGTTCATTATATGCCTTCCCGCCACCCCCGGAAAACTCCAAATGCGTGCCAGTCCGCTCAGCCTAGGGGACTTCCACTCCTATCCCACCATGGTATCTGTACATGCCGAGGCTTTGACTGCAGATCATCAATAGTCATACAAGCTTATTTGGTGCAATTTGACACATCGCGCCTTCATTTGGCCTCCAGGCCAGCCTCTCGCCTCATCTCTTCACGTCGGGTGTCGGTCTCCTTCTTTGATGCTTTGGCGGCAGCTAACTCCGCATTCCTCCTTCGCTCCTCCTCCTCCTTGACAACGATCCAGACTATTCAAATGTCAGTATTTTCTTGAGAGCTCAGCCTTCGGGTTCACGCACTCGGCTTGTCCGACTTGGAGTATTCCTTCAATCTTGTAACGAAATCGTTGAACTCTTGTTGTCGCTCCTCCTTGCCCTCTAGACTCTTCTTCTGGAGCTCAGGGTTGTATCTCGATCGCAATTCCTCTTCGGTAGGAGTCAACCACATGGTAAATGCCGGTCCACCGACGGCCATCAAGGTTCCTCTATATTCTACGGTCAGCTTTTCCTGTTTTTCCGTCTTCAGAAGTGATTGCCATTGTGCTTCGCGTACCCAAAGATGACCTTGGTCCATAACCACCAATTCGTGGGCTTCTTTGCCGCCATTTTGGCCGATGTGTATACCCGGGGATTCCGTCTTGACAAGGGACTTGGGGTGAGACTCGGTCGAAAGCTGATCGCGGACTCACGGTGACTTCTTTCAATGACGATTTTCGCGATTCAATACCGGTCATTGATTGGGCAGAATTTATTGTTGGCTAGACCATATATGGAAGGCGGTGAGATGCGGCTGGAGGCTTAATCCGGGCCGTCCAGGGTGAACGAAAGAGAGCTGTGTAATGAACAATACATCTACACCCCTTCTAAATAATTATATTCATTACGGGAGATATCCTATGACATATCAACAGCCGGAAATACCCCCCCTCCCCCCTTTTCTCTTTTGGCTGCCCGTATATTCTGACTGGTGTGTATTTCTTTATTGAACCGTGTAGTGTCAACCTCAACTGCAGAGAAATGTAATAGAATCGGGCTGTAGGAAACATAATCAACCTCTTGCATCGACAATCCTCCTCGTGATTGATGTCCTACTTTGTTTCATTTTTGGAAATATGGCCAATCATATAAGCTGATCTGCCCTAGTAAGCACAACAATCCTGACATGTAGGCTGTAGGACGAGGAATTGAGAGAAGGGAATCAACGAGAGCAGATGAAAGGGGACCTGGGATCTGATATAATCAATAAAAATGGTTACTGCAGTGTAAATTGAAACAGAATTCTGAATGTTAGACACGGAGACCGAAAAATATGGTCTTGGAAATAGGTGGAATAGTGTTGAGATGAAGTTTGGGTTTGCAATGAATCGAAGATTTCTCCGGGGATTGCTCGTTTCTGGTCGAATGAGGATGCGAATATTTGTCTTTTGTTTATTAAAACTACACATTCTCGAATTTTAGAAAATATTTCTTAATCTCAGTCATTCTACCCATAACCTCAACCAACAACAACAAGTCCAATTTTCACATCCTTGTGTATGGAGCTTGTTTTCCACTCAAGAGAGTTATGAGATATACGACAATTACAAGTCAATATACGGTTATGATTCTCGTTCTACGTCTTTACCCTGACTGTCGGCACGGACTGTTGGCATGGTGGCCCCAATTTCATCTTGGGAGAGAGATGCATATGTCGTAGAAAACTTGTAGGTCAACAATTTAAACTCTAATCAAGAGACGGGAATGATCCTCATCAAACCTACATCCATTTTTTTTAGTTCAAGACTAATATCCCGTTGAACGTTGTTGTCATGGTAACTTGACAACCACATTGTGCAAACTTCACAGTCAATTGTCTCAGTAATTCTAAAATTCAGACCGAGTGTGGTTCATTACCTCTTTATTGTAAATGCAAATAATGTACTAACTTAATATTTCGATGTTTCCTCGGCAAACATCATGCTTAGATTGATTACGGTTTTGACCGTGAAAGACTCGGCAAACTGAAGATGGTTTCTGTTCGCCACCCAGTGAAGAAAGATACCATGAAGGAACATCTAAGTTTGTAGTAGCCAAGCAAGCAGCCACGTGGTAAGGAGGCCTTATTTTCCTGTGACGGAAATCCTTGTCAGGGTATCGGGGACCAGAAACTGGTAAATATTTCGTGCGATGAAATTAACGGCATACACAAACCACTAAGTATTATACACTGTAACTATTGATGGTGAATGATGTGAGGACTTGGTCTTATATACGCCTATCATGTATCGAAAATAGAGTTGTAGAGAGTATTGGGGCCATGGTTGTAACGACCACCTAGTGTTTGCTAGTTGGGTACTGTGCCATCTTGGGATGTACCTCAAGGATGCTCCTTTCGATGAAATTCACTACTATACGTAACGTATCTAGCCCATTTCTGAGCACATTATCTCAGCAAATACATAGCTCATTGTCTATCAATGCATCTCCAGCAACGTCCTGGCACAAACAATACTCTCTGACAACCGGGTCGTCTATTGAGATTCTGGCATGATTTGGCGTAGCAGTGTCTGGGGATCAATCAGAAGCATTCGGGCGAATGGTTTAGTGGTATAATACTCCCTTAGCATAATTCGTTGTACGAAAATCTGGGAGTGGTCCAGGGTTCGATTCCCTGTTCGTCCATCGCAGGTGGTTTAAATCCATCAAATGCCCCACCTTTTTGCCAAATTATCTTTTTGCACTTTCCAATAGGTGCCGGGGTAAGTTGACATAGCGTCAATTCCATGTTGGAATGTCATCCGTAGGATAGTTGAGTACCAGGGGGGACATGGATAAAATCTCTCTCGGGTAAGGTAAATTAGACTATGTACAGAATCCAGCAAGCAGCCTCCAGTGGACCACTCGGATGCATTATTTACCATCCACTTCTAAACTCAGAGGTTTGCTAAAATGTCAAATGTAATTTAAAGACCCTGAATCTCCGCACTATTGCCTTACTTGAGATGGAATAGTTCAGGACAATGTTGGTATCTGTCCGTTAGGCCGTCCTAATGATACCCTCATCATCAACAGCGGTAGACAAAGGAAGGCACAATAGTAGACTGGAGAAAACCAACACCTTTGACCGCGAAACGGAAATTTCGACTAGCACTTTTAGGTTGCTTTCCAGATGGATTACTTTATGATATATTTTCCGACAAATGCAATTGCATCGCTCTTCAACAAACAAACACCTTATTCTACTCCTAGATGAATTGCAACCCTACTAAGCGTAGACTAGTTCACTCTTGCGATTCGGCTGAGCTCCATCAAAAGTCTGGAACAGGACAATCGCTCCTAACGCTCTGTTCTAATTCGTCAATGCATTCGAGCCAGCTGCGTCATAGTTTGACATTGATTAGCCAAAGTCTCTGGAACAAAAGAACCGACAACTGCGGACTTAACGGAGCAATTGCAGGCTGGCAACGGATCGGATCAACAGATAACATCGTGGCCAATCAGCACCTCCACTTGATGATGTGCAGAAGAGGTGGCGGCTGGATCTTGCACAATTGGGCTTGGCTGGCTGCAGGTACAAAAAGTACGGCATTCTTACAGTGCGGCGACGAAGGCGCTTTGACATCCACCGAGGGTCGCATACATATGGCCGAGGCCACACGGGTTACAGATGGCGGCTGTAACGTGCCGTGCCCAGACGAGACAAGACGATACGCAGGCAGCCAAGCGCCGAAGGATGGCAGCTCAGCGTGGCGTCGGCCGTGTTTCAATGTCGATGGACTGGACGAGAGGCCATCGGCCAGCACATGCGGTTCGGTCACTTCGGTGGCAAAAAGGACCGTCTTCCTGAACGAGACACTGCACGGGCTCTGACTGGCTGGCACGCATGTCAGCACAACAAGCCGGTGGACGTATGGTGTCTCAGAACCGGCCCTGTCCCGCTGGACATGGTGGTGATGATGCTCAGGATGACTGGCCAGACTAGGCAGATACAATGACCTTCTGTTAGACCCGCATAGGCAACCGGTTGATGTCATTGTGTCCTTTGTACGCAGGCCTCAAAGCCTTATTATTTTCTTTTCTCTAGCATCGACGTTACTGGTAGAGTTAAAGTTCCATCTGGGACAAGGGATGAGGCCTCAGCCTCAATCGACATTGCACCTTGAACGAGCTAATCTAAACTAGTATTGCGCATGATCTCATTCGCAGTGTCTCTGGCGGAGCGCCGAATAAATGAAAGGTTTGCGCGTCTGGGAAGATCGCTAGCTCCTGGACCAGTTCGCGACGCCCGGGGGCCGCTGCCGAGCCCGTTCATCGTCGATCCAAGGGTGGTGGGTTTTCTTGGCTGCGTCCACCGCAGGCGAAGGATGAAGATGTTATGCCATTGAAAATAAAGCAGGCTGGGGCCCGTGAGCCCCTGGATGAGGAGTAGGGCTTAACTCAAGACGGGAGGATGAGATAGGTACACAGGCAAGATACGTAAGTGTACCTATGCATACCTACCTCCTACTCCGTACACATGGCAGAAGGATCTTGTCCCTTCCTCTGTTTCGTTTCGACTTCGGTAGCCGGCGTTCGCTTTCCTTCCCTTCTGCCCCTTCAATGATGGCTCGAGAGTTACATTGTTTCGCATCTTCATCCCTGAGCGTTGATGACGGGGAGAGGACGAGACGGATCAACAGAGTTGAGTGGCCAATCAATTTGACGAATCTGGACGGAGGGCGATCCTGATACACGGCAATGCTTTGTCTGGCACAGCCGGCCCCGACATGCCCCAAGAAGTGACAGGGTAGCGCAAGGGCAGTTTGTGCTTGTGCATTGAATTTTCCCTTGGACTTTGGGGGACTTTGGGGATTTGGGGATTTGGACAAAACAAAACCAAACAGCTGTCCCGGCACAAAATCGTCCCGAGCGCGATCCTGGAGGTATAGCATACACTACTACTGTATTACCTGTACCTACATGAGGTGTCCATGCAGAGTAAGCTGGCAGCTGTTGGGGACGCAGGTTACGATGCGATGCGGTGCGGTGCGTGTTCCATCCTCCATCCTAGCTCCGAGCCCCGAGCCGTAAGAGACCCCTGCATTGAGAGAGTGAACCTCGAGCTCCATAGTCGTTCAAGCCGCCCATTCTCTGGCTCTGGTTTCTTTGATGGAAAAAGAGCACCCCGCCCGGTCGAGCCACGGCCCTTTTCAGCGAGCATGCGTGCGTACGTGCTGGCGTCAAAATGCCCAGTCAAGGGGCGATCTCTCGCACCGTCGAACAGGGCCAAGCCGGCAGCGGCGTAACGCCCTGTCATTGGGGCCACTGGAATGGGGCAAGGCGACCAGGGGACCAGAATGAGGGAGGGGCCAGCGCTGTCCAAGCACTAACTCTCCGGACCGCGTAAAGACGAATTTTCCCCTTCCTTTCTTTTTGGGTGGCTTGTCAAGGCTGTGGGTGTGAGGCACATGGTGTGTCATGGGCGCTGTCGAGGTTGGACCAGCCAGGCCTTGTTCGAGGTCACGCTGCCAATGTCGTGTCCCGCCGTACGAGGCAGGTGAAGAACGCAGCTCGAAGCAGCCTAGTGACACACCAGCACACACACAACATAATTTCCATGACTTGAAGTAATCTGGAGGCTCCTCTTGGGCATGGTGCAATTTTTGCTCGCGCGTGGCCACCTCCCTCGCCATCGCTATCGCTTTCGCCCTCGCCCCTCGCTGGGCCTCGTTGCCTGACCTGGCCCTCTCAATGTCGGATCTTGGCGGGGGGATGTCCCGGAGTGGAGGGAGGGAGAAAAAACGGCCCCCCTGGGAGCCCTGGAGGCTGGGCCACCCCAGACGGTCGCAGCGGAGGGCTTCTAGGCTAAGGCAAGGTGCCTCCACTAAGATGGTGGGGGATGGGAAGACGCAGGATTGTATCAACACAGCCAGCGCACAAAGATCCCGTCACCTTATGGCAGGGGGAAATAAACAAAAATAAATGAATAACGAGGTAGAACGTCAACAAGCCAAGGGGAAAGAAGGGACGGGAACGGAAGGTGTATGGCCTCTAAATCATGTAAACTTAATTTCACAGAAATTAGAATATTCTCTAAAAAGGCGATGGCGTCCAAAAGTTGAACCTCATGTCCACGGGTCTTGTCTCGTGTGTCTTGCCCCTGGAGGAGGCTTTATGGGGGGCTTGGTCTGGAAAACTTTAGTGGCAAGTGGGTTGCTTTAAACGCAAGGAATTACCCATCAACGCTAACCTCTGCAAGCCGTCGGCGGGTTGCATCCATTTTCTCCAGTGGAGTGGCTTACCGGCCTTGGCACTTGCAGTGGAAGCCCTGGTAAATGAGGACGGGAACCTTGCTCGACAGATCAGGGCGGCCAGGGTCTCGGTCTAAGAATAACGGTCGCAGGCCCTGCCGCTGTTGGGGTTTCCGGCTGAACACGCAAAGAGAAGAAGGAAAAGGAAAACAAAAAGGAAAAAGAATGAGAAGACGAGAAGAAGAAAAAAAAAAAAAAGAAAGATCACAAGAATCTGCAAGGCACATCATTCCTCTACACACCCAGCTGTACACGTGCAGTCAATGTATCGCGTAGAATTCACCATGGTACGGCTCGCACCGCTGGGTACCTTACATCGGGAGGCAAATGTATACGGCACTGTACCTTGCCTTAGCGAGCTCTGGACAACTCCACATCCAGTCGCAACACTCAAGACGACATCCACCAGTTACCAGGTGGCGGGCGGGGGGGGCAAGGTACTGACGGATTGAAGGTCGTCTCACACTCTCTCACACTTGGCCGCTTGGTCGCGCGCTCTCGCTCTCACACTCACTCACTCTCTCACACACGCTGGGCGGGCACCGACTGGACTGGCCTGGACTGCACGCATCGGGCACTAGGCGCTGGGGGACCTTGACTCGATCCAATTCCGTCCACTCTTCAAACCCTCTCGGAGACGCCCAACATAAAGGGAATTCCTGTCCGTTCCCGCTCCCGTCCTCCCCGTCCCCCGTTCCCCGTTCCCATTTCTCCCTTTTCTTCCCAAACCTACCAACCTGCCTGGACGGTTCCGGTTCAGAGTACGCGTTCGTTTTTTGCCTTGTCCTTCTTCAGCGAGCGCCCACCGTGCACCTACACGCACGCTCACTCCATTGTCCAACAAATCGTCCAAGGGCAAGCAAGCAAACCAAGTCTTGGCCCACCACCACCTGCCGCTCGTGTTGTAATTTCTGCCCGTTATACCTATACCTACCTATACCTACCTACCTACGCCTACCTAGGTAGGTACCTATTCTTATTTCTTCCCTTTATTTCGGCCACGTCCTCCTTCGCCCTCGTATACCTATCCATCCGCCTCGTTTCCATAGGTACGCGCATCTGACATACGACCTTGGAGCGATTCTTTCATTACGGCTGGGTTCGTCGTCCTTCTTCGTCAGCCATTTGCTCAGGTCACCAGCCTGCCTCACTTGGTTGTCTGTCCATCGCTTCCCGCCCACACACCGTCGCACCATAGCGGCTCCCTCGCTCCCACGCACTCGCCAACGGCGGCGCAACTCGCACCTCGCAGGAACTAGGGTCACGCGCACCCCGGCTTTTCGCTTTTCAACATCACCTTGCACTGCGCTCGGCGATCCTCAGCTGTCACCCACTTGAATCTCTTGCAGTAGCACCACCCGACCCTAATCGCCGATCCCTCCTCTTCCGAAACGTTGTGGCCCCGGGACTGCAGCAACGCTGCGGCAATGCGACTGTAGCCCAGCCCAGCCCTACACTGGAGCGCCCTACCAACAACCACTTCCCGCGGGATTCGGGTTCTGCCAGCGCCCACTCTCCCCCGGTTCTTGCAACGACTGCCTGATTTATCGAGCAACCTCTAAAAGATCCCGAATCGAGCTTCGACTTCCTTCTGCGATTTCTCCCGACCCGTAGCCATGGCCGCGTACGATGGAGGCTACGGCGGCCACGGCGGACAGCCAGGCTATTACGGCGGTCCCACCCCTCAGAGAGCCCCGCAGCAGTACAATAACGCACCACCACAGCAATATGGTGCGCCGCAACAGTATGACGACTATCAGAACGGTCGCGGCTATGACGAGTACAACGGAGGCTACGGACTGGATCAGGGAGGACAGTACCAGGACCCCAACTACGGACGAGGCCCTCCTCAGGATCCATACGGACCTGGCCCCGGGCGCGGAGGACGTCCTATGCCTGGAGGCCGTGGAGGGCCGATTCCTCGCCCGCAGACTGCCGATCCGCACCGTCGAGCTCCCCCGCCACGAGGTACCACTCCGGGTCCTCCACGGGGCATGCCCAACGGTGCTGGAGGGCGAGGAGGAATGCGCCCCGGCCCGTATGGCGCGCATTCAGACCCAGCAGGTGAGTTTGGAGCCCCTTCTTTTTCAATATGTTTGATTATTCACAGAAATTCCAAACAGGCCGCCAGCCCCAGATGAACAATCCCCCAATGAGCCCTCGAGATGGAAACTTTAGCGGAAATTACCCGCCGTTCCCAGGACAAGGCAGACGACCAGATGTGGACCGAGAGCAACAAATGGTGGATCAGATGGGCGGAATGGATCTGAACCGTGGACCAAGGATGATGGAGGGAAGAGCTAGCTCCGACAGCCAGCGGCCGATGAATGGGGGACGAGGGCCTCCTCCTCGGGCCTATGCTCCTCAGGGATATCCGGATCAACGACGGGGGCCTCCTCAAGGCCAAGATCCCGGCTATGGCGCTCAAGGTGGCTATGGAGACTATGATGATGGATATGGCGGACCTGGCGGACAAGGACCCCCAAGAGGTGGATTTGGCCCCCCTGCTAGAAGCCAAACAATGCCCATCGAAGACACCGGCTCAAGAAACCACATGCCGCAGCCTCCTCAACGAATGGGCACGATGCCTGTCAATGGCCCTGCTGGTCGGGGCATGCCACCGCAACGTCCTTCAACTGCCGCTGGACACCGACCTCCCCCACAGCGAACATACCCATCTGAGCCCCAAGGGCCCCCAATGAACCAATATCCGGGCGAGTATGAGAATGGTCATGGACACCGCAAGCAGTCGACTGCCTCTTATGATGACGTTTACGACTCCTATTTTGATAATCAGCGCAACAGCAACCAAGACTATGGATCGAACCGGCCGCAAGATCGAGGTAGTATTCCCGATTTTGATGCAATGCCCGCGAATGGTTCGCGAAATTCGTTTGAGCAGACAATGCGTCCCGCCCAGGAGCAACCGCAGCCAGGAGCCCATCAGACGGCACAGCTCTACCACGCCAAATCTCAACCCGACCTTCGGCAGCCACAGTCGGCTGTGTTTGAGATGGCCAATGATGCACCTGCTGTCCCCCCTCTGCCCCCCATGAATGGATATCAGCAAGGCTATGACCAAGGTTATGGACCTGGAGGATATGATCAAGGACGACGACCAAGTGCGCCTGCTAGTACCCATCCTGGTCCGTCATCAACACCAGCTCCGATGCGGGGAGGACAGCAGGGTCGGAATCCAGACGGCCTGCCGTCTCACCCAACCCCCGTGCGACCCGGCTTGATGGCAAACTCAATGGTCAATCTGAATGACAAGCCGCCTCCAGTGCGCAACTACGGAGGTGTCTCAACCCCAGCTCCTCAACAACCCCCACAGCCTCGGCAGCAACCTCCTCCTCAGCAACAGCAACCGCCCGCGCAACAAAATCGCCAGCCTAGCCCACCTCGGCAACCTGCTCAGGATGAGCCTCCTGTATCGATGCAAGAGCTGGAGCAACTGAGAATGGCCATCAAGGCCAACCCTAGCGACCAGAACTCTGCTCTCAGGTTGGCCAAGAAGTTGCTCGAAGCCACTGATGTTCTCGCTCCGAAGCTTCCGGATCCCAGGCAACGAACAAAGGCCCGCGAACGATACTTGATCGATTGTCAGAAGATTCTGAAGAAACTCTCTAATGCCCAGAACCAGGACGCCATGTTCCTTATGGCAGACTGCCTCGGCAGGGGCCTTTTCAGCCATGAACCCGATCAAAAGGAGGCATTCACTCTCTACCAGTCTGCGGCCAAGCTTGGACACCCGGCGGCGGCGTACAGAACGGCTGTGTGCTGCGAGATTGGACATGAAGAAGGCGGCGGCACTCGCAGGGATCCGTTGAAGGCGATTCAGTGGTACAAGCGATCAGCAACACTGGGAGACCCTCCGGCGATGTACAAGGTTGGCATGATCTTGCTCAAGGGTCTGCTAGGTCAACCCAAGAATCCCCGAGAGGCTGTCGGATGGCTGAAGAGGGCGGCGGAAAGAGCTGATGCAGAGAACCCACACGCCCTGCACGAACTAGGTTTGCTGTATGAATCTGCGCAACCCAACGATGTAATTGTTCGAGACGAAACGTACGCTTTAAACCTGTTCTTGCAAGCTGCAGAGTTGGGTTATAAGTTCTCACAATACCGACTGGGATGTTCCTACGAGTATGGCTTGATGGGTTGTCCGATCGATCCTCGGCAGTCCATCATGTGGTATTCGCGAGCCGCGACCCAGGAAGAGCACCAAGCTGAATTGGCCTTGAGTGGATGGTACCTGACCGGTAGTGAAGGTGTCCTGAACCAGAGCGACACCGAGGCGTACCTGTGGGCTCGTAAAGCTGCTATGGCAGGCCTTGCCAAGGCCGAGTACGCCATGGGCTACTTCACCGAGGTGGGCATTGGTGTCACAGCGAACTTGGAGGATGCCAAGCGCTGGTACTGGCGCGCTGCTGGTAAGTAACATCTGTTCGATAAGCAAAGGTTTGCATAGCACGTAGAGTGAAGCTGACACACCCACCAGCCCAGGACTTCCCCAAAGCTCGTGAGCGATTGGAGGATCTCAAACGCTCTGGAAAGAGCGGCCAGAGGCAGCGAGAGCGCATCTCGCGAAGCAAGATCGAGAGGCAGCAAGAAGGTGACTGCACCATTATGTGATTTTGCCCATGACTACATGGCCGAAGTCCGCACCATGTCTCGATGATAACACAAACCGACGAATGAATGAGGGGATGACGAGGCAAACGCGGGGGGGATGACGACGGCTGCCATGAGATACCACTACACGTAAGTGCGACAGTGCGACGCACCTGGGACAAGGAAACCGCAAAAGGGCGGCCCATGTTTGAGTATTTGGAGTATTAAAAAGCAGATATATGGGCGAAAGGCATCGTTGGAGGGGCGTTGGATTTCTGGCGTACTTGATCTGGGCATACTACCACTTTTTTTCTCTTCCATTTGGGTCAAGCAAGAATTGGTTGGTTAAAAGTTCAAGTAACCACCGGCTTGGAATGAAGTGGTGTGACCAGGAGTGTGTGGGGTATTTGGAGAGGCGATGTCGATAGTTGTTGTCTTAATAAACACAAAGCTTATAACAATGTTTATTATTGTCGAAATGCCGTGAGAGGATGTGCTTGACTTATTAGCAAGATGTAGAACGAAGAAGAGGTGTGCGACGGAGAAAAGCAAGTGCCGAAGGTTTGTTCACGGAATGAATGCACGAGGTGACGTACGAAAGGAGGGGCTACGCTATTATGAGGAGATACACAAAACTGGGAGTTGAGGCTTTGCTCGTATTCATCTAAGCCGAAAGGTGTGACGAAAAATTGGCCATGGAGGGACATTCGGCTATGCACACTGCTCGTCATGCCATGAGATGACGTCGTCTGTCGCGTGCATGGTTGGGACACAAGCGAATAAAACATGCTGCGCAGCTTCAACTCAAACAATGAGCCAACTTTTCCGAAAGCTGTGTTATACGTGGGGATATATATATATTTATATGTACATAGATTGTGCTACAACTTAATTGGCCTGCCTTTATCCGAGCCAAAGGCAATTGTCAGATAGACTGCGTGATGGCATTATTTACCAAACAATCCTCCGAATCCAGAGGAAACTCCACCACCACCCCCTCCACGGCCACCATGCCTCCTTCCCTCATTGCGAATCCACTCAACGAGAAATTCACGATCGGCCATCTTCCTAGCATCAGCAATCTTGGTGGCGGTCTGGGCCTCGCCGCCGTCGAAGCTGAGCAGGGTGGGGATAGAGGTGATCATGTAGTCGAGGGCCAGGTTCGGGCTGCCGGACATGATATCCGGTGAGTCAAACTCGACAGTGGCAAAGGCAACGCCTCCCTCCTCCTCGCCAACGCCGGACTCGATCAAGGAGCGCAGCATCGGAGAGACTACACGGCAGGTGGAGCACCAAGAGGCGGTCCAGAAAGTGAGAAGCGGTGTGCGAGAGGAGGAAGAGAGGGAGAGGTAGGTTGTGAAGGAGTCAGGGTTGCGGATGCTGTGAGGGTGTTGGTGATTAGTATATTCAACGGCGGTTGATACGCGAGTGTGCAGACGAGATCAACAAGGTGGCAAAAGTTGACAAGGGATGAGATAAAGACGCATGCACGTAATTATGTGATAATAAAGTAGGGAGGTCGAACAAGCAATATGATGTAATGGCCACTGCAAGCAGAGGCACATGCTTGTCCATGTGATGGGTGGAGAAACTCACGGCGCGTATATCTGATTCTTAGCTCGTCGCGGCTCTGACGTGGAAATAAAGGCTCGAGAAGCAGCTCCAGCTCCAGCGCCCGCGCCCACAGCACGAGGCATCCGAGCGGGTACCCCAATTGGCTTGCGGAACAAGGGTATTAGCCCGGAGCGGAGGGCGGGAGCGAGTTGCATTGTGGGAATGGAAGGGGACCTAAAAACTGTGTTGAGGCTGAGAGGCCTGCATGTCGAAAAAAAGCCAGACCTGGATGCTTCACTGACGAGCTCTCTTGTCGGTTAAACTTGGCTGATGTAATCGCTAGCCTCCGTCATCCACTCTTCTGGTAGATGTCAGCCGCTGAAGACTACCACGAGGTGCCCCAGGTGCAGCACCAGCGCGTCATGGTGCCTCTGTAGCGCGGCGGTTGCAGCGGCTTACAGGGGGGCACTTGGAGGGATGGTTCGGGTGGGGCCCTGCTACCCCGCGCTGTTGGAGCTTTGGAGGCCCTGTAGATTCGTCAGAGCGCTTGAGTCGCTAGAGAGGCCCTTCCCAGGCCACTGAGGTCTGGCGGCGCTGACCAGGGAGGTGCCATTAGACCCTGAATGTGTGCCTCCGTGGGAGCTGGTGGCAAGGATGGCTGGAATCATGTGGCCCATGTGAGCCTCCAGAGGGACAGGAGATCCCCTGTAACTATATGTGTGTGTTGAAGTCCGTCACTGGGCACGGCTGTGGCTGGTCGCCGCCGCCGCCGACGCCGCCACCGTAACTGTTGCTTTTGCCCGTTGCTCGGTATCCCGAGTCAAGAGCAGGTCTCTGTGTGTCTTGGCCTAGATTCTTGTTATGTAGTCCAAGATGAGAACGGTGGCCAAGGCGGCAGCGGGGCCATTGATATCCCAGGTAAAAAGCCGGCTTGTTAAGAATCCTTCATTTCTCCATTGTTTCCATTTGGTTTATCGTTGTTTGTTGTTTCTTTCCATCCTTCCTTCCTTCCTTCCTTCCCTCCCTCCCTCCCTCCTCCTCCTCCTCTTATTGTATAATCCGTCCTTGTTCCTTCCTCCCCTCTCTTGCGGCTCTTCATCCTCCTCCGTAACAGGCAACACCTCCCACCCCATCCGGCTAACCCGCACACCATCGCCACTGCCTAGACCTCATTTGAAATGTAGGTACAACCATCCATCCGTCTTCGTCTAAATCAGCGCCAACCACCCACCGTCACGTCACATCTAAACACCTAAACACCTAAACACGCTTGGATCACGGAACAACCTCGCGCACGCGCGCACACACTTTCCACTGTCCCCCACACTCTCTCGGCTTCAACTGCCGAGAATTATCACCTGTCACTCCTCTCACCAATTTCCCCAAGACTCTCGAGGTGCAGACTCTTCCCATCATTCTCATCCTCCAGCTGTCTCTCTCCCCTTGTTCCAATTCTCACCTTAATTCTCTTAGACAAGAAGAAAAAAAGGGCCGCCAGCAACTCTCCGTCCGAACCCCCATTTCCATATTCTAGTATCAAGTTTGGGAATTCTGGGCCACCCCCCCCTCCCTCTGGGTCACAATCTGCGCCGACAAGAGCTCGTTAAATCCACCGAAACGCGGCGTTATCACATCCTTGGACGGTTTCCCCCAAGGTTCTTTTTAGCTCGCTCCTCCGCCCCAGTGGACCCACAAGCGCCGCAGTCTAGTTGATACGCCGAACAACCTCTTTGTCCCAAGCCTTCCAACGCCATCACCTCACCCCTCGAAGAGTGAAATTTACTCCCAGTCCGTGATAATTGTTTGAATTATCAACATTACGGGTCATTATGACCTCTAAAGAACCCAATTCTTCGGGGCAATCTCGCTGGCGCCGTTTCTTTGGAAACGGCTCCACCAGCAATGACTCCTCGGAAAATGTGACGAAACTGGCAAAATGGAACATGGGAATCTTGAACGACAAGGAGACAATTGAGGTTCCAGGTTGGTTATTTTGTCTTGACGCTCAACACCCCCCTTTTCTGCTTCTTTTTATTGACTCAAAGGGGGGATAGGATCTGTTTTGCTTCTCGCTCAGCATCGCAATGAGCCTCTGGGTCTTCGCAATGTCCACGCCAGAACCTCGCATTCTTCCATCCCAGCCGGCTTTCCGGTTGAGATGCCAAGGCCCTCAACTTCACCCCATCCCCAGCGGCCATACCCGATGATGAAAGCGATACATTGAAGAAGACTAGCGATGGCGCGATCATCTTGGAGCCTCAGCCGGAAGATTCGGCCAATGATCCGCTCAACTGGTCTACTCTACGCAGAGATCTTGCCCTGTTAGCCCTCGGGTTTTATTGTATGCTTGGTGGTGGAACGACTCCAATCATCGCCGCCGGTTTCACGGATGTTGCTGAAACCTATGATGTCGAGGTTGAGAGGGTGTCACTCACTACTGGGCTTTACATGATGGGCCTCGGCGTTGGCTCCGTCATTGCGTCTCCCACTGCCATTCTCTACGGAAAACGCCCAGTCTATCTGGCCAGTGCGATAATCTTCATTGCTACCTCTCTCTGGGCTGCCTGGTCTCCATCATTCAATTCTCTTCTCATCGCCAGGGTTTTCCAGGGCATCGCTGTGAGCCCTGTGGAGTGTCTTCCATCTGCCACCATCGCTGAGATTTTCTTCCTACATGAGCGGGCGTTTCGCATTGGTATTTACACACTGCTTCTTCTAGGCGGCAAGAACTTGGTTCCCCTTGTAAGTGCTGCTATCATTGGTCGGTTTGGTTGGCGATGGGTATTTTGGTGAGTTTATGACCAATTTCACAATCAGGCGTGGGTCTAATTTAACTAGGATTGTTGCCATGATCGTCGCTTTCGGCTTTGTCCTCCTCTTCCTATTTGTACCCGAGACGTTTTGGGACAGATCGCCGATTCCTAAGGCGCGACGTCCATCCAAGAGGCCTAGCTTCCTTCGCCGCCTTTCGTCTCGTCATAACCAGGGGTCATGAGCCCCCAAGAACATCATACAGACAGCGTCCCCGAAACACCTGCTGTGCCGGACGCATCACGGAAGCATAAAGATGTTCATGTCGGATTTGCCCCTGATATTGATCCGACCCAGTCCGTTCATCCGGCAAATGGAGGAGAATCTAAAGCGCCAGGCAGCTCAAGTGACAATCCTCCTCCGACTATTCCAACAGCAACAATGCCCCGGCACATGGAGTCGGCTCATCTGTCTCGCCCCATTTCAGCAGTGCGAATGCCAGCGGTTCGAACGTTAATACCTTCAATCTTGACAACGAAAAGATCCCAGCCTCCAGGCTCAGGAGTCCTCCCAAAATCCAAGCCTACACCCACAACCTGCGCCAGAAGCCTGCCAAATCTTTCACCCAACAGCTCAAGCCTTGGCACGGGCGGCTGAATGGTGACAATTGGTTCAAGGTCATGCTGAGGCCATTTACTTTATTTGCCTATCCTGCGGTTCTCTGGTCCTCTGGCGTCTATGCCTGTTCCGTGGGATGGCTGATTGTTGTCTCTGAGTCGATGTCCATGATTTACCGCAATCCGGCATCCTACAACTTTGATGCACTTCAAACAGGTCTAGTGTACGTCTCTCCCTTCGTTGGTGGTATCCTTGGCACCGGCGTAGCAGGGAAAATCAGCGACATCATCGTCAAGGCAATGGCTCGACGTAATGGTGGCTTATACGAACCGGAGTTCCGTCTCGTCATGGCGATTCCCATCCTCATCACTACATGTATAGGACTGATGGGTTTTGGGTGGTCAGCGGACGAGAGAGACAATTGGATCGTACCTACTGTGTTCTTCGGCATCATTTCGTTTGGCTGCTCACTTGGATCGACTACAGCCATCACCTTTTGTGTCGACAGTTATCGTCAATATGCTGGAGAGGCCTTGGTGACGCTAAACTTTTCCAAAAACATTTTCCACGGTCTAGTATTCAGCTTGTTTGTGACTCACTGGCTCGACAGTGATGGTCCCAAGCAAGTATACATTTGGGTCGGCATCATCCAATTAATAATGATGCTATTCACGATCCCCATGTACATCTATGGCAAACGAGCACGCATGTGGACGGTTCGTATGAACTTGCTGGAGAAGTTTTAGTCGGTTACTTGCTCGGTATACGAAATTGCTTTTAGTTGCACGATTCACGAGTATGGATGATCCATTATATCCTGCGGTATTCAGGATAAATTCCTAGAATGGGCTATTAGATTGGCCACAGCATTGCCATTGGTACATGAGAGAAGGGGATTGATAAATGATAGGAACAGGCAGGAAACTCGGGCCATGCATTAGAGCGGGTTTCTCGCAGCAGGCCAGACTTTGTAGTAGAGTTATGCATTTTTAATTCCAACAAACTTTTGAGTTGCCAAAATAACGTGTAATCATGAGGTTGAAAAAGTCCGTTGGCCAAATAAGGCCATGAGACCTACCAACTTGATTAGACAAACCCAACAGCCTCATCACAGTCTGAAGTCACGACGGTCACATGGACCTCCCATTTGCTTACTTCTCTCTTCCTTCCCCTAACTTCACGCGACTCATCAGCACTGGCTTAAAATACGAGGATGGTATTGTCGAGGTAGAATTGATCGACGTTGGCCTTAGAGGCCCTGAGCGCGGCCGTACTCTTGTCTTTGATACCCATGAGGTACCCCGCTTCTTCACAACAGCCATGACCCTGGGGATCCATCGTGCTGGGAGGGCAGGTTGCCCATTAAGATCAGAGAGTCTTCTGGAGCTATTGTTGGCGTTCTGCGTGTAAAAAGAAACCTTCATGAAGCCCTTCTGCAGAACGATTGGAGCCGCGGGAAGCTCTTCTCAGACCCGCGCGACTATGTATACGCCGGTCTCGGCATGCTTGCTGAATGTCAGAGGAGGTCTATAATCGTGGACTACAATACCCTCTTGTTGTGGAAGATGGCAACGACGGGAGATATCGGCGATAGGAGTTGGTTATGTACGTGGAATTCTGTACGGCGAAGCGCTAGAGGGCCAGAGCTTCCGGTATATTGAGCTCGAATGAGGGGATTCGATGTAATTATATTTCCTCCTAAGCACTTCTTCTCATGCTGGACAAGGTATCCAAGTGCCGAAGTCCTCTCTATATTTACATTATTCCAGCTCGTTGACATCTATACAGTGCGAGGTTCTGCCCAATCCTCACCGTCCCCACCCCCTCTATTACACCCAGCACCAAGCGTCACACCCTCCGCCGCACAGTGCAAACAGCCGCCAGTGGAAAATACCAAACGTCAACGACTTTTTTTTTTTTTTTTTTTTTTTTTTCCCACCAGCTCAGAACAAATAATCATGGCTTCCTCGGCACGGATTCCACCCCTACTGGAGCCGTATATCGCTCTACCAGAGGAGTCCTCTCTCACCCTCCTCACCAGCGTCCTCGGCGCCAGCGCAAACTGGCTGGTCCTCAGGCACGTCTACTCGTACCTGCGCGGGGCAGCGACGTCAGAGGCCGGCGATGAGAAAGACAAGGACACGGGCGTTGTGCTGGTGAGCTTCATGCGAGATGGGGCATTTTGGAGGGAGGGCGCCGCAAAATTGGTAAGTTTGTTTACATCTCGTTAACCTAAGAAGAAACAACGTCAAAAAGCGAGGTGTTCATTCAACCGGTTCGGCTGTGGCTGACTGATGGTCTGAGTAACAGGGCCTCGACTTAGACGCACAGAGCAGAGCAGGACGGGTCGTCATCGTCGATGGCTTAACTGGTCTTGTTATGGGAGGTGCTGCTCCTAATACAGTGGGCAGCGTCCGCAAAGACAAAGTGATCCGGTCTCTCAAGATCCCGGATATCAAAAGGGAGGTTGAGGCTGCCGTGGCAGAGCTCCGCACCTCGCGCAAGGTGCTCATCATCGACCAACTCGACACCCTCCTCGCCATCACGGACGAGTCAACCACCAGTCTCGCTCTCCAAAACCTCCTTCTATCTCTCCGCGGCGTAAGTCGTCTTCTTTCTTTCCTTTTTCTAGATCTAGATGTAGCAAGTTGTATCATCAAATCCCCCCGCCCATGGACTGACTAACATGACCACCTATCAAAGCTCGTCCACAGCACCCTCACAACCCTCTCCGCCGACGCACCCCTCATCGCCGCGCAAGCCACAACGCTTGACCGTGAGCAAGCGAGCTTGGTTCTGTCAACGGCACACGCTGCAGACTTGGTGCTGGCGCTGCGCATGCTCGACACGGGCTCTGCGCGAGACGTCAGCGGTGTGGTGCGCCTGACGGGACCCAACGTCGACGGAGGCGAGACTGCCGAGTTTCTGTACCACGTCGCCGCGGATGGAGGCGTGAGGGTTTTTGAGAGAGGAACTTGAAACCAGTGACCCTTGGTCAACGAGTTGATGATCGTTAAAGAGGGAACGGGGTATTTATGAGTAATTATCGAGGTTGAAAAGGAGGGCGTTGCGATTTTGCCCTGCGATGCTACAGGCGAAAAAATGTCTGGCTGGGTGAGGGATAGAATTGGGTAGGGAGACCTCAGAAGATAGACCAAACAGCCCAAAGCAAATCGGAACCAAAGAATCTCGCTCGCCTCCTTTACAGACATCCGTTGGAATTCAACTGTCAATACCAACGGCTCGTTCTCGCGCCAACTCCAGTACCCACAAACCAAACCAAGGGGAGGATGTAGTGCAAAAACAAAGAGGGGGGGAGAAACCGTGAGGGCACATTTCATGCAGAATCAAGATGCCATTTCAGAACCTCGTAACCGAATCCCTATGGAATCTCAGAAAAGCAAAGGGTCCTTTTTTTTCCTTGCTCAAACATGTAAAACACCATGCCCATGCTCCAGCCGCCCCTTTCGGTCCGTCATCCACGCGACCCAAACGACACCGCCCGTCCCAGTCGACCACTAAACCACCAAACCCAGTATTTCCGCTTTCTGAAAAGCCGAACACTATCCCTTTCTATCTTTCACTTCGGCCATGGTCGCCGTATCCGCGTGTGCGCGCGATGTTCCGTTCACAAGGGTGGGGAGGAGAGGGAAGGGCGATGAGGGATGCCGAGGGTGTTATAGGGTTGCGGTTCCCATTTATGCCTCCGCCTTAGCACCGCCCCGCGCGTTCTTGGGCTGGCCGGTCTGGAAGCCGTTCTTGAATCGTCGGGAGACGCCCTTGAGGTAGCGAGTGCGGCCAGTACCGACGGTCTTTCTGCGCTTGGCCTTCTCGGACCAGTTGTCTATACAATGGGGAAAAGCCCAGGTTAGTACATGTGTTGTCGAAAGCCATCATGAGCCCTCGATTCGTGGTCGTCCGGCCGAAAACCGAATATCATGGCAACTGAGGGAGGGGATGACACGTACACTTGCGGATCTTAGCAGAAGGGTAGCCGCAAGAAGCGCACTCGTGCTTCTGGACGTGAAGCGATCGGCGACCTAAAATATATCCATCAGCCATTTCGTTCACTTTGGACTCTCTCCCCAGCAATCAACCCTTCCGCAAAAATTTCCTCGCCGTCCGAATGCCCATTGCCCATTGTCCTGTGTCGAATTCTTCCGCAGGCAGATCGAGGAAATTTTGCTGAGGGTTGATGATGGGGTGTCTTGGAATGAGGGCACAAAGGACTAACCGCATCGTCGGCACAAAGTGTGCGTCTTGTTGTGACGCTTACCGAAGCTGGAGGTACCCTTCGCTGTTTGAGAACATTAGCATTCTGCGTGATTCCCGTCGTGGGATCTCGAGCTTCGAGGGCGGCGACGTACTCATCTTGGCTGTGGTGTTTGGGCGGTTAGTTGGATGGCGATCGAGAAATTCTCAATTTGGAGGGCTTTTTTGGTGGAGTGTCGAATTACACCTCTAGCCCTAATCTTGCGGGACACGGACTCGGTGTGTGGGATGTTCCGCTTGAGTCATGTGACCTTGATCTGCGTGTGCACCACGTGACTCGGGGCACGTCTAACCCACCCCGTCCAAGTTCTTTGCTCTAGCGTCCCAGCGAACCCTTGGCATTGATTGGACCGAGCATATCGCACCTAGTTACCATCAGGAAGACGAGATATACAGTATCCGTAACACAGATGTTATTCGCATTTTATCATTACATCCCCCCCCTAGTCATATGCAACACATTCAATTTTAACTCAAGATGGACTGGCTTGTTCCAAATATGGTTGAATCCACGAACATGAATCATTATTTGAGGTATCAGGTATCTCTTACAACTAACCCGTCAAAAACCACACCCTTGACCCATGACGCCACAGCAAACTCATATGAGTATATACAGAGAGACCCGCTTTCTTTCCAAAACAAACCTACAACTTCTTTAGATTTCGCCCATGATCGCCATCCCATAAATCAAGAAACGCCACAAAAAGGTATGCCTGCTTAAATCCACGTAGTTGGCCCAATAATCTCCCCAGGTGCAAGCTTCGTCTTGATGGCCTCTGTCGCGAGGTCCAGTGTCTCCAGGGCACCTTTGTTGCCCCACCAGTTGGGATCCGAGGCACTGGTCAGATACAGTGTGAAGAAGATAATAATTGTTGACACAATCAAACCACAATCCAGGGCAGCCGAGGTGATGTAATTGTACTGGAGCCACCACCCGGTGTATCGTCGCTTGATGAAGTAGTTGAAGACAGTGCCAGCCATGCCCCAGCAGAGGTAGATATAGACACTAGCTGGAGGCAACATGTTGGAGCATCCGTAGACAAGCGGGGTGCACACGTAACGCCAGATAGAGCGTGGCCACTTACGGGCGAGAATCCAAGTCATGATGGGAGTCACAGCGCCAACTAGCCAGAACCACTGAAGGGATGAGTAGATGGCGCCGTGGTTGAAAATTCGCGCCGGTCCAATAGCGCCCCAGATGACAGATGCAGTATAGAAGACTCGGCCACCAGGGCAAGTATAGTTGTTTTCTTGATCATCAGAACAGACGTTAGGAATGTGACCCAGAGCCCAGTTCATAACGCAAATCTGCACTATAGCAGACCAGATAGACGCAACGAGTTGCGACGAGAACATGACTCGAGGGGGAACTTTCATATAGTGACCAAGCTTGAGATCCTGGGCAAAGTAGAGAGCCTGTCCCATACAAACGTAGCCATAGTTTTTGAACATCATCATGGCGAGGGGACGTCCGGGAACCATGTATCCGATAATGAATTCGGTCAGGACGTTGAGGCCGAGTTGAATATTAGTGATAGCCTGGACAACACCAATCGGAATAAGCCAGAAGACGGGGATGAGCATGCAAATAACGAATGCCCAGACAGGGAATCCGGTTGGGTAACCTGCAACGACACCAAACGAAATGGAGAGCATGACGACAAACAGAGCTAATTTCCAAGTTAGCACACATTTCACCGGACACTACATTGGGAAACCCAAAGGTCGACATACCGAGGTACCACCAATCCTCTGCATCACGGTACTTCTTCATTAGGCGCATGTGGACATCATCTTCCTGATGACGGGCAAGCTTGAATTGCTTCCAAATCTCCTGGCCATGGTACAGGGCAACATGGACGATGACGGCAGTAACTGCTGCAAAGGAGAGTCCATAGGTCATTGCAAATTGAGTCGGCAGGAAGAGGGGCGAGTATTCCTTATAGGCCGTCTCGTTAAACTGGAAGTTGCTATCCAGGATTCGAGAAACGTTATAGACTGCGCCGGTGTTGTCATAGGAATCTGACGACTGGACGGGGAAGTAGTCGGCATACCAAGTGCCGGAAAAGTGGATGCCCATAGAAATACAGACGAAGAAGATGATGATGCCCGCAACAACGTTGGCAATGGCGTGGAAAGGCGGGATCAGGGGAGACTGCAGGTACCCGCTGTAAACAGTCCAATCGAAAGAAGTCGGCATCAAGCCATAACCGGACTGGCCACCAAAAATCTTGTTGATGACGACGTTGTTGGGAGCAATCCAGCAAATCCAAGTAAAGTATGAAAGACCCTTGAAGATCCATCCAGGAAACCAATACCAAACAAAGCCACCGGCTCCCACAAAGAGGAACCACTTGTATCGGCCAATTTTCCATCCATTGGTTTTGGTGGGGTCGGATCCAGAGTGGTCGTGGAGAGTGTAAAACAGCGCGCAGTTGACGAGGTCGGAGGGCCAGATCATGGCGGCGGGCCAAACCAGAAAACGACGGGCCAGGCCAGCCAAGCCGTATCCGGTGCATAGGGTTGTAATACCAAAGAGGATCTGGAAAGCCCAACCAAAATGTTGCCCATAGAAGAGCTGTTGAGCAATCAAAACATCAGTAGCATAGAGCACGCCACCACCGTACGCAGCCTTGGGATAAAGTTAGCGGTCAATAAGAACAGTAGATTGGAGGGGGCTGCTCACGTTGGACATGGCAACAATGACAACATGTTCCTTGTAGTTGAACTTGCCGGGTTTGAGGTTGAACCTGAGACCAAACAGATTCCACACGCGGTCTGGCATGATAAGGTCCCAGCCGAGGCCGATAGGATAGGCGATGAGCTGAATGACGTAGGTGGTGATGGAGACGCTTGGGTTGCGCAGGGAGAAGAGCATATTGATGCCAGAACCGAGAGTACAAAGAATCAGGCCAATCACCCAAGCGCGAACCGTGTTGGCCGGGAGGTCGACATCGAAATTGCGGACAACGGCTCGAACCTATAAAGACCGGGATTAATCAATCGGCACATATATGCGATGCAAGACAGTGAATGATTTGGCTTGAGAGATGCCGTTCGCAACATCGCGACAGATGCGTCTGTGGCGACGAGATTTTGGTAAAACAATTGTGGTGTGTTGGGGCATTGCGTGCATACTTCAGGGTACGGGCTGTTGTCCTCCATGAGCGCATGCTCGATCTCGATGCCCTTCTCGGCATTTCCGGTAGCGATGGCGGCGTCGACATCGGTGAGGTCGTCGATGGGTAGGTTGGGGTCGAGCTTATGGGCCTTTTCGAATTGCTTGAGGTTGTCGAAACGATCGATACCCGAAGCCGCGGAAGCGGCAGCCTCGAGCGGGCCGGGCAACGGGGTGATGTCCTCGGCTTCGTGGCGCTTGCGGAAGATGGACGGGACCATGGTGGTTGACGCCCGTGGGCTGGGAGGACGACTTGGGAGCGGCAGTCGATGGGATGAGGTTGCGATACGATGCGATGCGATGCAAAGGGGAGAAATGGAGGCGAGGCGCCGACCAGCGAACGGGCAGCCAAGGCGGGCGTGGTTATACAGCGACCACGGCGGACACTAAGAAAAGGACCGGGCTGACCCAGCGTCTGAGGAGTGAGCGCGGCCTAAAGAGGAGAGGGTTCCCCCGCGAAGCCGCCAAGGCGATAGAGATTGGCACAGGCCTACCGGGGTTAGAAGGTGGTGGGCGGCACCGGGGTCTAGACGGGCGAAGAGATGGTGGGACACGCTCAGAAGATGAGAGGCAGAGCGCTGAGCCTGGCTGAGAGGCCCCGGGCGGGCGCGGTGCGACAGGGTTTGCCGGGGGGTGGTTTCTTGGTGTGGGCGAAACCGTCTGGAAGAAGTGGACCGCCGCAGAACAATGGCGAGAAGGGAGCCCGAGCCAGTGTGGTGGATATTGCATTGGGGGATGGAGGGGGAGGAATAGCGGATGGGGACTGTGTGGTGGTGCGTGGTGTGCTTGGTGCTTGGGTGTTTGGGTGTTTGGGTGCTTGGGTGCTTGGTGTGCGTAAGAGTTGATGCTGTTATCATGGAACGGCACCGTCGGGGGGTCGTGCACACCTTCCTGGTATGGTATAGCCGCGGCCGGGGCAGGCGACGCCGACAGGGGGGAAGCATTTGGGCAAGACACTGCCCAGCCCAAACCCGTGAGCAAGTCACTCTGGTGATTTGCTGTCCGGGTCCCAGAGTCGGACCTTTTGTCCATGGCTCCTCACAAAGATCCATCATGGCGGAAATAGTGCCTGCAGTGTGGGAAGTTGACAGGAGCACATGCAGCAATGCAACACAGGTACCGTCCTCACTATTTCGCAACTTGCCCAGAGGTACCTAGGTACCTACGGGTAGCTACCTACCTACTTTCCGAGTCCGGGGACGAATGCATAATTATTATTATTATTATCAGATGCTCTCCCCTCCTCTCTCCTCTTTTCTCCCTCCCGTATCTCCAGCTTTCCCTTCATCCTGGTGCATTTGTACATACCTACCTACCTACTACCTGCACGCATGGGGGCAGTGCGCGCTGGGCAATAAATCCACACTGGGAAGACAAGCACAAGGACATGGTCAGATTATTCGCCATACATACCGGGTAATCACCCAGCAATCAGCCAGTCAATGAGAGTCGCCTTGACCTCTTCGCTTCGTTTCCTCACTGTGGCAGGACGCCGCACCGTCGCACGCCATTCCATTCAGCTCGCCCAGAGCCAATAAGCGTCCCTGCAGATGGCCTTCAGACTTCGCAGCGCGCCTTATCTCCATCCCACCTGGGATTAGCCTCGGACTGTGACATGGTGTTCCACCTGGGTCATGATTTACACCCAGCCCTGTGCCAAACTCCCGCCGTCTGGCTCTGGGTGACCACTGCACTATTAATAAATGCAATCATTCCGTACATAAGTATTTCGCCATCCCCGGACTATGGACGAAAAGGCTTCGTCGGGCCCTGTTGCCTGTAGGCGACAGCCATCATCTCAATCTACGATCTACAGGTCGCATGGCCCAACTGCTTGGTAGCCGTCATCAAAAAGGCTTGGCTCGGAAGTTTGGTGCTTTTATTTCCCGATTCTTCGGGGTGCTCCAGATTCAGTCGAGGTCACCAATACTTTCCGCCGCATTCAGCAATGAGCGAGACAATCATGACTCTCTCCCTCTCGGCTCTCTCTCCTCCGGCCTCCTCTGACCATCCTGCTCCCCATTAGCCAAGGAGGTCAAGCTGTTACCCAAGCTAGTACATTTGTCAAGATACCACAACTCCTAGGAACTTATTCGTTTGCCCCATGAATACACGAGGGGGAAAAGAAGCAAATCGCAATGCTGTTGGTTAGGATACGGGACCGCACATAAGGTCCCTGCGCCGCCCAAGCAAAAGGTCCTGCCCCCATCTGTGGCCGCGAACTTTTGTTTTCCACCATTCTGTCCGGCACCTCCGACCGACCCTCCGATCCCCCTCACCTCATTGCATGAAACGAAGCCTATTCTCGGCCGAAGTCCTGCCAGCCGCTCTCTCTGCTTTGAAACGTGCCTGAAAAAAAACGCTCGACGATCATTTTAGCAGGCTTTTTCTCGATCTACAGTCGCATTGGTCGACCGCCCGTATGTTGCCTCCATCGTCCGGGAACTTTTGTTGTCATGCCGAACCCTTTGCGACCCGGGTGTCATTCGTTCTGTACGTAACATGGCCGACAATGCCCCGGAGCCTCATCTCTCTTCCTGCAAGGACTTTTTGATCACGTCCATTTCTATCACATAAATCAGGCTTCTTCGCCTTCGCCTGCGGTGGGGAGTCGCCTCCCAATCCTTCTACTTGGTATCCCTTCAGATGCCACCTCCCGTAGTCGGCCAATTTCATTCTCCAAGGCGCTCGGCATCGTCCCAGAATAACCAGTTTCTCTTTCGCCCTGGTATGCCGTAATCATTATGTGATCATTACTTTGCGACTGCTTGTCATCGTGTGATCAAACCTGGAACTAATTATTCAAATGTCGGTGATATTATGCATGTTGTATTCCGCGAAGCAGGCATTCAATGACCATATGTGTGTATAGGTCCGTATTAGGGCCAGGGTATAACTACATCGGAATTTTGCATTACCCCAATCCCGTGTCATCACAGATTTTTCGGGGATATCCAATCCTACCCATAGTCATCCAGAGGGCTTCACTTCTGAATACCTCCGCTACTAAGAATGCAGCGCAAGACACTTGCTCAATTCTAATTCAAAGTCAATGGCACACGTCCCATTGTCCAGACCATGACTTTGGTTATTCCAATTTGACTCGTATGTCTTCATGTTCGTTCAGCCCTATAGGTGTTGACACCTGACTCTCATCAGTCAATCGTCCTTCTCTCTCATTATTTTGTTTCGCATCTCACCGCCACATTCAAACAAGCTCAGAGGCTGCCGTGGCGCGAATTGGCTCCTGTATTCTTCTCATATATCATCAAAATCCACAACCTTGCCGAGGGTCTCGTCCCAGACTGTTGGTCTTCCGTGTGTGACCTTCTTCCACTCCGGCGTCGAGATGACGGCGCGTGCATATGCTTGTACTTCCCGAGGCAACAAATGACTGCGATCCACGTCCATCAATCGTGCTGCTAGTGCCGTAACGTGGGCATCCAAGATGGTGGGCTGACCCCCGAATATCCATGTCTTGCCTTGGTTATACACCCGTAGCACCTCCACCAGGTCGTGCATGAAGTCCAGAGCTCCCTCCTCTGCTTCGGCTATGCTATCTGGATCCAGACAATCTCCATGTGTGGTGTCATGGCTCGAAATATGTTAGCATTGCCAGAAACTTCTCACTAATCCTCCGTATACATGATTACTCACAAGACGCTCTTGATCTCGAGCGCGCGTCGATACTTGGGAGACAGTCCGTTCCTCTCAAGAAGCGCCGCAGCTTCGTTTGGAAGCCCATATTTTCGGTCTTCTGCTGACACCACCAGTGGTATAACCTGAAATGAATAGATTTTATCCATGAGTCGCGAGATGGTTTCCTCATGCTCCTCCGGTATCAACTCTGGTTGCGTGCGGCAAAGCCATTTGGAAATAGCATGACTATCTTCCAAAGTAGCCGACAGGGCAGGGGAGGTCAACACAGGAACCTGCAGCAAACATTAGTCCCCAAAGATCATTATCAGTTCTGAATCAGGTAGGAGACGGACTTGGCCCCTGGTGTTGACCAGTGTCAGATACGGCTCAGAGAGGTGGTCCTCCCGATGCAGGTTGACCAGCCTGACCTTCAAACAAGGAGCTGTATCCGGGTTGAGCGACTCTCCAAGCACGAAGCCGAAGCGCACCACGAGTGAGTAGAGCGAGAAGGGAAAGTAGTGGAGAGTGTAGAATGGCCGATCCGCCATGGCGAGCAGGGTGTATGGTGGCTAACTCTCGTTTCCAGGGGTTCGAGATATCCAAGCAGACCACCCACCAGTATTTTCTCAAGATGATTCTGTGAGCCTTCAGAAACAATGAAACAAGTTTACAATTACGTATGCAATCGCGCCAGCCAGTGGCGATGGCTCCCTACAAAACGATTTCCAATAGTGGAGCTGTTAGCTACGACGCGGTTTCATCCTAGAGGTCGGCCAACACCAACCAAAGTTGTCTATTCAGTTCCATGATGCCCACATCTGTGCGGTCCAAACCAAAAAAAAAACGGGGAACTGCACAGGAAAAATATGTGTTAACCCCGAGCAAGATATCTTTACCATTCTCACGACAACAGAGGGGTGGCATGCCTAGTCGCATGCACCTACTCCTATCGTCCATTCACCTCTCGCAACGGACGCGATGCACTCGCGAAAGAGGTTGCAGGATCGCATTCTCAAGATCAGATCTAACCTTATCTCACAAAGATCATCGTCGATACTTGCCCTAGGCGAGAGCCTAGTCTGGGGCTACTCTAAATGCCTCAATGGCCTAGAGATATTTGAACTGGTTGACACTACGCTATTGCTCAGTGAATTCTTGGGTCGTTTGCGTTGACGGATGAATCATTCCGAGCCATAATCCAGATATTGGACGCTTTTAAATATCCATGAACATTTGTTATTGCTCCCTTTTTCGTGATGTTCTTAGGCTCCGTTCATGTTTTATCAATGATCCACTGGTGAGTTGGGACTCAGATGGAGAATACTATTCACACTTAGAACACATCAGTGCACACAACACACAGATGAGGCACGATCAATTTTCTCAAGTTTCATTATCATATAATACTTCAGTTGGTTATATTTGTATCACCAGGTTTCTAGTATCGTTATGTTTAGATCCGATAGCTATGTTCTTTGATGTGCCAATTGTAGTCCACATTACACGCGTGGTCAGAAAGACCAAGTAATTTTGTTCGGATTAAGTCACAGAAACATAACATATACCAGACCCAAATCTATCATTATTACGTTTGATATCCGTCTATTTTGGAAATTATATCAAAGCCCATTCGAGCTCCGATGATTCATCCTCTCCTTGGATATTGATATAGATGAGCAAAAAGACAAGAATCTCAGGAGGCAAGCAGTAATCACACAGAGAGAAGCTTGGACAGCGATATAATCATGGGATATCAAGAGTTCATGATATTGATTTACTAGATATGGATGGTTATCTGGACTGCAAGGTCCAGTTCTTAAAATCGAGCTGTTGTACCATCTGGTCCATGAATGATTGAGACCAAAGAGTTGTGGATGATTGGTGCTGAGGAACATCAGCAAGTATTTCCTCTCAATAGAATTCCTTTGTTCATTTACAAGCATATCCCATGTTCTAGTAATAGCTGATCTAATTCCTTGAGTTACTATTCTAGAGTCTTGCCCTGAAGTAAACAGACTGCCTCTCGTCAACTGGGTTTGATCAAGCCCGATCTTTCTCGCTAACCAGAGAATAGAATGATATTTGTGGGAAATTATCCTTATCATCTTCAATCTCCATGTCCTTGAGGTGAGAGTCTCAACTGCGATCGTGATATGCATCCCTTGAGAGATAGGAGTGAGTGGCCACCGAGCTCTCGGTGAAATGGATCGCCGATTGTATCACTGAGAAGCAAATTAGGCTTTCAATTTCTTTTTTTTTTTTATCATTCATCATATCTTAGGTGCTAGCTGATAACTTTTTGCAAGCACAACTGAGACAATCGCGGCTGAGACTCTATTGTACGTAGCAGAAGCCGGGGTAGCACCAAGATAAAAAAACATGCTGGCCTCAATCATGCCGATGTCACCAATACTGCGTCTCGGTCAGGCCAGTCTCACATTGCTTCTCAGGGTGGCATTTTGTAGTGGGCACTTGGATCCGCGGGTTCAACTACAACTGTCGATGCAAGTATCCCCACCCCTTCTTCGGCCGAGAGAGGCGTCAGCTCTTTTGGGGTTTTCAGAATTCCTCATTTCAAGCTGTTCGCCCTACATAATTCCCCGAGACATGATCGACCTGGTCCACCATACCAGTCAATGGCTTCCCGAACCCATCAATTCAATGGAGGACCCCATCGGGTCTACTCCTCGCTACCTGACACCTGACTCATCCCGAAACTTGCCAAAAAGCAACAAAAACGGCTCACGCCACGCCAGCTTCTGAAACAACAATAAGATCGCTTTGCTCATCGAATGGTCGCTTGGCCCCCCTTTTCGTTGGCTTCCGAGCCCGCGTCTGCTAGTAGACGCGGGCTCCACGGGATAGATGATAGATCTGGGTCTAGACTGGACGCTTTCAGCTCAAATGTCCCAGTCAGCCAGCATAGCACGCCTCCCCCGCACGATGGGAGAGCCCCAATGGCCATCGCTTTCGATTCAGCCACAGGCGCCGGCGATGCCTCTAGTCATCTCAACCTACATCACGGCCACTTGGTTGTTCAAGGTTAGAACAGGGGTGCGCTGGCGAGATGCGCTTCGGTAGTTGGCGCCCATGGGTCTAGGACCTTGCCGAGAGCGCCTTGGCTCTTCTCCTGTCTGAGATGGGCGGGCACTTATCGAGGACGAGTCAGATTGCTGGACGCAATTGGGGCGAGTTGGTCATGTTGCTCGGCGCATGTGGTTGTGGATGCCCTCACCTACTTCCCAACTCGGCTCGACTATACGGGATGGCGAAAAGCCACACCAATAGTCGGGACAAGAAAGTCCGAGGCTTCGGATCCCGTGTGGCATTTGCCAGAGCCTCGAGTGTGGCTTTGTCAGCTAGCCATTCAATTTGGACTAAATCCTTCCTCGGGTGGTTACTGTTGCATCATACAAGTGTCGAGATGATGACTCTCGGGGTATACATGACTACGTATACGTTTCTACACTTGCTCACGGCTTCATTTTTGGATTGGTGAGCTTGTGGTCCTCAAAACGCACTGCCAGGAATACGGGTTGGTGCAGGCGGATGTTATTGTCGTCCCCATGCACCCACCCGGGGGCTGTTGATGGCAGTGTAACAGTGATAGGCAATGACAGCAACAGGGCTTACGCCCAATTGCCTCTTAATGTCATCTTAAAAAGGTCATGACAGGTGCCTCGCCACGGACTGCCCGGGATATACAAAGGCCAATGATAAAGCATCTTGCACATAGAGTTGGCAGATCCACTTGCGTCAACGGCGTACCCTACCCTATAGCATGGCCACTATTGGACGGTGGATGTCAACAGTTCTTGCATTGCAGGACCAGTGACATCAGTCGTAGGGTTGAAATGGCGGAGAAGGGTTATGTCAGCGGGCGATCTTCCGTATGACGCAGCAAATATTCCCCCGGTGATCATGATATTTTTGCTAGGGGGGGGGGGAGAACAAGCTATGTCTCGGGGAGCTGGGAGAGGGCGAGGATCCAAGGGAGCCAAGAGCCCAGGACGACCAAGGCCTGGGGGAATCCATGTCGGACCCGCCAATAGTTTGGATTGACTACCTTGGGATGTCAAATTTAGCACATTGGCCCTGACGTTCATTCTTGGCTTTCAGGATTTGGTCCTCCGCCCAGGTTCTTTGGTTGCAACGCCGCTTGACCAGGGGGATTCTTGACCGGTCAGGAGGATGGGATGCCGCCCGCATGGCTTCCTTCAGCCCTGTTCACTTTGGAAAAACGTGCAGTCGAGCAGTCGAGGGGGCAAAATCCAGAGCCAGCGGCCTCAACAAAGACGTCGAATAGTAGCACTGAGATAGTGGTTTTTCTTTTGGGCACCAATGGATGACAGTTAATGCAAGGTCGGAGATGAGAGAACCAGCCACGAGCAAGGAAGAGTGCAAGATGGTGTGCATGTTCCCCCCACGCCTGTATGTTGGAGGTATCTGTCATGGACGCACAGAGCACCTTGCCCTGGCAAGCCGCGGCCCGAAAGATACGTACGCCGTACGCGCGGGCTGGGAAGACTGTAATTAGTATGGAATGAAAGCCCCGGGTGTTGAGTGATAGATCAAATGGTTCCCTCCGTCACGGCCTGGAATATCCACAGATGAGCGCCCCGAGGCCAGAGCCTGGGAGTATCCTTGTTACAATGGGATCAACCGTGTGTAACCTCCGGGTCCCTCGGAACAGTAACCAAAAGATTTAATCTACATGGCTTCATAGGGATTAGGGCCTGGATTTAGCGGCAGAGGAATCACGGGCAAGGGGACATGGTCGGACCCCGAAGACTCCGCAAGAGTTGGGTATGTAAATTCAATGGGAAACTTGAGAGTCGTATTCCCCTCCCCCCCGGCAGCCAGAACTCAGGAACAGCGCTTGGGATTTCAGGCGTGATTGCGAAAGACGATAGGGAAGCACCGAGAGAGGACCAGGGGCCCATTCATTTCTTTGGGTTTGGATGCAGGCCCTGGCCAAGGAACAACCTGGAGGATGCAGGCAGCAGGCAGCCCTTCGGTGCCAACACACACTCGGACGACGGATGCAAGAGAGTCAGCAGTAAAGAGGCGGTCATTACTAGATTCATCAGGGGATTAGGCCTGAGTCTGATCTCGAAGTTATGTGCCACTGGGCGTGCGCTTGAAGCTCCAATCTGCAGCTTCTAGGCGAGCTTCTAGCGTCCCGAGTCCAGCTGGCATTGCTGGTCAGCCTTTGGCCCGGACCTGGTCAAAGGGGCGCCATTGTCAATAACGAATCAAGCCGCGCGCAGAGGACCAAGCAAGCTTAGAACGGTAAGCCCCGGGAGAATGGAGCCATGCCCCTTTTGGGTGCAGCGTTGATCAGACACTAAATTGTCAGTGCATGACATGTATTGTTGACTGACTGGATACCGGACGAAAAAAGGAAAAAAAAAAATAGACCATCGTGGCTCATCACGAGTCTCGTTGGCTCTCTCCATGTCTGTCAGGCCAGACGAAAGAGCCTTGACCTGTATTACGTCATCGACTAGACCATGTCAATCGAGATTGCAAGCCGGCGATGCCGGGAGTGCATGGGGCCAGGGGCCCGACAGATTTAGACCATTTTCCAAGTGGAGGCACGTCGCGTGTCGAGACGGTGAAAAAAAAAAGACGGCACTTGGACATAGTAGGTGCGTTGGTGATTTTGAGGTTGAGTGTGAGCTAGTACTCTGTAGGAGACGAACAAGATGATGAGAGAATTGCTGGAAAATAGTGATAAGCAGGCATAATCTGTGCAACGGCGTGGTTCCGATATGAATCTGACCGCATGGATAGGCTGAGCGCCAAGGTCAGATCTTTTTTGAAAACTCCAGCATGTAGACACAAGGGAGCCTAGGGCAAGGGCTTGGGGGAATAAAAAAAAACCCTAAATAAAAAAGGAAAAAAAAAAAAATCTGCTGACTTTAGTCGAGCCTTTTGACTTTTTTCTTTTGACTGGATGGCCCCTGTGGCTGCGGGAAGGAAGGGGAACGTTGGGCCGGCGTCCGGCCATCGGCCTCACGACACTCAGAACAACGGCCCCTGCTCGGGTTAGTATTGCAACCGGCCGTTGTCTATCGGTCCGCGTATAATTGCCTTCATTGTCGGTTGAATGTGCATACTACGATGATCCATCCTCAGTGCGCATGGCCCAATAGACACCGCAGGATGCACCTTGCCAGACGAGAAGCCAAGGCTTGCTAGCGGACAGAGCCAAGTGCATAACTTTAATGTCCAAGGGGAACGTTGGTGGGTTTGGTGGAGAACTATCCAGTATCAGAGCTCCTCTGGGTTTGTCGAGAACCAAGGCAGTGGCTCTAACTATCCTCGACCTCTAGAGTTCTTGGTTCCTTTAATGACACTCTCCTCGTCCCAATCGTCCGCCAATTCCCCATCAATCCCGGCCTGCATATGGAGCCCGCGCCGCTCAAGACAATGAGCACGCCAAGGTGGAGGAGCAACTCAGGAGCCGCCGCGGGGGAACCACTTTTGGTACAGAATGACGACCAGTGGAGTGAGCCGCGACTGTCGACGCGCACTTCAACACGTACCATATTATCCAAAGGTCCGGGCTATGACACGGCCTTTATTAGTCCCTGCGTAGTACTCCGTACGGGTAGCACGGCTACCGGCCGGAAGCAAGAACCAGTGTACGGGCAGGGAGACAGGCGCAGGCGTCCGCGATGCGATGCGCTGCGATGCGATGCAGCCTACCTTGTGCTACTGCTATGGACTGTCACTGCTCCTGGTTTGGCCCATCCCCTCCCCCCATCCCTATCCCCAGACTCTCCGCCTCACCCGAGGTGTGGATGGTAGGAATGCGCCAAGTAGATGGCTTGTGGGGGGTGATCCGGATATAGCACCGATGAAGGGGATAGGACATAGGGGATTTCTCTGTGCACCGTTTGTGAAGTATCGACACTCAGCTCATGGCACATTTGGATATTCCATGTTGGCGCGCGATGCTGCAAAACCCGCCAACCTAGTCCAGGAATGTTGGTTGATTGGGACAATGCCCACCTTTCCCCTTCCCCTTCCCCGTACCTGTTGGTGCTGGTGTTGGTGTTGGTGTTGGTGTTGTCGGGCTCCTGTGTGGCACAATGCGCCGCTTACCTGTACAGTTACCACAGCACAGACATGCCGTGCACGCCGACACATACACACATACACACATACGGATGCCTCAAACACACGACATTGAACACGCTCACATGCCTCGAAGGGAAAGGTGGTCCCGAAAACCACTTTCTCCCCGGCCCTGGGTTTCCCGCACCCCGCCCCGTGTCTCAACACCATGGGCTGCTTGGCACACGCCAACTCGTGTTAGAGGAGCATTACTGAGCATGGCTTGCCTTGGTGTCAGACTTGCCTGGAGCACCTTGAGTTGGCTTGACTGTGTTTGTGTTGGCCTGGACTGACCGGAACTGCAGAGGGGGACGTGATCCAATCTGCCGTTCGGTACCTGACCTAACCCTACCTGACTTTTGCTTTACGAGGTGTTTACCCCCGCCGGTGCGTTCGCCATCCAATTGTAGTACGCGTCCTATTGAGGCGCAGGTCCACGCAGGGCGCCTGGGCACTAGCCCGGGAGCTCCCTACCGGGGGCAACCCACGCTTCTTCGCTAGAATGTCCATCTGCCCTATCCACACCCTATCCACTCACGTCGTCGCCCTTGTTCAATGTCAGGAGCCATTCCTCTGTCGCGTACGAAAAGAGTGGGCTTGGTCCGTCATGGATGCTCGGCCCTGTCCCAAAAGCACTGCGAGTGGCAGCGCAGCACAGCTAGCACGGCAAAGCACGGCATGCCAGGCAGGTACTACGTACTTTACACGAGGAATTGGCAGCCCAGGTACATGGTTGGGAGCTTGGACTGAGCGGGTTGGCATTGTGCAGGGTTGCTGAGGATGGTGGTGGGATAATTCCTTGGAAAAAAGTTTGTGCCCGAACAGGCTGATCTCTGAATACGACCCTTTTATCGCCGTGACGAGGTAGGGAGGAGGGTTGGGTCCGGATGACAGAGGGTTGCAATGTTGAGAGGGAACCAGATGGCGAGAACAGGAGCCTATGCCGAGCACCGTAGAATTGGGTTCAACTCGCAACGGTAGGCTGGCCCAATGAATTGGCAAATTGCCATGCAGGCTCAAGAACCTTGCGCCGATTCTGTCATAATCGTGATACACACATACATACGCGTGCCAGCTAATCCGCCATTGATGTGCGGACAGGGCGAGGATCCATACGTGGGCGTAGATTTTTATTTTTATTTTTTGGGTACCTGGATCCCGCCTGGGGACTGGGACTGCGGCTTGGGTCACTGACGAGCACTACGAGCGACTTACGTAGCACGCAGTCGTAGTACGCCGAGCTTCGGTAGCCATGTGGCATAGCAATGGGCAGGAGGGAGGGCATGTTGTAGGGATTAGGATAGGGATAATGCTCCGGGTGAGTGCGAATGTGGATGTGGATGTGGATGAGCATTGTTTGGGTTGGATAAGGAAGGATACGAAATGGATGCTCGTTGCTCTCGGACCCTCGTCCCTTGCTTTGCTTGCAACTTCTTTTTTTGGTCCTGTCTCGTCCATGATTCCTTTTCATCCCTCTTTCCCTCTCTCCTTGCGGTTTTTGCTGGTTGGTTGCAACGAAGCAACGACGAACGAGTCTCTCTTTTAGACCTTTCCGCGACTGCTTCTTCGTCGTCGACGGTGTCGCTCACTATCTTGCCCATTCCCTGTCGAGACGCAACGCGAATTCGCGCCCGGTTTCCAACTTGGGGGTTAGGAGAAGGAGAATAAGAAAGTAGGAACAACGCCACTGGCAGAGACGACAGACATACCCGAGATTGAGACGAGACGAAGAAGACGACGATAAAAGAAGAAAGAGAATCGAAACGAAACGAGCCAAGAGGAAGACGAAGTAAGAGGAAGTCGCTGTGCCCCACGCAACTCATAATCCCTCTCATCTTAACTTCAACATCGAATCCCTCACGCCCACCCACCCCTAATTATTCCCTTACCTTGGAGGCATCCAAAATCAATTAATCAGTCACCAAATTCCAGGGTCGACCCAACGTCCTCCCCCGCCTCGACGAGCAGAGAAAGAAACGCAGCACAGGCCCATCTACAGCAGACAGCCAGTCTCACCAAGGCCCCTTGAAAACAGGGACAGTGGAAAGCCTCCCGCACGCAAGCGCACTCACTCGTGAATTCTCGTCGCCACGCGGGTCTTCTCTCTTTTCGCTCACCCCAGAAATCAGAGACATTCAGGGACCATCACTATTTCCCTGCAGCTGCAACTGCGGGTTTTCCACTCATTCAAGTAACTTGATTGGGGTCTCGGCTATTCAATAACAAAGCCGGGCCAAGGATTCACACGGCCGCTCAGAATCACGCAGTACAGCGCAGCACGGGACTTGCATCACATCGCATTGCACCACACGCCCCCTCGTGGCATTCGCTCGCTTTTTCACATTCGCTCCGCAAGCTCCGCCAGCTCCGCGTTAGCTCCAGGGCCGCGCTCCATCACGGTACCAGTTTTCTGTGCCTATCAGCATCTGTTGGTCTGATACTGCCCGCTTGGCCCAATTTGGGAATCAGATCCTTTTGCTTTTGAACGAGAAAGAGAGGACGAGAGAGCAACAGGGACATACGCAAGAGAGAGGAAGAAGGTAACAGAAGCAGGACAGAGTTTTTCTTCTTCTGCTTCTTCCCGACCTACGTGTCGTTCCACCGGTCCAACAGCAGCCACTCCATTCTATCTATCAGCAACGGTAGGTGAAATGAAAATTTGAATCCTTTTGTTTCTTCATTCACTCATCCTCCCTTGTTTCCATCACCCCTCCCCCCATCCTCCCCCCTCGATCATTTCCCCCGACCCTATATCCCCATCCGTCGATTGGCATTTTGCTGGACACGGGACGACGGGGATAACCATCGTACGGCATTCCCTTGCCTGCGAAAATCCATCCCAATCTATCCGAACACACTGAGCCACTCCCGAAGTGCCCGGTTCCCTGTGGTGCTTTGATTCTGGGGCGTTTGGCTGTTCCCTCGCGCACCCTGGTTCCCCAATCCACTTTCGTGCTTGCCTTCCTCGCTGTTGCACACACATTGTCTTATTTCCCTTGATTGCGAAGGTGTAAATGGGCAATGGGCACCAACAGTACTTGGCCTCCCCCTGGCAAAGAGAGTCGCTGATTACGCCCTGGTCGCCCTTGTGCGCCTTTCCCAATCAATCACGAGCAAAATCAATCAACCGCTCCATCCCATCTTCATCCCAGGCCCCTCTGGTCAACCCAAGCTGATTCACCTGAACGAAGTGCAGGCCCCAGTCCAGTCCAGCTCGTCAGGGCCCCAAGCCCACGCACACGCCCGGCACGCCCCTACACAGCGCCCACTTACACTAGTCCCGTCAGTACACTGCGCTGTACGCCGACGCCGACGCCTCCAGGTACGCTGCTGCACCTTTTGAGAAACCTGCTGTTCTCGCACACCGCGCCCGTGTCCACGTCCACCATCCACTCCCACGCCCACGCACCCCTCCCAAAATATCCAAACAGCAAGACCCTCTCTGTCTTTTGTCATCTTCTAGTCTGGGACACTTTGTTCCGCACCGCCCGCTCCAAGCTCCAGCTGCAGTTCCAGTCCCAGCCCAAACCCACCGTCCTGTCCTACGAACCCCAGACAATCTCCCCCAAGCCCACTCAGCCTGCTCAGCTCTCGTCCCACCCGTCACCCACGCCCGTCGACTTCTCGACCACGCTCGTTTCGTTTTGGGCCACCCGCTCATCGCCTACAGTTCAGTTCAGTTCAGCCCAGTGCTACGGACCTCCCACCGTCGAGATCGCGCCGCCCGTTGTCCGTTGCCCACCACCCCCCGGCACGCCAACCTGCCGCCACGATTCTGGCGTGTCGTTGATTCCACCGTCGCCTGTCACCTCCGCCGCCGGCGTCGTTTCCACCGTCGCTCCGTCATCAACGCGACTCGCTCGCTGGCTCCCTCGCCGAGAATAGTTGGATACATGCACCAGTGATTCCACTTCACCCCGGCCCTCAATCCCGTCGGAGCCGTCTGCTCTGCGGCTCGCAATATTCGATATAACGCCTCCACTGGGCTTGTACCTTGTTCAGGCCCAGCCATCCCTAAACCTAGGGAGGCGCCCCCTTCACTTCCGGACCTCTCTGCGTGTGGCACCCACCAAGCCCCGAGGCTACGGGTCCATCGCCAGAGGCCGCTCCGCTACACCCTCAAACTTGGGCCAGCCCACTGTTCCACTTTAGGGCCCCATCAGAAACCATGGCGCCTGTAACGTCTAGGCTCAAGATTCTATCTGGTCCGTTGTCCCTCTTCTCCTGCAATTCTCCCTTCATACCTTAGCTTGTTCCTCTAAGCCCCCCAGTCGTGCTCTGGCGCGTCATTACAAACTGCCCAGTCCCTCGTCGTCATCCACCCATCCATCCCATCATACTTCCCCTCCTGTAACTTGCAAAATTTCACCCTCCTCCCCACGACCGCCTTTCATCATCACGACGTAGCAGCGGATTGTTGCTGATGCAGCATCCCACCACCGCTACTCAACATGGACGACAGTGAGCTAATGAGAATTTGTTCAGTGGGAGGCAACCCCGTATCGGCCTTCCTGTCCTGGAGACTTCAGGCCACCAACGCCTGCGACGTGACGCTCGTTTGGAAATCAGGATACGAGCATGTCGCCCAGTACGGAATCTCATTCAAGTAGGCCGCTCCTCTCGGATGTCCTTTCAATCTCCCACTGACCGGTTGCCTTTTTAACTTCCTAGATCCTCCGTCTTCGGTAACGAGCGATTCAAACCGCGACACGGTACGTCGTATAACCATGCCACTGTCGAGAATGGCCCACTGACGCCAACTACAGTTGTACGAAACCCCGAAGATGCCGCACACGCTCGAGAAGGTCCTTTCGATTACGTCGTTCTCTGTGTAAAAGCTCTCCCCGATGTCTACGACCTAGCCGCCGTTATCGACTCTGTCGTTACTCCTCACCACACATGCATTCTTATCAACACTACACACACTTTGGGCGTTGAGGCCGCCATCGAGGAGCGATATCCAACCAATGTTGTACTATCGCTTGTATCTGGTGCCGAGGTGATGCAGCTTGGCCAGAGTGAGTTTGAGCACAAGGGATCAACCGAAATGTGGGTTGGCCCTGCCAGCAGGAATGACCGTATCTCCCCATCCATCCAGGAGGACATGGCCCAGGCGCTAGCAGTAACACTGAGCTCTGGGCAAGTCGATTGCAAAGTGTCTCAAAACATCCGACAACAACAGTTTGAGAGGGTAATTGGGTATGTCGCCAACTGAGAGCCCCTTTCCAAGAGTGATCTGATCTAACCAACGATCTAGCCCGATTGCTTTTCACCCCGCAAGTGTCATTTTTGAGACGCCTAACCACTCAGTTCTCATCGAGAAAGTCGGAGTGAAGGATCTTGTTTCCAGTGTCATTGACGAGCTAATTGCCTTGGCCAATGCTAACGGCTGCAAATTCGACGCCGAGTTTAAGCAGAAGACGATCAGCGAGATGACCAAGACCCCATCAGAAAGCATCATGTGGCAGGATTACATCGCCAGGAGGCCAATGGAGGTGGAAATTTACCTCGGTTCACCTATCAAGCTTGCTCGCGACTCTAATGTTGCCGTGCCCCGAATCGAAACGCTCTACGCCGTGCTTCACAACCTCAACATCGCCAACCGAAGCAGACCTAAGCCTGGTGATCCTGCCGCCATTGCCCCGCCCGGCTCTCCAACCGCCTCATCACCCCTACCTCCTCGAATGCCCTCTCAAAATGGCCACCGTCCTCCTCCCATGATGAACGGCAACGGAATGCCACCCCGAGGCCCCCGGCCGAGGAATTCTTCGAGCCTTAGCCAAACAGGAATGCGCCGAGGTCCTCCTTCGATCAACGGTGGTCCACCACCAAATGGTTATGGCAGAATCCCCCCATCAATGAATATGAACATGGTGAACGGTGGCGGGTCAAGACAGCCTTCGAGACGAGGATCTATGGATGAGGGTAACCTGGACGAGTTTTCGCACCTGGTCCTATACGACGACATTCCGGAAGGCTCGGAACACTCGGGGGCTGGCGGTGATCCTGAGTACGCTCTCCGTGAGCGAGAGATGCAAATCCGACAGCGTGAGATGGCTCTTAGAGATCAGGAAATGCGAATGCGCCGTGGACCGCCACCCGCGGGGCCTCACCGTCGTGGTCCTCCCCCCATGCGGAACAGCAAACAAGTATTTGATGACGATGACGACGATGATGATGACTACGTCGACCCTACTGCTAACCCTGCACCCCCAATGATCGACCCGGACAACTTTGACATGATGAGCGTCACGTCAAGGAAGAACCGAAAAGGGCCTGGCCCCTCGGCAGCACAGATCCGTCGTAACCCAGACGACCTTCAGCAACCAGCCGGCCGTGGAGGCAGGTTCCGCCCCAGCTTTGGCAATCGTAACCGATCGAGCCAGATGAGCCACGCTCCCACCACCACTGCCGACATTCTTGACGACCCCCTCATGAACTATTCTTCCAACCGCTACGGTACCGTTGATCGGGGCACAATGAATGCCGGCTCACGGGCCAATTCACTAACGGCATCGAGGTTGGATGAGCTTCAATTCGGCCCAGGCGGTGGTCCCCCTGGTATGAATGGCGCCTATCCTCGACGAACAAGTCAATCTCCGGGAAATCCTTACAGCCCATCGATGCGAGGCGGTAGCCGCCGACCCTCCCCACCAAACGGATACGGACCTGGACCGAACGGACGCCCATCGCCCCCCGACGGTGTTCGCCAACCCGTTCCGCGATATCCTCCAGGCCAGGGCAATCAATTGGCCCCGCAGCAGGTTGAGCAACATATCGGGGTGAGCACCCTCCTCCAAACTAAGCCTAGAAACGTTCGAAGTCTGACGGGCAGTGCGAGCGCCAGCGCGGACAGTGGTGAATTCGACTCGGATCCATCAGCTCATAGTAGTCAGGGCAGCTTAGGGCAGCGCCCACCCATCGGCGTGCGGTAAGCCGATACCAAGTAATTACAACAACCCACAACCGCACCATGCAGGCAGCGTGAACAGATTTCAATCGTATCCGCCAATCAAGTTGAATCAGCCCAACGAATACAACAGCACATTCTGAGAAAGCCCACCAACATATGGAATGAGGCACATGGTGCGCCCTAGTACTTTTAGGTCTAACTCGAGACCTCTACCTTGACCAAATATTTGAGCGTCAGGGCAACACAGTCATACCACGACATACATCCTACGAAGACAACCGTTTCATTTTGTTTTTTTTTATACTCCTCAGCTCCATCAGCACACGAGACGATACGACACTGGGTCGGGGTCAGTTTGGACTATTCTTGGAAGATGATGTCTTCATAATTCCTATGGACTCGGTATAGTCCCGTACATACGCATTGGAACGACAAAGCCGAAGTAACCTATTCTGGTAATATTGCATTGGGACCGGGATTTATGTTCTTGCGCTATTTAGCATATAATCGATTATCGGGCCGTCAAGAGCTTCCGACCAGCGTCTCTACTACCTTTTCTATCAGCGTACTGCATGGATGTCAACCAGCGTGCCTAAGCTAAGCGAAAGGCGTCATTGATGGAAAAGTCAGGGACAGGTCGTCGGAGGCTCAGACGAAGATGTGGATGGTAGAATGGGATGATTCCAAGGCGTGCATAAAACCGGTCGTGTCTTTGATTCCTGGTTTGAGTCCCCCACCCATACAATCGATGGGCAGCCCTCAGGATGCCCGGAGATGTGTAGCCGAGGGGAGTATGACAGGTATTGTTTTTATTTGTTTTTTTGCGGAGGTACACACAGCAAATTAGATTACGGATGATTCTTTCTTCTTTTACTTCTCTGGTTATTGCTCTTGTTTCTGGCGAGCTGTTTTTATGGGCGACTGGAAACCCCGAGATGGAGAAGTGTGACGGAAGATAGACAACATGAAAGTTACCTGACAGAAAATTGGCGGGGATGAAGCCCGATTTTGTTCCCAGAGCGCATTTGCCACAAATGAAGAAGAAATGGGGAAGAAATTCTCGGTTTTTGCGGGAGTGTTGTGAGTGTGGTGGCGGCTGGGTAGTACAAGGGCTCAGTGAAATTAGGTTTGCAGCAATGAAGCAGCACTCCAATCTGGAGAGATGGTAATTCGTTGAGTATCCCCACCTTGATAATATTTGAAAGTGGTTCGGGGCGAATTTGGTGTCCTAGGAGTATAATGCATAGTATGGTTTGATGATGGTGAAATTGAGCTGTCGATGGATGAATATTGGAGCGTGCAAAATGTCAGGGTGCCCACCAAAACGGTTGTCAAAGTAGTCGTGTATTGGCAAGGGTTTGAAGTCGATACTATTGGCCAATCAGACATAATAAGTCATAGCAATAACTAGCATAACTCATGGTTGTTCCATATTTTTTTTCTTAAACTGAACCAAACCTCTTAATGTCAAGATCAAGGAGCCTGTCAAAGGGATTCTTGCCGATAAACGTATGAATTAGTATCTCCTAGAGATGAAACGCACGGGCCATCTCCAACTCGACCACCCTCTCTATCCACTCGACGCGACGCGAAGCATAACCCTCTTGCCCCCTCATCTTTGATAGTTGCCGCGTGCTGGCTACCCTCAAGACTTCTTCTCTCATTTTCATATCCTTTGTGTCCAATCATTCTATATGTGCCAAAGTCTCTACCCATCTAAGCCTACGTCACTTCCTTTAGGTTAGTTACGTTACCCCGCCATCGCTCGCAGATCAACAAACCTCCCACCCCAGAAGTGAGAAACTTCTGTTCCCCCAGAGAACCGCGAGATAAAAGCCTATCAAGGCTATTATTTAGCCGGCCTAGGAGTTTGTATTCCAGAAATAATACTAGAGCTATGTCGACACGGAACATCGGCGGCTCGCAGGTGCGGCAGAGCATGGCCACTAGCGGCAGCGCTGTCAAGTCGAGACAACTGGTGAGTTCCATATCGCTTTGAAGGAATGCATCGGTTTCCCAGAGCCCCAGCTTTGTTTGAGGGGGGTATCGGTTCTTGATCATATCACTAATACCCAGGTAAGGCGCAGTTAAACTCGCAACTCGCACAATTGTCAGCCAACCTCTCCGACACCGAGAACTTGTTGCGCATGACCAGTGTGCAGGCGGAGGCGATGAGGGGACTAGGCAGCTGGCACGGTGGATTGTAAGTTTCTTTTCACGCCCTGTCGCCTCCCGATTGACTACATCTTGGTTGCGGTTGAGCAAGGGCTTTTACTAATGGCAGTCAAGGTTCATGTCGGCAAGCAAAGTCCTCGGTGAGGAGAGTGTCAAAGAAGCAGGACAGCCGGGCAAGTAGCACGACAGGATGCAGATGAATAAGCCACAAAGTGATTTGAAATATTAATAAACAAAGAAATCCAGTGTTGCGGGAACTATATTGCGGTTGGGTTGGTCACATCCATTTGATGAGTTATGAAATGCCGGGCTTTACCGGTACAATGAGAAATAGACATATTTGTCTTGCTATCCCTCCTCGGCCTTTCACCGTTACAGGCCAGACCTCTCTCAGGCCCTTTTCGGCCGCCACCAAAGGAGGTGCATGACCCGGGCCACCGTTCATGTGCACGGGGTCCAGCGGTCAAAAAGAAAATTTCCTTTGATGCCCATAATTCACCAGCCACTTTGACTTGTTTTCATGTAGGCTCTCCCTTGCTTCATGCAACAATCTCCCCGAGTCTCATCTGCCTGTATAGCCACAAAATAGCCGTGCGAGTTTTGGTTATCCCACTTATCTCTTCCCAAGGCGAGTTGGCGGTGGCCTCGAGGTGCTCCGGATTTCACATGTAGGAATATGGCTGTTGTTCGATCTCCCAAGAAAAGGCAAGTTTCAGCTATCCAGGGTAGAGTTTCAATGCCATCCCAAAGATTCCATAGCGTCAGGCCAAGAGTGATCAACTCCTCGCTTGCCTAAGGTCGTGTGAAGGATTGATGATATCTGGTTAATAGCCACGACCGCCTAACTAGATTTCATGTCCACAAGCAGCGTTGCGGCGTCCCAGTTCCGCTAAGGACATAATAAAAGTTTGGCGTAGATATTCTCCGGTTTACTTTCAAGTGGCCGGTGTCGAGTTCTCGGTCTGCTGGTCGTCATACGAGCCATTCGAAGCCTGTTGTTGTTCTTGCTGCCTCAATGACAGTCTCTTCTGCCTCGGGGCACCGACGGGGTATCTTTTGACATTCTCGCATGTCGTACATTGAATCTTGAGCACGTCGGCCCATGGCTTCTTTCCGCCCTTGCTGGCATTCTCAATCACCGAGGTGCACGTTTTGCCTTCAACCAAAAAAGTGTCGCAGAATTTGCACATTGTCCGTTTCAAACCCGGGCTTTGTCGAATCTGTGCCTTCAAACTGACGGAACGCATGCCAGTGACCATCTGACGAGACATGTTCTGTAACGTACCATGATCATTGGTGCTTGGTGTCGAAGCACTGTGCTCTTTGTTGGTTGGTGATAATTTTTTGGCTGCACTGGATAGGTGATGGCTTTGCTGGTTGGCGAGGTAAGCTGCAGCTTGGTAAAGGTAGGACGCTCTGGTGTAAATATGCCTATTTTGGACCCCTTGAGGGCCCTTTGCCTTGGCCATTGAAATTTTGAGGTTTTCTTCCTCGGGAGTCTTGGATGTTTCGTTAGCAACAGTTATGTCACACAAGGTGAGCTTCGCAAGGACTCATCTCGAAGCTTCGCATTACTCCGTGCATTCATTTCTTCTTGACACTGTCTACTGTCAGGGTGCCTGGACGTGTCACGTGAAAGTGCGCGTGCACGGGCCTGTTTGCCTGAGGGCGCAGCGCGGAGGCTCTTGCTGGTGTCTTGGTGGCATCTCCCTCTTCCCTCTCAGCCTCAACAAACCTCTTTCAAGACCTCTTTGGAACGAGCCACTTGGGTTCTCACTCCACCATCCTCTTTCGCCCCTCAATTTCTCCTTCATCTTTCTCCCTTCTCCCAGGTGCCACGCTTACGCGAGGTTATCTTCCCCTTCAACTACGCGCCATTCTCCCGGAGTCGCATCCCCCCGTCATCGCAAGCCCCGTTTGATTACGGCCGCCGCGAACAGCTTCCAAATTTCCAGTTCTAACCGCGCTTGTATCATCGCCAACATGTCCCACGAGGAAGATCTCATCGACTACTCCGATGAGGAGATCGGCGGTAACGAAACCGCCGCCACCACCTCCAACGGCAAGAAGGGCGAGCTCGCTGCCGGCAACAATGTCGACAAGAAGGGCAGCTATGTCGGCATTCACTCGACCGGTTTCCGTGACTTCCTTTTGAAGCCTGAGCTGCTTCGTGCTATCGGCGACTGTGGTTTCGAACATCCTTCGGAGGGTCAGTCCTGAATTCTAATACCCTAAGTCATCAAATCCCCTCCCTTCAAGCGTCCGTCCATCTCGCAAGCAAGAAGAAATGGTCATTCTTGCCACAAAATTCGTCGTCATTATCGTCATCACCGAACGCGGTTCAATGCGGACCTGAGAAACGGTCCCACCATCCGCACCATCCGAGCAAGAGCAGACCGCCGGTGAAAGGTGGTCTGTCGCATTTTCCAACTCGCATGTCAAGATTGTCGCGCGGAAGTGCACATGACATAAGCAGTTGATACGAACGGATTGAAACAAAAAAAAATGGTGGAGGCAGACGAGAATTGTGAGGACATCCACCCTAATGCGAGGCGTCATCTTGTTGACAGCTTCGATTGGCGGATGCAATTCCTCTCGCCCTAAGACACTCGTCTTGGGGCTAAATTCGCTTGTTGTCGCGAATCGCAACTCCCCATTGGGAGAATGCGAAATGATACAATGGCTAAGCTGCGACGATGGACGGACCCTTAACGCTACACCCGTCGTTCGTTGCTTCTTGGAAACAAACTCTAACATTCGGTTCGATCGACAGTCCAACAAACCTGTATCCCTCAGGCTCTTCTGGGTGGTGATATTATCTGCCAGGCCAAGTCTGGTCTCGGTAAGACTGCTGTCTTCGTCCTCGCCACTCTTCAACAGGTTGAGCCCGTCAACGGAGAGGTCTCCGTTGTTGTCATGTGCCACACTCGTGAGCTGGCTTACCAGATCCGTGATGAGTACAACCGCTTCAGCAAGTACATGCCCGATATCAAGACCGGTGTCTTCTACGGTGGTACCCCCATCAAGCAGGATATTGAGACCTTGAAGAACAAGGACACCTGCCCTCACATCATTGTCGGTACTCCCGGTCGTCTCAAGGCTCTTGTCCGTGACAAGGCTCTTCGCCTTGGCAGCGTCCGCATCTTCGTTCTCGATGAGTGTGATAAGATGCTCGACCAGCCTGGTATGTCTAAGCTTCCATGAAGGCTACCTTTTTTTTTTCAATTGCTGACCAAGCGCAGACATGCGTACTGACGTCCAAGACGTTTTCCGTGCCACTCCCCAACAGAAGCAGGTTATGATGTTCTCCGCCACCCTCTCCGAGGAGGTCAAGCCCATCTGCCGCAAGTTCATGCAGAACCCCACTGAGCACTATGTGGATGAGGACACCAAGCTCACTCTCCACGGTCTCCAGCAGTACTACATTAAGCTGGAGGAGAAGGAGAAGAACCGCAGGCTCAACGAGCTACTCGATGACCTCCAGTTCAACCAGGTCATCATCTTCGTCAAGAGCACCGTTCGTGCTAACGAGCTTGACAAGCTTCTCCGAGAGTGCAACTTCCCCTCGATCGCTGTCCACTCTGGAGTCAGCCAGGAGGAGCGGTAAGTCTAGTCGCCGTTGTAACAAGTCGCGCTCAGAGTCTAACGTGTCCTAGTATCCGTCGCTACAAGGAGTTCAAGGAGTTCAAGAAGCGCATCTGCGTTGCCACTGACGTGTTCGGCCGTGGTATTGATATCGAGCGTATCAACCTGGCCATCAACTACGATCTGTCCAGCGATGCCAGCTCCTACCTTCACCGAGTCGGTCGTGCTGGTCGATTCGGTACCAAGGGTCTTGCCATCTCCTTTGTGAGCTCCGATCAGGACCAGGAGGTCCTCAAGGAGATTGAGAAGCGATTCGAAGTCGCCCTTCCGTATGCTTTTTCCCCGTCCTTTATCCTTCGTCTCTGCAGACTGTGACTAACCACATTTCAATAGTGAGTTCCCCAAGGAGGGCGTCGACGCCAGCACCTACATGGCGTCCTAAAGTATCGGTTGGTGTTTTGGTGTAGTTTTCGCTACAAGATGGGTCAATTTCTTTCGCCGCTAGGTTCCTGAGTTTTTTGGGATGCGGACGAGTGGTATCAAGAGATCGACGGAACGAAAGGGAAAAGTTGCGCAATTCCAGCTTTGATCGCTTGCTTGTATTGAGTAGTTTACATGAATGTGTGTGGTTCTGTGGAAATCTATGCTATGGTCAAGCAAATCCTACGCTAGGTGCGACTATGACGTGTTGTGCGTGCTATCTTGTCTGATCTCTGTGTCGTTGATCGCCATGCCACGGCAGGACGTGATATCGAACCGGAGTGTTCAGTCCGTCGGTTGGGCTTCTCTCTCGGCATCCCCCTCGTTTCCTCGAAGGGGCCGGAGTCGGCGTTGGCCTGACACCTTGTGACAGGAGCGGCTTGTCTCATCCAGCGGCTGATTCCGGCTCAACTACGTAGGTCATCACCAGACCAGTCACGCCGCCAGTCTGGTGCGCCAAAAAAGAAAGGACCAAAATTTTTTCTCAGCTTCTTTTTGCCATCTCACCTGCCCACCTTTGTCAGCTGTGTCACCCCGATTCGCCGAGGCCTGCGTTCGGAACAAAGGACTCACTGCAGTTGGGTGGCGCTTGGGGAGGTTGGGCTCGATGGAGTAGGCGGTGTTTTGTGTTTGTAGTTGTTGAGGTTGGTCGTGTTTCTACGAAGACAAAGGGAGACCCTGTCTAGGACAATGGATGAAGGGGGGTCATGAGGCATCGGAGAAGCGCCGAGGAGGAACCACGAAGCTGGGAGGGAATCAGTCAGCCGGCCAGGTAGACAGACATGGAGATGGGCAGGCAGGCGGACAAACAGACCTTGGAAACTCCCTCACTCACTCATTGACTCATGGTGATCTGTCATGGTGGTGTTGACTACGTTGTCCAGGACAAACTTATCCGCCAACCAACTATCCGGTGCATGTCGTGATCTCGTGGCCGCTGTGTGCTCCGCTCCATCAGCTCCTTGTGCCAAAAAGAAAATCTTCATTCCCTCGTTGTCTTATCAAAACACTGAGTCATTTCGCTAGGCTGTCATAGGGCAGCCGCCGGTTAATCGCATAGTCGCTCATGTCGGGTTTTGCAATCAGGCGGCACACAATTGGCCTGGATTATGAAGACGTTGCTTCTGTCTGCTGGTGTTTGCTGTTGCCGCCTATCACCATATCTGCGTTTGCGCGAGATTTGGTTCGTCCTTTAACTTACCCGTGTTCCAAGTCTACGGCATACACATGTGACAGGAGATGTACTACGTGGATAATTATTCATGGGAACACGTCGCGCTCAAGTGTCTCACTAAAAAAGTGATATCGTCGAGATGACGGATTCGTAGACTTATCACTTCTTATTGCCTACCCTAGACAAACCATCGAGCAGAGGTCTATTGTTTGAACATTGACTGACCTGTCGGCTTGACCAAGCTCACCGTATCCTAAACGAAAAACCCTCCAAGGTAAAACAGGGCAACAGCCACGCTGCAGGTGCCGGCCTCACGTCCAAGTGGTTCGCTACAGCATGCACGAGGTGGCCAGAGGGCAATACTGCAGGATCTTCCTGCTGTCGTGGCCACACTTCTCACGCCTTGCTTTCGACTTGGGCATTGGCAAAGCCTTGCGTTTGCCCCGCCTCGGGACCAAATACATGCACAATAGTGGCCAAGCCAAAACAAAACAAGAGGCCACGGAGTCCAGTTATAGTGCCAGATCGGCGGTGGGTGAGAGGGGAAGGCTACTATGCATGGCCCGGTCTTGAAAGGAAGCTCGACAGAGTGCCCAACCCGGCGCCGGCTGCATTTGTTACTCGTTGGTCGACAGGATGGCGATGATTTCAAAGTCCTGTGTACACAATACGAGCGCCACAGACAGGATCAATAAATATGCCATGGAAAAGCCGAAAGATCGGCACTCTTTTGTTCTTGGGTGAAGACAAAAAATCTACCTCGGCAGCTCTACAACCCCAAGGCGAAGGCGAACTTTTCATCGGCTGCAGTGAGAGGGGAGGCGGTGTCGCCGCGTGGACGTACTGGTTCATGCTTGTCGACCAGGCTATCGTTTCTTGATTCGGCAACATGGGAAAATGGCCAAGTGGGGATTGTCGCCCTCTAGTGACACTCTCTTACCCAGTTTAAAGGGCGGAGGGAGGGGGATAAGAGGACACGGAAGGCAATGGAACCAAGGTCAGCAATGATCATCGATGGCTGGGGGGGCTGAAGGAGGAATGGACACGGCTTTCTTAGAGACTTCTCGAATAATGCCTGATTGAACCGCCATGATGTCTCGGCGAGGCACGGTAGTGAGGGCTGTGGCAGTCTACCGCGCAGCCCACCCCCCTCATGCACCGCCATGGCGAGTTGAAATGGATTTGTTTTCTATCGTTCGGGTCTCTGCCTAGCGATATACCCTCCGTCGTGGGCACGGCGAAGAAGCAAATTTGGATGAAGGATTTAGCTGCCTTGTGTGCCCTCCATCTCTCAAACCCTCAATGAGTTGGCTGGCATTGGTGTTTAGTGTTGGGGTTGGCGTTTTAGGCATTTCAGCTCCTCTGCCAGCAGGGCAGGCATACACCCTGGTCGGGCACCCTACCCCCATGAGGAAAATTGCCTACCCTGGACCCCCGCCAAGTTAGGCAGCCGCGTTTTTTTCATCTCACAGCTCGTCAATCTGACGGTGAAGCCCGGCGGATTCTGCATCAGACTCCCACACAGACAAAGTCTCATGCACAACAGGTCGTAGAACCAGAATCCATCCACTACCAGTATGTAGCCCTCGTCCCTTGTTACCCCTGTCTGGTGGAAGCATGGGTGCATGTCCGCCATTCATCTGAGATAAGACGGACCGGGAAGCGGCTGGCTGAGGTGACTGGCTGACTTCACACCTCCAGAGATCCTGTCCTGGCACGCCGTCACTTCTCGGGCTCCAGCGTTCGGAACGTGGGGATTGGCATTGCTGCTATGGGGACGTCAGGCTTGCCGAAATACCTGTCTTCGCCTGACTCTCTCGTGCATAGTTGCCTTCATGTCGTGCCCGTGGGGAGCGAGGCAAGACGAGGCGAGAGCGCGAGCGTCATGACGAACATCTCTCCGAACAACCCGGACCAGGGTATGTGGAGGGGCCAGGGCCCGCGTGAGTGCTCCGTGAGTCAGCGGCACCAGCACTCTTACCACGAGTGCAATGTGGAAGCTGAGTGGGCCAGAACCGCGCGGCAACATCAACCACCATTAAACGTGTAAGTGGAGAGGGTCAACCTTGAGAGAACAAAGCCCAAGTCGAGCAAAGGATACACTGCGCTGCAAGCCTTGAAGAGACTTCACAGCGGTCTAGAGCCTGCCCTACGATAATATGGTGGCTTAGAGGTTCTCAACTAGGAGTGGGTGGGTATTTGGTGTTAGGGAGGTCTCTGAGTCTCGTGACGAATCAAATATTGAAGCTTGGCTTTTTTCGTTGCTTAATCCAGGTGCATCATTGCTTCGAGAATATTGAACCCCTCAAGCACAACCCAAGACTCGCGGCGGAGCATCTCCGAACCCCTCTCCTCCCTAAGGCACGGTACGGGTGTCGCTGAGGCGGAGACCGTGTCTTCGTCAGGTGCTTCTCTTGCCTGGGGTTGACAAAACAAAATGGAATCCGGCAGTGGTCCAGGGTAGGGCTGGCTGGTGAGGCTTGACTCATTCTGACGAGAGAAGCCGGGAGGTGCCCGAAGTGGAAAGCCGCTGGCGTGTAATGGATGGTAGCCCATCGGAGGTGACGGAGGGATTAGGTATGGATGACAGGCCCAAGCCAACACGAACCTGATCAGTGTCACCTTTCTGGATTTGCCCCTCCCGATTCAGGGAGGGGTTGAGAACCAATACTCCGTCGTGCTGTGGCTATCATAATTCCTGACGACCCGGGCGATGAATCGCTGGCCCGTAACGAGAGGGCACGCGAGGGTCCCGTTACGACAACGACGGCGTCCGGCGACGCCAGATAATTGTCTCCAGATGCCGGGACCAGAGAGCAACATGACCAGACAGATTGGATGCTTACACCGGCCCGGATCCAATCAGCACACCCCAGCAGGCCATGGGAGCGGGGAAAGACTCCTGCCGCTTGCTTCATGAGCAGCTCCTGTTGCAGATTCTAGACGATAATGGTGTGCAAGGATCGAAAGGTGCCATGTAATGCAATGAAATGATACTTCGTAAACGTCGTCTCTACACATACGGAGACGTTCCCCGACATGCAGCGGGGGCGCTCCGTACCCCAGTGGAGGCTCATTTGGGATTCGGGATTTGGGATCTGGTGCTTGTGCAACATCAACATCTTACACCAGTGGCGATGGACTTGCTGCCACACAGACGCCCACGGACGGATGGGCGGGCATGATGACGGCGGGTACTACAAGGCACCAACGCGATGGAGCACTGAAACTCAGGCCTCAGACCTCGGATTTCAGACCTGACCTCAGACCTGGCGCGAGAATGGCGAACCTGTTCTCTCAGAAGTGTTAGCAGCCCGGGTATGGGGTGGGGTGTCTACTCCGCCCCCAATCGCCGAGACGTAATGTTTGATGAGGCGGTGGCCAGAGTGCTGAGGTAATGATTTGCACGAAAGTACCTGGCCCACCCCAGGACGCGTCTCAATATCATCGAGTGCCGCGACGGGAGCTGCAGTCCGGCGGGCGACACGAACAGGTACATGCAGTTTACCACGAAGTTATCACCGTAACGCGAAGGAGATTGGGGCCTCGTTAAAGGGGTTGGTAGTGCAGCCACCACGAGGACGCACGGGCCAGATGCGGCGCTGTGTCCAAGTGGGAGAGTGGAAGGGGTTGAGTGTGAGTGAAATGCAGGCCAACAAGGGAAATGCATTATCCTTAAACAGAACGCGCAGGTGTGCCAGTGGGAGGAGCCGGAGATGATCCATCAAGAGCATATCACGAGCAGCATAATTACCATCGATCCGGTGCACATGTATGTGATAGGTAAGATGAATAGTGGAAAATAGGGGGCCGCCCATCATTCAGCTAGGCATCGACATCAGCCAGGCTCACTGCAACTATCTCGCTGGGGAAGGCGACAGCTCCTCGAGGCCAGTGACATGCTCAAGCCAGGCGGAATTTGTATAGGTGCCATGTTTACAACAATCTCGGGCGACGGGCGACGGATGTGCAATGTCAAATTCCGAAATGCCCGATGGTGCATCGTTGACTGCGAAGAAGCCTTGAAAGGATGCAGACCGTCCATCAGGCAGTGAATGCCCTTGGTGTGTCCATTTTTAGACGACAGATTGTGGATAATGGCTGTGTACTGTATGTGTGCAGAAAAACGCTAGTGGAGAGGAGCGCTGCTCGAGCTGGGCAGTGTGTGAACAGCCTCACCCCCCCCAGAACAATGATGCTGGGTGTCGTCGGCAGAAGGACACGGCCTCAGTACCGGAGGATCTGGGTTCTGGGGCAGTGAGCCAAAATTGGATGACGAGATGGAGTCCCCAGCGACGCAGCGGCGAAGTCCATTGCGTGTCGTCTGGCACGGACTGACTCGATAGCCATTTTGATTGCAATGTGGACAGTGCCGCGTGAGGTCATAACTCGGTAGGCCCACGGCTGTTCCGTGACCTTGGATTAACAATCGGATGGGACAATGGCGAGACTCTTCGGGAATTTGCGAAGCAGCAGATGGGCCACCTGCTCCAAGGTAGGTAATCAGGTAATCAGAGCATCAGGTACATGTAACTGGAGCTACCCTGGTAAGATGGAGTCAAATCTTTTGGCCATCGGGTGCTCCTAGATGTGGTGTGCTTTTTTGTGTCTGGTTCCGAGAGGCGGCGAGCTGTGGCAAGATTTTGCACACAAAGTTTTCCCCGATCAGTTCCCTCCAGAGTGTCTGGTACACCCCGTGCCGCATCGACTTACATGTACGAGCGTGTACCTGGCACATCTATTCGGGCATGGAGGCGATAGAGTACATCCGGGTTGCGCATGTTGTTGAGACGAGACAAGCCCAAGCCATTTCATACCATCCCCTCCACCCATCCCTCCTCCCCCTCACCCCGGTAACATCGGGTGCAAGATTTGAAGCAGTCCCGGATAGCTCATGTGTGTGAAAAAAATTGATTCCTGGTGTGTGTATCATCATATCGGCCATGCCATGCCATGCCATGCCAGGCCGGGCTGGGGTCATCATGAACCACATCTTGTCTCGCGTGTTCTAGGCATGGGGCTTTGGAGCCTTCAAGGCTGAAGGACCGGGTCAGCAGACGCCGACATTCTCATAGAAGCCCCTCTAAAGCTGAGGGGACGATCTTAGGCACAGGTGAGGGGAATTGTGGTTCCCGGTTCAAGGCAAAATCGTCATAGTCTGGTCAAGGCTCATGTTCAAAGGCGGTGGCGGAGACAAAGATGGTGGAGGTGGAGAAGGCGAGGTGGAGGGATCAGTAAGAGTCATCGCCCATCCTCAGCCAGCCCAAGCCCAGTCCATCTAGCTGGACCAGTGACAGGGCCCGAAAAAGTCAAGTTTTCTGTCTCGTTGTGGTTGGCCTTGTCGGCAGGGCAAAGTGGCTTTTCCCTGTAGTGCCAAAAACTGTACATCAAGCAGGGAATGTGTGGGCGCCTTCAAGCCTCTGGTTAGGGGGAAAGCCGGAAAACGCAAGAAGAAGAAGGAAAAAAAAGTGCTAATGATGGACAGCGATCAAATCTGGGAGAGCTGGAGAGCCCGACTTGACAGAAACGACGGGGAGGGTTGGGAGGGTGACCAGGGTGGTCGGGACGGCAGGGATACGCGAGACGCACGAACTGGCTGGCGTATGTGCGTGCATCGGTGCGTGAAGGGTGAGCGAATGTGAGTGCATGCTATTGTGTGGCAGATGAGGATAGTTGGTGGAGATGGCGGCCAAGTGCAGAGTGAGTATGCGCGAGAGTGGTGAGGTGTCCGTTCCGTACCTTCCATTCTCCTGCATGAGCGTAATAGGGAAGGAAAGGCAGAAAGCGCCTGGCATCGACGATGGCCCCCACGATTGCAGCGGTTTTCTGCTTGGGGTTTAATTTTTTTCTCTTCCGCCAACGACGTCAAAGCAAGATGAGTTACAGAAGCCCGCTCCCGCGCCCTCCCCCCTCTGGCTGAGGAACGCACCTTGACTCGATGTCGGTTTGCGGTCAAGTTGTCAAACAACAAACTCTCGCAGGCCAAACAGGCAGGTAGGGAGGTATGTAGGTACAATGTCCAAGTGCACAGTAAAGTCAATCAGTGTTTCGTCGCCGGTTCGTCTCCTGCGGCCCCCCGGGGGGTGGGAAAGAGGGGCGGCCACATTTCACAGGTCGATTTCTGGCGAAGACTGGAGACTTGCACACTGGGGGAGGGTCCGGGACGCACGTTGACTGGCTGGAGATTCCCTCCCAACCACACTGAACCCACGCTGGATGCAGGTCGACCACTGAGAAGGCCTGAGAAAAGCCTGGGAGTCTGGGAGAAAGCCTGGCAAAGGGGTATCCACGCTGCCATGGCGCGGTCCAGTGAGCGACAAGGCTCGGGAACGAAGGGGGTGGGATAGTGGAGGGAGGTGGAGGGGAGAGGGGCCAACGCGCGCTGGTGGGCAGACGGGCCAATAGGGAGGCGCCAAAACGCAGACACGCCGCAGGCGTCGAAGGGGTGCTGGGCTCGCACTTGCTGGGGGTTGTGCTGGGGCTGTCGGGAGCGCTGGGGAGCGTAGCCCTCTCAGTGGGCTCAGCGGCGCTTCAGCGGGGGCGTCAGTGGTCCAGCGTGCTTGCGTGCGTGTGGCTCGCGCTGGCCCGTCATGGCCCGTCATGGCCCGTGGGCGCTGCGTCCTGGTTCGTCCTGGTTCGTCCATGTCGTTTTTTCTGGCTCGGCCAGGCTTGGTCGTCGTCGTCGCCGGATCCTCCTCGTCCCCTTCAAAACTATGCCATGGCCCGCCCTGCCATGCTTCCGCCTTTCTCCCCATCGAACTGCATCGCCATCGCCATCATGTTCGAGTCCGCCCTCTAAATCCGTCCCCAGCGACTCTTCGAAGTCTGCTCTGGATCGTGTATTCTCTCCACTCCACGGCGTCTTGTTCAGTTCGATTTTTTTCTTGTTTGTCCCTCTCAACTCCACTCTCCCCCCGTCTCCTGACTTTCCGGGAGTCGCAGCGGCATTCACTTGCACCTTGCGACTTTTTGTGAGCGTGAGCCTGAGCCCAGATTACTCACCTCGCCCTCTCTCACTCACTCTTACCCTTACGCTTCCTCCTCCGCCACGACCTCCGACGGCCACGAGCCCAGCACAGCCCGGGTCCAGCCCCCAAACCAGCCCAAGGCTTCTGTCCCCACCAGCGCCTAGCACCAGCACCAGCACCAGCACCAGCGCCCACGCCCAGCGCTCAGCGGCCCAGCAGCACAGAAAATCCAGCACAGTCACCCGCTCTGCCAGGCATTGACACAGGCCCAGGCCTAGCAGCACCACTGCCCGGCTGACTGACTGTGACTCCTCCCACTGTCGTCGTCGCCATCGCTGACTCCGGACTCGCTGTCCTTTGTCGCTCTTACTGGTGTTACTCACCTCCCCGTTTCTTCCACCTTCCCGCTGCATTTTCCATCATCAGTCGCGTCTCCCTTTGTCCATCTCAACGCTCTCTATTTTCACTGTTCTCTTGTTTTCACGCCCCTTGGCCTTGTTCTCAATACCTTCCTTTCTCTCTCTCTCTCTCTCCTTCTTTAGGCTACTGCCCCTCTTCGCCACAGCCGCTGTGACGAGGGTCTTGGTCATTGTCCCCCGGCCTAGGCTTCCACCGCGCACGCTCTCTCCGAGATCGCCAGTTGGCAGCCACCTGCCACTCACCCCCCGCGGTCATTGCTCGGTTTCGCCACCGTGCAAAGAGTCACAAACCCACCACACCAGGCTGTCACCACCACTGACGCCTCGAGCCTCGCCCCTTAGGCCACGTTCTAAAGAGTCATCCCCCTTGGCCTTTTTAATAAGTGCTCACCACCCACGGGTCTTTCTCCCCTTCAGCCACACCAAGAGTCTCGCCGCATTGTACCTGCATATCCTCAATCAACGGCTTGATCTCCTTCACCCACGCACCGCCGCCCGACAACACCACCCGACTTGCATCAACATCTTCTTCGTCACGCTCCGATGGTAGCCTTGATCTAGGCCAACCACTCGCCCCCAACTCTCCCGAGCATTGAAGCATTGCCGCAATGCCTGTTGCACTTCATTACCTTCTCTCAGTCGCCGTCTCCGCTTCGTCTTCCGGTCTCATCGTTCGTGTAATTAAGTCGCCTCTCGACTCTCTCGTCTAGACGCCTACTTCTTTTTACATCAACGGAAATCGCTTTTCAACAGTGTGCTTATATACTGTTGTGAAGCTAGCTACTCGACTCGGAATTCGCGAATTGCTTACCGGTACAACCTCGATTTGATTGGTTGACTTAGCCACAGACGGCGACTGGATATCATCCTGGCTTGAAAACCTATTCGAGCCCAATTACTATAATTTACTACCCTACAAAATGAAGCGCGACGTGCAGATTTCGCCCGCCTCCATCCCCCCCACCTACTATGCGCCCTATAACTCCTCACTAGCCGCTTCGGCCTCCACCTCGACCACTTCGGTCTGGTCCGACACGGCCTCTCAATCCTCCGACGACACCTCCATTTCCGCCCACTCCTCCGACTCCGATTCCTGCGAATCTTACTGCTTCTCGAAGCAAGCGAGCTCCGCCGACAACGCCCTCAAGTACCGCCGCCGCGTTCATCAGGCTCAGGTCCCGGCCGAGGCCGTTCCCGTCGAACTGCGTCAGAACCCCCGACGAACTTCAACCGGACCTCACTCCCGGGCCGCATGCCCCCCGCCCTGATCCGACAGTCCGATCGCAAGGTCAACTTTGTCGACAGCCTTGTTGGTATGTTTTAACTCGAATTTCATGCTCCATGTTCCCCTGCTTAGCCTTCACCCTTGCAGATTCGTCGACCCAGATTGTCGAGGCCATTTGGCCCCTCTCATCGGTAGTTTGCCGAAACGAGCTAGGAAGCAAGGCCGTTTTGCCGCTGCGCACCTTCATCCAAGAGACGCTGCGTCGCTCGCGGACTAGCTACTCGACCCTCCAGGTCGCTCTGTATTACTTGATTCTCATCAAGCCCCATGTTCCCAAACATAACTTTACCACCGAGCAGCCCGATGACCGCCATGCCGATCGCGCTCTCCAGTGTGGCCGCCGCATGTTCCTTGCGGCCTTGATCCTGGCCTCCAAGTATCTCCAGGACCGAAACTACTCTGCTCGGGCCTGGAGCAAGATCTCGGGATTGAACACTCAAGAAATCAACCAGAATGAGATTGCCTTCCTGCTTGCTGTCAACTGGAAGCTCCACATTGCGGACGAGGTCTTCCAGCGATGGACTGAGATCGTTCTCAAGTACACCCCCCCCCAGCCCTCCTTCTCCCGGTGGTGTTTCCCAGGCTGTTTCCCAGCAGGTCTCTGACTGGAAGCAAATCATCTTGGGCCTGAACCCCGAGTTGACCAACCTTGCGGATCTCATCCCCGCTACCTCCGTCAGCTCCCGTGCCAGTGACCTGTGTGCCTTGTCTCCTCGCAGCATCCTGAACCTTCCCCAGGAGACCCGAACTGGGCTTGGATATGACTCGAGCGAGCTTACTCCTACCCTCAAGACTTACTCTGCCTCGGGCCTGGAGCCCACTCCCTCCCCCGCGTACGCTGCTGGCCGTTTGGTCCCCACCATGAGCCTGCTGCCAACCCCCCGACCCAGCCCTCAGACTAGCGGATTCTGCACTCCTGCTGCGAGTGCCGCTTCCTCAATCTTGGGCAAGAGCTCTGCCATGGGTCTGGCTCTGGCTCAAGCCAGCACCAGCAATGCTTCGCAGTTCCTGGACCGTCTTCCTATGTCTCTTACGTCATCCCCTCAGAGTTACTGCCCTGTCCGTCGATCCTCTCTCGCCAACTCAGTCTCGACTGCCTCTTCTCCCGAATCGATGATTTCGGATTCTTCGCGCTCCTCGCGCTCTTCCTCCATTTCATCTGCTTCCTCCCTCGCTAGCGCGACCCTCGGCAACAAGCTGGGCATGCCGTCGCGATTCCGAGCTGTGAAGCAGTGTAACGGGAGGCTGAGCCAGAAGCCGACGATCCCTTCGGTTCCTGAGGACTACGACGAGCACTGTTTTTCGTCCTCTCCTGAGTCTTACACCGGCCCGGTTGGTAAGCTCGGGGACATGTCTCTGGAGACTCCATTGGCAAGGCGCGAACAGGAGCTTGACGACATGGCCCGCGACCCTGCGTCGGATGCCGCCCGAGCTCTTCAGGAGCTGCAGAACTACCGCGCATCCGCTGAGGTGCCTGCCAAGGCCGGCACCAAGCGAAGCCGCACTGCTTCCATGGACAACTCTCTTCAGGAGAATGTACGTGAGATGCTCAGCGGCCGTTACTACAGTTCTGAGTGCACTGCCTGGCCCGAATCTTTGGTCCGCTCCCGAGGCTCCGTCTCGGAGGCTAGCCTCCAGGTTCCCGCCCGCCCTAGCTTCCCCGGTTCGCAAAAGCGTGTTTGCTGCTCTGCTGAGGCTGCTCAGGGCTACGAAGTTTCGTCAGTTCACACAGCCTTCGGCATTCGTGGACCCGGAATGTGGGAAGGTATTCTCAACTAAGTTCCACTTTCAACCAAAATGGTTGGTCTGATAAGCATCAGCCAACTTCTGATACCCGTCGACCACCGACAGTTAAAAAAAACCCTCTGACTACCATGTGAAGAATAATGTCGAAACCAAATCTATTTCCTTTGTCAAGAATCATCGATATCTGGGAGGCCGGAAAGAAAGGAGTCTTTTGCCATCGGGGCTTTGATACCGCCGCCTTGGAAGGAATGCCATCTCTGCTCTACGAGCACAGATGGCGTCCAAGGTCTAGGCCAAAAAGCGTGTTCATGTTGCATGCATCATCCAGGATCGGGCATTTGGAAGGGAGGGGGAGGTGGCGGCGAAAGTCATTTTCGGAGATGGCGGTAGGGAGGCCATTGGGTGTGGATCTTGTACGACTAAGACCTCTTGCGTTTTTTTTTGTTTTTATGTTTTTTTCTTGCTTTTATTACGGTATCGATTTGCGGGCCTCGCTCCAGGGCTTAAGATGAGTCTGGACGCATTGGTAATTGGGCAACGAGCCGAACGGGGAGGATACGGAAGGAGATCGGGAGGAGTAATTGGTTTGGTTCGCCATGGAAACCGAGCAGACGTGAACGACGACTACCGAAACGCAACAACCTCGGCGTCGAATCATGGACCTGCCATGGCATATATTCGGTTTCTCGCATCACCAGGAGTTCAAGTTGCCTTTTTATCACAACCAGACAACCGTCAAAAATCCACATGATGTCAAAAGACAAGACAGCCAAGGGCTTGAATCCACTCGACCTCGTCAAAGGCAGACTTTGGGACCACCGGATGGCAAGACAAGTTTCGGAAGCGGACTTGGGTAGCCCATACATGTTCTGAATTGAAGAGAGCGATAACGCTATGGCGAAATCTAATAGCTAGCTTGAAACAGTCCTCGCGATAGTGGACTCGTGGCGGATTCATCTTCCTTGGAAACGAAGCCTCGGAAGAGGAGGAGAAGCGCGAGAAAAGCAAGACAAGCACGAAATCAAAAGCATTATGCTGGAAATCACTCACGTTCCCTGACCTACTACAATTGTTTGCTACTGCTACTTTTCTGGCGCAACGCCAGGTATACTTCAATACGTTAACTTACCTCCACTGTGACCATTTTGTGACTCTTCGAGGGTCTAATCTGTCCTTGCACCGCCCAGACTTGAGAGGTCTACCTGCAAGGCAACGAACGGAACCGGATAGTTGCAAGAAAATGAGCGAGCCCTCCATGGATGACATGGAATCTAGGCATCAACTGGGTTCTTTCCAGGCACATTGGGTACCTAGCCTCTCTCTCTATCACGCCAAAAGCGAAAATTGAGTGAACGAAGTGAGGTGCTTTGCCACGACAGCCGGGATCATTCGGGATGCCTGGCGTTTGAAAGCAAAGTAACCCTGTTCCGGGGTCGGAAGAGGGAACCGGGGAGGGCGCTTGGTGTGGGAGGCGATGCTATTTGGCTGTGCACACGCGGTGTGTGAGTCATTCCCTTGGCGAGCGTGCACTTTGTCACGTTTTTTTTTTTTTTTGGGCACCTTGGGCCGGGCCGCTTGAAGCCGGGTGCTTGCCTGATTTGGTAAGTGGTGGCAAGGAGGGATGGTGTGAGAGCCCGACACCAGGCGAGATTCCTCCGGCGTTGGGCGAAGAAGGAATCCAGCTTGCGACTGGCCAGGTTGGCGCTGGTCGGGAGATGAGATGGCGAGATGGGAGTTGGCCGGGTGAGTTGGCCCGTGGTTTGGTGTTGAGTCTGTCAGATGGATGGGTGGGGTGGGCGGAGATGGTTGTACGGGCGTGAATGACAAGGTGAGTTGATACCGGTACAACCCTAGATACGTGGGTATCAGGTAAGTGAGGGCGGGCCTATGATATGCATGACATTACGCCCATTTCGTGTGGACACGAACGCCTTCAGCCGCCAAACACCATGATTCTGTCATCGCTTGGTTTTGGTGTTTGACAGGTTGTGTAACAACATTATTATTCCCATACTACCCACTAACGCCGACAGTAGTCACACCAATGACTTACTTACTTTGGCTTTCCATTTATTTAATACCCATAGTAGAGGCTTGAGAAAACAAGTACAATAAGAATCATGTCATTTCATCTTCTCTTTACAGTGAACTGCACTGTGCCCCCTTTCACTGTCTCCGGCCCATGGCAATGAGGGGGGGTGGGAACCCCCGCAACTAGGTAGGCAGACAGACAGACAGACAGTAAATGAATCATTCTGGTTCATTCTATTCATAATTCGTCATCACCCGTAGACGGACAATTCAGCCCTGCAGGGAGGAGGAAGGGTGTCCTGAGAGACAAGAAACAATGCATGCCTAGGGGGGGGGGGGGGGGGGGCAGTAAGACGAGGAGCTAAATTTGGGTGTTTCGTCTCGCCGGCCGAGTCAGTCACGTAAGTGTCGGCGAGCTGGATGTGGTAAAGTGGCAGAGGTGAACTTGGAGTCGGGCGGCGATGTACCTTGAGTTCGTCAGGGGATGCTGCTTTTGACGTGCGATGGCCGTTATTCCACATTGGCGACCCTGGGACCCTCCTATCAACCAAAAAAATATGATGAAACTGCCAACCGTTTCGACGCCGACAGGTGTTTCTTGCATACGAGATGCATGATTAGGCTTGGGCGTGCTTTGGGCCGTTGTAATACTCCGGATGGCTCGGCGGTGGATTTTGATTGCAACTCCGTCATGCGTTTTCCCCCGTCCAATACAGAGCTGTGAATAGCTTATGATGTATCACGGCGCGGAGTACCGCAGCTGTGTCACTTTCAGTCAAACCCCTGTGACTTGGTGCTGCTTAGAGTTCCCGTCCCGTGGCTTGTCTGGAGACGACATCACCAACGACATTGGGGGGCATCTCATACGTTGGCTCTGCCACTTCCGGAGAGAAGTGACACTGGCAGAATAAGAACTGCACTGAAGGTTCCTACGAGTCGTTGGACATGTACATCAGGAAACTGCTTAGGGATGTCCCAATCTCCCGGAGGACGGCCCTGTTTGCGTGCGTGTCGCCACCCCATTCGACCCGTTCACGTAACTTTCGCAGCTCTCCTCGAACCACATCTTTTGGCAGACCCAGTAGGCCCAGGTTCGGAGGAGGCAGTTGCAAACCAGAATATTGGGCACAGGGGCATCGATGACGGCGTTGCGTAGGAGTTCGATCCGGATCTCCCACGGAGGTGCTGGGGCGTGACCTGCGCCTCCGAGGTTAAGAGCGCCACCCCGTGTAAACCAAAAGAGCCTGCGCTGTTTCTCTTCGTCCCAAGGTCCGGTGATAAGGGATGTGGGCACACGTGTGAGCGGGTGCACGTCTCTGAAGCCCCAAGGGTTGTTCCCACCACCGGAGAGCTCCCAGGAGAGTGCTCTTTGGTAATCTGCTTCAAAGCAAAGCCGGGAATCGAAGTGATGAGAGCCACCATTGAAGTCATGGCTGTCATCGCAGTGATGCTTGGGCAGGCCCTCCTCGTCATAGTGCCATTCAATGCTGTGCTGGTACCAACGACCCTTGGCATATGTGTCTACCCAAGTTTGCTGAGCCTGGAGGATGAAGTCAATGTTCACCCAGGGAAGTTCTATAATATCCGACTGTATGGATTTCTGTTGTTAGAAACACGGATTCAAAACGGTACTCGCGCAGGAAGATCAGGGGATAGGACAAACCTGCAAGACTGGGTCTCCATCACAAACTTTCTGCTCGGGATGCTTGATCTCCGGGCCGAAGTAGACGTCATCACGCACGGGAATACCGAACCACTGGTCCCAGGTATCATGAAAAGCCCATACAAAGAGGCGCAGGAGGGTGACACGCCCGGACAGCTTGGCACCGATGTGAAGAGCTGCTCGTGGCAGCGACAAGTTGGAACTGTAAAGGAGAATCTTCTCGAGGATCTCAGTTGGGAGGGCGTCCAATGTTGGGCGATGGCGGTTTGAACGGCCAGCAATGACGGTAGAGAGCGAACGCTTTGTCTTTTTGGCTCGAAAAGTCGAAGCGTTGGACCTGTTGGTAAGAGCCGAGGGCGGGTTGCTGGTACTCTTCGTGTTCATTTTCCGTTTGCTGCGAACGCGGACGGGGGTGAGGTTCATGGCGGTGAGAAGCGAGCGAGCCAGAATGGGAAGAAAAGGCAAAGGATGAGAGGAGGAGGAGGAGCACGACGATTAGGAGGAAGCAAATGTATGATTGAAAATAGTCTGAGCTCTTCTTCCGTTCGGGACGGGCTTTGACATATGCCCAAGAGATTGGAAACAAATAGGACAGAGGCACCTATCAGACCCAAGAGACTATTCTTCAATCAACAGGATTAAAGTTGGAAGAAGGGATATTGGCCCAGCGAGAGGTGTGATTGGCTGAATAGATGGCCCAAGTTCGTGGATGGCCGAGCTGGTAGATAGTTGTAGGTTGAGAAACGGGGCACTGTATCCAGCGGTTGGCGGACATGGATTTCTTGGATAGTGAGCAGCAGGCTTGAATTTAGTTGACAAGCGCCTAAAAGAGGATGGCAGCGAGCAGAATGGAAGCTTTCTGTTGCCCCACCTTCAACGTCTGTGATATTTATCGAGGTTTCAATTCCAAGATGGGAGAAAAAATTGCTTCTCTACTGCAGCAGAGATCGTGCACAAGAGGATCCTAGCAGCGGGCGGGCGATTGGGCTTCCATCTATGTCTGGACTATAAAGAAGTGTCGTTTGAACGAGGCTGCCGATGTCATCGACGCAGCCACGAGCACGGCAGATGGCCAGACAAATGGCTCGTGCACGTACACGGCACGCCTCTGTTTCTCAGATTTCGCAGTGCAAATTTCGGCCAAGTACGGGTGCTAGTGCCTAGGGCGGCGAACGGCAACCAACCAAATCCGTGCAGTTGCAGCGCCATGCAAAACCTCCAACGTCTGCCGTCGTAGTTGGAAGTCGACGTTTGACGCTCAACCCCACGATCACGATCAATATCGCGATCAATCCCACGACGACCACGATCACCATCTCCGAGGACCCCATCGCCAGCCACGCTAGCCTATTCACTTGATATAAAAGTGCCGCCGCCTCATGTCGATCTCCTTCCCGTGCCTCCTCCTGTGACGGACGCGCAGTATCCTCCGTGATGCACTCCGCCTTGCGGTCTCCCGTCCCCTCTCGCAGCCTGCTCCGATTCCTCCGCTGCCAGTCCAAGAGAGCCTGCTACAGCTGCAGCCATGGCCCTGCACCAGGCGTGATAGCCTCTCCGGCACCCCGCTGCAGGGCCCGGGGCTCCAATCTCTCGGCGAAGAAGCAATCGAGGCCCATCGGGACCAGCTGCGGTCGCCAGACGACAACTCTCGAAGCCTCTATTCTCGACACGGAGCCGCTGCTGCGACGGCTGCGGCCCCGACGCCAAATTGGCGCATCAAAATCCTTCTTCAGCACGACGCTCGCCACAAAAAAGTGGTACAAGTGGGATGAGACCGATGATGACACCCCGACATGGCAGGAGCGCCTCTGGGGCAGTTCGGCGAAGAAGGGCGCGAAGCCCTTGAAACCGGACGATCTTCCGACCCGCGATGAATACGGCGGCTCTTCATCCATGTTTAGTCGTCGATCGTTGTCCTCAAAGGCCGCCTCCGAGCCGCGGCTGCGGTGCACCGAGGTGGACGAGCACGGAAAAGTAATCCTGGTGGATGGCGAGTTCAAGAAGACAGAGCTTATTGCCAAGGTATGTTACGGCGAGCTCAATTGCACGAATGTGTTGGAGAGGGGTCTAATAGAAATTTGCTATAGTACGGCTTGCTGCCCCGAGACTTGCGAAAGATCGACTCGTCCAACCTCCCCCACATTCTCGTCCGACCCTCTGCGATCCTCCTGAACCTGCTCCATCTCAAAGTTCTCATCAAGCACGACCGTGTGCTTCTGTTTGATGTCTACGGCTCCAAAACCTCATACCCTCAATCCGCCTTCATGTATGATCTGCAGGGCAAGCTCCAGCAGAAGAACTCTCCCAGCTCTCAGGCTGGCGCTCTCCCGTATGAATTCCGTGCTCTCGAAGCAGTGTTAACTTCGGTTACCTCAGAGCTCGAAGCTGACTTCGAGGCTGTGCGCGAACCCGTAATGCATATTCTCAGCGAGCTCGAAGACGACATTGACCGACAAAAGCTGCGCGTGCTGCTCATTCTATCAAAACGGGTGAGCACCTTTGAACAGAAGGCCAAGTTGGTGCGAGACGCCATTGAGGAGCTGCTAGAAGCCGACGATGACTTGGCGGCCATGTATCTTACGGAGAAGGCCCATGACCTTTACAGAGGGATGGACGATCATACGGAAGTGGAGATGCTTCTTGAGTCATACAACAACCTTACTGACGAAATTGTCCAAGAGGCCGGAAATCTGGTGTCTGGTATCCGGAATACGGAAGACATGTAAGAAAAACTCCCATGGAAACAAGAACGAGAAGCGTTGCTAACAAGCTACAGCGTTCGTGCCATTTTGGACGCAAACCGTAACGCCCTAATGCTTTTGGACCTAAAATTCAGCGTGGGAACACTGGGTCTTGCCATGGGCACCTTCCTCGCCGGCCTTTACGGAATGAACTTGGAGAACTTCATTGAAGAATCTAACTTGGGCTTCGCTGGAGTCACGGGCCTATCCGTATTCTTCTCGCTTGTCGTTTGCTGGTATGGCCTCACGAAACTGAGACGTGTGCAACGGATCAAGATGATGAGCGATGAGCGGCCACACCTCCCTCGCGTGCACCAATATGGAGCTGACGACCGAACTGCTCTTGGGCTTTTGGATTCTAGAAACCGTGAGATGATGCGCCGGGGCACCATCCCAAAGCCCCCCAAAAGACGCTGGCTCTAAGGCTTGCGACCTCTCCCCCCTCTCACTTAATGAATATATAGTGTTGGATTGTACGTTTATATGATATATAGATGGGCGTTTCTGGACCAGACTCGCCATGTGTAGAGTAGCATCACCGATACAGATACTCATCTCAATGAGGTTGGAGCTGAGAAGAAGATACCCCCCGACAAATGTAGACAACATTACACGCTGACGCATGATCCCTCTGTGCATATGTGAAGAGAGACTGTCCATGTTGCATCCGACCTACGTGAACCGCGCCTAATGTCGACATCACCACTCCGAATCAGGAACCCGTATCCTCGTCTTGTTTCCCTCTTGGGAATCATGATCGACACACTACCGGTCACGATTCGATGTCATCATGATGTCGTGACGTCACGACTCGCGCACCGTGGTGCCGCCACTGCAGAAGCTGAACTACCAGCGAAGCATCGAGAAAGGCCCCCCCCCCCCCAAAATTTAAAAAAAAAAAAGAAAAGAGCAAGGACGGGGGAAAAGAAACTCAATTGAGCAATATAGTATGCACGAAATGTATCCCTCCCCGCACGAAGGGAGAAACAAAAAAAAAGGAAATTGTACACGTTGAACTCAGCGGTAATGTCGGCTAGCAGCACGAACACTGCATATAATAATAATAGCCTTGGTTTCTGAAGCCCGGAGCCAACGCACCGGGCGAGCCGCCTACGTCATGGATTTCCAGGCCCGCCAGCAGTACTATGTAGGTAGATGAAACCCACCAGCCACGGTGGAACCGCGCCACTGTAAGGAGAGCGGAAGTCGGCGGTGTGGTTGGGGCCAAGGTCAAGGCATTTTTTTTTTCTTTTCCTTCTCTTTTCCTTTTATGGTCGTTGCTACAGTACATAGTACGTAACTTACTTGTCCTCTGCTGGCCATGCGAAAAAAGGGGTGTGATGGGGAGGGATCGAGATGGACAAGGGGATGATGCTTGACGTCAGGGGGAGTGCGGTCCCCGTTGTTTGGGCTTTGGTTGGGCTTGCGGGTTGCATCATGGCCTTTTTTCGTTGCATGCATGGTTATTAGCCGGCTGGGGTTGTGCAAGCTGCAGGGGGATTGGAGGGGGGGGGGGGGGGGGGAGGTTGGGTTCGTATATATAAAGCTCTGAGCTCCGAGTATTAAAAAATTCGTTCTGATCAGAAACAAACCCATAAGACAAGTTGCAAGAAGAAACTTGCACACATACACACACACAGACATCGATATTCCCACGACACGAATCACTACAAAAAAAAACAACCGCCATCATGGGTGGAGTCCTCTCTTGTGTAAGCTCCACCGTTTGTTGACTGAAACTACGATTGATAAACTAACACAAATTTCTTTTACCTCTATAGATCACAGCTATGTTCCGAACCATTGGCGACGCCATCATGGCCGTCATCAGTGGTGTTGGTTCCATCCTCATGGCCCTCATTAATGCCATTGTCCGATTCTGCGGCATCATCGTGAGCTGCCTGACTTGCGGCTACTGCGGTGGTGGCGGCAGCCGAGGCCACCATAGAACGAGGAGGAGTAGAGTCTAATCCCTGCCCCCCTCTTCATCGCAGAGGGGCGATGTGGAGAAAGAAAAGGGGATCTGTTAGAGGAACGAGGATTGTTCGAAACATGTCATGATGTATATGACCTTGGATGGTTGCGCTTTGGTGTTTTTTCTTTACTTCTTACTACGCACTGGGATACCCTACCCTTGTCTTTACCGGGCGCGAGAATACCCGTCACATTTAGGATTAGCCCTTGAAATGACAGTACACAGTGGCTATGCTTGTAATCCTCGGGGTATCATTTTATTCATTTTGTGCATGTGGTGCGTCTTGATTCTAGTCATCCTCCTCCATCACGTTGCGATTGAAGAAGCCATGCATCTGCCGCGCGGCCAACATGCCGACCGTTGGCTTCAACTCTTGAACCGTCATGTTGGCAACCTCTCGTAGGCTCTCTGCCTGGATTACTATGTTCTTAATGTTCTGCGGAGTCACACCAGGAACAATTGCCAGCATGTCCTGCGGCTCTTGGTTGAACGTCTGATCTTCCGCCTTTGCGTTCTTGTCGAGACCCGCCCTGACAGCTGCAATGGGATCTGGCTCTTCCTCTTGTGTCTTGAGAGACTCGAAGATTTCAGCTGTTTGGTACGGGGACGATGACCAGATGATGCGGAGCTTGGGAAATGCCAGTGTCAAGAGCACCAGTTTGGACTGGAGGTCTGACGCATTGGTCGGCGCGATGCTGTTTAGGTTGCCTGAGAAGTCGGCGAATGGCTCCAGCGTAAAGGACTTGTTTTGATCGAACTCGATGAGCAACATTGGGTTCTTGTAGTGTTGAAACATGGTCTCTGCCTGGTTGTACAATCGCCCATCCTTGAAGGATGAGATCAAATCGCTGATGGATTTTCGTTCCACGCAAATGTTGGGCGATAGGATGTAGTCTCCGACAGTGAGCATGCATGGCACAATGACCATTGATCGTCCGTGAAGGAGCGAAGGTAATGATGAACGGAACTCTCGCACATCGACCACGACACGTGGTGGTTGAGCAGTTGCAGTCAACCGGCCACCGCCAGCGATTCGCGTGTTGACGGTTCGCAAGAAAGCCTCCTCTGCATCTTCGCTTCCAGGATCGACCGTCATAACTAGTGACATGCTGGCTCTCTCCTTGATGAGTTTGGTAAATGCATCCTTCTCTCGTCTAACCGACGATAGGTACTTTTGTTCCTCGACAGACCCACCATAGTACATGAAGTAGACACGGACATTTCTGTCGTTGTGAGACGACCGATACACCTCCACGCGGCGGATGAAAGCTGCATCTGGTTCGTACATGATGATGTATCGTGGTTTGATCTCTTCCAAGACATGCTCATCTTGGTCACCATCGTATGCGTGTACGACCACGAGATCTTGCATCTCGTATAGTTGGAAATAGTCTTCCATGTTGTCAAGAGGATCTTGCACAATGTCTTCTTTCTGCTGCGCTTCCTCCTCGGTGATTTGGACCTCAGCCATGAGGTCAGCAACCTCCGTGGGCTTCTCAATGTACTGCACAATGCTGCCATTCTCTGCGCGGCCCATAGCTGCACCCGCATTTCCACCGCCTCGGATTCGACGCCTCTTGTTGGTCGGGGCCTTGCCGCCCCTGAGACCTCCTTGACCGGGTCGGGTGTCTGCGGCACCATTCAGAGCTTTCTGGTTTTCGGCGAAGAGGGTCGCGCTAACTTGAGCAAATTGCCGCTTCCACCTAAGATAGTTCCGTAGCTTCCTGCGCATCATGAACGCTCCAGTTGGTTTATGGGCATCTTCCTCATCGTCGTGGTCCTTTTTCTCTGTCCTGGGTTTGATGTGCATGGTCTGAAGATAGTCACGGAGTTGTCTGCATACGTCGGTATTGGAGCACATGATCATGATGGTGCCATTTGAATCATCTCGAACGGGTGGCTCAAAGTACAAGTCTCGGTCGATTTCTTCCAGGACCTCAGCCAACATGGCCCATTTGGGGAGCTCTTCAAGCACCGGCCGTAGGGAGTCAATGTTGTCTTCGCGCGCTGCCGCCTTGGCGCTTGCTGAATACACCCGTCGACGGGCGGTATCAAAGATTGTTTGAGCAGCATCGAGGAATAACCAAGGCGATTGGTTCTGGCGATTTGATCCTGGAGGAGGAGAGTGGGCGGCATGGATGGTGTCTAGATGTTGAAGGAAGGAAACGGCATCGTAGGTCAAGATGGAGTTGAGCATGGTTCTGAGGACCGTCAAGTCATTGACGATCTGCTTTGTCTTCCAACTAACGCGGTGCCAATTGGGGTCAAGTTGTCGGCGAACCATGACGTCGAAATTCTTCAAAAGAGCGCTGTCAAGATTCCAGTCGTCCATTTCCAGGCCGCTGTTACCCTTCTTTAGTTCGTGAATGCTGACTTCGACGCATTCCATGATGGCATTTTGAATCTCCTTCATCAAGTCTGTCATGGGCACCTCGAGCTCGATGACTTCGGCCTTCTTTTTTCCCTCGAGGGATTGCGCAACGTCGACATGAAACCTGGGCCAGAGGGATGCTTTCCTCAAGAACAGGTTTCGCATCATGGTTGCCAAGGGAGAGAAACCGGTGGTGAATGGGTCAGGGTTATCCGAGAATGCCTTGAGGAAGCCAACTTTGTTCTTCTGTCGATAGACTCGCAGGATGAAGGCCTCGAGGGATGTTGCTATGACACGGTCGGCGTGAAGGAGCACCAGCCCTGTGATGGTGTCGGGGTCCAGCAGGCCCGTCAATAAGTCGACGACCAAGATGCGCGAGGTGATGCTGAATATACCTCCACCGGCGTACATCTTCTCTCTGGCGCCGACGCTCTGGAAGTCGGTGTTGACGACGGTGAGCCCGCGCGCCTTGGGAGACAAGCTGATGGCAGCGTGCTCGGCCAATGCCTCGCCGATCCAGCCATTTTCTCGGTCTTCGGCCCCGACTATGACAATGAGATTGTTGCCGGCGGCATCGTAGGAGTGTAGGAGGTTGGTGACCAGGCGCATCAGCCCGAGGCCGCGGGCGAGGACGACGAGCTCATCTTCGGCACGGAGCTCTTGGAACAGAGCTTGCTGGTATTCCTAGGCAGCGAACTGTTAGCGCGCGCAAGCCATGGGGCAGCGGAGGAGGGATCCAAACGAGCGGCAGTGAAAGCTTCACTGGTTGAGGAGCATTGGGGGCCGACATACGGGGCACCGGAGTGCTGCTTGGGGAGTGAATCGGGATTGTGGTGTTGGCGGGAAAGAAGACCGTGAATGTGATGCGTCGGAGCTGTGGTGGTGGTGCATCTCCGTCATAGCACCGACTAACCAAGGTGGTACTGGTACTGGTGGTGGGTACCGCTACTGGCACAGGCGGTTGTGGTGTTGGTGGGGGTGCCAAGCCGCCCCATGGCTCTACTGTAAGTTATCGGAGACTGCTAGACGCTAGTGACGTGCTGTGTATGTAATCCTCAACCGCCCCGCATGCCTAATCGCGCGCGGGGCTCTCGCTGAGGCTTGATCGGATGGGTTGTTGGGACATGAACACGAGGAGACGACATAAAAATAACGGCTGATATTGCGTGGGGAACAATGGTTTGATTTTATAAGACCGCATGATCTGCAAATTCGAGGCCCTCGCCGTTCCGAGCAGAGCTTTACTCGCAGCCTGGAGCGCTCTGGCAACCGACCAGTCGCCTATTTCTAGATCGGATGCTTCTTGCGCTCCCCCATGGGTTGGGAGGCAAAGCAAGGAGGTCAAGAGGCATCGTACCAATCACAACCGCCGCGCCCTTGTTGGTCCTCATAAGCCTCGCAGAGTAACCGGAACTAGGACTCTTCACAATCACCTTTTCTTCTTCTTTGTTCCCCAGCCTCAACAGAGCGCAGAGGGCCGTCGAGATGATCCGCCCGTGGGCTGCAAATGCCGTCCACCTATGGCTTTGCGCACAGCCACCTGAGTTCGACCACAGCGCCTTTCGCAACCGGGCGCTGACGCCTCCCGAGGGCAAGCTCGCCATGCACCTCTTGACGCAGGCCTATTTTCGCCAAAAACCCTGCCTGACGTTAGATCGAAGCTTGCCACCGCTGCGATCACGCAAGGGCCACAGCATCTTCAGAGTCATGACAGAGCCGCCGACCGCTCACGTCGGCGGCCTCAAGCAGCTGCCTCTTGAGATACTCAACCAAATTATCACTGCACTGGACATTGCCGCCATTGACCAACTCAAGCTGGTGAACCGGCGACTCTACGAGGTTGTGGCGGCGCACCCCCAGTTCAGGATCATCAACGAACAAGCTCACGACACCCTGCGCAGTCTACGCGCGGTTAGGAACACGCACTCTGTCACGCTCCTAGAACTATTTGACAAGCTGTGCTCTAGCAAGTGCGATGAATGCGGCGACTTTGGTGGCTACATGTATCTCGTAACTCTGCGAAGGGTGTGTTGCAGGTGCTTCATGACGGAAGAGCGATTCATGCCTCTGCGAGAGATAGAAGCCGTGACGAAATTTGGCCTCACAATAGACATTTTAGATACGTTACCTCGTATTCAAGTCTATCCATTCGACACTGGCACTATGGGCTGGCAGGAGGATTTTGCAACCCTTATTGACCGAGACGCTGCCTGCCGGGCGGGCATTGCTCACCATGGGTCACACGAAGCGATGCTGAAATACGTCAAGAAGGCAAATCGAAGAGAAAACCGTAAAGTCCAGCAACATTGCAAGGATCAAATAAGAGAACGCGAAACAAAAATGGCGACGGAAAGGGCGGAAAGGAGAAAAGCGTACCTCAAGAGACGAAACAATAACAAGCTGGTAGTCTTGGAAAGGAGAGAGTCTCGAAAGAGGAAAAGAGAAACCAAAGAGACAGAGCAACTGATGGAAAACGACGCAAATTTTGGCGAGGATTCCGACAACGAGACTATCAGCACTCTGTATTCCGATAGCGAGATTGACGAAGATTGCCTCGAAGAAACGCCAGCCAGCAGAGACGAGGCTGCCGCAGCCCAGATGCGTTTTGCAGCCATGGCACGAATACCTTGGCTAAATAGAAAGAGCGGCATGGCCGAATGGGGCTTCCGCTGCATCGGATGCATGAGCAGTTTCTCGTGGTCGAGGTCGAGATACTTTATCAGAGACTTTATCATGTCGACATTTAGAAAGCATCTAGAAGAATGCGGGCCGATCAAAGACGGCGTTCATCATAAAGAAAACTGCTGCAAGAAGGGCGACTGCAGTTGGAACAAGAGCTGGAACATTGACGGCCCCTGGGGGGATCCGTATTTCTGGGACTGCTAATTTCATTCTCTGGGAGACTGGCGATGACGGGTGGGTGGCTGGCTACCTAGGTATTTATTTAATTCTCGCGCCTGGACTTTCCCGGGAGGAAATCCAAAGAGCTCAGGTTAAAAAGAACATCATAAAGAATCGAAGAACACCCATTTCCCCACAACATACAAGGTCGCTGTTCCTGTTGCTGCAGTGCTGGAGCTCGCTTGCTCGGATCAGGCCCGGCTTTCATGGAAGCACCACCATGCACTATGCACCCGGTGGGATCATCGGAGAGACCCGCTTCTTGGCTCGATTTCATGTGACAATTGGGAAGTTCGGCAAGGCTGCGCGGCAATCTTGTTTGGGAGAGGCAGGGCCTCGAACAATTGAAGACGGACCCAGCTCTGATTTGACCAGCTGGGTTAGAGCCATCTCAATTGCCAGGGTTCGAGGGGCACACTGGCGAGATGGAGGGCGAGATTGTCACCAAACTCACCGCTGTCATTGGCGCGCAGCTGCCGGGGTAGGTGTGCGTCTGGAATTACCGTGGTCGACACGACGGCACCCAAGAAGAGCGGGAAAGCCGAGCGGCAGGATGCCGTTTGTGATTGCATCTGACACTGGCCATCACAATGACCCAATCTAACCGAAGTAGGGTCGACCGCTGCGCCGCCGGGATTGGTCTCGGCAGTCGTGAGCGAAGAGCAGTGATTGAGCCTCTGGTAGTGCTAACATGTGCATGTATAATGATAGGTACATGTCTTGGTTTCAGCAGTGTCAGCAGTATGCAAACTTGGCCACCTCCTTGGTCGGTGAGTGTGTCAAAAATACCCCACAAGGCTCGGATCCAATGCTGTGTTTCACACGCAAGCCAGGATGAGTTTGTTCACAATTGCGCAATAATACTCAAGGTAAAAAAAAAAAAACATCGACCCAGATATCCACGCCGCATTGAAACCATCGCAATCTTTGATGCCCTGCTGCAGTCTTCAGATGGCAGGCCCAGCCCATCTCGCTTCCCCGCATTGTTACAGCGTCCTTGGCCCAATCCCGAGCAAGCCGCTCGGAGATGCGGGGCCGATCCTGGCACCTTCTGGGGTAACCCCATACGCCATTTCCTATTCCAGCCGGCTTTTCGACTTCCTCGGTCACAAGTCCCCCACCCTCCGGCCTCTCTTCCGTGCCGGTGGGGAGGCGTCGATAGCCTCCTGGGCACAATGGCAATAGCCATTGGGCCTATGTGCCGGGTTTGTGATTCGCCTGTTTCTTGCGCACGTTGGAGGCAGGGGGCCTGCGCATTCCAGGCAGGCCCGGAGAGCAAAATGCCCCATGAAAGATAAAACCCCTGGGAAGCCCTCTCTGTCTATGTGCGGTTTTTCAGTTTCGACTGGCATCAATTCACCGAGACAATTACAGCTGAGGCAACTCGAACACCATCTCATCATGTCGGCGTGGCAATTTGCCTTCTCCTTGAGCAAAGATGAGGTCAGGGAAGCGAAACCTCCCGGAACGGCTGTTATCATCCGTAAGTCAGGCTCATTTTCATTTCTCTCCCCTAACTTTTTTGAATTGGCCCATCTCCTTTCCTCTTGTGATTCATCCACATCGATCTTGTTTTGATTCGGAGTCGTTCGGGTTCCTGGATGCCGGTCATCCCCTTTTACGTCTCTTCTGCCTCCCTAAACCATCGGATCACTTGCGTTAGACACAAAGCTTACAAAACTAGGAGAGTATGAGCAACGAGCCGATTCATCAGTAGAACTGGTCAAGGTACCACGGCCGTCCAACGATCCGGCCGACCCCCTCAACTGGCCAACGTGGCGCAAGTTCTCAGTCTTGCTTACAGCATCGCTGTTCGCGTTCGTGGGCAACTTCTGCAGTGCTAGCATTTCCCCGGCACTCCAGCTGTTGTACCATGGCGTTGTTACACCAGACCATTCTTTCACGGAACTTACATACTACATCTCGGTTAGCCCACATATTCCCCCCAAGCTCCTGTAGGGAAGGGTCATTATTGGATCAAGTCAATTAACCTACTGTGACTTGAAACAGACAAGCACCCTATTTCTCGGAGCTTCCAATATCATGTGGGTTCCTCTGTCCAATATTTTTGGAAGACGACCTGTTCTCATCACGGCTACGCTCCTCATGACTCTTTCCACCATGTGGTGTGGCTTGGCCAACTCTTATGGGTCTCTCTTCGCGGCTCGCGTCTTCCAGGCCATCGGTGGAGGAGCCTCAGAGACCGTTTCGCCAGCGATCATCGGAGAGGTCTTCTTCATGCATGAGCGAGGCAGGGCTATGGTGAGTTTTTAATTCACCAAAACATGCTAGTTTTGAACTTTACTAACTAGAGACAGGCAATCTACACCATCTTCCTTGCCGGGGGCCCGATCGTTGGCGGTCTCGCTGGCGGGTATATCGGGTTCCGCCTGGGATTGGAGTACATCTTTTGGGTTGGCGTGGCGCTTTCCGGAGCCTGCTTCTTGGGAGTTTTGTTTTTGGTGCCAGAGACTCTTTTCGAGCGTCCGTTTGTGTCTGCGGCAATTGCCGAGGACACACTCGAGGAAAAGGCAGAGGTGACTCGAATTGAATCACGACCGGAAACCCCCCAGTCGTCGTACAGACCCTTCACGTTTGCCAGGTCACTTGGGTTCTGCAGCCCGCGAGGGAACGCGCTGCAAAAGTTTCTCCAGCCGTGGCAGACTGCACGGCTTCCGGGCACATGGATGGTTACGTTCCACTACGCCGGCCTCGTGGGCGGAATCGTTGCCATTTCAACTATCGGACCCAATCTAGTTGGCGCCCCTCCGTATCTCTGGGGAGACAACGTGGGTCTAATCAATGTGGGGGGCTTGATCGGGTCTCTCCTCGGAGCCATTTATACCTACGTCCTCACAGACGCAAGACTGAAGCGGGCAGCGAGAAAAGAGGCAGACGGTGCAGCTGAGCCGGAAAGCCGACTGCCGACCATGTTCCCGGCTCTGGCCATTGCAACTGGCGGATTCTTTGTTTTCGGATTCTGCGCGCAGAACCCGTCTAAGAATGCATGGGTTGGACTGGAAGTCGGATATGCCATGGTTGCATTTGGGCTGATGCAGGTCCCGTCGTGGGATTTAGCTATGTGAGTACTCATGCGCGCCCTGGTGTCACGGATGGATCTAATAGGAAACCCTCGGTAGCTGATCGATTGCTACGCCCACATGGCCGTCGACTGTTTTGTCATCATCACAATTTTGCGCGCTATCATCGCCTTTGCTTGGACCTTTTTCATTGCGGGTTGGATCAGCGACCGCGGGGCTGCAGAGCCGTTCGGGATATTCGGCATGGTCATGGGCATCTTCTCGCTGCTCACGGTCCCGGTGTGGCTGCTGGGGAAGCGGATGAGGATCGCCACGGCCAACCTTGTTGAGACACGATAAGTGCTGTGTAGACGGGAAAGAGGATCATATATATTTATGAGAGCCTATGATATGAGATTGCCATCCGTGAATGCACAAATCATACGTAGTGAGCCTCGGATGCATTCATTGCCTGAGCGGCGTCGGTGTGTAAGAGATGCGGTCTGGGACGCCCCATTTTTAGTGGGCTGAGATTCCCCCTGACAAGGCCTCTCCCGCGGACGGATGCAGCAATTGGGTGCCATGTTCAGCCAGCTTTCCGAGTGGAGCCAGTTATAACACTGTCGCGTGCCATCAGGCAAGGGTGATTCTTCCTTCAGTTTGAAGATACGTCTGTACTGTATTCATTTATGATTTTGTTCACTTTCTCGTTCCGGAGATGAGTCAGCCTCACCAGCTCTATGTTGTCGCCCGTCTCGGCAAGTCATACCGCTGTCTGGCGGCGGCTCACCACCACTGGCTCTTTGGCTTCCTTACTCTCCGGACCTGTCGTCGGCTCGTTCATATCTTCTCTGACCGCAACAACGGCATCGTTTTGAGACAAGAGCTTGAGTTGGCCGTTGATTTCTTTCAAAATGAGGATGCAGGCCCTGCGGTGCAAACCCCAACTGGAGAAGAGGGCGGGATTGGCATGAATACATCTTCATCCATGTGCCCGTTCCCCTTCATCACTTCATGTCTCATGTTTGGTGCCTCCTTCGACCCGGAGGACGCAAAAGTCAGGAACGTGGACGAGCTGCCATATAACACTGACTACAACAAACACCCGAATCCCCACGGAATCACAGTCCTTGATATATCCGACCTTGACAATGTTCGCTACTGCTTCGTAGCACTGGAAAACAGTGCGTGTTAGTGTTTCATCCATTTCCACTGACAGCCTTCATGTTTGGTTAACAAGTTCCCCTTTTCCGGGAAAACGGAGAAGACATTGCTCCGCGCAATACGCCTCTATCAGGCTGGCAGTATATCTTACGGTCCTACACCCGAAGCGAGATAGTATCGCATGGGTATTCGAGGTTTCCGGATGCTTTCAATGAAATACCGCTCGTTACATCGGACGCTCTTCAAGGTATGTCGCCCCACAACACTGGAAACCCCAGTATTTGATTTGCAAGGACACCTTTTCTTTTCTTTTCCTTTTCCACTTCCTTTTTAGTCTTCAAGTGGAGTTTTTAATTAGCTGATGCGAGCCCGTTATAGAGACATGGCCCTATGGCAACTGGGACAAAACCGAAGGGCCAACTTCCCTACCCTGTCCGCCTCGACACACTGGCCCAAGCAAGTCTTTCCGGGACCAAGTTGCCGAAAAGCTCTTTGACTACATATTGGCTACTGATGAATTTGATCCCTCATACCTAGATGAGATCAAAGAGATACCAGGGTTTCAGCGGCTAGTGAAGAGACATTTACTTGCTAACAAGGGCCTTGTCGGCATCAATACGCCATCCGCAATCTTGCTGCAGCTAGCATACGCCGATGAGGCATTCCTTGAATGGCACATATTTAAAAACCTCTGCCCGGAGACACTCGGGATTGCTTTGAGTGGCAGCGCTCTAAGCTCGGCTACTGGAATTACGCTTCCTCCGGTAACTGGCTCAGAAGCATCCAGGAAAGTCGTTGAAGCGCTCTCGCAACTGCAAACTCTCGACACCCTCCAGATTCTGGACCATCCTACTCGAAAGGATGATAGTAATAGCCTCGAGATATACAAGAATCTCGTCAGCACAGCGCCCAATTTGGTGAAGCGAAAGCTGGTGCTCTCAGGGCCGTATTCTTGCGGTATTCGAGAAAAGCTCTGGCTACCAGCCCAGAGCAATCTCGAGAATCTACCTGCATTTCCGGTCCTTCAACTGTTGGAAACTTCAAATGCAGACCAGGATGATAGATCCTTCAACTGTTTCCCAGTCGGGGATGCGCTTTTGACACCGTTTGGTTTCGCCATGGGCTTTTTGAAGTACCTGAAATTTCTTCTGAAAGACAGAACTTACGTCAAAGTTCCCGGTATCAGCACAGCTCATTGTTTTGCTAATAGTCCCTCCTCTCAGGGGGAAGAAAGCTCCTACGAATTTGGACCCGTTCCAGCTGAGCTTTTTACCGTGTCAAGGAACAAGCATTTGAACAATTGGGAAGGAACATCTAAGATGAGAGATCTGACCCCCAACACTTGGACGGCCCTCTTATCACACAAGGGGAGGGCATGTCGTGGCAACGTCCAGCTGAGATATGCCTTTATCCGCTCGAAGGCGAATATTCAAGTATCTCCAGAGAGCTGGAGAGGGGCTGATATCGGGCCCTCGGAAATCGAAGTTGTAAACCTTGAAGAATTTCTGAGATTGAGTGCTCCGGATATCGACACAAGCGCAATATCACGACAATTGAAGGGCCTGGAAAAGTGCCTCCTTGAAAGAGAAATGAACCAAAGAGCTGAAACTGCACTTGGGTTGACCTCGTTGGTATCCGTGCTTGATGCAGTTGAAGCCTGTCAGCTGTTGAATCACTTTGTGGCGGGGATGCCAGAAGTTCACAATCGCAATGCTGGAAAATCAACGCTTCAAGAGAGGCCGCGGTAAGCATTCATGCACAGTCATGCAAGAAATTATCTTAATGGCTAATATCATCTTCATTTAGGATGTAGTTTGGTAGCAGATCTTGGCTTCAAATCGCCAAGGTGGGTTTGTCAAAGATTGACATCGACGCCCCTTGCAATTTAGAACTAGTCGTCTTGATGCGTCGATGAGGAGACGAAATGATACCCTGTTGGATAGTCTGTATGAATCTAAAAGAGGACTGAATTTTGCATAACACGCACTCTATTCAATGTACACTATACTTTGCTATTGCGAAGCCAGGCCGTCCTCCATGCTTGTTGGAGACCACAGCTCGTAGAACAGTCTCTCGGTCCAGTCAAATACATGGTCATGGCTAAACCCAAAGGATCTGGAAAGACGGCGGAAGAGGTTGCGAAGGTAACAGTAGTCGGGTTTCTCCCCGTAGGCGAGTGACCGAGCATGTTCAATGCATTTGGCAAACGGGAAAGGGAGTCCCTTGCAAAGTTCGTTCATAGATACGGTTGTCTTCTTCTCAATGATTAGGTCTTCCAGTTCCCCGGAGGCTGGACTCTCGAGCCCCATCCATGGCAGCGAGCCCCGTGCCAGATAAATCAACATGTATCCGAGCGATTCAATGTCATCGCCCCAAGAATACGCTAAATCAATGTCAGAGCCAGACAAAGAAGAATGCAGTGTCTGTTGGGGCTGGGATATGCGTACCTCCGCCATTGTGCACGTTGACGCTGGTAAAGAGAACAGTACCACCTGTGAAACCTAGGTTCCTCTCGTCGAGGACAAATTTCTTGGAAAGCCCAAAGTCAATGAGATGGATCAAATTGCCTCGCTTTCCAAGGCCCATCAAGAAATTGCTCGGCTTGATATCCCGATGGATAATCCCCTTGGAGTGGGCGTGTTTTATTCGAGAAATGGCCTGGTCAGCAATTAGGAGCGTAGTTTTAAGCGAGAACCAGCAGCCGCAGTAGTTGAAAAGATCCTCGAGTGATGGGCCGAGTATTTCGTACACCATGACGTGGAAATCATGATGGGTTCCAGACCACCACACGCGCGGGATTCCTACTCCACGGGACAATAGGGAGCAAATATTGGCCTCGCTCTCGAGCATCTCTTTGCCAAATTCATAGAAAATTAATTTTATTGCGACCTGTTCATTTGACTGGATGTCGGTTCCTAGTTGGATTAGCCTGGACCAGACGGGGACAGGACGTGAGCGGCCTTACCTTCGTAAACGAGACCGCAACCTCCTTGGCTAATCTTCTGATCAATGCGATATTTCCCTCCAACAATAAGGTCCTAGATAATGTAAGAGTTTGGGGACTAAGACTTCCAGTTCTTTAGAGAGGCATACCTTCATCGTCGCAGCTTGAGAGTGGCTACAAGATAAGTCAGAGAGCCCTGAACTGAGGCACGGTATTGAAACGTTACAGTAGAAAGGTATGAGACTCGACGAAGTTAATTTTCCAAATCTCGGCTGGCTTTGAATCATTAAATAGATCTTGAAAGAAAGAGATCCGTCTGACCTCATTTGCCCGTGCACACTGGGACAAAGCAATGTAGCCCATTCTTTGTTGTCGCAAACACTTTGGTTGTTAGCTCTCAAAGAGTCTTGGGATTTAAAGGCTCGGATTTATGCTTATTTTCGTTGCTTTGAAACCTCGTGAATCATTTCCTTTGACAGTAACGGCGAACGTTGACTGAAACTCGTTCATCATTCACCATTCACCCTGACCCCATGGCAACCTCTCCATGCAATGAACCGCAAGGCGAGGGCGTATTGCTGCAAGACGAGACTCTTCCAACCGCCCAGGAAAAGTCAAACTCTCAGCTCGATTCCTCTGCTACCGCTTGGGATAATCTTTCCCGTGTCTGGCTCACAGCTGGGGCCTTGCTAGAACTAAACCGTCGCAACAAATCGCTTCTTCAGTCGGCGACTTCTGAACGAAAGAAACGCCCGGCAGACATTGCTAGATGGTCTAGAGGCGGTGGCCCTGATCTTCGTCACCTTAGAGGGGTAGGACACCGGTCTTCTTGACTGCAGCTCCTGCTAGAGTATTAACTGAATATATCGCAGTATTCCGACCCAAGCCGCGCCGTCGACACCTCGGAATCCCAAACTAGGGATACAAATTCCAATATGGCACCCGGAAGTAGGGCCAAGCGAATCAAGATAAATCCTCACGACAGGAACTTTGAGCAGCAGATGTCCGACTTTGGGCTGCATATGCGGGACTCAGATTCGACGCTAGCTAATCTCAAGGAGATTAGGGCGGCAGTTGAAAGACGAAGGCCATCGTTGTCATCAACTGGTGCTGCCAGAGATACCTCCGGAAACTTCCACCCGACTACCGAAGATGCGGAGCGAAGGGAGCTCTCTCAACTTGGCATCTTCAAAGATTTCCTGGAACATGCCTTTTATGCTGTTCCCGAGGCCCAAGTTCTAAATGAAATCATCTCCATAATCTCTGGTAAACCCAAGATCACCAATGAGATAGATACTCGCTTTACAGAGCTCACGCCCATTACGAGCGACAAAACCACCAAGCCTCAGCCGGACATTTTTGATGGAGCCGAGCAAGATGATCTCTGCAAAGAGTTGAGACAGGACGGCAACCTCAGATCACTCATCATCCCAACAAAACATTCCAACGCTCCTGTGGCCCCCAACTTTTTCCTGGAAGCCAAAGGGAGGGAAGGAAATGCAGCCCTCGCACAGGTATGCTGCGACGGAGCGTACGGAGCGCGTGCGATGCATGCTCTACAGACATACGGGGAGACGGAACCGGCGTATGACTGCAAAGGCTATACATTCAGCTCAACCTATAATGACGGCCTACTAAAGGTGTTCGTTCATCATGTGACGGAGCCATCGGCGCCGGGTGGGCCACAGAGGTATTACATGAACCAACTTGGCGCATGGGCAATGACCGGCGATTTCAAAACGTTCCAACAAGGCGCCTCGGCATTTAGGAACGCGAGGGAACTTGCAAAACAGCACAGGGACAACTTCATCAAGGCAGCGAACGCCCGGGCTTCTGTAGGGGCGGACTGTGAGGGTGTTGCTGTGCCTCAGGAATGGGGGACCACAGCTGCCTCTGCCACGTTGCGTAGCCTTTCGGCTGACCGTGACTCTTCGAATATTTCGACGACGAGGGGATCAATGAGCTCCAGTTCTCGCCGGCCCCGGAACAAGCAGCCCGATAGTCCCGCATTGAACGACGAGGATCCTATGCAGCAACGCAGCGGCAGTGGTGGTCAGAATTCCGATGCGACAGAAATCGAAGGCGGAATTCGACAAGTCTCCTGGACGCGGAGTCTCCAGCCACGCTCAAAGAGATCAGGTGCCGCAAGTGTGTAAATGCCTTTGGGGTGGGAGGGCGTTCGGGCCCAGCTCAATGCCTAAATGAACATTGGGTGGGATTTCATATAGCTGGATCAAAGGTTGTCCGAGTTTGTGGTAACTATTATATTCGGGTCTCAATTTATACCGAGTTTTACCTTGTTCTTGGGTGTATTACTTTACGCTGTGCTGGGTTTATAGGCACCTGGTCTAAGTCGCCTTGCACGGCTTGACTCGAGAAAAGCTAATATGGATCGCTGTTGGAGGTTGGCGTCAATGATAGAATGAACCACAGGGTTCAATAACATATCGGAAGAATCTATTGAGTTTTTGTCTGTATCCCCCAGGATCAATGCTTCTTAGCAGGTTAATAGGAACTCGCTGAGGAGCGCCGAACAGGTCGCCAGTTTGTATCTTGGTCCAACCTGCAGTCCCAATATGAGACGTCAGGTCTGAACTTGCTATTGGGGTGAGACGGCGGGACCCTTACGTCGCACGGGAGCCTGGAAACTTGGATGTTGCTGTAGGGCTGGAGCCGTCAATTGCCATGAGCTACGTTGCACATCACAAGGGCGCAACGTCATCAAGATGTTGATTGCAGGTGTTGCGTCAACGACGGATGCACCATCATTGGCTCCCTCTGTGCGACAGGCCAATTGGAGACTGGGTTTCAGTTCTGTGACACCGGCGAGGATTCCCGAAAGCTTGCGCCTCTGCGATGTGTCTGAATCACTCGGGCGCCACAAGCTGCGCGATCGTCTGGTTGCCTCTGGGCCGATGGTGGCCTGTCGCGGCCTGTGGGAGCCCGCGGGACCCTGTGGGAGGGGGGACGACGTCATCACTGTCCCCCGACACGATCTAGCCCAGCGCCTACAAATAGGTCGTGGATAGCCTTCCCCCACCGGCAGTTTTATGCCAGTCCAGACCAGATCTTACTTTGCATTTGTTCAAAGAAAGACGCACATACACAATTTTATCCCACCAAAAACACCCAACCAAACATCATCAAAATGAACTTCGGAAAGGACCAGAAGAACGAGGTGAGATGAGACTGTTGGTCGGCAAGGATGACGACGCAAGCCACACGGCTCCGTCTCAGACCTCCGACTTGAAGACCTCGTGGCCGACCGTGTGAGCTGACAGCGTTTTACCATAGGCCGAGAAGGAGTTTACCATCCAGCCCATCAAGGAGGGCATTGACCCCAAGTTTGGTGCCTTTGGCGCCCACCCCGGCCCGGCCGTGCCCAAGGAGATGCCCCAGGAGGAGGGAACCAAGGAAGAGCGCCGCGCCAAGATGGAGGCTATGAACAAGAAATGAGAATAAGAGCTCCTCTGGGGATACGGATACTATGTACATCGGCGGCCCACTTGGCGGCGACTGCCTCGACGAATGAGTGCATGCATGCACGACGATGACTATGGTTTGGGTTTGGTATGGACGTTATGGATGGACGGCGGATGCTTCGGTTCAGACAAACCCGGTGTATTAGACACAATGTGAATATCAGGAATAAAATCTCGGATCAATCTCCCCGAGCAGATCCCACGACCTTATGCGATTCATCCACACACCACGGCCCGCCTAGGGTCATGCTCGTATTGTCGTATCGTAGCGCTACTGGGCGCAATCGATTGGAGGGCCTGGAACTTGTCTCCGTCAGACTGCTCAGACTGCTGACGCGAATAACTAGCCCGGCGCTCCACTAGCATGGTGCTGCGATTGCCATCCCTGTTGACTTATCTCAGTGCGTGTCGTAATACCTAATTTACATAGGTGTGGCAGAAATTTCCAGAAGGAGGGTGTCGGTGGGTGCCAGTGGGTGCCAGTGGGTGCCTCCTCGAACGGGCCCTTGTTCTTGTGTGTTTCTTTGCGGGTTGGTAGTTGGCACCTGGCCGTTCTTGGGTCGTGGTTCTTTTGCCGGTCTCTTTGGAGGAGACTGGTTTAGTATGTAGATGCCTATTTCGAGACGCGCGTTTGCTCGCCCGGTTGACGCAAGGCATGGCCGATTCCAAGCCTTGGCGTCGACGACCCGGGCCCGAGTGTGGCGCAGCTCCTCACCATCAACCCTGCGACCTGTGGCTGGTGCACCGCCGAACGCACCGCACCGCACTCTCCTCACTTCGCCCAGCCGCCCAGCCGCCCTGCACTGCACCGATTGCACTGCTAAATCCTCTCCCCCCCGAGAGCGCGGGCCAACCTGGTAACCTGGTTACCTGACTCTCCCACGGACCGACACCTTGACATGCGACAGCAATCCGTGCTGGTCCACGCCATTTGAGACGGTCCTTTCTCCACCCCGGAAGCTCGGGCTGAACATTCGTCTTGTCGACTACAGGTTCGGGCCTCAACTATCCCACTGCCCTTCTCTCCCCTCTCCCAAATTCGGCTGCCTCACGCGAGCGCCAGCACTCGTCTCTGACCTGACCACTCTGACACTGGCGACGGCTGCGCACGACGACTCTGGATAAGCGCCGCCACATGGTCGAGACCCAGGCTTCCCTCATACCCTTTTGAATCTCGCCCTCTTGCTCTCGTCATTAACTCCGCCGACCGTTTCCTCGTCCCCGCGGCGACCTCTTCCTCCTCCTCCTCCTCCTCCTCCTCCTCCTCCACCACCACCTCCTCCACCTTCTCCTCATTACACCCCGGCTTCCGCACACCGACCTCACCATGCCGTCCATCCTCAACGACGACGACAAGGCCACAGTCAAGCGAATCATCCCTAAACAATCAAACAAGATCCAGGCTGTGGCCGTTGCCAGACTCTACGTTGCCTACCCCAATCGCTCGAAATGGACCTACACCGGCCTGCAAGGAGCTATCGTGCTCGCCAACGATCTAGTTGGCCACACTTACTGGCTTAAGATGGTGGATATCTCAGTATGTTCCAATGCCCATTCGTCATAGCCCCCAACCCCTCGTGCTAACTTCAATCAGCCCTCTGGTCGTGGTGTCATTTGGGACCAAGAGATCTTCGATACATGGAATTACAACCAAGATCGTACCTTCTTCCACACCTTCGAGATCGAGGAATGCCTTGCCGGTCTGAGCTTTGTCGACGAGAAGGAGGCTAAGCAATTCAAGAAGAAGATGGACGAGCGGGAGAAGAACGCAACCCGAGCTACCCGATCGACTCCATTTGGCGGAGGTGCCCAACCAACTCACAAGCACGGTCTCTTGGGCGGGCTCTTTGGCCACCGACACTCTTCCGCCCCGGCCACAACCCCCCGGAGTCTCCTCGAGCGAACCCCAACTCTATCCAACACCACATTGTCAACTCTTCTGGAAGCCTCAATGGCGGAAAGCCAGCCTCCGAGTTCCCTGTGCTGGACGCTTTCGATCCCCTCTGGCGCGAGCACTTCGGCCAGGATCTCCAGGACAAGGGCCTGACCGATGACTTCATCAAAGAGAACCAGGAGTTCATTGTCGACTTCTTGAAAGAGGAGCAGCAGAGGATGGACCCCAACAACGCTCCTCCTCCCCCTCCCCCTCCCGCTTCTGCGCCCATCTCGCCACCACCCCGCCTGCGCCCACGAACGGCAGGGGACGAGCTCCTCCACCTCCTCCAATCCCGCCTCCCGGAGGTCCCTCCAAGAGCCATACCGACGGCCCTCCTCCGCCCCCGGCTCCCAGGAGAGGCGGTCCTCCTCCTCCGCCAGCACCGAGACGGTCAGGAAAGGCGGATACACCCACGAACGATTCTCCTCCTGAACGAGTCCCCTCTCCTCCTCAACCTCCTCGACCCAAGTTCAATGCTCCTCCTCCCCTTGCCGATGCCGGCAGGTTCGCCCACCCAGAGCCGCCGAGACGTGTGCACGCAGCTCCTACTCCCGGGCCGCCTCCACCTCCCCGACCCGGCAAGGTCCCCGTCGACAACGACTCGAGCCACAGACACGGCGTTCCTCCTCCCTTCGCCGGGTCCCGGGTCCCTCCCCCAACACCTGCCCGTGGATCAGTTCCTCCTCCCCCTCCGCCGCGCTCGAACGATTCCCATGCCTTGCCCGCTGCCGCGCCGCCGCCTCTTCCTCCCAAGGTGCCGGCCTCCGGGGCCCCACCTCTCCCACCCCCGAGCAGCCGTCCGGTCCCGCCTCCTCCGGCGATCAGCAGCCAGCCTCCTGCACCACCGCCGCTACCTCCTACACTACCTCCTTCTTTGCCGCCCACCCTGCCACCCTTCCAGCCGCCGACATCCTCCGTCCCGCCACCCCCTCCTCCGCCTCCACTACCAACGAGCAGCGCCCCTCCTGCTCCTCCTCCGCCTCCGCCTATGCCTACTACTACAGGAGGCGCTCCTCCCCCTCCTCCCCCACCTCCACCGCCGCCAATTGGAGGTGGCCCCCCTGGTCCTCCTCCTCCTCCTCCCCCGATGCCCAATCGCGACTCTGGATACTCATCTGGCGTGCCTGCGATGTCTGGCGCAGAACCGGGACGAGCAGCAATGCTTGGAGACATCCAGAAGGCTGGTGGCATTGCCTCACTCAAGAAGGTCGATAGGTCTCAGATCCGAGACAGAAGTGGCGCTCAGGTTGGAGACAGCGGCTCTGGCGGCGGTGCTGGTGCTGGTGCTGCCGCTGGTGGTGGCGGCGGCATGGCAGATGCCCTTGCAGCCGCTCTGCAGAAGCGAAAGGAGAAGGTCAGCAAGAGTGGTGAGTATCTGATGAACCCCATCCCATCCCGCTCAGCCCTTCTTGCAACGATACTAACTATGGCACAGACGATGAGCGCAGTGACGACGAATGGTAAACGGGTTTCCGCAGCACCCCAAGAGAAGGACATGAAGAGCACTACGACAAAAGTTTCTGCCTCGTCGTTCAGGAGTCTATGGGCGTCTAGGTGGAAATACGGCGCCCGCCAGCAACACTTTTACATTCTATGCCACTAAGACAACATATTGTGGCACTTTCATCATTAGGGGAAACCATGTTGAATTTTTTTTATTTTTTCTACCTGGGCATCCAAAATGGGTCTGGCACGGAAAGGAGGTCAAGCTCTGGGATTTAAGCCCGCATGGCGTTGGGAGCTTTTGCTGTTCTTTTACGTGCCTGATGGGAGACGAGAGAGAGTGTGTGTGAGCAAGAGAGTGAAAGGTGGTGAGAGAAATGCGTGACGGGTACTAAAGTCAAGTTATGATGCAGGGCTGAGAGCAATCTTTTTAAACTCTTGGCCAACCCATCTTTTTAAGTTTTGGAGGTAGAATCATGAAGTAAAAAATCATTGGAATTTTTGAGTCTCTGTCTAATCAGTGCTTTTGAGGCAGGAGCGCAATGATAAACGATGCAACATGTCATATTCGTCGAGTGCGAGCAGCGTGCATTAGACAAAGAGGATGTGAAAAATAGAACGGGGTGACAGGCCGTGACGTCCCTCCCACCACGGCCGTCCGACTCCACAGCAACTACTGTCGTGGGACCCGCGGTACGGCAGCCGAGACTGCCAGGCCACAGGTTTGAGAGAGAAGACAGTATCAACGACGCCAGCCCGGGACAGAGAAGCGTCCCCGGCCGGGACGTCGGGCTTCGGTGGGCGATGAGGCAATTGGGGGCGGGGGTAGCTTAAATGTCGTCGATATCGACCTCCTTCTTGCCACCGATGCCGTCATCAGACTCCTCCTCAGAGTCGGCCTCGCCGAACTCGAAGCCAGCATCGCCGTCCTCGTTCTGGCCGAAGGTGTCGGTCTCGTTGATCTTGGCGTGCTCGGGGAGCTCCCCGTAGGACTTCAGGGTTCGGGCCTCGTCGGAGGTGTACTTGAGGATGACGTCGCCCTTGCCATCCTGGAAGTCTCGAAGGGACAGGAGGATAATATCGCCCTGGTTGATCCAGACCTTCTTGCGCATCTTGCCACGAATCTGTAGGAAATCCAAAGTGTTAGCAGGGAATGTAGGATTCGACGCCTAGTAGGCGGCAGAGGCTTTGTGTTTTTTTTTATCGTGTTACGTACGTTGGCGAGACGCTTGGTGCCGTCGAAGCACATGGCCTCGAGACGACCGTTACCGAGCATCTTGACGACCTGAGCGTACTCCTGACCGTCCTCCTTGAAGGTCAACTCTCGACGCTGGTCATCGTTCTCCTTGGTACCACGTCTGCGGTTCTTGCCACCCTGTGAGAGAAGAGCGCGTTAGCAGAGAATTCACGGAGAGCGAAATTGAAAACTGGGAAAAAGTATCGCAATAGTAATAGGAGAGGCCAGGCTGTGAGGCTGGAGTGGTGATGCCCACAACGATGATGATGGTGGGGGCGGGGCAGTTTCGGCTACTGGCGCGCGGCGGATGGGAAAGAGGTGCGGGGGAGAAGGGTATAGGGAAGATCGAGGGTAATCGAGGGTAATCACGGCGCAAACGTACTTTTCCCTTGTTCTTAGGCATGATGAAGAGTCTCTTGGGCGTTCAGGTAGGTCCAGGAGTTGGCGTTGATGTTGATGTGTTGTTGTGGTTGTGGTTGTGGTTGGTGAGATTGTGGATTTTTCCCTCGGGGGCGTTCGGTGGCAGGAGGGACCCGGGACCAGTTTTATTTGGGCCGCGCGGTTGGGCTGTTGCAAGTCTAAGTGGGTTGCAGGCTGTGGGCAGTGAGTCAAAACTGGAGACAAAGGGGACCAGAACTCAGAGGCAGCCGCATTGCCTGATGTTCTGCTCTGGGTTACATGTATACTTCCGGGTTACATGTATACTTCCGGGTTACATGTATACTTCCGGGTTGACCGGGTGTGCTATGTGCCACACGGTATCGTGCTAGCAGCAGTGAGCCGGCTGACACATGCCCTGTTTTTTTTTTGTCCATTGTGCATAGCATATGGCTCATAGCACAGCCTCACGTGGCGGCACCCGCATCAGCCCCACCACCCTTAAGCAGTCACTTTCTTCGACGACTGACCTCACCGATGTGGATACATTCTTTTGGTCGCCATACAGACAAGCTAACCAAGACGGGACTCTCGACGACACCTCGACGACATCTCCGTCCCGTCCTGCTCCCCACGTAGCGACAGACAAAGTGCGCGCAATCAACCGCGTGCCGGCTGCCTCAATCGGCAACAGCTCAAGATGAACCAGAGCTAGTTCCGCCCCCTCCCAACATGTCGATAGCTCGAGCTCTCCCCTCCCCTCGGCTGTTGTCGAGGCCATTTGCTTCGCTCCGTTGCGCCTACTCAGTAACGGGACCCCCAAAAACGACAACGTCCGCGAGAAAATCCGATTATAAGAAGCGACCGGGTCCTAGGCGCCCGCCCAATGGCGATAATACATCCCCGAAGGCGACACCCGTCGGCACTTCTCGGGGCTCCGGAACCTCTGCCGAGAAAAACGGAAAGTCAGAACAAGGAAAAGAGTCCAAAGGTCGTGCAGAACGGGCGCTCATACCCACGAACGCGAGGAAGTTCATACGGGATGGCAGGCTTCGCACGACCCCCGATGTGTGGGCATTTCTCCAAGAGACCAATATTACATACGACAACACCAAGATGAGGAGCCTGCCTTTGAGCGACCAGCACAAACACATACCTACAACATTTGCTTGCAAATTCAAGATTAGCGACCGATATATTTTGCACCCATATCACCTCGTTTTCCTGCAGCCACGGGGCCACCCATTCATCGAGGGCCTCAAAAGCCGATACCGAGCAAAGCTAAAGGAGCGGCCCCTGTGGATGCACTTTGTAGCCATTAACAAAGATACGGGCCTTGTGCGCACCATTGGTCAGAAACGGTTGGCACGGGAGTTTTGGGCGGCACTAGAGAAGCTGGAGGATCCCGAGTCTAGAGTAAAGGGCACCTTGATAGTGACCATGTTTGACTCAAAGAAGGCGGCATCCGCGCCAGCGGTTCAGTTCGGCGAGGCACTCGCAGATGCGGTTATGAAAGAGCACAAAAGGCAGAGGTTTAGAGAAACAGGACGGCCCGAGGCGCCCCAGACAGGAAACTCGAACAAACCGTAGGAGGCGGTTGGACCAGGCTCAGACTAGCCAGTAGCCAGCCACTGGGGTTGAGAATGCGCATGTAATATTGTAGATGCCATGTACACTAGTTTTTGATACCTACTTCGCAATGTCCCTTGTTGGCTGTTGGGAGCAAAAAAGGACTTTGGCATTTGACCACCCAGTGATGATGTGTGCGCACCAGTGACAGAAGTCTTGCCCGTCGCACTATATCGGGATATGGGGACATCGGCACTGGTAGGATCCGGGGCCCCGAGGTTGGAGAAGAGGGGGTGGTGCCATAATGGTGAGGAGATTGCGGGTTGGAGTCTGGAGATTGGAGATTGGAGATTGGGGGTTGAAGCGGAAACACGTTATCAACCATCGGCTGTTCGACTTGGTGCAATTCCCGATACACGCTCGTTAAAACAAATTAGAACTATTCGGCTCGGCTTATGGTCACAGGGGGGGGCGTCACTCAAGCGGCTAAAGAGGCTGAAAAGGCTGAAGTGACAGGGGCCGTGCTGGGCTGACGCAGCGGCACCGTCCGTCTGTCCAGCGCTATCTCTACGGCAGTCTCTGTAGCGAGGCTCTGTAGCAAGGCTCTGTAGCAAGGCCTAGCGGTTCCGTTGGGCGCCCCTTGGCACCCCCCTAGCCCGCCAAAGCCGCCCCGAGGAACGGAGCCGGTCCAGGGGCCCAGCCACACTTGGCCCCCAGCGGGCCACGCAGCAGCAGGAGCAGCAGCAGGAGCAGCAGCAGCAGTGGGTTGCAGCAGCCAAACCGGCGCAAAGGCGCACGTCGAGCTTAAACCAAACCTCCAAGACAGCTTGTCCAATTCCCAAGGCAGCTTTCTGCACGACTATCACCACTGCCTCTCCCTCGCCGCCCCTCCTTTCCGCTCCCGCCCAACCCGACGGCATCCGATACACGGACCAGCGACGACGATAGACGAGGCGCTGCTCATTTGCTGCCCGTCCGAAGCCTGTCTTTGTCTCGCCTTGCTCTCCCCTTTCGCCTTCCCCCGTGACCAACCCGTTCCATCTCCGTCTCCAATTCTGCGACGTCTACCGCCATGCTCGTTTCCCTCACTGTCGGCAAGGTCGACGCCGGCGTCACCGTCCTCCTGACGCCCGATAAGCGCCTGGTACGTCCTTCGCTGCCAAATTTTGCGTTGTAGCATGTCCCGCTGACTGTTGGGCTCGTCTCCCCACCCCCCGGAATAGATCGAGTTCCCATCCATCTTGCTGCCGCCCAACATCTCCTCGGGCAGCATCGTCGATATCAACGTCTCCCAGAACGCAACAAAGGAGGCCACTGCCGACAGCACCTTCCGTGCCCTCCAAGACCAAATCTACGGCTCCTTTGGCGCTGCCGAGCCCGCCACCCCCAACCTGCGCTGCCGCAATGCCACCCAGACCTCCGTCGTCCTGGAATGGGATCCCATCGAGCTTGCCACCGCCGACCTGATCTCCCTGAGCCTGTACCGCAATGGCCAGAAGGCTGGAAACATTCCCCGCCCCTTACAGATGCACAGCACCAAGATCAGCGGTCTGGCCGTCGACACCGAGTATACGTTCCATCTGGTCCTGCGCACCACCGCCGGCACCTTCATCAGCGAGCGTGTCGCCGTGCGGACGCACAAGATGACCGATCTGAGCGGCATCACCATCACCACCGGCATCTTGCCCCCCAATGTCAAGGAGAACCTCGTCGAGGCAGTTGAGCGCATCGGCGCTAAGATTGTGGACGGCGTCCGCATCGACACGACACACTTTGTGACTACCGAAGGCCGAGGCCAGCAATGGGAGAAGGCTGTGGAAAGCAACATCCCAGTGGTCCGCCCGGAGTGGGTTGAGGCTTGTGAGAAGAACGGACGAATCCTAGGCGTCACAAAGTTTTATCTCGATGCCATGAAGCCCGGCCCCCCTAGCGAAGACCATGTGCCCTCAACGCCGCCTGTGCAAAAGGAGCTCCCCCCTGCACCGACCCAGAACGGCGAGGAAAACGAGAAGGCCGAGGCGGACAAGGAGACAAAACCCAATGGCGACGCCGAGGAGTCAACAGATGAGGAGGATGACGAGCCCGAGCAGAAGACCAAGTCCACCCCCAAGGAGGAACAAAAGGTGCGGTTCGAGGACGTGCAAGAGCAAAAAGTGGCGCTGCGTCCTGGAGGGTCAGCGAGCAACGGCGACCACTCGAGCGGCAGCAAGGACGGAAAAGCAAAGGACAAGGTAGAGGACGACGACGACGACGACGAAGAGGATGCGGCGAGCTCGAAGCCCAGCGGAACGCCCGATGGGTCGTCGTTCCAAGAGGTGGAACTATAGACATCAAACCCAAAAAAGACTCCGGATTGACTTTGATGAATTTGCAATCACGATCTTACCTTCGTTGGCGGATGACACCGGACGGCGGCGCTCGGCAGGGCATGGTATCTCATTTCTATCTCAAGATTATGTTTTATGTTGGCTGGTCAGGAGTGGGCGGATCAGCACGGCGACGACCCAGATACTCGTTTAATCGACCTTTTCCCCATCTAGATGCTTTCTTTCTCCCTTTCGATTTCGATGAGCCCTGTCTTATATAGACTTGTGTATATTACTTGTATTCTCAAGTTGGTTTTCCTATGTGTATCATCAAGGGGGGACTTCTTCTCCCTTCCAGTCCCAGCACCTGCCCCTGTTCTTGACCTGCAATCTCGCCACGACGTCCACCAGCCTCTCTGCCGCGTACTCGGCACTGAAGAGCTTGCCCTCCTCCACGCCGGCCCAGAAGTCGCGGCTAAAGTCGGTCCGCACCGTGCCCGGGTGGTAGCTCACCGACAGCGCCTTGTCGCCGCTCCTTGCGCGCAGGGATATGTCGAGCGTCTTGCCGAGGCTGATGACGGCTGCCTTGCTCGCGCGGTACGAGAACCACCCGCCGAGTCGGTTGTCCGTCGTCGAGCCGACCCGCGCTGCCATGCTGAGCCACGTCGCGTGCGAGGGGAGTTGGATGGCGTCGGTGGGAGGGCTGGCCGTGAGAGGAGGCGCGGATCGGCTGGGCAGGAAGCGAGCAAAGTGCTTCATCAAGAGCAACGGTCCCAAGCTGTTTATCTGGAAGCTGTCGAGGCTGCTGACCGAGTCGACCTGCTTTAAGCTCTTCTCCGCGTGAAGGATACCAGGCATGGCACATGCGAGCCTCAAGTGATGAGTGGAAGCCGGAAACAAGCGCTCTGCTCTTGCGGCGGCATCTTCGAGGGTATTCTCATCAGTGACATCGACGTGGACTATGGAGAGCCGCGAGGCGAGGATGTCCTTGTCAACGCCCTCGGCGGCCAGGCCATCCAGCAGTGAGGTTTTGACCGCCGCGGGGTCGTGATGGGTGCGGGCGGTGGCGAGGATTGGTAGCGATGTTGTCTGGAGCAGGCGACGAGTGAGAGCGTAGCCGATGCCACGGGTAGACGGGCTGATGAGGATCCAGGGCGAGGTCATGATGGGACTATGGACTCCTTTGAAGCCGTGAGGTTGTCTCCGTGAACAATGTGTCTGGATGAACTTGCACATTCGTTGGTCTAACCCCAGAAGAAAATAGTGTTTCCTTGCCAAATCCCTTCATGAAAGATGCTTGCATCATCACCAGCGGCTTTGGTTGCTGGCTGCAAAATTGTAGCTGGAGCTATCTCAGGATCGTGGCGCACCGACGTCATGGACATTTGTGATAGATCTAGCCCCAATCTTGGTGTCTTGGTGTCTTGGTGGCTTTACGGGCCGATCCAATCGTGTGGCGCATTCCTGATAGCAGAAGACCGGAGCGCCATTATCGGTCGATACCGTAATTGTTCCATCGGACAGTAGGGAACATTCCATCGTTGGGCTTGTGGCTTTCAGGGGCTTCCTTGTCCATGGCTTAAACTCGACTTCATGTCTATTTGAGACTGGGATCATCGCTGAAGACGCTGTTGCTTGCTGCGCAGATGTGGGCGTGCGCAGGTTCGACTGCAGCCACCCATCAGCGCAGCTTTCATATGCGGGCGTAGGGCACATCTATACAGGTTTCACAGCGAGGGACGAGGCAAGAGTGCTAGAAAGCATGTAATTGATTGATAGTGTGGACAATTAGAGATACTTTCTAAAGTCATCATGTAAGGCGTTAATAGGTAGGAAAAAACTGTCAAGTGGTGGTGCATAGACTACAAGTTGGCTTGCGATTCAAACAACGCTCGCTCATCGGGTTCAAACCCCTTTTCCCCAATCCTACGATGCTGTCTCGCATCGTGTAACCTCCTCTTAAATATATATAAAAAACGTGGTGAGTTGTGTAAAGAAAAGGAAAAAAAAAGGCTAAGAAAAAAGAACGAATGTTGGCGCCGGTCATTTAGAACCCACGGAAAAGGGGTTCGTCATCTTCAGCCAAGGCCATGGTTCGAGCTTCAAAGCTCAGCCTCGACCGCCCAGCCAGCTCTCGCATCAGCGGCTCGATGGTGTCAAATCCACTCATGTCATCGCTGATGTTGCCGGCCTCCAGCTCCTCCTTCGTACGCACAAGGTGCTCAAGAAACTCCCGCTCAGAGGCTCCTGGTCTGGGCATCATCCGGCTTCTGCGGCTGCCAATGCCAAACGACGCTCTCCCACGCGGGGGGCTGAGAGAGCCGACGAAATCTTCGTCGGAAACCCAACCCTGAGCACGCTCATGCTCACCATGCACGCTACCGCCTCCAGCACCAGACAGAGTTCGGTTGAGGTTCTCCAACACAGGGACTAGTGCACGGAGCCAAATATCACCGTTGCGCTCGAGGCGGCGCACGCGGCGTTCCATCTCTCGGATGCGGTACTCGCGGTAAACATCATATCGTCGGAACATCTCCCTCTCACTGGGAGGGGTCGTTTTCGAGTCCTCGACGTCCTCCTTAGACATAACGAGGGGTCGTGGAGTTGACCGGGATCCAACTCTCGAATCTCGGTTCTTGCGATCCTGCTCGCGAGTGGCATTCCACTCACGGCGTTTAGAAATTGATGACCGATCTCCTGAGCTGGTCTTGGTGGGTTGCTCCCCAAAGCTCTGTTTGGAGGTTCGGTCGACATCAATAGAGCTTTGCTTGGAGGAACGATCCACAGAGACGGTGCTCTGCTTGGATGATCGGTCGGCTGAGCTTTGTTTTGAAGTTCGATCGCCGGCGGACTTCTGGGCTGGCGATCCCTTGATGGAGGAGGGGGGTGTCGGGTTGTTGGAGCTGTTGAATGACACCACAGGCGAGGTCATGACAGGCTTCACTGATGAGCTGGAGGGTATTCTCGGTAGGGGTTTTGGTCGAAATTGAGGCTTGACCTTGGGAGGCTTCGGGAAACCGTGATCAAGTGGTGGAGATGCCAATGGCGGCTCAATCTCGGGTGGCGGCAGCACAACCTGCGTCATTCCCAGTTGTGAGAGATCAGCTGCCCGAGATTGTGCAGTAGGTGATTGAGCAGGTTCCGATTCCTGAGCCGGTGACAGTGATCGCGATTGCGATGGCTGGGATTGTTCTGCCGGCGATTGGGCGCGTTCGGTTTCTGCGGGTGATAGCATGGGCTGTGATGATTGAGGTGGTGACGGTTGAACATCAGAAACAACCATGATGGGGACGAGAGAATGGCGGCTGGGAGATTTAAGAGGCAGTGGGGGAGGCTTCCCCTTCCTTGATGGCGACTTAGAACCTTCTTCAACGGCGTCCACCATCTCCTCCACTTTGAATTGTGTGCCATCGACGGTGTCTAGGCTTTGACGGTTTTGCGCAGTCCGCAATGCTTCCATATCTCTCCTCTTCTTGTCACGTACCCTGTCTCTTCGAGTTTGGCTCTGAGATGATGCGATAGATGGAGTTGGGGAGATGTGGCCATCGCCGCGCCCTAGCGGGCTTCTGGCGATGATGTTGGCCTCCGACTCCTCTGCCTTCTTGGCGGATAAGAGGATCGGGGCTTCTTCAAGTGGAACTGGCGTCTTAACCTGCTTCGCGTCGGCAACCACAGGCTCGTTCTCGCTTGATGTATTTATGCTTTTGGATAGAGACTCTTGGTACGAGTCATCCTTCGAGTTACTTCTGAGACGTGTCTGTGCAACTTGAAGAGTGTCGGGTGCAGGAGCGGGCTCGGACATGAGAGCATCGATTGAACTTGTGCCGGGGAACACGAAACGGCTAGCTAACAAGCTAGATCCGCGCGTGGGGAGGCTGTTGTCTTGACGAGTAACTTCGATATTTGACGCTGTCGAAGATTGCCCGGGATTCTGAAAGTCCCTTGAAACATCGTTCGGCCGCTTCAACTGTTCGGCAGATGCAGCTCTCGGTGGACCCGATGAGACACTGAAGTAATTGGACACCTTTCCAAGGCTACTGCTATTTATGGAGGTATTGCGAGTGTGGGGATTTCCTACGGATGCGCCTCGAGCTCTCGTGGTGGGTGGTGATGTCGGGGTGTTGTAGCCATGAGTTGAGGAATCCGAAGTTTCTTGAACCTCGTTTACTGTCCTCAAAACCGTAACGACGCCTTTGTCATTGAGTACGGCCCGAGTTGGTCCATAGCGAGCAGGAGGTCCCTTTGAGCCCTTGTTGGAGTAGACTGGATACTGTGTACGGGGAGTCCGGCCAAAGGGCGAAGCGTCGAGGGGGATTGAGATGGCGATGTGTCGGTGGCCGCCCGTCGTCTTGCCAGATATGGCAGAGTCCGGGAGCCGTATCGGGTCTGGAGACTTGGACACCGATTTGCTCCTCTTCGCGAGCTTGCGTAACTTGGACCATTTCCCTTTGCTGTTGTGGTTACCGCCATCCGGAATAGACATGTAGTTGTCGGATGGCGGCGGCTGATTCTTCAAAAAGTCGATTAATTCCGCGATCCCATTGTGGCGTCTGTAGTTACCATCCTCATCGATGAGGGTGTGGTCGTCGAACTCGAATTTCGGCTCCAAATGGACGCCGAAATTCGAGGTCGACCTCGCCCTGGGCCGGAGATTTGGAATGTTGACGTTTGAGGGCTCCGGTTGATGGTGAAATAGGGAGTACCCGGAGGACGATGCCCGCGGACGTACTATTCCATTGCCAGAAGTGACAGAAACCTCATGGTCAACAGTAATGGACCGCGCCATGTCGGTCTTCTAATACCAACTCCCAGGACCAATTTGCCTGCCCTCCTCCAATTCAAAGTTGATTGAAGACGCCCTTGAATCCATGAAACCTGTCTCAGTCAGTATGCGATGATCCATGAGGGTGCATGCTGATTGTCGCAATGTTGTCTGACCTTGCGTGCCGATCGCCCCGAATCTCGGACCTGTTCTCATGTAGGTAGGTTGTCGCCCTTCCTGATCGGATGTCCCGGTGTGTAAGGAGAGACAACAGGCAGGCCGTGGAGGGAGATGATATCACACCACGCTCTGTCTCACACACGCACACGGGTCTGGCCGGCTCTTACAAAACGAGGTTGTACCCAGCCCAAAAGGTTGGGGGGAAACGGTGGGAAAAAAAGGACAAACACTGAGACAGATGGAAGACGAGGAGAACCACGGGCGCCCGCCGCCTCATTACGCCCACATTCACCCGCGCCAGCTTCCCCCCCAACCAGCAGCTTTGCCAGTCCTAAGTCGAGGAGTCTCATGGCCATGCCGTCACTTACAGGCCCATGCCCTAGGCGCCACAAGCCAAGTGCCGCCCCAGCCTGGGCCGGCTCCCTGTTAGCTCCCAACCCGGTGATGGGGCGAGTGGGAACCCCAATTGCGTCCCCGGGACTACATAGTAGAGCGAGACCTACTTCCATTAACCCCCGAGCGTCGAATGGGCTGTTCATCCAGCGCCCTGACGAGAGTCCTGCCATGCGCCCAGCCGTCTGTGTTGTCTGTCTCTGCACTGGCCGCCCTGCAATCGGGTTGCCGTCGCTGCTGCGTGCGCAAGCGAGTTACAGGCGATCGACACTCCGCGCTCCCTCTCCGGGGTTGGGCGTCCGTCCAGGTCGGAAGATCCCATTTCCCAGTCTGATATTGAGAGGGGCTCACGTTTCTTTTTTCTTCGAGACTAAGGCGGGAGGTTGCCAGCTCGCGCAGGAAAAAGAAACGAGACAAAAAAACAAGGCTTCGCTGTGTGAAACCCGGTAGTTGATTGCGTGCAGGGGTTCGCTGCATCCTGGCGCACTCGAACCAGAGCAAACCAGAGCGACCCAGACCAGACCCCGACGATCCAGGCCACCCGGTGCGTGCCGCGGGTGAGCTGTGGGTTCTACTAACCCTTGTGTTGGCTGGCGTAGTGGCCTCCCAAATCTCCGTATGTACGATGGGCCCGGCGATGGAGGTTGGACCGACTACATGCCATGCCATGCCTCGCCATCGCGATCGGCGCGTTTAAATCTTCAACGGAGAAAACTATGGCCTGCTGTTGTGCTTCGTGCCGTTGTACAGCATGCATGTTTCGACTCGCCTTGTCCGTAAAGGGGGCAAACGCACCTTTGGAGCCGTCTAACTCTGTGGACAAAACACGTTATCCTCTCGGCCCCAGGGTACTAGGCTGCTGCCCCCCTTACTTAGAGCCACTCGTTTCTTCCGTTGGCCCCGTTGGTTCCCCATTGCGCAATGCTGGACCCGTTTCGCTCGTTGGTTTCCCCTGGAAAGAAAGCCTTTCAGGGTCGTGAAGAGGGACCAGTAAACGGACCCGTCGACGGTGGGAGGGTTTCCGGGCGCCACGCGCTGATCGCGCAGCACAAGCATGTGTTAGTGCCATCACTACGCAAATGGAGGCGCCGACGAACCAGCACACGCGATCTTCGCATCTTTTTTTTTTTTTTTTTTTTCCTCCCGGCCTGGTCCGCTTCGCCTTGGTCTGGTCCGCTGGGGACTGGTCTCGCTTGGCAATTGGGCTTTGCTACTAACGCCTGGGCCATTCCGGGTTTCTAGCCGCAACCCGCCATCGAGTGATTGCGCTCTGTGCCTTTGTGGCTCCTGCACAAGCAAGGGGAGGCATTGCAGATGAGGACGAGCGACGAGGACGAGCGACGAGGACAAGGACGAGAACGTGCGAGAAGATGGCGCTGACGCAGCTGCCAGGTACAACCGCGCATTAGCAGCTTGGCCTGCGCTTGCTTCCTTCCCCAGCCTCGTCATCTCTGCTCGCCGCCCGCCCCCCTTGTTTGTTTCTGGTCCCGATTCTGTTTCTATATCTGCGACTGTTCTTTGTTTGTTTCTGCTCGACCCTGCGTAAAAGTGAGATGCTGCGCCGTAAATGTCCCGACTACTTGGGTATTCCTCCCTGAAGTCAACCCACGTCGCATAGACAAAACGAAATCTCACATTGTCCCGCTTCTGCAATGTTTCAATTCACTCGGCCTTCGTCTGTCCATGTTTGTAGAATGCATGCAACCTCTTTGACTATGCACAGACGCCCGGGGCCGTAATCGAGCCGTGCTGGAGCGGATCACGTGTTTTGCCAACATCCTCCATTATTATTATTATCATCATCATCATCGCTCCCCAGCCTTGATCTAGTTTGGGCAACGTGTCGAGTACAGGCTTGTCTCGCTATCCGGGGGCTGGGGCATTGTTAGAGAGCATCTTCTAATGCCCAGACTTCTCCTCCCTTCTCCACAAGCTAAGATCCCATCAATCCCGCTGTGGCACGCCGTGGCAGAAAATTGCCAACGGCAACTGGGGACTACGCCACAACCTCCTTCTAAGGACGGTATTGCTAAATCATACGATGGCTGCTGTGGATGGTCGTTCCCAGAAGATAGCCAGCTCTATTTAGCCTTTGGACCGTCCCAAGTGCATGAATCCCGGCCGTTGTTGCTCCCCGATTCTTCTTCCCAAACCAAAAAAAAACAAAAATGCTCCTCCTAGTATGCAAGTGACTCTCAATGTGGATCAACACCCATGGATCCGATGACTACTTGTCCCTCCAACGCCTGCAAATGCTCAAATCAATCACAAGTATGACTAAGATTAGTCCCTAGAATACAATGCGTCCAAGATTATGACATGGGATTAACGCCTCTTTGGAACAAAGAGACTGGGCTTTCCTTTCTTTCGAGGATTCGGCGGTGGGAGGCTCCTCGGTGGTGGCTGATGTCGTTTATTAGCAAACTGCCCGATAAGTGGGGTTGTCTTTAACATACCCTAATATTATTCCCTGCCTCATTTGCTTGGTAAGATGTTGATCCACTCGATGGCTTCTGGTTCAGCGGACCCGTCGGTATCGGCGGTGGTCTCTCTGGGGGTGTCATCCCAAGCACAGACATTGCTGACGGATCAGTGGGCAACCTGGGTGGTCTGTTCGGCCTCTGGCCAAACTTGCCCATCAGCCCTCCTCGAGACTTGTCACTCGCTATCTGCTTATGTGTTAGACATATTGGGCTGTTCTCTCAGCATCACGGGTGGTAATTTCACGTACTCTCTTCGGCACTGGTTGAGCAGAGTCGAACCCTTCGTTCGATCTCTTTTTTGTATCCGGCGGCTTGCTAGAGGACGTATGGATGACTGGCGGGCCGCCAGAGCGTGGGACCACTTCACTCTTCTCAATGCCGCCCAACCCAGGGATCTGAGCTGGCACAGAAGATCCGGTCGGTTTTCCAGCAGCGAAGCTTGATGTTTCCGAGGGGGGAGACGCCGGCTTGGATGACGGCCGGGATGATGTCGCACTTGTCGATGGAGCGTCTCGCATGACAATGTCCCCGTCTTGTGCCAGCGCCACCGGAACGTTGCGTACAGAATTGGCATACATTCCGGGTTTAGCTTGTTCCAATGGCTTTCGGAACATCGACAAAATGTCACCCTTGGTGTACCTCTGTCGTGCTTTCGCATCCTCAATCAACTTGCGCCAGAATTCGCCCTGCACAAGAGCCCTCGAATCACCGAGAATCCAAAGTGACGACTTGGCTCGAGTCAGACCGACGTTCATTCGTCGAATGTCAGTCATGAAACCGATACCCCCAGTAGAACTAGCTCGGACACAGGAGAAGATGATGATTTCACACTCGCGACCCTGGAAGGCATCAGTGGTGTTGAATTCGATGACATTGGTGATATTCTCTCCATATCGGGACTTGAATCGGTTGCGTAGCTCGAAAAGCTGGGCCTTGTATGGTGTAATGATACCAATCTTGCCAGTGAGATCACATTCGTGATACTCTCTGCTGAAGCGATCGTATATCTGCATCGCAACGTCGAGTTCTCTGGTGTTGACCAGTGACTGGCCCCTGTGGCCACGTTCTTGAACACCCTGAACATCGAAGAACCGATAGGGTCCAAGCAAGAGACTCTTGTGCCAGGGCTGCTGTCGGAGGTCTAGCATATTTTGGCCATCCTGAAGTTGTCCTTCATAGAACTCTCTGCTTGGGAACATGCTGATTTCAGGATGCATACGGTATTGCATGTCGAGTAGATGGACAGACTTAGGATGGTTTTGCTGCATTCGCACGAACAAACTTTGGTCGTATCCGAATCTCGCAGCCGACTGTGAAAGGACGGTGGGGGGAAGCTGTTTGGGATCACCGACCAGGATACACTTGCAGCACCCGTATTTCAACGGGATCAAGGCGCTGAGCTCCACACATTGGGCAGCCTCATCGATGATGACGGTCTCAAATTCGACATCCAAATTTCGGAACATTTCGTGGCCACTGCCGCTCAGAGTGGCGCAGAGGACTTGCGCAGAGTTCAAAATCTCCTGCTGGACCTGGCGCCTTCGCATTTCCATCTCACGAGCAACAGAGTTACCACTGTCTTTTTGAGCGTCAATTTGCTTTCCAATTTGCATTTGCCGTCTCTTGAGCTCCTCAAACTGTCGAGAGAGGCTGTTGTAGAGAGCTCGATCATCCAAACCGCGCGTTTCTTCGAGGCGAGGTCGTAGCTGTGCGAGTTCCTCTTTGATTTTGCCTGCATCTTCATGCATCTTCTCGCGATCTGCTTTGGCTTTCTCTTTTGTTGTATCTCCTTCGAGACGAGCCTTGACTAGTTCATCAAGTGTGACATCCTTGACAGCGGCGTTGATGGCGTCACTTCTTCCCAATCGGAGAACATTGATGTTTCGAGTCTTGCCACCGTTTGTCTTCACCCCATTCTTGAGTCGAAGGACTAATTCGTCTACAGCGGCGTTACTAGGGGCACAAACAAGAAGCTTCTTGGATCGAGTTTGGTTGTTTGTCCCGGCTGCACCGTTTGGTCGGAGGGGAACACCAACTGGCACCCCAGCATTGCCCATTTGGCTAAGTTGCTCCGAAAGGAGACTTCCAACCATGGCTACGATCGTTTTCGTTTTTCCAGTTCCTGGGGGACTGTAGTCGGTTAGCGTCGTAAATACTTAAAAGACAAAAGGAAGTTACATACCCCTGAATCAAGGTGAACCCGTCATTGTCATGAGCGCCCAAAACCGCCATTGCTTGACCTCGATTTAGAGAGTAGTTTTCCATACAGTTGGTGACCTTTTCATCGCCATATCGGAGGATTGGCGACGGTTCAGCCTTGAGAACCTCATCCATGAGATCATAGTACTGCAGACTCTCCAAGGCAGCATATTCTCTCTCAATAGTGGTCATGTTTGTAATCTTGACACCGTAGACGCTAACCCCGGGAGTCAGAGCTTGTGCAAGTGGGTTGCCACGAGACGCCACACGATATGTGATCTCAATAAGCTCCTTCTTGTATGTGATTCGGTGAACTCTAGCCAAGCAGTGCCGGGCAGTCCGCTCATTCAAGGGCCTTTCAGCCTCAGAAACGAGTAGGATATCGCCTTCCGAGACACCACGGTCTTTATTCTGGACAACAGGCATCGTGAATGTTACTTCCAAGTAGCTATCCACGCTTGCACGACTGGCAATCTTCATGCCAAATGATTGAGATGTCACTTCGTCCTTCGAGGTGACAAATGATCGCCAGGCCTCCGAAGCCAGAAGTGGGAAGAAAGTCTCCTGGTAGGATCGAGGGTCAGAGTACCTTGTGGCCACTTCTGATGCTGCAGGACCATTTGGAGGATTATCGCCTTCATGAAAGATATCCCACGCCAAGATGGTATTATGCAATCGATCCATAGGGGGGATCAGTCTAGCTCTCATCTCCTTCACTGAGCGCTGTTGTCTTATTTTCTTGACAGGTTTTCGCAGCTTGTCGCGCAGGGCCTGTTGTCGGCGTCTCTCTGCCTCATCAAGAGTCTTCAGTCCTCCGGTGCTAAGCGCAGCGAGCTCGCCGTCGGCATCAGAATCATCATCCTCATCTTCTGACTCCTCATCAGAGCTGTTAACCATGATATCGCTTCGAGTGTGATCCTTTCCACTGAGACCAAGTCCAAGGAGACCCGATCCTTCGCCAGGAACAATCTCTCCTCTGATCTGCTTGGCACGAGCGATGGCTTCAGCATCACGTTTGGCCTTTTCTGCCTTTTCTCGTGCTCTGCTTTCTTTCAGGGCCGAAATCGATTTTGGATCAGGCAGCTTGGCCTTGGCAGCCTTCATCCTGGCTTGTTGTCGAGCCTCGATCTGCTTCAGGATCGGGTTCTCTAGAGACTTGCTGAGCTCCAGGACATCCTCCCGATTAGTCCGACCAGGCTTCGTAACAGCACCTGTTGAAGTTGAAGTCGCCGACTTGGACCAAGCATCCAGGCTACTCTGCTTTTTGGATTTATCCTTTGCCTTACGTGCAACTGGATCAGCTGTCTGCGACGTGATGCCCAATTGATAGATTTGGACCTCATCATCAGTTTGACCGAGAGCCTGGAGGAGCTCCGCTCGTTGCTGGTCAGTTAGGTTCGTTGTACGGACATACTTCCCGGGTGTTGAGGTTGGAAGGCAAGCATCAGTGATAAGCTTCCTAGACGCTGCATGAATTTCATGTCCATTCTCGCGGAGACGAGTGAGAATTTTACACAAAACTCGCACAGTAACATCAACAAGCCAGCGATCCTTGAGTCGAATCATGTTTTCCATGCCTCCGAAATGCTGCTTTGCGGGAATAAGAATCTGAGACATGGTATCCTGCTCGCTTTTACCGAGTGATTTGGAGATAGCAGCAGAAATAAGACCATCTTCAGCAACAAGTGCCTCTGCAAGCTCCATGATTTCGCGACAGAATTCTTGCATGATGTTGTTTTGGATATAACGTGACCAATTTTCAATGTTCTTGCATGCAGTCGAAACAAATCGCCACTGTTCGCTCCACCATCTCAAGACCTTAGCAGCAGAGATTGGTTCTAGCGTCTTCACTCGCAAGACTCCTGAAAGGGGGTCAGTCAACCCACGGAGAACATCTCGACTCATATTCAAGATGGGTCTAATTGGCCCCCATGGATTGGGGGGTTTGAGAATGTGCTCTAGTGACCAGACGATTGAAGACAGTGTCTGATCTGGATGGAGCTGTGACATCTGCTCAAAGGCACCACTTCGGGATAGCTCTCCAGTCCAGCTCTTCAACAATTCCGAAGCTGCTTCAGCAAGGTCAGACTCTCCATGAACAGAAAGACCGATAGTGTCTTGAAAGGCGAGTCGATCATTGAAAAGGGTATTGAGATCTGTTGCGTCGAGTTCAGATACTCTGCCTAGAGTACTACTGAGAACCCCGATGGTTCCCTCTAGCGCAGTGTTGAAGTGTTTGCTGGATTCGTTCAACTGGCCAGTCTTGAGAGGGCGAATTTGCTCAATGCCTATCAATGGTTCAAGTGATAATAGAATATCTCGAGCCAGGTCGACCTGCTCAGATGACAGATCGAACATTTCGACAGTGCCTTGCCAAAACACTTTGGAGTTTCGGGTAATGGTGGATTGCAATTGTTTTCCCTCAAGCAAATAGGTGTACTCCTCAGCAAAGATCTTCATGTCCAGCTTCATAGCCGCCTGCATAACCTTCTTTGCCGCTGTAGCAACCTGAAACGTCTGCCATCCTTCTCGACTGCCAGTCGGGGGGCGTAGGTTCCTCAAAATGAGGTCTTTATGCTTCATGACCAAGTTGAAAGCAGCGCTGGCGTAGAGGTGGGTGGTCCCAAAGCCAATCTTTGTCTCAGGGTCCAGAAATGTGGTCATGGTAAAATGCAGGGCGTCAAAGCCGGCGCGGATACAAGCCGACTGACCAGGCTCACCAATGCTCGAATCCTTCGCAAGAGTTTCAAAGAGAGTATGCATCAGGACCTCGCAGGCATCGTACCTGCGGTCTCGGCCCAGTGACTGCAGCCAGGGGTCTACCCAGGAGGTAGGGAAAGGGACAAACGTGGTTCCAGCATCAAAACCAGTCCAGCAATCTTCAAGGGACTGGCGAAGGAGGCTCTTATATACCGGACTGCCGAAAAGCAGGTCAGCGATGACATTGGGTCGAGCATCGCCAATAACGTCCCAAAAGGCTTTGGGGGATTTTTTGAGAAAAGCTGACAGGATACGTATGGTGATGACAAGGACTCCTTCTGAATGACAGAATTGAATATGACGGAAAAGGAGGTCATAGATGTTTGGACATCCAGACCTCACTTCGAGGTTCCGTAGACGATCAGAGATGATCTCGGCATTTAATGTTCTTAGAACTTCTTCAAACCCTTGCCAAAACCGCTCGATTTCGAGGTAGGTTTCCGTCGTCGGTTGGGAAATGTCCTTCCTGTTGATATCATCCATGGCACTAATAAGACCGCCGCTTATAGCCCAGTCAAACTGCTCTTGTGACATTACATTGCTGTCAAGATTCTTCCAGTTCTCCATCGCCCAGCGACGGCGATCTTCGTTTTTCTGGTCGAAAATGAAAAAAGTCATTCCTGGGAGGGGATCCTTAGTCCCTAGTTTGAGAACACTTTTGCCCTGCAATCGTCTGAAGACAAATTGGAAGGTGGATCGTCGGTCGGCATCTGTCATGTACGGGATGCAGCATAGGGCTTCATATACAGTGATGTGAACCTCGGAAATGTGCTCTCCAAACTGTGACTTCTTGAACACAGTACCCGTGGCTTCGATCTTTTCGATGAATTGCTTTGCCCACGTCAGGTTATGGTCGATACGGTTCACGTCTAAACGGTCCAGCATCTCCTGGATCTGGAAAACAGCATCTTCGTTCCACCGTCTGGGATTTGTTAGCACGGGGATGATACCCTGCTTCATGTCAGAGTGCTTACTCGGCAAACTTTTGTAGGCTTGCTTTGCGCTTCATGTGCCAGTTCAAGACACAATCGGAGCAGATCTTGAGGCAATCTTCAAGCCTCTTGGTGAAGTCTTCTAGCCATTTTCCGGCTACCGACTTGTCAAAGCCAAAAATGAGACTGTTCCAATAAGTGACCTCGATGCGTTCTTTGCCCTGCTCTATGCGCTTCTTCTTATCTTCTACGGAGATTTTAGATTCGGGGTCGTCCAAGGTTTTGTAGTTTTCGTCATCTTCGTCACTGATACGGGGACACAACAGGTGGTTTTCTGTCGGGAACTTTTGGAGCTCCTCGTACCACTTCGCCAGTTCCTCGTTGATATCAGCCATGGTGTAGGTCGCTTCGAGAAGCTCGCATGCTTCGGTTTGTGACTAAGGAAATGTGTGTTGATGAACAATGCGACGGCTTGTCATGGAAGTTCGGGGGGAGAGTAAACGATCGGAATCGGCAGAGACGGGCAGCAGGATAGGTCTGCGAGAAGATGTATATCGTAGGAAAATAGCAAGTGCAGCGATTGCAAGTATTCGGAAAGTTAGAGGAGACGAAAGCGAACGTTGGGGTGGATGGCGCCGACGGTGCGAGAAGTTGCTGGGAGGCAGACAGATCTGCCGTGACGACCCTGAAGAATCTTTGCTGGCCGAGATGCAGGAGGCCGCCTCGTGGGAGGTGGGGCTACGTTGTTGATGTTGGTGACTCTGTTACACACTGATCCCCGAGAGATGGCGGGATCTTACCCGAGCTCTTCGTAGTCTCCAACGAGGCTGCAGCCTGCAATGTGCCGTGATGTTCGGCTTTGAAAATGTCAAAGGTGAAGCTTTCCCGGTTCCTAGCTGGCGCCTGGGGCCCTGGGCCACTGACACGCGTGGGCAGCCGCGTCTTGCAGGGGTTTTAATCGAAATGTGGTCCGTGCGTTGACCTGGGCGACAGTGGGGCTTCACTCGATCGCCTCGCCAACTCGAGCCTGCGGACACACCCTACACAAACAAAATGAGAGGGATCCCAAGGACTCAGCTCAGGGTGGCCCCATAACGCAATCTTTGCACAAAAAGGGGCTTTGAGATACCCGGGCTAATCAATGCTACCATTCGTTGTCTTTGTTCAAGATAGGATGCATAGGGAAGAAAGGCGACACTACACGGTAGTGAACCTAACCTTGTCCCGTTTAATGTTGGTGAAGGTAGCAACCATGGATGGAATTTAAGTGGCCTTGGTATTATCTAAGTGAATCTTCTAGAATTTTGGTTCTCTAAATACAGCAGAGTGAATTGGACGCACGCTTCTTGTCCTTGCTGCCTAAAGCAAACCGCCTCCTTTAGTTGTCACCCTTTGTCTTTTTCTTGGTCGCAGTCGACGCCTCAGCAACCCTCCTCTTCCCTACCCTCACAACTAACTCTTCAATCGGACATTCGGCCTGGTTCCATTCTTCCGTCCCTTCGGTAGTGTTTGACCGACATCTTAGGCAGTTTCTTCCGTGTTGGACAAACAATTTATGCAACCCATATTTGAGATCATCTGGGACTCTGACCTCCAGATGGCTGAATGTCTCGTCCCTTGATGCCTTGGGCGGCACCCACTTGAGCCAGCCAGATATGCGATGAACGTGGGTATCAACGGCGAAACTGGGTTGTTGGAGACAAAAGAGGATGACACACGACGCTGTCTTCACACCGATGCCAGGAAATTTAACCAGAGCTTGCATGGCCTCATCAGGGTGCATCCCATGGACATGGTCCAAGGATAGAAGTCCCTGCTCGGCTTTCAGAATCTCTAAATCCTTTTGTCCTTGCGTCTTATCCTTGGCACCGACAACCTCTGCGGTCTTCCCAGTCTTCTTTTCTGCTAGAAATGCATCTCGCCGCACCATATTCTCTTCATGGACCATTTCTAAAATGGCCTTGATGTCTCGGCCTTTAGTTTGGGCCAATCCACCATGCTTGATAGCAGCCACAATGTTTTCAACTGGAGCGGTCCGGACTTTGTCCCAATCCACACTTCCCTCCCCGATCCCAGATTTGACGACGCCAAACTTGGTGACAAGTCCTTTGAAGGCTGCATTTGAGTTGGCTGCAGAAGTGTGGGCACTTAGACGAGTGCGAATCATCGCATCGAGGACAGATGGAACCTCCCCACAGCCCGAAACCTCCAGTGATGGTGCAGGAATCTTGGAAGGCGCTTTGGCAGGGCCATGCACTTTGGCCAATCTGTTGTAGACTTCTCTGCAATCTGGTATCGATGGCGCAGTCCATTCAGGAAAGGGAGTGGTACCGGGAGTCAGCCCATAGGGGTTGTTCTTTGTTTTCTTTGGTAGTTTCCGTGGTGGTTTCTTAGCAGCGAAGTCAATATTCTCGGCCTTTGCCTCTTGCTTCACCTGTTTCTTTTTCGGGACAGTTCCTCTTCCTCCAGATGAGCCTGATGGATCCTTGGTCTTTGATGATTCATCCTCTGATTCAAAATAAGATGTCCGAATCTTGGACCGCCGGGGACGTAGGGTACGTTGTGTCACTACCCTAGAAGCGTCCTCATCCCCAGATTCCAACTTCAGCCTCGGCTCGTCTTCTTCATGTTTGGTTTCATCTCCGTCCTCAACTTTAACCTGTTTACCGTAATTGGATTTCTCCAGTGGTAGCGCTATCTCTGGTTTAAAGCGACGTACACGACCAAGATTGTGTGGCAACTCTTCCCAACCGTTCTCGTCTGGGTGGTCTGCGCTGGCCGGCCTCTTTTTGGTGGGCTGCTCAACAAGGCCGTCCTCGGCCGGGCGTTTCCGCAGCGAGCGGGTTTTCATTTGATCCACTTGATAACTGCCGGGTCTTGGATGAGAACAAAATCCTGGCGTCCTTGCATCAATGTAGTGATGATGCTGAGACACTGAACTTTCTCAAGGAAAAGAGGATAATAGAACCGCAGCAATTGTAGAAACGAGGCTATTTTCTTAATATTTCCTCTCGGTGCTGACTTGGGGCATTCACAAGTAATAATTGATTGTGCTGACCAAATGGTCTTGAGACTTTTCGGTTTTCAATTGGGATGCTTTGCAAGTGGTGATGAAGTCACCACTGTTGGATTCTACGCTCCCCGTAGCGTTGGCCCGGCAGCCCCACTTGGCCAGCATTTTGTCAGCAACAAGAACAGCCATGCCATTTCTAGAAAACAAAAGCAAGCAAAGGTAACAATGCGGTTTATGGCTACCTGGGCATAATTAAATCTGGACTTTACGAATACAGGTTCAAGTTGTAATAAATCAAAACGCGATAAACTTGTATACAGACACCCCTATTGCCAATAACATCATAAGCATGGATAGTAGTGCAAGTAAGCTATCTATCTATTGATCCTTTGAAATCTGATAATCGTTTCTGACTATACCGCAGCGAGAGGGGGCTAATATTGCAGTGGAATAAATATACTGTCGCTCTGTACAAATTTTAGGACCTGGCTACCATGAGGTCGATTCAATAGCACTCATGACTTCTACTCCTTTCAAAGTAGCTGTTTTGTCTATATCTACCTCGGTAATAATGCCCAAAGTTCCCTAAGGTGAGCACGTGATCTTGAAGTTATCGCAATTGGTTGCGTTGGATGCTCCAGGCAACTGTCCAGCAGAGCCCAAGCGGGGTCTCACCAGACCACAAACCATTGCTCACTCCTCTTGCATTACCGCTGATCAAAGATAAACCAAGAGTAATTTATATTTACTGTCGTAATTACTGACTTTTGTTTGGGTTCTCCCCGACCCAAGGGCTTTCACACACTATGCGCTGCTACACTATAGAAGGCAAGTATTATCAAACTAGGAGCCTAACCCGCTGTTGACGGATTGGACTCCTCCCTCGTCACAATGTCCTTCCACAGAAGAATTCTCAAAGTCTCTAACGCCGTCTCGTATAGATGAAATCGCACCCCTTGTGATTGATAACGGGTAGGTTTCAACTATATGCTGGATTTGAGCCTCACAATAATTTGTGTTCACGCGATCATAGCTCTAGTACAATTCGGGCAGGGTTCGCAGGGTATGATGCTCCCAAGTCTGTCTTTCGTAAGATTTCCCATTCGATTCGTTTGATGAAACGGTCAAGTTTGATAAGGTAGCTTTATTTGACTTACGTATGACATAGCTGCATTTATTGGTCATCATCGACATCCAACGTTAGTACCACAGTCGCGGCCTTTTCGGTCTGTTAGGCAACTCGAAGGCTGACTTTCTGAAAAGCCTCGAGGATGGACTATCGAAGAGAAGTTCTTTCATCGGGAAAGAAGCCCAGGCATATCGCGGAATTCTGTCCCTAGAATACCCAATTCAACGTGGAGTTGTCACTGACTGGGATACCATGGAGCAGATTTGGCACCACACTTTTCACATGGAGCTCCGTACTGATCCCGAGAAACACGCTGTGCTGATTTCCGAGGTTCTGTTCAATCCGAAATCAAACCGAGAGATGATGAACCAGGTCATGTTCGAGAAATTTAACGTTCCTGCGCTTCATGTGTCTATCAAGGCCGTTTTGGCGTGTTATGCGAGTGGACGCGGGACCAGTTTGGTACTCAACTCAGGTGATGGAGTCACACATGTTGTCCCGGTGTACCAGGGTGTAACTTTTCCGCATGCCATGCAACGTCTGAACATCGGTGGGTCCGATTTGACCGATTCCTTAGGAAGAATGCTATCTGAACGCGGCTTCTTCTTTTCCTCGACTGCCGAACGTGATATCGTTCGCGAGATGAAGGAAAAAATGTGCCATGTAGACCCCAAGTCAGATAGCCAGACTTGGGGCTCTCAAGGGGCTGCTGACGCAATGGAAACGTACGAACTTCCAGATGGACGGGCCATAACGCTTGGTGATGAGCGGTGGCGTGTCCCTGAGACACTTTTCGACCCTTCGCTTGTTGGACTCGAAAGTGCGGGCATTCATCAGCTTGTTTTTAATACAGTTATGAAATGTGACATCGATGTTCGGAGAGACCTCTTTCGTAATATCCTTCTGGTATGTCATTTCACTGGACTTCTTGCTCATTAGACAATCCACTCATGCGGTTTATTTTTAGGCTGGAGGTGGTACATTGTTTCCCAAACTATCCGATCGTTTGCAGAATGAAGTGGATGCCTTGACCCCCAGCAGGACCACGGTCAAGGTTATTGCTGCTCCTGAGAGACAGTATTTTACTTGGCTTGGGGGCTCGATCCTTGCTTCACTTTCATCTTTCCAAAAGATGTGGATACCAAAACAGGATTATGATGAAATCGGCCCATCAATTGCACATAGATACTCTTGCTGATGTGTGGTTTTTTTACTCCACGAGCAGGAGTGCAGGCGTAATTGGCCAAAGCAGGCAGCGTTCGAGAGAATTTTGGAGAGGTGCAATTATATTGCTAACTGCATGAAAGAGAAAGAGTTGAAATGGATTAAGATAAGTTCTTGCGCACTTGAGTTTGGATGTTGGAGAAATGTGTGACGATGTTTCCTTCGAGATAGGCTATCGGACACCCTATAGCGACGCATGAGAATGGTTATGGAAATAGATAGATTGAGAATGTGGGTTATCATGAAATAAACTTTCCAAGGGTGGTATTAAAGATTCGTATGCTAAACATCTGGAGTGAAGGTGGGGAAACGTAGTTGCTATGCGGTTTGTTTGCTCACGCTCAAACTTTTCAGTTTCACCCTCACCTTTCCTATAGCGCCAAGGGCAGCCTTATAATGCATGTGATTCAGAAAAGCATGCTGATTAACCTGATAGTTTCGACTTTTCGACTTTTCTTGTAATAGTCTTGACCATTTCACGGTTTCATCCTTTCAACACCCCCGACCTCAAGAAAGTTGCCTAAACGCCTTTGGCGCCTCTCTCACCGCCACTGATGCATGATATGAGCATCCGTGGTTGCCGACCATTTGAGAAGGAAATCATACAAGATTTGGAGTTTTCCTTTTTTTTGTAACCTATTTTTGTCATATTAACTTGGTAAGTTGGGCTTTCACCTGAAAGACTTCCTCTCAATCCTACGCCTCTGAGTTGTACTTAACACATCATCTTAGAGTGCACCGCCAGAATGAGATTCTAATCCCTGGCCGCTCCTGAGAACACCCCAAAATACCTTCACCATGCGCAGCTTTTCCAATCGACCCCATAACGACGAGGTCTCTTTTCTCACCGAAAGACCGTCCATTTCTTCAAGAGGGGGTAGACATCGATCGACTGTCACCCTGGGTGATGGGCCATCTCCTCGCATCCGTGACATCGCGGACGAGGTTATCGATCTCACCACCGACCTTGGCACTGTGGGGCATCATTTAGTTCGCGAGGACGAATTCTCTTTAGAAACACTCCGTGTTCTTGATATTGTGGTCAAGTCAGGCACATTCCTCAAAGTTGACAAATTCTCTGTCGGCGAGTATTCCGCCAGATTCCTCTTGGTCCGAACCATCACTCGAGGCAAGTCAACAGGAGAGATCAACATTAGAGGAGTCCCGTTCGCAAGAACTTCGTCCGTAATGGACAAACTCCCAAAGACGAAGCACGAAGTCTGCATGATCTGTTACTACGAAGCTGGGAAGTCTGCTAAATCCGAAGAACTTGTGGATATTTCCCCCTCCAATATGGTTGGCAAGCGGGAACTAATATTTACAAATTTTTTGCACCCTGAATTACCACTGCCGACTTCGACACAGCGTGGGCGTCTCACCTGCCGTTAGAAGCTGGAGGTGTGCTTCGCTGGCCGCGGAAGCAATAAGAAGATGGTTGAAGAAGCGTTGGCCCGAATCCACTTCAGCGAGATTTCGGATGCGCTACACCGCGTCTCAGAGTCGGCTATAAGCAATCAATGGCGTGGAGACCGAGTAAAAGGGGGTTCATGGATCCCTCTTAGAAGCGGTCGATCCGGGCTCATCGATTTGGCTAGAGATGACACAACGGCGGCTCCATTGATTCGACAACCAGGGCAAAAGTATACCATGTTTGATGCATGCTCTGGAGCTGGAGGAGTATCGCGGGGAGCCCAAATGGCAGGGTTCAAGGTCAAATATGCCGTGGACAAGGCAGAAGAAGTCTGGGATACATATACGACAAACTTTCCAGAGACCAAACTCTTCCAGATGTCGCTGGACGAGTTCCTCTCTCGACAGATTAACAGACAGATGCGAGTCGATGTTCTTCACTTTTCTCCCCCATGCCAATATTTTTCTCCCGCCCACACCTGGTCAAGTGCGCATGATGACGAGAACATCTTTGCCTTATTTAGCTGTAATCAGCTGCTGAAGAAGACTCGCCCACGAATTATCACCGTCGAACAAACATTCGGGCTTACTCACACCCGCCACTCGGTGTATTTTCGAGCGTTTCTAGCTGACTTCACGCAATTCGGGTACTCTGTGAGATGGAAGATTGTGCGCCTGTGTACTTGGGGGGCTGCCCAAGACCGAAAGCGCTTGATTATGATCGCTGCGGCACCCGGGGAGAGGCTCCCTCCTTTCCCATCCGCGACACATTCTCAAGATGGACAAGGAGGCCTTCACTCTTACAACACTATCCAAAAGGCCCTGAATGGTGTACGCGTGGGCGATGATCTTCACAATCCAAATAACGTGAGACACTTCGTGCCAAGGCGACGGCCTTTTGATGCAGAGCGTCTTGCGGGTACAATCACTACGACTGGAGGCGACGTATACTTTCCTGATGGTACTCGAGAGTTGACGTTGCGGGAGTGGGCTAGTCTCCAGGGATTCCCTGCCAACCACACATTTCTCGGCACGAAAACCTCAATCAAGAGACAGATCGGGAATGCATTTCCGCCTAATACTGTTCGTGTCTTGTATAGGCACATTGAGCAGTGGCTTTTGAAAGAAGACGGGGTGTCACAGGGCCGGCAGTTGGACGACCTCATTGTCATTGATGATGATTCTGACGCGTACACAAACATCAGCGATGAGTCAAGAGTCAACCTGGAATCACCAGAGATGGACGATGACTTTATGGAGGTTATTTATGGGAACGCAGGCCACCCCATGCAGATTGATAGCGAAGAGGACTGCGAAGTCATTGACTTGACATAAAGACGAGGGCTCTTTTTGGCTCGCGCTTATATGGGAGCGCGTGCTCCATGATGTCTGATGCATTCTGCACTGCATAAGAATTCATGTTTGGGAACAAGTTGTAACTACTAGCATATTGGAATAGCTGCCTAATGTTGAAGGATGAGGAGAGATACTGGGCACTTGGTACTGGGTCATCAGACGCTTTGACTTATGAAGGAAGGGTAGTATAGTAGACTGTCATAGAACCGATTGCTATTGAAAGGTCTTCTCTAGGTACTCCGGAACCGAATAATATGATTAGTGCAGTGACGAACTCAAAGGTGGGTCGAAGGGGAAGGCAGGCTATTGCATGCGCAGATGAGTCTCGCCTTTGCCATATTGTCTACCTCTATGAACCGTGAAGGGAGCAATGGAGATTCAATACCAAATAACGCCCATATTTGTAAACATTGCATTTAGTGTATTCTGTTTACTCTCATCAATGCTTATATTCAAACGCCTCTATTTCACATGAGCCAATATCTACGTGCGCATGAAGGCAGCTGTCGGCAGGTGCAACTACCATTCACCTGCACCTGCTGCCTTCGACACTTTCTCTCGCTCCCTAACCCTAAAACTCATCCCTAATCACCTCTTATTAGCTTTAGGCTCTGAATTTCCCGCCGCTGCCGCATTCAACTCCCTCTTCATCTCCCTTCGCGACTGCAGCACCACTTGTTGTGAGGCACACCTCAACTTAGCTCCTTCGTCTACTTCCAGCTCAACTTGCCCCTCGAGATTTCGAGCTGATTTCTTCGATTCTAATTTGAATTGGCATGTGAATGGACTTTAGCAAGTCATATGATTCGGAATTTCGACCGCTGCCTACGCAATGACCATGAATAACCTGGCAGCGGGCCAGACCCTACAAAGGGCAAGTTCTACGGGTACGCCGCACACCTGAATGATTCTAACACTTTGTCCTGAATAGGCTATACCGCCTATATGTAAATTCACCTCTCAGGACGACTACGTTTGGAGACACGAACAAGGAACGCTCATCGAGATGCAAAATGAAGAAGAACTCTTGAAGCGGTTCAACGAGAAGCGAGCGCAGTTCAAAGCATGGCCCATCGCGCCCATTCCCGGGCTCACGACTTCTTTCTCAAAATCTTGGCTTCTACTAGTCAAAATTCCAAACATTTCCGAAGACCTTGCATTTCCATCCTTGACAGATAGATTTTGCATCGATCTGGAGTCTCGCGTGGAACGTCCTGACGGTACATTTTCTCTTGTCAACCTCAACACCACAAGGATCCAGAATCCGTACGAGGAGATGGACGGGCTTCCAAACCCGCTGGTCTCTCGATGTGCAGCATTCAAGGTAGACGTGCCCCGGTCCTGGTTGAACGATGACGGAATCAGCATTGAGTTGGATTTGATGTCTACATTTCAAACAGCTTCGAGCCTCAACGACTTCCAGGGACTTGGCTTGGACGAGAAAAGACACGAAAAAATCACTATCGTATGGGACACGTTTTCAATGACCTTCGAGGCCGAGCTGGCTGCCCTGCGTCGTTTTGTTGAAGATACCCGTCTAGAAGAACGACAACTCAGCCGTAAGGCCAGAGACGTGTTTCGAATGATTCTCAATTTCGGAGATAGCTGGAAGACTTATTACAACCTTCAAGATGAATTCCCTCATTTGAAAAACCCAACACATCCATCTCACCGGATCCCAAGTCTACTGTTGGCCAAGTTTAAGGCATTCAACTCGGATCATCGAGCTGCATACGACGCTTTGACAGAAATCCCCAACGGCATATTTTTCGTGAATGGTTGTCCCGGAGCAGGAAAGACTGAATGGAACATGGTTCTGTCAGCTCTCATTCAAAGCAAACGGCGCCCAAATTCGAAGAGGAAGAGAAGCCCAATTCTGTTTGTGGTAGACCTCAACAAGACCGTTGATGACGCTGCAGATCGATATTTCAACCTCTGCAAAGCAGCCGGCCTTAAGCTACGAGTAATAAGGATGCACGGTTGGCCGTATGAGATGAGAAACAGCAGCAAGCTCAACTCGGCTTCGTCTAAAAAAGGCGAAACCAACACTTCAGGCGAACTAGACTTCACCAAAAAGTTCCTTACAACCGTTAGCATTGCCAAGAACACGGGAATCCAGCTAAATCCCGGCAAAGCCCCGACATTAGATGAGGTTGCCTGGGAATATTTCGAAAAGCACAAGAACGATTGTTTCACACCTCTGAAGCGCATATTGGCTAGCATGGAAGAAGGGGAGGTTTTGACTACTGGAGACTAGAAATCTCTGAGAAGTCAAGTTTCTCTGCTCTACCGTGCGGTCCTGTCTCAGACAGACTTCATTGCGACAACGCCTGTTGCAGCTTACGGCAGTTTTTCAAAGCTCTTCCGCCCAGAGGTGATTTTTATTGACGAAGCACCCCATGCACGAGAGCTCACCACCCTGATCCCCTTGGCATTCTTTGAACCAGTTGCCTGGATCTTCACAGGAGATGTCAAGCAAACCCGGCCATTCGTCAAAGGCGGCGATAGGCGAGATACTCAAAAACTTGGGCTCAAGTTTAACCCTTATGCAGAACAGCTTCGATTAAGTTTAATGGCACGAGCCGAGATTGTTGGCGCGATCAACAGCAGGCTCTTAGTCAACAAGCGGGCCCATGGCAACTTGCATCAGCTTCCATCAAAGATGTTCTACCAAGGTGGCATGTCCTCAGGATACAGCGAGGCAGATAGATACCCACCTAGTGTGCTTCACCTGAAGGATTACTTGCAGAAATTGGGTAGTGTTTCTGAATTGCGCCAAAATCGTGCAATCATTCAACTCAAGGACAGCCATGAGGAGATGCATCGGAACAGTTTCTGGAACCCTGTCCACCACAAGTGGGTTCTAGAAGAGACACAGAAGCTCCTGCGTGACACAAACTTCCGAAGTATCACTTCAGCTGATAATCTTGGCACTATCATGATTCAAACGCCATACAGTGCATCCGCAAGGCTATATCTAGCAGAAGTTAAGCAGTGGCCACAAGAGTGGCAAGACAGAGTGGAAGTGTTGACGGTGGACAAAGCACAAGGAAATCAAGCGGATGTAGTATTCCTGGACATGGTGCGAACGACGAAGGCAGGATTTATGAACGAGCCACAGCGACTCAATGTCGCGATTACTCGAGCTCGACAGGCGGAAGTGATTGTAATGCACCACCAGATGACACAAAGAATGAACCAGGGAAAACTTGTACGGGCAGGGTTTACAGCGCAAGTTTGGGATGATGCTCTGATGGATCGTCGTGTTTTTGACCTATGAGGTTGGGTGGTGGGTGCTGCTGCAAGACGTCATGAGTGGCAGAGTGTTGGGCTGAAATTGGTTGTGCTATTTACTTTGGTTTTGGCCTGGGGCCCCGTACTCTGGGTGCGGCAATGCAAAGGACTGAATGGCTATGGGGAAAGGGAGATGAGTACGACAGAGATGTGCTCCTAGTCTATATATCTTTGGTGTACCGAGAGACCTAGCAAATGAGCATGGTAATTGTTGTCCCAAGGATGAAATGGGGATTTGAAATGTTGCACATGTGGAGAGGCAAAGGCACGGTCGCCTACAGGTAAGCTACATAATTGCTCTCCTCTATAAAAGGCTATGAGCTTTGAATCATGAGGGACAAGATTTGAGCAATTTCAAAGCCGCAAAATGGTCGTGGCTGGGGGGCTATTGGCCAGAAACAGAGAATGTTTCGTGGAGAGCTGAAATGGATCATGGCGCTCGGCGTTTCCCTCTGTTCTGGCTACTTACTGGTTTGCTCAGTGAATGAGGACTCCTAATTAACGAGCTGCCGAATTGGTGTCAACGGTGGACAACGGTGCGGAGCCCGAGAAGCCCGTTGAGGTTGGCAAAAAAGGGACTTTGGTAAATTAGCTGGAGGCTGGAAGAAACAAAGGTGGTCATAGCTTCAAGTCACTTGCAGGTGGTTCGCGTCAGAGGGCCCTTTGCAAAACGACCAGAGAGACGAAGTGCTGAGACCCGGCCAAGTACGACAGTGGCGAAAAAAATATATCTGAGATCAATGCACAACAAGGTGGTAGTTGAAGGGAAACTGCCGCTTATGCAAGCAGAGCGACGACGCGTTATGGCATCAAACTGCTGGCTTGCGTTGGATATGCCGTGGCCCACGGCGGCCGGCCGCCTGGAACACGGATGGTGTGGACGATGTATCAGAGAAGTGGAGGGATGGAGTGGTGCTGAGACGGATGGAGATCTGATCTTTGCCTACTGACGCATGGAGAGTGTCCCATGTCAGCCCTATGAAGGCACTCGTGAGGTTGAAGGATAGTTTTATAAAAAAAAACGTGTAAAATAAAGCCAGAGCATTCATCCGTCATGTTGTTGTTCCTATACACCGATGGATGGATGGATGGATCCCATCCCACCTTGGACCATTCGGGATTCACGGGGACATTTCACAGGAAGTCTCTCCTTCAAGTCTCTTCAATCAATCCTGGCATTGAATTGGTTCGCGTATTTCACTGCTATTTTCAACTCGCATCATACAAACACGGGACCTTTGTGATAAATGTTCAGCTCTCGATTGTCAAACTGGCTGAACTAACCGGCATGGACTCGTCGCTCTTCCTCACATCCCGGCACGCAGATGCTGATGATGTACGGAGTACCAAAAGAGTTCTCGTAGGCGGCTTGGCCTTGGCTTGGCTCTGGGCCCCGTAGGGCTGGCGAATGGAGGGCATCAGGGCCGGGGGAAGCCATGCGGTTGCCGGCACGAGAGGAGGATGGTGATGGATGGATGGCACCATGTCAGATAAGCGGCATGGCAGCCTTTTCCTGCCAGGCCTGACTGTGACAGCGTGGGATCCGCGTCTTTTTTTGGTCCTCCTGAGGTCGACTGCTGGCACGACAGGCCAGTGAGACTAAGACCAACGGAGCTTCTGTATGTCCCCCCACCGCCAGATCGGCTTGGCAGCTGGAATGGGCACAGAGAGGGTGGAAGATCGGGGATCATCTCTTCAGGTGTTGCTTTCTTTTTTGTGTGTTTACGGCTAGGGCCAGTATTACAGTGCATGTCATTGACTGCATGGCACCTTTGAATGGGCCTGGTGCTGCACAGCGGTAAAGAAACGAACCGAAGCGGCGCATGAGGGGCCCTGGCCTCAGGTGGCATCGCGCGAGCACCAACACGTTGCGTTGCGGATTGGTCGTTGGTGAGATGTCGACGTAAGCTGCCTTGATCCTATTGCCTCGACCAAACCGATTGTGTGATTGCAGCGCGACGGGTGTTGTTGCAGGGAACCCGGCCAGTCCGCAATGATAATGACGAAGGCTGGCAGGATATCAACTAGGAAAATTCCAGCGCCCGATACGAGCGTGGTCTATCCGCATGGCAATAGTTCACTGTGGCTGCGGTGGTGTTTCTGATCCTACCCTTTCTTTCTCCCTTTTCTCCCCTTTCACATGTGCCTTGCCTTGCTCACGGTGGCCGGCCCCCAACCTCCCTCCGTTCGCACCTAGTGGATGGGGAAGACAGAGGCGGGACGGCGACACGACAGGGACCCTGATATGGAGCAACTGGACGATTCTCAAAGCGGGAGGTGGGCGTGTGGAAACATGGACGGGAAACGGGAAGTTATGCAGAGCGTGGCTTAGACTGTGGGCTTGTTGGCTTTCGGTTACCCGCCGCTCGGGAAGCGGGGCACCGCGCTGACGTTGCTCTCCAATCAGGCTCAGAGAGAGAGACGGCTGTTGGATCGTCACTGGTTCTGGGCCTTGTCTTTTTTTACTTGCTTGTTGTTTGATCTGCAGTGGTGATGGTGGTAGTAGTAGTGGTAGTAGTGGTGGTGGTGGTGGTGGTGGTGGTGTAATGTCAGTGATGCATTCTTTCATGGCCTTCGCCTCCGACGACTCCGCCTCAGCCTACGTCGCCGTCTCCCACTCCCGCTCTATCTAGAATTATCTCTCGTTCGCATTCTCTTCGCATGCGAATCCTTCCACGTTGAGGCTGAAGGTATTCAGTGTTGCGGCCGTTGAAACAATTGGCCGCAGCTGAAAGCTGGGGCCGGGGCATGGCCGATCCATGCTCATGAGGCAATAGATCCTGGGCCGTCGTACGGAGGTTTACGCATATGTATATGCGTGTAGTCATAGGCGCCCTGCTCTGCACGCACCGCTGAACAAGGCCCTGAAGGCGCCGTGGGGGAATGCACCAGACAGCAGGCTCTGGGTGCGAATCCGCTGGGCTTGAGCGTGCCACACCCTGGCTTTCCTTATTACCGTCGGATCCGTTTCTATTGTGTGTACCATGGATATGATAATTGCAATAAGTCCCCCCCTCGTCGTCGCTGGGGTCTCGCTCACTCACCTCGCGAAACCCACCCGTGGTGACCGATCCACTCTCACTACCCTCTACGAAGCAGTAGCACGCTGGTACTGGTCGACTTTTAGCACTGTACCTACCGCGCTGGGGCGCACCCACTCGCCCACTGTACCTGCACGCACCATCACCACCACTGCTGCCGCTCACCCAGTCGCAATTCGCCGCAGCGTACCAACGGACTCCATACTTCGTACATGTGCCGTCTTGTCAGCCCAACCCCGACCGACAGCCCCAGGTTTTCTCTCTTGGCCGTCGTCCCATGGGCGCTTCGCTCTCAGCTCACACACCCTTTACTATGATGCGATGAGATCCTAAGCCGAATTCCTCTCTTCTTCTTTTTTTTAAAATCCTCCTCCCCCTTATCCCAATTTTCCGGAGCGAGCCCCGTGTCTCATCGCCCTCGCTCGCTAGCGAACGGGCCCGTCCTCCCCCCGAGACTCTCCCTAGCTCTAGTCGACGGCGGCCTCCCAGACCCAAACTCTCTCAGCGCGCCGTGCCCGCCGCCCCGCCCAATCTACACCCACGAGAAAGAGAGCGCCGATAATCCGCACACAACCGCAACTCCAACCACCAGCAGCCGCTGGCCACGGCCTCCTCGCACCCTCCAAGCACACGCGCCTCTTCCTTGAGCTTGGTGGGATTGATTTTACGAGACCATTGCGACTCCCCGAGTCTTGAGTTGGAGGAGGATCGACATCATGGATGACATTGCTCCCAGGGCCGTCCTGGCCAAGCGCGATCTCAGCAAAGGAGGCATCGCCGGCGTCGTCGTCGGCATCGTCGTCGGCATCGGACTTGTCCTTCTGTGTCTCTATCCCGTGGTCATCCGCCGAATCATCCGACGAAGACGTGAGCAGCGACTGGAGAAGCAACATCACGATGCCGAGACCGGCCAAGTCCCCATCTCGAGCGGTTCAGCCGGCACCGACGACCATCAACGCCGATTGTCTTCCCAGGACTCGTTCAAGCCCGGAGAGGATCTCTCGCGAGGCGGAATTGAAGGGGGTTCCATAAAGGACGTTCCTTGGACACCAAGTGATGGCCTCGTCAACGCTGGCGTCCAGAACCACGATGAAGCGCCCCGATCGGTCCCAGTCAGCATCAACGATCCTCCAGCGGGAAGATACGTACCGCCTATTCGCACCGAATCTCAGATGACCCAGATGACTTCATTCACCGGATACGAAGAAGAATTCATGCCGCAATCGATTGGAGACGCTCATGATGGAACCCTCAATGGTACCAGCGCCGACTACTACAGCCCCAACGTCCCCTCGTCCGTCTTTGGCATGACTTATCAACCCGAACCTGAACCCGAGCCCAAGCGCACATTGTCTCGAGGAAGTTCCCTACGATACAATCTCAAGCAAATGTTTAGCCGCAAAAACACCCGCGACCAGTCTCTGAACTCGCCAACTTCCCCGACCTTTGGCAGCAGCTTTGAAGTTAATGCCAGAGCCATCCCCTCTGGACCAGATGCACCCCTCGAGCGCATCACCACTGCCGAGATGACGACTGAGTCTCCAGTGGACATAGACCCTCCTGCCTCTGATATGATGCCCCCGACCGCCGCTTCTCGCTCTCTAGGATCACCCATTAACCTGCCTGCTAAATCATCCGAAACGACTCCTCAAACTGCCGTCCAGACGCCTCCACAATCGCCTCCTGAAAACAAGTTCAGGGCTTCTGCTTCTCCGCCCACTAACCCTGCTCCTGGAACGGTGAATCCGATGGACATCATGCCAGCTTCTACGGAGTCTGAAATGTATTATCGCACGGAGCAACAACTCTACCAGACTTACAACCCGTCATCGTCACCTAGCACTCTTCCCCCGTCCGAGCAACCTCTTCCAGAAGTACCAACCGATTCCCCATCACCACTTACGCTACCTCCAAACTTCCCTCTGGTTACTCCTATCATCCAAACCCCTACACCGACCCAGGAGTATCCTACCCAGGAGAAGGTGGAATTTAAGAGGGACCCTGCGGAAGAACAAGACGTCTCCATGGTGGACATTCCGACTCATATCCATCTGACCCCGGCGCCGGATCGCGATATTCGACATCCTAGCTACCCCTCTGAAGTGTCAACTCCCCTTCCTGGTCCTGCATCCACAAACGCCTCGACCCTAAATACTCCAGCTACCCAGCTCGACACGCCTTCTCCCAACTCCGAAGCTACCTCTTCGTCCGATTACCACCACAGTGTATCCCCAAGTAACGGCATTCCCAATCAGTCTCCTAAGAATGGAACGTATCCTTGTGATGAGCCTGGCTGCCACCAGGTGTTTGACCAGCCTCACAAGTTGAAGTCAGTTTTTGTCTCATTCTCATTTGCAAGTCTCAGAACGCTAACCTCCCCCAGGCACCATCAACGATATCACACCAAGGAACACAAGTGCCCGTATCCTAACTGTGGAAAGGGATTTGGAACCAAGACCCATCTTCAGCGACACATCAATGACAGGCACGAGAAGAAGAAGAAGTTCCACTGTGCCGTCCAAGGCTGCGATTATTCAAGGCAAGGAGGCAAGGGATTCCCTCGAAAAGACAACTGGAAACGACACATGACCAAGATTCACAATATGGATCAGAGGTACCTTCCGGAACCCGAGGAAGCCGACCAAGAGATGACGGGCGTATGAGACAGTCATTCGATTCATAGCAGCTTGTGGGGTTCTACCCCCTAAGGCACTTGAATGGCATGTCTGAACAGCCTCGAACCTTGGACTTGTATCCTTGTTCATAATTTGGCACCATTGGGAATATTGTTTTCACTAGACAGCTCTGGGAACAGCAATTATGCATGAAGAGCAAGCATGGAGAAGTCGGCGTTTGATCATTACCATCAAGAATTATTGAGGGGCCGGGGATTTGTTTTTTTTTTGTATTCCCCGCACCAATTGCAACGCGTTCACTATACAGGACTTGACTTGAGACGTCATGGTTCTCACCAGCATCACTGGACCTACTTTGGACTTAGTATTTTTTTTTCTTTTTCTGAGCGATTCATTACACTCTCGTTTGAGCAACATCTCCGGCAGGTAAAGAAAGGAAATAGGGTTGGGGTCAAAAAAATCCGTCAACAGACGAGAAGGAACTATTAGGCGTTTTTGGATATCTGAAGAGGACAGTTCGTCTGTCGAGATGAACTTGGGCGTATTCGAATTCTGGGTATCTTATTTTGTATCGTCGTGTATAACTGAGCGATGGCTGAATGCAGAACAAAAAATGCGACTCCAGACATATAATGCTCCTCCCATTTCCATGCAATGCAGTGACCGTTTTATCTTTCCTCTGGTTGTTTTTTGTTCATGTTTTAACTCAGTTCCTTGATCAGCTTCCTTACCAGCTTCTTCTGGTCATCCACTTCTAGCCTCTTCTCATCCGTCTCTTGTACCGCACGTCCCACAGCAATGATGGCCTTGACACTCTCGCTATCCACCCAGAACTTGCCGTTCCTCCCCGTAGCTGTCTCAAACTGCAAGCCAGCGTTGCCGAGCTCCTCCAGCACTACTACCTTGCCCTCGACGACGCTCTTGGGCATCATCAGCCGGCGAGCCATGCCGAGCGAGATGGAAAAGAGCATGCCGCCGGGGAGAGGGCCGAGCCCCTCGGACTTGCCGGTCGAGGAGGAGACGCACTCAAGCTCCGAGTCCATGTGTTTGTTGGCGAGCGTGACGCGAGCGTAGACCAGAGCGCCCGGGGCAAGGACAGGACGGGTCTTCTTGGTGGCGCCCTCGAAGGAGAGCTGGGGGAGGAGGGCGGGTGTAGTGTAGTCGGAGAGCGTAACGTAGTAGACTTCGGCAGCGGAGTGGTGGACAGTTCCGATGACGAGTTCACCGGCTCTGGGTTGGTACTGTTGTCGCTGTCAGCTGGCCAATCGAGCGTATATCAATTGTAGACGAGGAATCCTTACCCGTCCTCCGGCGTTCTCGACGCGGATGGCATTCTTGTGTCGGTCGGTGACGAGCTGGCCCGCGAGCGTGGGAACCAGGTCGTTGGGAGGGACATGGCGGAGGCCTGGGCCGAGGCGGAGAGCTTTCTTGGGGTGGGAGGGAATGAGCGAAGGGTCGATCTGGTCGCCTGGGAGGACGAACACTGCGTCTGATGCCATGGTGGGCGGCTGTGTGGATCGTTGGCTGCGTGAGTCGCGATACCTGTAGAGTCTTGAAAATGCGCCTGCGACAGCCTCTTCGACCCTTGCTTGACCTGAGAGTTGCCGTCAGCCTTGTATGTAGAAAATCGATTGGCCAGATGGTGGGGCACAGGTTCGGCGGGTACGTACCTTATCCAGCCCCAAAAAAATGTGGGCGATTAGCGATTACCCGTTTTTCCCAAATTTTTGGCCCAGCGAAGGAAAAAACAACCCCACTACTGCCACTACTACTGCCCATACTCCTCCACCAATTCTTCCCCTCCGATCTTCTGTTCCCTCTTCTTCTTCTCCTCGTCTTCTCTCTCCTCGTCCGCTTCAAGACAACAGGGCTCCCGCCGTTGCACCCGCCCTCCTCCGAATTTCGTACATCCAGTTTCAATCCGGACCCATGAGTGACAACGCCGGCGCCTCGGGCCCTGAGCCCGGCAACCGAGTTGCCATTGGTATCACCTTTGGCAACACCAACAGCTCCGTTGCCTACACCGTCGACGACAAGGCTGAGGTCATTGCCAACGAGGACGGCGGTTAGTCTTGGCTTTCTCTCTTTTTTTTTTTTGCCAGATTTCCTTGCCTCAATCTCTACAGCTCTGCTGTTGTGCGTTTTGCGCGGGCAACCACATCGCAAAATCTCACCCAACAAAAAAAAACACCATAAAACTAACTTCTCCTCCCACTAGACCGTCAGATTCCTACTGTTCTCTCCTACGTCGATGGCGACGAGTACTACGGCGGCCAGGCCAAGGGTTTCCTTGTCCGCAACCCTACCAACACTATCGCCAACTTCCGCGACTTCCTTGGCCAAGAGTATGCTATATCTAGATACACAAGCCCTCCAAAAACCCATATTGAAGCTAATTGAGGGCGCGCAGTTTCAAGTCCATCGACCCTACTCACACCCACGCCTCTGCCCACCCCCAGGACAACAGCGGCACTGTTACCTTCTCCGTCAAGGACAAGGACCCCGAGGATGACGCCTCCTCCGTTTCCGTGAGCGAGGCCGCTACCCGATACCTGCGCCGTCTCGTCGGCTCCGCCTCCGACTACCTGGGCAAGAAGGTCACCTCTGCTGTCGTCACCATCCCCACCAACTTCTCCGAGAAGCAGAAGGAGGCCCTGATCAAGGCTGCCAAGGATGCCGACCTTGAGATTCTCCAGCTCATCTCCGACCCCGTGGCTGCTGTCCTTGCCTACGATGCTCGCCCCGAGGCCATCATCGAGGACAAGGTTATTGTTGTCGCCGACCTTGGTGGCACCCGCTCTGATGTCGCCGTTGTTGCCTCCCGAGGCGGCATGTACACCGTCCTTGCCACTGCTCACGACTACGAGTACGCTGGTGTTCACCTGGACCAGGCCCTCATGGACTACTTTGCCAAGGAGTTTGAGAAGAAGCACAGTGTCGACCCCCGCAAGAACGCCCGCAGTCTTGCCAAGCTCCGCCTCGAGTCCGAGTCTGCCAAGAGGACTCTCAGCCTGGGCAGCAACGCTCAGTTCAGCGTTGAGAGCCTGGCTGACGGCTTCGACTTCTCCCTCACCATCAACCGACTCCGATACGAGATGGTTGGCCGCAAGGTCTTTGACGGCTTCAACCGCCTGATCGAGGGCGTCGTCAAGAAGGCCGGTCTTGATGTCCTCGACATTGACGAGGTCATCATGTGCGGTGGTACTTCTCACACTCCCCGCGTTGCTAACAACCTGCGCAACATCTTCCCCGAGTCCACCACCATCCTCGCCCCTGCCACCAGCACCGTTGCTATCAACCCCTCCGAGCTCCAGGCCCGCGGTGCCGCTCTCCAGGCTTCCCTGATCCAGGAGTACGAGAACACCGACATCGAGCAGTCTACCCACCCCGCCGTCACCACTGTTAAGCACATCTCCAACGCGATTGGTGTCGTTACCGTTGGTGCTGATGGCCAGGATGCTTTCACCCCCGTCATGCACGCCGAGACTGCCGTTCCCGCTCGCCGCACTATTCAGATCCCTGCCCCCAAGGAGGGTGGCGATGTCCTCATCAAGGTCATTGAGGGTGGCACCCACATCAAGGTGACCAAGCCTGAGCCCAAGCCCAAGACCGCTACCGTTGAGGATGACGACGAGGACGACTCTGACTTTGATGACTCTGACGAGGAGGATGAGGAGACTCGCGAGAAGATCTGGAAAATTGGCAGCCCACTCGCCGAGGCTGCCATCAAGGGTGTCAAGGCCGGTGGCAAGGTCGAGGTGACGATTAATGTTCTGGCTGACCTCAGCGTCACCATCACCGCCCGAGAAGTTGGCGGCAAGGGTGGCGTGCGAGGAAACCTGAAGGGTCAGTAAATGATGCAATGAACGAGGCATGAGGGTTTGCTTGGGTCTGAAAGGCAAGGAGAAAAAAAAGGTCGGCTTTTGCGTCGTTTATATAGATGGATGGACGTCTGAAAAGTCATGGGTCTTTGAGTAGAAGTCTAGAGGGTACAATTAGAAGGGAGTTCCCAAAAATCTAGGAACGCCCGGGATGAATTGAATGATACAATTGCAATATTAAGTCATTATGGAGGCGAATCCGCCTCTCCATCATGTTGACGCTCCGCGAAACTATGCCTGCTACACCCAATACAAAGCGCCAAACCCCCGTCTCTCGTCGTCATCTATGCGTCTAGCCCAACAACGCTCCCGGGCAACTTCCATGCCACAAGGTCATTGCGAATGTCAAACTCGGGAACCTCGCGCGAGCGCTTCAGCAATCCGGCTTCACGGATAGTGTCGCTGTCCATGGTCATGGAGGACGTCAAGCTGGCCATGCTGCGGGAGTGATCCAGCTCGTGGATGCGGACGTTCTTCCGGATCGGGTGGGGGTGGTGCGAATGGCCGTGGGGCGTGACGGTGACGGTCGAGACGCTCTTGTCGCTAGAGTTGCTAGGCGTGCGACGATGGCCGCGGGTCAGCGAGGGCGGCTGCGGGTGCAGAGCCTGGTTGGGTTGCAGGTGGCTGCTCTGGCTGCTCGCGTTGTGGTGAAGGAAGCCGATGCGACGGGCATCACGCGGCCGCAGGGTTCCGTCACGGGAGTCGAAGTCGTCCATATCGTCGTCTTCATCGTCGGTGTCCGGGGAAGGCGCCTCGATCTTGGTTTTCCAACCGTTGCCGCCGCTAAAGATGTCCTCGATGCATTCGTCTGCCGGGGGCTCATGGGGCTGGCGAGACCATGACGCAGCGAGAGTGCGGCGATAGAGGTCCTGAAGTTCGGCAGCATCTCTAGGTTTAGATATGCTTGGCACGGCTAAAGGATATTAGCCCAGGGCTATTAGAAAGTGTAGTTCCGGGAAAGGGAAACAATAAGAAGAGAATCATGATAACTTACGTCCGGCGTCATCTTCAACTGTCTCGCCCATGATGCCGCCAATGCCGCCAAAGACGGGAGCGGTTTTCAAGGCCGGGGCGATGTAACTTCGTTCGCCATCGACTTGGACCATGAGGATGCCAATCTTGAGCGTACTGTTAACTTTACTGTCCTGCATGAGATATCTGCGAACAATGCCATCCTCAACGATATCCGAGTCACGACTGGCCCGGGAGCCACCAGCCGTGGGGCTCACGCCAACAGTATTACTGTTGCTCCTCTTGCGTCCCGGGGAGGTCACATCCTTGGTGAACGCCTCGCTCTCCTCGACGTACTCGCTCAGGTTGAGGCGGACATAACCGAGTGTCATCTTCTCAGTTACGCCAAACTCCTGAACAATCTCAAGCTCAAAGGGGCATTCTGCCAGGTTGTTGTTCCGGTCAATGGAGATGCGGATGGATGGCAGGAGCGTGACAAAGCTATAGTCGACGCGGTGGTTGGCAATGGGGCATTTGGCGGTGCGGCCGCGATGCTCCGCGTGCATTGAGCCAGTGAGGTGCCATTTTACATAGGAGCTCCCGTTTACCAGGGGAACATTGTTGAGGTCGTAGATCTAAAGAGGGTCAGATGAGACGTCTCATGCTGTGATAATGCAAGGCGAAGATGAATTCTGTGCAGAGATTGGCAAAGCCCGTGTGCAGGTTCCAGCATACCTTGAGATGAAGCTCGAATTTAGGCTTGTGAGGCCATGTTAGCAAATGACATATTGATGATGCAAGGACTTGGAGCTCACCTTTCGAGCCTTGCTAACTTGTGGTTTCAAAAATTCCATGTCAGCCAGCTGTAATGTTGTCTCTTGCAAAAACAAGGAATCGCCGGATGCCTCGGGCTATTGTGTCTTTATCCAACAGCCGAAGTCGAGCTCACTTGAGACCCGAGAATCCTTGTCAACGCTCCACCCGCAACCGGAGACGCCAGCATGGCGTGGCGATCCTGTCTCTTGGCGAGGGCGAGGGCGAGGTCCTGCACGATGAGGAAATCAAGACTGAAGATAGTGACAGATATCGGCAGCTGAGGATGGGGAGCTTGGAAATGACTCGCGTCATAGATGGCGGAAGACAGTGGGGATAGCTTACTCAATGAGGACATGCTGTTGTGCCGGTTTGGGCCCGGCCAGCGGCGCCAGTCCTAATGGAGGGCACCGGCGGCACCCCGAAAGCTACGGCTTCCTATCGCTCCGTGAAGGCCGGAGGGGCAACGAGCAGCTTGGGCGACTGCAGTTTAGTGATGCTGATAGGAGATGGATGCGCTGGGGCGGCGAAGTGGGCAGGGCTGCAGGTGATGTGGTGGTGTATGGAGTATGTGCATGGAGTGGTGAGCAAATTGGATTTTCGGTGAGAGAAGAAAAAGGCCCGAGGGCGGTTCATTCAGACGCCGAGACGTATGGTGAAGCACAAAGAGTCCGGCACCGAGTATCGACAAATGTTTAGAAGCGGCCTCACAGCTAGCTCATGAGCATTCACATGAACCTTGAGCACCACCATCGACGTTGTTAGAGCATCATCGCTTTCACGCGTCTCATCGCACATCGCACGAGCGCACGACCGACCCGTTGGGGCTCTGCTGCCCCTGTATAGGCCCATGCTCCAGCGGTTGAGCGTCCCCTGTAGCAGCGGGACGGCCAGGACGTCAGTGGGGCCGTTCCCAGGAGCTGGCCGTTCTGGCGGCGCCGGATCATCCCCAGATCCGACCCCACGACCCACCTACCACCCCGAAGCTCCAGTCGTCAATGCACCAGCACGCAGTGTCACCCACCAAATCTCCAGTTGACGCTGGGGTCTGGGGAAAGTCAGCTCTTCAAGAATGGGGACCCCAGACCGATGGTGGGCCAAATCTTGCAAGTCCATGCGAGATCTGTCTCAACTTAGTTGAGGGTATTGGGTCGATCAATAGGTGAAATGAGGCAGGGAAGAATAGAATCGAGTCTAGAACCCTCATCCCGTCTCCCCTCAATTTCGACACAGGTAGTCCCTCCAAGGACATGGACGGAACATGGAACATGGCAACGCCACGTGGACAGGTGCGAGGAGACCATCCAACTAGAAGTGCCGCTGGTCTTCTCTCCAAGAAGCCATCGAGTTTCAATATTAGTAACTTGTTTTCCCATCCCCCTCGGCACAAGGAGGCGCGTTGCATCCTAGGGCAAACAAACCCATCTGCCGTGCCCTTGGCAGCCACCTTTCTTCGATTGGATCGAGGTCGATGCTTGTCTTGTTTAGTTGTCCCTGGCCACAAACCACACACAGTGCTAGCGTAGACGTGGTTGCTAGTCGTGCGGGATGGTTGGATGTCACCATTTCCACGTAGGAGCATGTTTGCGCTGGTTAGTCGCATCTTCGAAAGGTCAGCAGCTGCTTTCCAAAATAATTCAAAATTAAAATAAAATAAAAACCAACAACCAGGTCCTGTTATCGGGCCACAAGTAGATGCCAAGAAGCAAACATTTGAGTCCCAGATCATCGAGAAGGGTGATGAGAGAAGACAATGTAGCACAATCTTCTCTCCTCACCAGAATAATAATCGTACTGGGTTACATTACTGAGTCTCAAAGCAAGACACTTCTCCGTTGCGTTGCGCCTTTGGTGTCACCGATCACCGATGGAAGAGCAACCTGGCCTGGCGGCACAAAGCGTTGATGTTGCATGCAGAAAGGAGAGACATGTTCTACCGGCCCAGGATTCGACCATCTCAGGCCTCCCCGACAGGCCTCTCGACTTGTCATGTTCTATCACTTGTCACCCATCGATCATGACAGAGATGCCCGCCACTTCCACAACGCAAATCTCATCGGCCATTACGATGCACTATCCCACGCCAAAGACTGATAGTTGTCTCATTGGCCGCTCAACACTAAGTCTTACAGCAGATGCCGCAAAAGCCACAACAAACGGGAGGCCCATCTCTCCGCGTTTTTTTTTTCCCAAGACAGGTCGGTCGGTGTCCGCTCTCATCCACCGATACCCACAGTCCCGCATTCCCGTAGGCCAGCGTTACATCATCCTATCTTGATGGCGTCGTTGGAAGAAGCAATATGAGGCAAAGGTGTGATGCGCCAGTGACATTCCAATGCGCGCACTTCAGCCTGAACGTCCACACACCCTCTTCACCGCGTCCTCGCTACCCTCCCTGCACCAATTTTTGGCCAGGGAGAGTCGACACGGGGGGGGGGGGCAAACAGTCACGAAGGAGGGCGATCCGTCCCTAGCGTTAAATGCTGGTGATCCCGGGCCGCAATGCTGAACCCACATCATGGATCGTCGCGTACTTTCCTCCTCCTTCACTATTATAATTTGACAACTGGTGATTTTTTCTTGTTTTGTCATTTGGCACATGCTGCCATGTGCGATTACTTCTATGTACGCATGTTCCTTGTCAAAAGTTTCCGTTGTCCCCCTTGCGCTGCGAGTCTAACGAAACGCGTGTCGACAGGTTGAGTTCCGGTGCAAGCACCACGCCTGGCTGGTCCGAAAGTGGTGTCGCGAGTACGAGAAGAACCAAAAGCCATGCAATCCAAACGTTGTCGACCCTCCAGAGTTCTGGTACGTGCTGAGCTTCACAAGAGTTCCTTCCAACGCGCATTGCTGAGCTTTTGCTAACGGAAAGTGAGTTTTTGTATGCAGGAACCATAGGCTGTGCTCGAAATGCTTGCCACCCGGTCGGCTAACGATCGCGGTGCGTCAGCACTTTTGCGCCACGGCATGAATAAACGAGGGATGATACAGGTTAAAATTAGAGGAACATAGGGGTTTTAGGGTCTTTTTTTTTTTTTTTTTATTCTTCTTCAAGTTAGTTGTGCTTTCACAAGGAAGTAAGATTTTGCTTACGCCCGTCTCGCTGACGGGGGGAGTTAAGGGATACACTAGATGGGATGGGAGCGGGATTTCTTGGCAGGTTGCGGAGTCGGCTGTTGGTCTGGATTGGAATTTTGTAACCGAATGGGATAGACTTTTCTTTTCTCTTCTCTCTTGTTGCCTACCTATGTATCTGTCCATTGTCTTCGCTCACAGCGTCTTTGTTCATACCCACTGTAAGACTTGATACTGAATCTTCACAGCATCTTTCCTGTGCTGAGTCTCAACTTCATCCTCGTTGGTCTCTTCCTTATTCCGCTGCACCTTACGATTAAACTGCTTTGATACCCTCCATCATTATCTCCACCTTATCTTGTCTCTTTTCTCCTATATTTGCCCACCCCAATACTCAACTTCATTCTCATTTCCATTCATGTATTCATCACCCCCGTTCGCAGGAAGTAATATCATCTTAGCTCTAGTGCGGTCATACCCGCGTCTTGACAGATCTCCAGGGTACTTCTCATGTCTTGTTGCAGGTCCTCCGCATCACCTTTGCAAGTAACGCGGGGCATTTATAGAGGCCATGATCACATGCCCCTCCTCGCAGGGGGTTGTCATGAGTGCTACGTATTGCATCGTGTAACTTTAGCGTCCTAGGAAGCTCCACATTGAACCACCCGCCGCCAACCCCTTATCGATAAAGCTTTAGGTATTTTGAGATTTTGTCACACTCTCACAACGTTTAACTCCTTTTCGTCACGTCGCTTCAACACCACGACTATCGCGCACCCTCGGTCCTCAATATCGCAATGGCTCCGGGCTCTGCATTTGCAGGCCCAGGCGGGAAAGGAGCCAGCAAGCGAAAAGACGGCACCGCTGCGTCCAATGCCCGTAACGATGGCCCCCCAAAACGCGCCAAAGTCCACATCGCCCGCAACATTCCCGCACAACCCGCCGAGTCTGCGCTGAAGGATGGCGAACTGGACCTCCAGGCCTTTCTGGCCGCTCACGAGTTTGAGATCAGATCTCTAGAGCAGAGTATGGCCACCTCCAAGGCCGTGGGCAGCAGTCGCGCGTTCCAGAAGGTGCCCCGCGGATTGCGCCGTCGCACCGCGAGCCACAACCCCAAGCGAGTCCCTCGCCGGTTGAGGGCGCGTGCTTGGAAAGAGATGGCCGAAGACAATACACCAATTGTGGAGGCGAGGAAGAGGAAACCCAGGACAACAAGGGGTAGGATCCGGGCCGAGACAGCAAAACGGTTGCGAATATTGGCAGCGAGGAAGCGCAAGGCTAGAGACGAAAAGGCAAAAGAGAAGGGAACAGATATGAAAGATCCAAGGGAATTAGCCGTGGTAGGACGAACACCGAGACCCAAGATCCGACGAAACCAGCTCAATGAGCCTCCGGCGCCCAACGCCAAGTTCCGAAAAAGACAGCTCAACAAGACGTGGCTACCGACGCATTTATGGCACGCGAAGCGAGCAAGAATGACTGCTCCCAAGGATCCTCTTTGGCGGTTCGCCGTCCCCTTGACACCCAACGAGAAACTATACCGACCTACCCATCGCGCCCAGGGCGACAGGGGTGCCCTCGTATGGGAAACCTCTTATATGAGTACCATTGGCTTGTACGGAAATCCAATTGGGATAGAAAGGGTCCTGAAGAAGGTTGGCGTGTCTCAACAATCATGCTGGAGCGAAAAGGGGCGGAAATGGAGACTGGGATCGCGATCTTGGACAGGCCTTCTGAGTCGACAAACGGACAAAGGACTACGGAATATCGGCCCAGGAACCATTCAGTGGAACCCCGAGTCAACCACCAAAGACACCGCACAGGATCCTAAAAAGACACAGAGACAAGTTCTCTTCCGAATCCACCCCTCAGCGTTTCTGGAGCTCTTCAACGAACTACTCCGACTATCCAAAATGGAGAATCCCCGGCTCTACATTGAAGACCTCCGCTTCGAGATTGGCAGCATTGAACTCACTGGCCCGGGTTCAACCGAAACTCTACTGGCTGTTCTCAACCCCTACCCAGCAAAGGAAAAGTCAAAGTCCAGACACGCTGAATTGTTCCGGTCGCTCTCTGGCCTGACCAACTCAGCTTCGCTGCCGGCTGGCGCTGTTCTTGGCTTTTCTGTCCAAGATCCGCGATTGCGATATCCCCCGAGCCGATTGGAGATATCCGATGGCCCGGACGCACAAATAAGTCTGCTAGAAAAAATTGCTTCATGGCCAGCGGAAGAAAGTCTCGAACCGTTTAAGTTATTCAGTCGAGACGCCCGGCATAGAGCATCGTGTCTTCCGTCCCAGAAGGCTGTGAATAAGCGAAGAACAGATAAAGCCCCAGGTTCCCTTTTGAAACCGATTTCGTCTGACCCTCCTATTCCTATTACTCTAATAACCTCGCGTTCTGGCTCCGGGACACAAACCCAAGGAAGCTGGACCTTGCTTGCGCCTTGGAAATGCATCCTTCCAATTTGGTATAGCATCGTTCACGTTCCTCTCACCTCAGGGGGGAACCCCAGGTTTGTGGGCCTGGACCAGACCAGGCAAGTCGCTTTCGAAAGAGGGCTTCCATGGTTCCCAGGTGATTTCTTAGGCACGGGAGCTGGAGCGCAATGGGAGCTTGATGAGAGGTTGAAACGACAGCGAATCTGGGAGAGACGTCCAAAAAGTAAACGGATAGAGTGGAAGTCCCTCGATCTTGGAGCGGGAAGAAAAGGCGAGATCGGAGATGGTCTCGCAAACGATTTTGAGTTTTTATTCGGACTTGAGCAGTCGCGGCTTGAGTCCGAGGACGATGTGAATGAGACTGGGGCCGATGCTATGGACATTGACCAGGAGGATTCGGCATCGACGAAACAGCAGGGTCCTGCAACCCTCAGGAACCTCAATCAAGTCTCAAAAGAATTCTTCGACAACCTCCTCACATCCCCTACTCCACCAACTCCTATACCATCAAACGCCATCCTCACGATCAGAATATCTGTCCTGGGTCGTGGTGTTGTCACTTCATGCGCCCGTATATATCGCCTCCCATCCTCTCACGGCATCCCACCGCCATCTTCTGAGGCGGAAGTACCGGCAACTATCCCACCGGATTCTTCATTGCCGTCTTCTTCCCTTCCGCACGACCTACGCTCACAATGGCTTTCGCGGGTCCCTCCGGCCACCTCCTCCAAGAGAAAAGCCTCGAGGGGTTCGAGATCTAAGGACCTAGAATTCCTCAAGCGAGAGCTTGCACTAGAACTCATTTCTAAACCTAAACCCTTCCCCGCCCCTCCCGCCAACCAAACTGATATTGGTGGCCATCCTCTTGTTCCCGATGTTGAAGATCTTATTGGGTTCGTGACTACCGGTTGTTATTGTCTTACCCAGGGTCGGGGCGTGGCCATTGGGTCAATTGCACTTGAGAAAGTCCTCAATGATGTGAAGCGTGACGGCAAGGAGGGAAGATTTTGTATCGTGCGGAATGCCGGAGAAAACGTTGGCTGGATCGCAAAGTGGGACGTTGTATGAGTTGCATGGAGTCAAAGCATGGGTAAAATAAACAGTAGTGTTGGTAAATAATCATCTCAAACGACGAGAAAATCTATTGGTAACGAGGTCGTGTTTTACGAGTACACCCAAAAGGTGATTTTCGGTTGAAAAAAAAATACCAGCTGCCTGTGTTTTTTATCGTCATCCTCTTGTAGAACTCACCTTTTTCTCGCTCTCGTTCTGGGTTATTAAGAGAGTTGATGTGCTCCATTGCATCTGGGCCCCAACGCGCATTGAGAGCCTGCATGTTGTAGAGGGCAAAGTGCGCAGCCATTGCTCTGAGCAACACGGTATCTGCCGGTTCTATCGTAGTCTCATAGAGTCTGCACTTTACGGAGGCAATCCGTTTATTCATCCATTGGGATTTGCCCTCATTGATTTCGTCAAGCGTGGCGGTGATGGTGCCTAATTCAAGTCCGCAGAGAGTTAGCTCTTGCAAGTCACAAGACAATTGCATCCTAGGAGTTGAAGATCCAGAATAAGAGTATTTTTCCTTGTTTTTCATTGGTATAGTATCAGTAAACATGCGTTGATGGTGCCGTTGTCGCCAATCTGGAACCCAAGAGGGTAGGTTGCTTGTGTCTGGGCTGGAATCGACTTGTCCAAGAATCGACAGTGTGTCAAAGTGTTCAATATGCCTGAAGGTGAATTCTGCAAAAACTTTTGGACAGTCCCTTTTATAGTCAACTTGTATCCCGATCGTATCCTCAATAGATCCCAGGATCAAGTAAATCAACCCGCCCCCCGGCGAAGACTCAGAATTTGCTCCCACGTTTGGTAGCAGTCTCTCCAGAAGCTACGTAAGTGTATCATTCCTCCTGTATGCCTCGAGGTGTCATAGCGGCAGTCTCCAGTGAAGCTATGCAGTCTAGAAAAGTGCAGACCAAACAAATTGAACATCGTCCGAAGATAGGTCCCAAGGTCCGCAAAAGAACCGCCGCTACTTTGCCAGCCAGCTTTCCGGAAACGTCCATGCCCTTGAGAACCATAGACGTTGAAAAGTGTCAGAAGAGCTTCGTAGCCTGGGTCATCGACTAGCTTGATGCTAAAGTGTCTGTTCACGTGCTCAGGGTCCCGGACGAAGGCGGGTGGCCCGCCTTGGATGCTCAGCTTGCTCGCCATCATCCTTTCTTTTTTCCCAGTCGGTGAATTCTCGAAATCGAGGTTGAATATGATTACAACAATCTTGAACGCATCTCAATGCCTTGGCTGTGTCCTCTGGATTGTTCTCTTCGCCGAGCCAGATCAGCACCATTTCCACCTGACTGAATATTTTGCCCATAGCCGGGACTTGAGCAACCTTTTCATCGTCACTACTCTAATCGATATAGATGCTATCCGTCCACAGCGAGCGAGGTATTGGGTCAGCACTTTCGGGTCGAAATCGTTTCAGCGCAGCAGCGAGGTTTCTGGTGATAAACAATTCGGCGCCATCGCAGAAAATGGGAATTTTTTGGGGGGGTTTCGTCTCCCTAGACATGTGAGATGACTTCAAAGCTAGGGAAACCGGCAAGGTCAACATAGCGAATACGACATGAGAGCGGTTCTTGCTTGTTGTCAGGGGAAAGTTCGATAAGACGAATCGATTCCACGATAAACGTATCTGTTCGAGTTTGAGTTTTCCTGGGGCAATGATACCGGTTCCTTCTCAGCCATCCTTATTGAAGGAGAGATTGAGGTTCTTGAGCAACACCAATGTCAACTGCAGATGTGATGTTAGCAAACGTAGCCTCACTCTGCTGCCTACCTTAGGTAAATACCGGTTGTGACTAACTCGCGAAGATACATAGCAACACCGTGTGGTTGTGTGGCAACGTGGGCTAGGGCCAGTATACTAATAACAAAATACCGCAGGGGCTTTTGCTCACCAACAGATTGAGGCTTGTACCCGTAATCATCCAAGCAACTACATTTCCAGAAGTGATAAGGTTGCTACATTACTAGATCAATATTGGCATGTTCTCCTTTCACAGTGAAGAGCGAGCCTGGCCATTGGCACGCAACGAGTCCCTCGGGCTTGTTTCGATAAGAGAAATAATCATCTCGTGAATCCCAGATTTCACTTAGTAGCTGCGGCCCAATATTTTACACCTTCAAAGATTACCATCCACACCCCGTCTTGAGGCGAGAGGAGAGAATGGAAGTCTTGTAGTTGCGGCATTCAAACAATTGCAAAATCGATGTGATCCCATGTAGCAAATACGACGCTCGAATTCTCAAGCGCATAGAAACTGACTTGTCCCTCGTTTCATACAAGTTGACGTCGAGCCATCCGGTCAGGAACCAATGGTGGCGAAAGAGAAGAAACTCGCAAGAAGGTCTTGGCATTCATGGACCACTGCTAAAGACAGAGCTGTCGCTGATAAATGCTTCCAGTCTAGATAACGCATTTCAATACGACACTCAATATGAATCTACTTTGTCCAATGCCAGTCTCCTCGTAAGCTTGGGGTTGTTCATGTTTATTGTCCCATGCACCATTCCTGTCAACAAGGTCAGGAAACGCCCATTATGGATACATTTCTGTTCATGTTCACCAATGTGAGCCAAGAAATCGACTGCGAGATTCTTGATTTGTAATGGGCATCGACGGCCCCATTCATTCTCTTATTCAATGTGGTGACATGCCCAGACAACGCCAGCGCACGGGAGGAGGTGAAAGGCGCCGTTGACATGGCCCCCTTCACCATGACGTATAAATCGGGGAAATCATTTGGGTGCCCATGAATGAATCCTATCCTTATTAACATCTTAATTTTGTCTGTTCTTATTCGCATCGAAAAAAGAGGCGTGAGAAATCTCCGATACTCATATCACTTCCTTATCACAGGATCCGATATCATGGCCTCGGAAACACCACAATCAGTTACTGGCGGCTGCCTCTGCGGCTCCGTTCGGTACACCATGACCTTCCCTCCAGGCCACTCTTTCAGTACCTCGGTACGATGAACCGTCCCTTGCACGCGCATGACAATGTATACATACTAACACTGCATCACTTGGCAGGCCACAACCTGTCAGTGCCATCAGTGCCGACAAAACACAGGCTCTCTCCTCGCGCGGTTCCACGGCGTACCCAACGCGGCTGTAACCTTCTCATCGCAATCCACGCTCAAAACATTCCACGCAACGCCCCATTGCGGGCGCGGATTCTGCGGCGAGTGCGGAAGCTTCCTGTTCTGGAGGGACGAGCGCGAGGACAAAACCTCCGTGGCAGTGGGCACATTTGATAAGGACGTGTTGGAACGGTGGGGGGCTGTGCTGACCGACGCCCGCGTCCATCTGTGGTGCAAGGATGAGATTCCTGGAGTGACAGATCACCTGCAAGGGGAGAAGTGGAAAATGGATTGCGAGGGGGACGGCGCAGAGCGGATAAACTGAGCACGAGATAGCGTCTTGGGAATTGGGTCTGCGGTCGGGGTGGACAAGTCAACTCTTTTATGAGCGTGTGAATTCATTGTGCTTCTACCACGGAAGCAAGCTGTTGTAGTGTAGCTGGTAGCTGGTATCGAGAAATAGGCTGGTAAATCTTCCTTCAACGCCAACTTGGTGAAACTCGTTCCTACGAGATCAAAGCTTATTCCCTTTCCTAGAAACGCCATGTGCTGCAACGGACATGAAAAGCAAGGCAAGGAGCCGTAAACAAAAACAAAGCGCCAGTGGATCTAGTCCTCCTCGCTGATTTCACTCTCGTCGCCAGCATCGGGAGTGCCCTCGTTGCTGTTTTCCAAATCCTCAAATGCAATCTCCAACTCCTTCTCGAGATCATCCTCAAGATCTCCTCCACCATTGTCCTCATCAACATCCATGTACATGGGCTCAGGCTGAGGCGGTTGCGAATGGTGGTTGACAGGACTGGGCAACTTGAAGTCCATGTCGGGCTCGTCATCATCCTCGCCGTCGGCGTCATCACCCTCAGACTCCCGCTGGTTCATGAAATCGTCAAAGCGACGCACCGAAGGGAAGGCAGGGGAGAAGTCAGTCTGGCGACCGCCGGATCTGGGATCGGCGCCAGGGTACTCGACCAGGAGGCCACCGTCATCATCGTCTTCCTCATCCTCCTCCTCGAATTGGCTGCGCTTCGGCTTCTCCTTCTCCTTCTCCTTCTCAGGAACAGGTACAGGCAGCGACAGGCTAATCGACTTCGGAGGCTGCTTCTTCTCCGGCTGCTTGCGCTTGACCTCCTTCTTCTGAACGGGGGCCTTGGCGCGAGGCTTGGGGGCGGGTTTTGCAGCGTCGGTGTTGGCGCTCGCGGGTTTGCTGGCCTTGGGGGGAGGACGCGACGCGGTGTCGATGGGAGGGTATTGCCGACGAAGGCTGTCGGGGTCGGGGTTGTCCGGCAGTCGGGTCACGTTCAAGTTGAAGGTTGAATCAACTTTATCAAGGATGAATGCCTTGCGCTCGGGGTCAAAGTACAGGACATATTGGCTGTCTTCGGTATTTCGAGGGCCAGTGAAGGAGCATTTGCCGTCATCGCCGGTGTACGAGAGGTCGTATGAGGTGGTCTTGCCTGGGGTTGACGGCTTCAAGCGGGCCGAACTCGGGGCCGAGGGAGGCTTGTGATTGTCTAGAGGGAAGCGTGAGCATTTCATTGACGCGAGAACATCGGGGGAAATGAATCAGTAGACGCACATCGAATACCGGTAAAGATCTTGTTGGAGTTGGACGTGTCGCCCAAAAGGCCGTCACCCAGGAGGACCGGGTAGTTCCCCGTCTTGGTCGGGTCAATCAGGCCAGCCATGGCGATGGCAGCCGGCGGAGAGCGTGCGGAGTCTTTGAGGGATTATGGGACGGGCTCAGCGGAAGCGGGAGGGGCAAAGGAGGGCTGGGATCACCAGCGGTCCCAGGGCGCCTTGATGTCGACGTCGGAGTTGATGGAGATGATGAGCTAGAGTTGCAGCTGGGGCGTGAGTGGAAGCGCCGAATGATGACGGTCTGAGTGGCGGGCAACGACTGGGGGCGGAGCGGAACGAGGGAAAGCCCCAGATGAGCGCTGGAGTCGCCGGTACGGCTGGGCCAAACCCCACTAAACTCCAGGTGCTGGGAGAGCCCTAGCCTCAGAAACGACGGCGCTAGAAGCCCACTGAGATGGGGCGGGAGAGTTGATAGCTCGTCGTGGGGGTTGCTTGGGTTGGACAACCTTGACAAAAAGCTTGACGTCAACCTCGTTGTTTTAGCCTTTGTTGGTCTCGGTGGTGATGATGTAGGGAGAAAGAGGGGAGAAGAAGGAAGAGGCGAGTCCTCTTTGTTGGCGTCGTCAGAAACAAAGAGAAATGTCAGAGTGGCTTTCTCTCCGAGGCTGCCGGATTTGAGCGTCCTTTTTTCCCTGCCCGTCTTTGTGAGGCGAGGACAATACCAATCAGTGAAGACTGCGCAGAAGTGGTGTGGTGTGGTGCAATGGCCGCTGGTGCATCATCCTTGTCTGTGTGGGTGGAATGTGAGAGCAAACTGACAAAGAAGCAAACGCATGTCAGCCCAGAATGAGTCGTTAAAAAAATAGAAACGAATAAACAGATGGTCCCGCGTTTTGACTTCGCCTTGTGTGACGTGAGATTCCTAATTCTATGTGATTCGGTAGCACTGGGAGTTGGTGGTGTTTGTGCCTTTTACGAGCCACACATTTGCTGGTCATGCCAATATCAAGGTCCAGGGTAGGGATCTGGTCAAATTGAACCACAGCACCTCAGCAAAAACTGGAGGTACCCCTATGCCGAAACAAGTGCTACTTTGGGTTCTATACTTTTAACAGGTCAATTCAACAACATAACATATCAATCTCAACACTCTTTCAAGCTGCATAACAAGTCATTCATTTCTCTAGTTTATCCGGTTTTCAAACAGCCTGAGACCTCATTCCCTTGAATCGCAATAAGTCTGCCTCTATCCTCCCAATTACTCTCCCCCCGCATGTTTCATTGCATCTAGTAGACTTAATCTTTTCACCCAGATTTCCTATAGCCCTACCACCCAGCCTATGCTCTGCGTAGACTTCTGATTGAGGTGCCATTTTTAGAGTGCTCCAGTATTCCTCCAGGAATACCTTCAATGCCTCCGTCGCATAGCCATGACCCCAACATTCATAACGCAGCTGGTAAGCCAACATTAAGCCATGAGGAGATGACCGACCGGTCGAGATGAGACCCGCAGCCTCCTCACCTTCTTCGTCATCATCTTTCTTGGGGACCATGATGGCCCTCTCCACAACCCAAGATTTACCAGTTGCCCCATCAAGAAAACGACCCTGGAAGAAGTCGAGAGATTCTTCAAAGTTGTCATTAACAACTCTCTGGCTATTCCAAAGTAAACCATTCATGACAAATGTAACAACGATAATTCATACACACCTATACAAGGTAACACGTTCACTAGGCTATAATTTGTGCAAGTCTTCAACATGACTCATGCTCACTGCCACCAGACGAACTTTGAGTTCTCGTTTTCCCAGCTTCATTGTCATATCTGCAGGCATTGGCTTCAAGGAGGCAAGTAATGATGAAGACCATTCAATGTGATGGCTCGAAATGGGTTATCAACTTGGCATTGGTTATGTTTAATCTTCGTGAGTCATCAACCAGGTGTTGAGTCCCTACAGTGAACATGCAAGGAAAAACGATACGGTTAGTGACCCTGGTCAAGATGACAGAGCATCTTGCAAGTGTATGCAAGTCCTCGATTCGTCCGATTTCAATACCGCATATCACCTAGCGCGCTGTTATGATTTACATTTAATAGCATGCAATGGCGTGAAATGATATCATTGGATTTGGACTACTTGATGCGGCAAAGTTGGATAAAACAGAATGACAGGGAAGCGAGTTACAGTGCATACACAACTATACGAGTAGCTTGTGGATTTTCTCAGAGTAAATTTGGCTTACCAAAAGGCCAAGTGGGTAATTGGTCATGTCGCGGATATGCTGAGCAACGTGTCGAGACGCCTCAAGGGAACTGCTCAATTCTATCCCTGATGTCGCGCGAATTTCCATCTGTTGCCGTCTGATACTCTAAAATGAGCCTCACTGAACAGTTGCAAAGTCCCGAGGGATATGTCCTAGTCTTACACTATCATGCCCAAGACCCAGTCCCATATGACCTTCAGACAGCTGACGAAGGGTGACTGAGACAGCCAGTGAAACAGACTGACTATCACCCTACGAGAATCGGATAGGACAGCGACCGTCCTATCCACGATCACTCTTCGGTTGAATGAACTTGAATCAGTAATCATATCATTGAGCCTGGGAGTTTGGTTTCCTAGACGCACTGACGATTCCACCGCGGGCGATCGACCATCACTATCCCATACTACATAGCTTGTTTGCGGCAGTTCAACGGAATGTCGCAGACTCAGTCTCATGAAATTGCAAGGGACTCAGATGGCCTTTTACCGGGACCAAGAGTGAGACATCTGGAGGGGGAATCTCATAGTGCCCGCATATCACTGGCATGAGCTCGGTCCTGATCTGATCCAGATTCGTTGCTCACTGACAGCTGCCCCAAACACATTCCTGGCACCAGCCCATCATACGACTATCAGACTACTAGGGATGTGTCTGTGACGGGTGACGATTGTTTCGGAGGTTTTGTTGGCTGTCGACCGACACGAAGGACTACACATGCACAGCACACCACATGGCGCAGGGCACGCGGATTGTTAAGACTGGGAGAGATGCTCTGCGAGATCGTGTCGTCGACAATCTGAATACGACATGTAAACAAGCAATATCAACATACAGGGGCCGCGCACCGCAGCAACAAGGGTTGAATTCCACGCACCAGGCGCAGAGATATGTCTCTTCCTCGTGTATTGTCACTTGTAGCGATGTATTCCTTTTCAGTCAAATGCGAGCGCAACGTCCTCGGTCAGGTGAATCATCTCATGCCCCTCTTGGCATATACGCATTTCGTCTGTGGCCCTCTTTATCCCCATCTGGCCCTACGTGATCCGACTGTCTGCATATCTCGTCGGCCAAAATCCACTCTCGAACTAACGTGCACAAACATAGAGTAGGAGAGAAAAGCTACCAATTTCTTTTCTGTTTGTCTCAAGAGAAAACAAGCAAACGGCGTCAGTACCCCTCCGAGAAAAAGAGGAAAAAAAAGAAAAGAAAGTAAACACAAACAAATTTAAGCACATCTATCCATGGAGGCGGATTGTCGTGGCGCTGGATCACAAGGGCCAGGGAGGGCGATACAGAATACACAAGTGGAGACGATTTCAAGAGTCTCGACAACTCTCCCTGGGAAGGGGCGGAAAGAGGTCGCGGGATACTGACTAATAAGAAATGCTCCCTCCCCATCGACCCGAACGTGTCTTACCATGGGAGAGGCCGTGCGAGATCCCTGAAGATCGTCGCCGAGGCGAGGTGTCTTGTGGGGGGGAGGGGGTAGTTAAGAGCGAGGAAGCGAGGCCGCGAGGATTAGTGTGGGCTCGTTCAACATGACGGCTCGGTGGTTAGTGACTCGTCAACCAAGACAGAGCAACGGTCATGAAAGTAACGGCAGAGTCTGGGCCAGCCTATGCCCTATGCATGTTGCTCCGTAGTTCGCACTGCCCTCTGTACGTCCTGCAGGAGGGTCGCGGAGCATCGCGCCGCAAATTATTGCCTGGTCAGCTCTTGGAGGGTTTGCTACTATGTATTGTTGGCGGTGGTGGCAGCTGTGTGGTGGTGGTGTCCGTATAGGGGTGCTGCAGCCCTGAGCGAGAGTTGCGGTGGGCAAATGTAAGCGAAAGGCCCGCCGCTCAACCGTCCACGACAGCCTCAAACTTGGCCAGGCTTTGGTCGAGTCGTCAATGGCGCAGTGCTAGCATCTTAGCTCCCGGAGATGGCGAGGGGACGATTATTGGCAGAGCACCAATGAGCGCGCCGGTAGAACGCCTCGCGAGATGGTGTCGAGATGGGATGGGAGGGTGGCGGTAACTGGGCGTGCCGCTAGGGGATCGGCAATTGTCAATATAGTTTGGCGCCGGTCCCTGTGGACGACAAGTTGTCAGCTGAATTTGATTTGATCGACACAAATGCCGGCCAATGAATGACACCAAGTACCCCGTCGCCTGGCCTCCCTCGTCGCTCGGCGTGTGTGTGCTGGACAGGACAGGACAGAACGTGTAACGTGTAACGTGTTCGTGCGTCTGAGCTTTGTTGGGCTGAGAATCCCGAATGCCTCTCCCGCGCCCCGAGAGTGAGACCTGGCTGAACCATAACATGATAACACCCTCCCTCTCCCTCACGATTACTCGGGGCGATGGTCACAGAGCCCACAGGCGTCCAAAGGCGTCCACAGGCGTCCACAGGCGTCCACAGCGCCCTGTGCGCGCCGTGGCCCTGCGCAACGCACCGCAGCGTAAGGATTGTGTTGTCATTCTTGCTGTGCGTCTGCATATCATTTGCATATGTTGGTAGCGTAGTGCCAGCCCACGCTGACGCTCCCAAACACACGCCCAGGACCAGCCCTGGACAGGAATAGCGCTGGCCTGTCTAACATACATAGGTAGTAGAGTCAGGCGGAGTAGGTACCTGGAGCACATAAAGAAGGGGGCAATGCGGGAACGTTGGTGTGGTAGTGGCGGGGGAACGCATGGAACGAGAAGATATGACAGAACTGCCTAGGCTGGCGCTCTTGATAGATGGATAGTCGACAACACACGATTGCTTGCTTTTACTTCCTCCAAGTTTAATGAGAGGGTTGGAAGAGCATTGTCTGGTACCACTCTACGACACGCACTCGGATCATTTAAGCACAATTTAGAAACGTTGAAGAAATGACATCTCCATGGGCAGGCATCCTCGCTGGTGATGCATCACAACGGCACCTCATGGCGGGACGTAAGCGACCCGATCTCATCTTCCCTTTCCCGTCTCCCGCTGTCGATACTGCTGACTAGGGGAATGTATGAGAGCCCCTTCCGCTGCAACCCCCGCATTGTCCGTGTCCAGCTTGACTCGTGATGGAATCGTTTACTCATTTGCCCGAGTCTTTCTCGTAGTCGCCAGCAGCAGCCATGGGCACCAACGACGGTTCCCCCCGGACCCGGCCGCGAACAAGCCTCCAATTGGGAAAACCAACCCGGTGGCACCGTCCACTTTACCAGAAAAGCAAGGCTGTTTGGGATTGCCCATACTGTATGCATGGGGCAGCCTCCTCTGGTCAGGCTCCTCTGAAGGGTCCCAAGTGGGATTCAAAAGCAAAAACCGGCGGGACGGTAACAGCGCGAAGGCGGCGTCGCGGGTCTCCAGGGTGGTGGGGGAAAAAGAGGGAGGGATCATTGTGTGTTCATCTCGCTCCGCAAGCGGCGCCCTCAGCTAAAGAGACGGCGAAAAAAAAAAAAAAGGCTGGATCGTCGTTAAAAGTTGGAGCCGCGGATTTTCGCTTCTCGACAAGGTGCGGCTGAACCGGAACCCGACTACATCGGGTCCATTCGTCAGCGTAGCCATGATACATCCGTTGAGTTTAACGGGAACGGGTGCCGGGTTGTGTGGAACCCCGGAGGGCGCCGTGAACGTGAGAGGGGCAAGAGATGTTCGTCTCGTTCGAGCATCGAACAGCTTGAGCCTTTTTACGTCATTGAGCCGATGGGTTTATTCCCCCTTCCTGGTCAATTACAGTCCATGTATGATGATTGACGGATGAAGAGTTTATATCGGGTATTAGCTTCCCTACCGAAGTGCAGTAGCCTTTGCGGTGGTGGGTCATCGGGAGGAAGAGGACGAGGTGGATAAGTCGTACGACTCCCCAGGGAACAAATCGGTTCGTGTATGCCAGGTACATGAGAAAAGAGGCTGGGGATTGAGTCCGAGGCATTGGGTCTTCTTCTTCTTCTTTTTTTCTTCTTGTTTCTGCTGTCATCTTGCATTTGTACTTTTGGCTTCGGCAAGGCATCGTATGCACGTGTAGAGGCGGAAACTGTGAATGATTTGAGAAGGGCGAAGGGGGCCCAAGCTGGGACCAAGATCACAGTTGGCTCAACAAGGCAAGACATTTGATTGTGGCGGACGGGATGTGATGGGAGCCATGGAAGCCCCCCCCCCGGGAAAACGCCCTACAAAGAGCAGATCGACATGACTACGGTGCATTGGGGATGGAGCCCCCAGATCGATCATCGTTTCTTCAAGACTCGGCGCCGAGATATGTGTGATGTGCATCGTCAGTGATGAATGGACAGGGAAGTATGAAATCGATGTTGCAAACCCGTCAGCAGGGGAGAGCACGTAATCACACACACGAATCAAGGGATGGGCTCCTTGCTGATGTCGCTGCACGTGAGGCACCCTGCATACCGGTACTGTCTAGTATTGAGACAGATACGTTGCCGTGCCGTTCAAGTTTGGTGCTGCCGGGATGTCATCGTGTTCGGCCTCGTAGTCGTCGTAGCCATAACCCCAGCCGTTGGCTGAACAAGGTGGCCAGTTGTGCGTGCCTCCGGGAGGGGGGGGGGGGGGGGACCTCAATCGAATGAGCCCATTAATGATGAGTGCATTGATTGATTGAGCACTAGGCATTGAACAACAGAGCTTTGAAAACAATAGATGGGGGAGAAAAAGCAAGGGTAAAGCCGACAAAAGAAAAAGAAAAAGAAAGGAAAAACGAAAGAAAAATCACCAGGCCGCCCACAGCCCTTAAGAGAAAAAGAAAAGAAATGTCAACCATCGTCAGTCTCCGCTCGAATCACAATCGAGTTCCCCTCTCCGGCTCTTGATCGATTCCCATTGTCCCCCAATCATTTCCATCCATTCGGCAGTCCCATCTGCAGCCCTGGTCGTTGAGGCGCCTGACCACTCCTGACTGCCGGGCTGGTCACGTCGATGGGATGATGCTGCGGTGGGAATGAAATGGATCGCGGCGAAGCACTCGAATGAGTTAAGCATTTACAAAAAAGGGGAACACGACGAGTTGCCTTTTTACTCGAAGCTCCATCCATACCAATGGTAAGGAGACATGCACTCGGCACCGTGCACCTTCATCTGATGTCGGGGGGGGGGGGGGGTCAGGGAAGGTGGTAATAGGGAATAAGGAGTTGCAGCAATATCAAGCGCGTGTTATAGAGGGTTCCCGTGTGCCGGTAACCAAACCGGAGTCCCGGAGGCGGCCGCAAGCCCCCCCAAGGACCTGCCGCAAAGCGCAGCTAGATATTTTCCTCTCCAGCGCAAAGACGCCCGGATGCTACCTGAAGATTACACCGCAGTAGCATCGTCACCGGGGGCTTGGCCATTCCCTTGTCCTGTGGTTCTACGGATATGCAGGAGTTGTCTGGTGGTTCCGCTCACGAGCGAGGTGAGAGTGAGGGACGGAACGGAGCGTGGAGAACTTCGCAAGGCCGAAAGGCCCGTGGCCGTGTGTCCCCTGTTGGGTTGGACCTTTAGCCCTTGGCCGATGGAGCATGGCCATTGACCAAACCGTGACAGTCACACCCAGCAGGTCAGAAAAGAGCGTGGAGTCTCCGCCCAACTCCATCCATCCCTTGCCAGAGGTGTGTGCACCCCCTTGCAAAGTGCGGACCCGCCTGGTCGAGCGCGGTTGTGAGCTGATGGGCTTTGATTGATTGTTTGTGGGCGCTTCCCTGCGATGCCGATTGTCACTCTCTTGTCAGGCCAGGGGCCGGTCGTTGGCAGCCAGTAGCGCCCACCCTCAGCCTCGGAAGGGGACTAGTTTTTCCAAGGCTCCTGGTCCGACGGAGGGATGAAAAGCGACAAAGGCCTACTACATACTGGTACGGATAGTAGAGGGGGAGACGGTGAGAGTGAGAGTGAGAGCGGAGAGACGGAAACAAAAAGAATGAGGGCCGCGGAGGAGAATCAAAAAAAAAAAGGAAAAAAGAAAGAGAGGCAAACGGCAGACGGAACAGCGGGCTGCACAGCAACACAACAATAGCTATTATTGATGCGCTGTGGCAGCGGGTATGGCATTGACGGCTGCTGTAGGGACGGACGCGCCGCTTTGCCGCCCACAGACACAGACAGAGACACTCACCACATTCACAAATTCACACACACACACACAAGACGGGCGGCCTAGGCCCAAGGGACCTGGCTCCTGTGCATACCTGGCGCTGCTTTTCTGGTTGATTGTGCATACTCGCACCCGTAGCGTTTCCACTCCGAGGGGGGCGCGCGAGCGAGGATACCACGGATATGTACTTGCACTTGGGTGAGCTACGGCCGTGGTTCGGTACTTGGGGCGGCCATGGTTGGCCAGGTTGACGATAGTGTACATTGATGACTGCAATGGTGATGTGGAGAGAGGAGTGCGAGGTGACGAGATGCCCATGCCTGCCATTGCCATAACCCATACCCTGGTCCGTCCCCAGTTCAGTTCAGTCCGTACCCAGCAGAACTGACCGGCCCCCAGTCTCTGCAGTCTCTGCAGTCTCTACAGTCTCTGTAGTCTCCAGTCTCCAGTCTCCAGTCTCGAGTACCGGTACCCGGTCCTTATTTAGCAGTGGAGGAGCCCATCGTCATATTTTATCAAGGAAACCCAACATCCTGGCCCTGAACGTCTCGCGTTTTGCGACTTGCGTCCTGCGTCCTGCGTCCTGCCTTGCAGCCTCGGTATCCCGGTCTGCCAACTGACCCTTTCTGGACTTCATTTTGGTTATCCCCTTCATTATCTGGTCCAGGCTCAGGCTCACTTTCGCGCTCATTTTTTTTTCTCTTACTCCTTCTCTGTCCTTTCTGAAGGAGGAAGATCGAAAGAAGGAAAGAAGAACAGTGCCAGTTTCAAGGATCTTGGACCACGGATCACACACTCCCACTCGCACGCATTCGACGGCTTACTACGGCGGATCCTTTCAACCTCACACTCACGCCTCACTCACTCACTCGCGCACCTTTTTTTCCCTCTTGTTCCCGGTCCCATTCTCCATTTCCACTTTCATTCCCATTCCTCCCTCCACCCTCTTTCTCTCCCTCCCTCAACCTCAACCACCGGCCGGTGTCTCTGCTCAGTGTCTCGCCTCGCCTGTTTAGTCCCGATTCTCACTGGAGGGTTTCAGACGCAATCCCTCTTCTCTCTCCCAGAATACCAACGTCAACGTCCCCAGGCCAAGCCGAGTTCCAAGTCGATTTTCGAGTACGAACCCCCCCCTGGTCTCAAATTCGCTGCCCGCAGCGCCCAGAAAACATCACCCCACGCCCTGTCCCGCCCACACCCACACCCTCACCCAGTGTTCAAGTTTCCCGACCCGGTGGCCACCACGCTCAAGAACAAACTCAGCCTGCCCAACGACGACCGATCACTTTAGACTCGCCGATCGCCGCCTCACCTTCTGCAAACAACAACATTTTCGAACCGGCCACGGCGCCCCCCTTTCCACTTGAGGATGCTTTGAGATAGAGTTGCGCTTTCTCTTCACCTTCTCTCTCGCCATCCTCCCCTCCTCTACTTCTACACCCACCGTTGTCGCTGTAGCCCAAGTCGAAGTCGAAGCCGAAGCCAAACCTGCAGTCGACGTTGACGCTTGACGTTGACGTCCCGCCGCCGTCTTGCCCGCCATGGCCACCACCGCGCTGCTCTACCAGAGTCCAACCATCTCCATCGACATGGCATTTGACAGCTCCAACCCTGGCGCCGACGCCGGTGCCTCAACCAGCGCCACCGTCCCCGAGCTTCACGATCCCGACTACGTCACCGCCGTTCTCAAACTCTCTCTGGGCCGCACCGAATCTCAAGCCGATGGGGAGCTGGTAGCAAAGGCCAATGCACTGGGCATTTCCACCGAGTCAGCCGCCGACAAGCGCATCACCTCGAGCGTTGAGTCGGCTTCAACGGTGTACAACGCACGCACATTTTCCATGCTCTCAGGTGGATCTGCGAGCACCGCCCTCACGAACCAGTCGTCGCTGTTTGCACCAGTCACCCCAGAACTGGGCTCCGCCAGCGCCAGTGAATCAAAGGATTTGAGCTTCTCCCAATACGACAAGTACCTGTCGATAATTGACCCTCACCACAACTCGAACAAGTACCTCAAGGAGCTGCCGTCGCCCGAACCCATTGCTAAGAGCGTATTCAGCGGTAAGACCAAGAGGAGCCTTTTTAGTGTGAGATCGGGTTTGAAGAACCGGATGCTATGGCGGAAAAAGTCAAAAACGCCCCAACCGCTCGATGTCATGATGTGCGTCAAATCCTAGGCTCTGCATATGTCGTTTCATAAAATAGGCAAACAAAGCTGACTTGATTTCATAGGACTTGCGGCCTATGCCATGCTGACTTCAAGACTTCGGAATCGTTACACAACATCCCTTGCGGACACACCTATTGCTCTAGCTGCCTGAGATCTATCGTCAACCAGGCTATGGCTGATGAGACCAACATGCCTCCTCGATGTTGCGCGCAACCCTTACCAGGAACCGTCATTAAGGACCTGCTGAGCCGCGATGCTCAACAAGAATTCCTCAAGGCCATTATTCTATACAGTACGCCCTGGCAAGCCAGGATATTCTGCCCCAACGCCTCGTGCGGAGAGTTTATCCCACCTCATCACAAAGTGGATCCTAAGCATCCATTCAATGTAACGTGCCGCAAATGCAACACTAGAGTCTGCCTCATGTGCAAGCGCATTGCCCACCCTACCGGTAAAGACTGCCCGGAAGACTGGGAACTGGATCAAGCCATCAAGACCGGCGGGAAATCCGGCCTCAGAAGATGCTACAAGTGCCAGAGTCTTGTCGAGCCCGTCGAGGGGAATCTGCGGATGAAGTGCCGCTGCGATGCCGAGTTTTGTTCCATTTGCGCGGGCGTGTGGGATTCAAAGTCTGGATGCCCCAACTCTTGCGATCTTGAGGAGGAGCTGGAGCGACGGATAATGGAAGAAGAGAACCTGTTGGCCGAGTATGAGAGAGAGAAGGCGGCCCAGGAAGCAGCAGCGGCAGCGGCATCCGCCGAACGACTCGAAGCCGAGGAACGGACAAGGTATCGCATCGAATTCATAAAGCTCTCGGAAGTCCAGATCCAAGAAATGGAACGATTTCAAGCTTTCGTTGGCAAGACCAAGAAATCCTTGCAAGAACGCTATTCGAAAGAGAAGCAGACGGTGATCGAAAAGCAGGCCGAGCAAGAGGAGAAGATGAAGGAACGGCACGCCAGGACTGTTGGTCACCTTGAGGACCGGCAAGTGGCGGCAGAAATGGACCTACGCGCGACATTGGAAGCAAGCGAACGAAGCGTGAAAATTCGACTGAAGCACATGGAAGCTTACTGCGATGGCCTCGGCCGTGGCCCTGCATCAGGGTCAAAAACGCAGCCACCGCGTGTGGTCACTGAGCGAGATCTTCGCGAGCTTGGTCAGCAGTACAACCTCCGAGACGGCATGGAACGACTTCACGAGGCAAAGATCAATGTGATGCGAGACCGCCAGGCTAAGCGGATGGAGGAGCTGATTGACCGACAAGAGACAGAGCTGGAAAAGCTTGTTGACAAGGGCCAGCAAGACTTGGAAGAATTGGCAGCTCAAGCAGCCCAGAACGAAGATATCGTAGCAAGTACCTTTGCACTGCGCAAGGCCAAGCTTGTTCGCCGGTGGGAGCTGAGCATTGAGATCCTTCGAAAGGAGCTTGAGTCACAGGACGGGCTCAAGTATGCCCCATACCTACACCCCGATGGTCAGAAGAGATCGACGTCAGCTCAGCCACTGACTCCGACGAAGCCAACCACAAGGCTCAGGCCGAAGCATGAGCGCGGCGCAATTTAAATTAAAACAAGAAAAAAAGACAATAACCGACGAGATACCCCAACGACGGATTAATACGGTTTTACAACTAACGGCCTCACCTTGGTCGAGACACTGCATTATTTGGGCTTTCCCTTTTCCTTTACGGCCCGTCTTGAAACGGCATATTTCATCACGATTACTACCGATTTCTTTTGTCAACTGATTCTTGAAGCATGATACCTGGCAGGTCAGCCATGGGAGGCAGGCAATTTTGGCATTATACTCCATTTTCTTGGTTGTTTTCATGCTTTTCCGCATCACGATGGTCATCATCACTACTGGCATAAGGCAGGCATCTCCGCCGCTTCCTATTCTCATTTTCTCTTCCCTACTTTTATTTTATTTTTTATTTTATATTTATTCTCACCCCTTGCGCACCAAGGAAAAGGAAATCGCAAGAGAAGGCAAAAACTGGTGTTTCATGATGCCGGGCCCTCATTTTTGAACGATGAGCTGGCTTGGATATGGAGGTGGACGATGACAAGGGATCTTCTTTTTATTTTCTACCACCGTTTTACTACATATTATTATTGCGATCTTAGACGAACTGTTGCTAGCATTTTTGGACGATGAGGGACCGTTTTCTGCTTGTACATACCCCCCACCCGATATCCGGACTGCGTCATGATAGATTGGAGATTCAGATCAAGATGAAGAAGTTGAGATGAGAAATCTATTCTGTCTGTGTGGTCCTGTTTTCTGTGCGCACAATGTATACCTTGGACAAGGTCTTGGGACGGATGTTGAGGTTACCACAGCGCTTTGGGCTTCAAGATCAGTCTGAGACATCCTCATAAACACATCATAATAGACACTCACCTCACCCGATAAACTTTTGCTGGACAGGAGTGCCCCTGCAAAACTCAATTTGGAGATGCCGTTCCCGATTGGCCGGGCGAGGATTAAGCATGCGTGACAGATGGTGTTGGTGTTCCTTATTATTAGAGTTCGCAATGGTTTGCCGTCTCCATCCAGGCTGCAACGATCCTCGGCAAAACTTGGAGCCATACATCTAGGATAAAGCTGCCGACTATCCGTAAAATGTATAATCTATCTGATGACGCTTTGATACTCCCAATCGCTGTGGCGTGATTTTGTCTTCACCTTGGCGAGGCCTTTCCCCGGTCTCCTTTTTTAGCCTGAGCCTTGCTCGCCAGTCCTTCAATAACAACCTGCAGCATGCCCTGCCCGGCTTGGCTGACTTCAACGCCATAGCAGCTGCGGTTGTTTGCAAGGTGTCCTTGGGACGCCCGTATCCAACCCGACTCGACCGGTCCGAGGTGTTTTGGACACGCAGCATCGTTCGGTTTTGGACGGCGTTGAGAGGCAACGGCATCCGCGGTCCGAGAGCCGATGACCACAATGGGAACATGCGACATGGAGTGAACCCGCGTTCGGATGAGGGACTGACGCCGACCTGATTGGTAGCATGCTTGCAGTATCACAATCCGCCGCGCACGCTTGGTCCTGCAACCATAGACATGATGTTGCCCATGGTGGCGGAGAGTGTGTCGAATTGAACCCCCTGAAGTGTTCTGAGGTATTTGCGTGCTGATTGAAATGGCTAAGAAAGAATGACAACGAGGCGAGCAAATTATGCATGCCGTAATGATTTAGCAATTTGATCTGCCGTATCTGTAGAGTGAACACTAGGGGCTGTTGAACTTTTGGTCCTGGACGACAGAGCATGAAGCGTAGATTGAGTATGTGTATTAAGGTGTACGGGTTTTTAACAAGATGCCTAAGTTGTAGGGCTCACCTCGTGTCTTCCAAGCTTTGTTGTTGAAATATTCTCCTCCATGATATTGTCTCTCTGTGATGCGAATCAGTGCCTTATAGACCTCAATATTCTGTGTTACTCTTAACCGTGGCACAGGTAGACCTTTTGGTGTAGCAGTCAAGGGTTACCTCCAATTTTCCATATCACGCTGGCAGATTTGTTTTTGTGTTGTTAAATTTCTTTTTACTTGTCATGAAACCTTTCCTCATCCCGTTTGAGACCCAAAAAAAAAACTGCTAGCGACGACGCCGTTGGGCACAAAATCTAGCTGAATTTGTCAATAAGACCCAGCCGTGTGATGACCTTAAGCTACAGTGGACGTGGCCGCTATGTCTTGAAGAGCATTTAAGCAAATTTAAAAAGAGGATTGATGGTATATTAGCCACTGTAGGCTTTGTTCCTTAAGCAACTGAAAAGAGAGTATAGGTAGTTGACCTCTCAGTCTTACACATGATGTCAACCTTCATCTTAAACTTTCCCATTTCATCTCATGTGAGTTCTCTATCGTCGGTGGCACTTGCTATATGAGATGATTTTAGTTACTAGTGGTGATGGATTGTGAATTGTGACATTTTCCAAATAAGATCAAATCTATATGGTTGGGAATGATCAGGTCCCGTAGCCGAAAATCAAACAGAACCTCTTTAGTCACAATAACCAAGAGACGGCTTTGGCATGAACGGTATTTCAAACCCATTTCTAAAGATCGGAAAAGCCAAAGATGCTCAGCTAGCATGGCACTTCTGGGTACTTGCGAGCTCCGAATTCGCTATCTTCTCACTCTTTCAAAGCCTAGTCAATGGTGATCGACATCAACCTCTGTGCAGTACTCGATTCCAAAACAAATCCTTCCATTCAATGGGAAACAATCAAGGCTGTCTCACACTTTCCTGTCTTCTGTCATGGAAATGATGGCAGAAAGTGGCTAGGAGGACTAGTCCGCCTCAAGCAATCAGCTACTATTGAAGTCGTGAACCGGAACTCACCCCTACGACGGTTCATGAGACGAACGGCTTCCTTGCATTCGGATTGCTATAAGTAGTTGGTAGTAGCCTTTTCCATCTGTGGCATAGCCTCGTTAATCTTTTATTTTCAAGTTTGAAAATGGAACTGGTCGACAACCCCCTAACCACTTGTCTACCAGGCTAGATTTGATGGGTTTGAAACTGTAACTGGCCTCTTAACTCTAAAGGAAGAAACTTTAGAATGAGCTAAATGGCTCCTATGTAGGGAAAATGCCTTGAGGATAATTGTAATTGATATGAAAAACCACTTGAGCTGTGAACAGTAGTGGTGTAGCTATTTATAGCCGAGGTTATTGTACATGGACGCCATACTGATGGAAATTATATCCATACGCATGACATTAGATGTTGTGTCATTTACCTTGTACTTGACATGCTTTGGGATGATTATTCCATCTTTCTCAGTCACGCCTTTGTGAGATTTGAAGTTTGTTTCCTCGTCATCTTCCCCTGCTGGGTGTGTCATGTCACCTTCCATTTGGAAGCCCGAGTACTCACATCGTCCTCTCAACCCGTGGATAAATCCTATACTCCTGAAAGAATCTATTCAGGCTATTCAGGCTATTCAGGCTACGCAGTCGTCATTTTCGAAGTAGTGGTTTCATCTAGAACGACCATAGAAACAACTCGAGCCACATGTGGGAACAGCGGAGCAAGCACACACGGCAACTTGAAACTCGGCTAGGGCAGTTTTTTTGGTTTTCTAAATTAGAAGGTCAATAATTCTGGTTAGAAATGTTATTCAAAACCAAAAGAGCCGCTTCCATTAACCAAAAATGGCTAATTAAGAGTCGGTGCGAAATTACAAGAGGTCGAATTGGTAGCATCCGCGTTGCCTTTGCCATTTATCTGTGACTTGGAATTACGCATGCCAGATAGACAACACCCGCCCGGCCGGTTCTACACCCCGGAAGCTTACTCTCGGAGCCTGTTTTCGATAAGGATGGTTGTAGACAAGGGGGCCTAACTTAGCACTCGGCTGCGGCTGGGTAGTATTCGATGACAATAAAGGACAGCTACTCAAAATCAGCACGGACAGAAAAGAAATCTCCGAGGTGATGCGCATGGGGTCGTTTCTTTTCTTCACGGTGTTGTTGCTTTTTCGACTGTTCAGTCTCATTAGACAGGCAGTCTCGGGAACCCGAGAGACTTGCAGCAAGCGGAGTTCTGCCTCCTGGTGAAACAGTCTCCATAGATGCACGTATACGGCACAACTCTACTGGCCGGGTGCAAATTCAGCCCGCGGACCATGGCGCTGGATGGTTTGGCCTCCTGTGGGAGATGTGGTAGCCTACGAGGGCTGCGTTGAGACATGGTCAAGCTATTGAGACGATTCCTTTGGCTCGCCATAAGCATCGCGGGGCGGCTGCTTAAGAGACTCACCGACTAGCCCTGGCGTTTAATGTTGACGGCTTGGGCATCTGACCGAGTTTCACGACCTGTGCTTGTCCGGGTCTAGGCCTCTACATTGGAAGAGTGTGATGGACGGGTTTTTGCATTTCCAATGACTTGAAATGGACAGCCACCGTGGGATTGGCACACAATAACCCGATGATAGCGTGGATTTGCAGGGGTTTCCCGGCTGGGATATTGGAAGTGAGAAGAGAAAAAACACAAACATAATGCAATTGTCACCTTACACACGCGCGCCTTGACGGCCACCTGCAGGACATGAGATGGTGCCATTGCTTTGCCTGGGTCCCTCCCCTGTTCTACGCACGCTGCTTACTGTGTGTCGTGCCTAACTTGGAGGATGCGAACAGACAAGGCATGCTGTGCGTTGGGCGGAGGTAGATGATAGAGTTGGGCACGGCATCTCGTACAACAACGCCGTCTGCACCACGCCCGTTAGCAACAGAAGACGCGCAATGGCTGTCAACACGAACAGTCTTGGCTTGGTTGAGAGCAATGGCACAAGGCCAATGGAGAAGAGGGGCAACAATCCTAAAGAAGCACACACGCAAAGGAAACCAAACAATAAAAAAATAAATAAAAGACTCCAACAAACAACATCTGATCTGATGTCGCACCGAACCCTTGGTTCTGTTTATATCCATGGATACCCACGCCGGCTTCCCTCCTCACCCCAAGGTTAGGCTCCCCACAGGGCCTGGGATATATATTTTTCTTTTCTTTTTTTTTCTTTGCTTGAGAGCCGATTTTCCCGAAGGAATGAGGAAAAAAATTCGGCCCCCAAGGTTGACCGTTGTGAAATCGTCCCGAGACCGGCACTGGTTGGCTGGTTGTTTCTAGAAAGCCCCGTAGAGGCGGAGGGTCGAGGCCAAGACCACGGCCACGGCCACGGAGGAGGGGGCTTGAGCGGAGGGGAAGGGCAAGGGCCCAAGAGGGGCAATCTGTCTGTGCATCCACAGCTGATGGACGACGACGCAAGATTGTTTGCTTCAGGACTTGGGGTTTGGGACGGACGCGGTGAGAATTGGCGCATGCAGCCACACCCGTAGACCAAGGACACGGAGTCAGGCGGCTACCGAGTGGGAGTAGTGCCATGCCGCTCGCCAAGGGGACAGCCGTTGGGCCAGTTGAATTCTGGAGGCGTTATGCGCGCGGGTGTGCGTGTGCGTGTTTGTGTGGTGTTGATGAGTCGGATTATGGGACGGACACATGCACACACATACCTACAGCCTTTAGGCTTCAATCTATACCTAGGGGAGGTATATGTTGCAAGACACGAACGGCGTAGCAGTTGAGCTTGCAAATGGTATCAGACCAGAGCCCCTCACCACTTGTGGCTGTCATTTCTCCCGTAATGGCATCACGGCTGTCTGCACCAGGGTTGAACGTCTCTGCCTCTTTTGTCCAAATGAAAGGCCGCATGCCTTGGTTTTGCGGTGAATTTGCTCCCCATGTCCCGGTCGTCGTCGTCGTCGTAGTTTTTCTTCTTTTTTTTTCTTTCTCTTTACCCTTACACATTAGGCTACTGGCGGTCTTCCTATGCGACTTTTCCGCTGGAACCAGGTCATCGGATGTGACGCTTGACGAAGACAACGACGACGATTGCTGCCATGGGCAACGTATAATGCAGCCCATGACAGGGATACCCAGCCCATCTTGAGCCTCAGGGAGAGTGGAAGGAGCCTTGGTCAGAATATTTTTTATTTTTATTTTTTTTTCTTCAAAAAAAGTTGACGACTGCTGTTGAGACAGGCCATATTGGATGGGAGGCCGTCAAGACGGGGATTGGAGGGGTGAAATGTTGTGGCACGTAACCCTTCTGTGAGCCGTGAGCCGTGAGGATGAAGGTTGAGGTACAGTATGTACATGTACTACCTGTGTAGATAATCTGTTTTGTCAGGTCTGGGCACATTTAGATCGGTTGCCCGATATGACGGGATCAAGCCCTTGGCGACCAGTGGCATCCGGAGAAAGTTGACAGTGTCAGGTACGGATGGACGGGGTGGTGTGGCCGCCTAAAGAGGCCTAAAAAGGGCCCAAGACCCTATATTCAGGCACCGTAGCCCGCTCTGGATGTCTCGGCTCAGGGGGGGCGCTGCGGGGGAGAGCAAGCTCCAACACACACGACGAATGGCCTCCCCTGGCGGCACACCACCGCCCACGTTCATGGGCTCCCGAAACGTCCGATCTCGTGTTTCCCCGGATAGATGCACCTCAGTGTGAGAAAGGGCCTGTTGGGATGGGGAGGGGAGGGAGGGGGCAAAAAAAAAAAAAAAAATGGAGGATTGGGGACGACATTGGGCCTGGAACTAGGACTAGAACTGGGACTGGGGGTACTGGGAATGGGAATGGGAATGGGAATGGGAATGGGATTGTGATTGTGATTGTGACTGGCACTCAGCCCAACAGCAGGAGGGAGTATCCATGTGGTGGCGCCGTGCTTCTCTGAATGCAGTATGCAGTACCTCAACCGACCGCCTGGAGAAGAAGGTCTCTGACAGCGCCGGGAACAGCCTTCTTGCTTCACTTGGGCGGTACAGAGTACAGTACTACCGGCGCTACAGTACATAGTACATAGCACATAGTACATAGTACAGTGGCTCCCCCACTGCCGCTTGCCGTCGCCGCCGCCCGTTCGTCATCCTTCACCCGCAGCCGGTCGCTCAGCCACATCAGCCCAATTTCCTCCCCTCGCCCACTCCACCTTGACAATCGGGTGTCACTCTCTTCGCTGGCACGACCGTCTTTTGACTTTGATCAATTCAGTATTCATTATTCTTCCTCCTCCTCCCGCCGTCTCCCGTTTCATGCCAGACGCCAAGTCCTCATCTCGTCTCGTCTCGTATCGTCTCGTCTGCCCCCACCCCGTTGCCGTCGTTTATATTCCACGCCCTCGCTCGCCCTCTCCTCCCTTCTCCCCACCGGAGCTGCTACTCACCACCGCCTCCAACACACACAGACACCACACACACCCTAGCTAGTCGTCACCGCCGCCGCAGCCGTCGGCCCTGGTGCTTGTGCTTGTGCTTGTGCTTGTGCTTGTGCTTGTGCCGTTGCTACTGTGCTGCTACTGTGCTGTGCTGCCCTGCGCTTTGCTGCGCTGTCCACTATCATCGCATATCGCACCATCCCGCACGAAGCTATTCGTCCTTCGCTACCATCGTGCCGTCGCATACGACCATCCCGCCCAACGGCGCCCCTGCTAACCCCCCTCCTCGTCGGGAATGTGAGCGACCGTGCCGACAAGCTCCACGCCCCGAAACCAGTCGACGTCCGCTATACTCCGAGACAATCCTCGCTCCGGCCCCCTTGGCTATCGCTCCCATGACTTCTGAATTCCACTCCACGGCCTCCGAGGCCTTTCCTCCTCAACACCAACGCGACCTCTCCGCCACCATGTCGCTGGGAAATACTCCCACAAGCCCACAGGCGCCGCCGCCCGACGACCATGGTGGTGTCGCCGTCGACAATGACAAGCTGAGCACCGATGGCAACGACCTGCCGCCCCCTCCGAACACCACATCCCCGACCGATGCCACCTCCGAACCACCCAAGCAGGTCACCGAGGTCCTCGCTTCTGAGGTATGCCTGCATCATAACCATGGGCGATTGACTCTCCAACACAATGCTGATGGCGTCTCCAGATTGGCATCGCTACCCTGCTCAACCGTCTCAAGCAGAGCATAGCTTCCGCAAAGGTAAGTTGAAGCTCTCCAATGTCCCGCTCTTGTTTGCGGGCTGCTGCTGTCCGCACGCAAACTCACGCCATTTGTCTTAACCCCCCCTTCAGGAATTCGCCCTCTTTCTCAAGAAACGATCATCCCTCGAAGAAGACCATGCTCAAGGCCTCAAGAAGCTTAGCCGCTCTACTCAGGATAGCATGCGCCGTCCCGACCACCGCTCAGGCACCTTCGGCACCGCCTACGAAGAGATGATGCACACCCACGATCGCATGGCCGAGAATGGCCTGCAGTTTGCCTCTTCCCTTCACCAGATGCACGACGAGGTCATCGAGCTCGCCGCCATGGCTGAACGCAACCGCAAGAGCTGGAAAGCCAATGGTCTCTCCGCCGAGCAGAAGGTCGCCGACATGGAACAGGCCATGCGCAAGAGCAAGGCCAAGTACGACTCCCTCTCGGACGATTACGAGCGAGCCAAGATGGGAGAGGCACGCCAGAGCGGCAAGATGTTTGGCGCTCTCAAGGGACACAAGTCGGCCGCCCAGCTCGAGGAGGATCTCCTCAGGAAGGTCCAAGCCGCCGACCAGACCTATCACAGCCATGTCCAGGCGTTGCAGACGGAAAAGGCCCAGCTCGTCTCCACCACCAGACCAGAAGCTGTCAAGGCCCTCCTGGACCTCATCCGCGAGATCGACTCGGGAGTGTCTCTGCAGATGCAAAAGTTTGGTGAGTTCTCTCAGCCAGCGCCTCCCTGTAGAATTAACCCCCTCTAACACAAAAAAAAAATGTCCCAGCCACATATAGTGAGAAGCTATTGCTGAGCAATGGCCTGAATGTTAGCCCCATCAAGGGCCCAGGAGGCGAGGGTGGCCCGCGCAGCTTGAGAGAGGCAGTCTCGGCAATCGACAACCCCAAGGACTTGAACGACTACATTACTGCGCAGCACAGGAACCTGCCGCCGACCAGTGGCGACGTCAAGTATGAGCGCAACGCAGTATGTCTCCCCATAACCCCCCCCCTTCCACCTTGAACCAACTTCTCATTGCCCGTGCAGGTCCTTGCCCCTCAATCCTCGTCCAACTATCCGACCTCAAGCGGGCCCGCAACTACTCAGACTCCCATCGGACAGACTCCCATCGGACAGACTCCCATCGGACAGACTCCCATCGGACAGACTCCCATCGGACAGACCCCTCCCTCAGGAGGTTTCGGTGGCCCCCAACCCTTGGGCCCCGGCTCAAGATCCAGCACCCTCGGTCTCGGACCCATCACCGGAGGTTCCCAAGCATCGGCCGGGCTAGACTCCTCGTTCCCGTCTGGCGGACCTTCGGACGATCCCCGTCCCTTCTCGCAGTCTCATAGCCGGAGCTTCAGCCAAGGAACCACCCCCGCCACCCAGCCTAGCCACCCTCCCCAGGCCTCTGGTCGAACCACGACTCAGCGATATGGTAATGGAGGAGGCGGATCCTTCAGCTCCGCGGGCCCTCCGCAGCTCGGAGCCCTGCCCTTCCAGCCGTCTGGCCCATCTCCTCCCCCGGGTTCGGCGCCGCCATTCCACCCCCCGCAGGAGCTTGCAGCTTCCGGACCAAGTGCCACGGCGCGCTCGCCACCACCTTACGGGGTCCCCGGTCACCCGCCTCCTGGACCATCTGCACCTTCTAAACCCGTGTTTGGCTTGCCATTGGGCCGCCTCTATGAGCGCGACGGCCTGGCAGTGCCTATGGTTGTTTACCAGAGCATTCAGGCTGTGGACATGTACGGCTTGGCCCTCGAGGGCATCTACCGACAGTCTGGGTCCATGGCCCACATCCAGAAGCTCAAGGCCATGTTCGACACAGGCATGTCTCTCCTAACCCCTCTAAATTTGAGAACTGTGTTGGCTAACTGACTGTGTAACAGAATCATCAAACCCCTCTCTTGACTTCAGGAATCCCGAAAACTTCTACCACGACGTCAACAGTGTCACCGGTCTGCTGAAGCTGTTCTTGCGCGAGCTTCCCGATCCTCTCCTCACGCACGAGCATCACGACAGCTTCATCGCAGCAGCTAGTCAGTCCCCGCCATCCTTTCCATCTACTCCGGAGTTGAAACTAACCTGCCCCCGCAGAGCATGACGATGACGTGGTCCGCCGTGACTCCCTCCACGCCATCATCAACAGCCTTCCCGATCCCAACTACGCCACTCTCCGCGCCCTCACCCTCCATCTCTACCGTGTCATGGACAACTCCCACAACAACCGTATGAACTCTCACAACCTGGCAGTCATCTTCGGCCCTACGCTCATGGGCACCGATCCCGGCACCGCCATCGCCGATGCCGGCTGGCAGATCAAGGTCATCGATACCATCCTGCAGAACACCTACCAGATTTTCGATGAGGACTAATTAGGAAGAGAGGGTTTTGCATAGGCGAGGTTTGTGACCGTGGACAAATTTTTTGGGGTTGGGGAAGGGGGAAAGACTGATTTTGTTTCAAACAATCCTGCATGGCGTCTCATCCTTGTTATTTTGTATCATCTGTTTTTTACTACGCGTGCGTGTCTAATGGGGAAATACTTTACTACCTGATGCTTTTAATGTAAGAGTACTGGGGAGGCCTATGTCGCTGCATCCAACACAACACACACTTTTTTCGCCTTAGATTTTATTGCATTTCTCGTGCTCAGATCCCGCTCGTTTCTCTCATAGACGACCATTGTTGTAACTTTTTTTTTCGTTTGTTGTTTTCATCCTTTGCTTTCTCTGCTCTTCTACTGCAGCCGCCGCTCCCCCTGCTGTCCATATGTGGTTGACGTTTCATCAGGGAAGCCTGAAGAGCCACTCTTAGGTGAACACATCAGATACAAAAAAAAAAAAAAAAAAAAAAAAAGTACATTATGATACACGCAGGGATAGAGCCGTGTTGGGGCGGCGGTCTGTTTCATTTCTATTCTTGAACATTTGTGGCTGGTCCTCCTTCACCCTCTGGAAGGACGGCGATGCTGGGAGGGAGGCCCAATGTCATGGCTACATGTGGCCGTGCTGCTCTGCTCTAGGAGCTTCGTTGGATCTCGTGGCGTAGCTTTTTCTCTCTGTGCGTATGTCTCCGCGATGACAATGTGACGTGAGCTGACATGCTTGAGCCAGCCAGCCAGCCAACTGAAGAGATGGATGAGGTTGTGTCACTATCTGAAGGAGCCAAGCCGTTGCTTGGTTATCATAGGACGGCGGATTGGGAAAGGCTTGGCTAGTTGGTTGGCTAGAGTTTCATCGACGATGTCAAGTTTGGCCACGGTGGTTTCACCTTGAAGATATATCTACACCATTCTATCTTTAACACACATATATCCACACATCCACACATACATCCACGCGTCCACACAGTGGCGCAACTCATCAACACGACACATAGACCACAAATAAGACAAAAAAAGAACCGAATAAAACTTCTTTCTATTCCATGCGACAAAGTTTAATACAAAGGAACCAACCCCGCCATCCCCCCCCCTTTACCAAATACCGCCCCCAAAACCAGTCAAAATACACACGGAACCCAGGAACGCACTTTGCACGATTCCCCCTTGGCGCACACCTTGCAATGCGCATGATTTCCCGTCATCCCCATTGATGCCATTCGTTTCGTACACATATGTAATGCTAATTTCGGAATCTTGTTGACGCCGCCTGGCTGCCCCCCCAAAGGCAGCGCCATGCAAATTACAGAACAAACATAAAAAGAAAAAACGGGTATAAAAGAGGTCCCTTCTGCCTGTTGCACGGCCAAAACGAAACATCCCGCCATGTCGCACCGAAGCGAATTCTGGCTTCGGCCCCTTTCCATTCCCCTCCACTGGCCCCAGAAAAAATATATATATAATCGTTGCACGCCATCATTTATTCCGCGCGCTGCTCCAGATCGATTGGCATTTTTGAAATGGTGGGTGGGTTTGTTCGTCGTCGCGTTCGTAGAGGGGGGAAATATGACCCGCATAATGAAGAACAAAGCACAACCCAATCCAGGAGACTAACAGAACCAAATGAAACAGCGCGAAGAAAAGGATCGCCGAGCGACGCAGAAATGTTGTGATGTCATGTGTTGTGCGTTCTCAAAAGCCAGTTTCGGACTGTTGAAAACTTAGAATAATTTGTATAGTGGATATGATAGGCAAATCGAGAGAACAGTGTTTACTGAATCTTGATTGCCTCGAATAGGCCGAGGCTCAGACTCGTGTCGTTTTCACCAACATTGGGTGTGGGCTCGCTAAGCACCTCCCATCGTCGGAGGACAAACGGGCTGAGACGCTCCTGGACTGCTGGTCCAATGCCATACATGGCGCCCATTCCACGGGCAGCAGCGCTGTGGGCAGTCGCGGGCTTTTCGCGATGAGACAGCATTAGGTTATCCGCAGGTGCCGGATGTGGCGTGCTGAAGAGGTAATAGAGGCGTGGATCAGACGAGGTGTTCGGACTGGCCATGGAACCGGGTGTGAGTAGAATCGTCTTGGAGCACTGAACACGGAGATCCTCGGGTAGGGCGTCGACGAGCAAGATGGCCATGTCCAGAACCTGTTGGGCTAGCGATCCGGCCGTCGCGGGTGGCAGTGTCTCTAGCTCAAGCATGAGGCCACAGAGAACAAGGATGATACGAGCCCGTGTGTCTTGGCTGGCTGGCACCGGAGGCTTAGCGGCAGCGGCGGTAGGCAGCGGCGCCGAAGGCGGCTCCGAAGACAAGCTGTGCAATGTTACGAAACGGAGCATGGCAGGGAGCCAATGTTGAAGAACTGCCGCATGGACCTCGGGTTTATCTTGTGCTCCAGCTGCAATCACCTCCCAAAGATCCGTGAGCTTCTCGACCATGGCGGTTAGCAATTGCGCCGTCTTGGGCGGCGGCTGCCCAGATATGATTGCTTCGACAACGTCCAAAAGATTTTCAGCCATGTGGATGGACTGGTTCAATGCCGGCCTGGTTAGGTTGCCGGCCTTTAGCGATGGAACAAGATCCAGGAAACCCGTCTGCGCTTGGCTCTTGAGATGCTGAGTAATGTCGTCGCTCAAACAGGGCAGCAGACTCGTCCACATGATGTTACCAGATTCGATCGCACGGTCCATAGCCTTTGCGAAGAGCTCGAATCGGGATCCTTGGTCTTCGCCCTCGCCTGGATTTTGCTGCGACATTGACAGATCGAGATTGAGCTTGAGCTGGCAAAAGGGCAAGGTCAGTTCATTCGCGAGCTGTAGAATTTCGTCAAACGACATCGGTGACGTTCCGGGGTTGCCGGGAACAAGGAGGTTTGTCGTGACTTTCTGAACTAGGTCGCCTGCCTCCGGGAGAGACTTGAGGCTGAGCGCGTGGGACACTGCTGAGGAATCCACCAAGACGAGCATCCGGAGTGTTTCAAGGAGGCTCTCTTGACAGAGAGCGTCATCGAGCGGCAGAGTAATCCCATTAGCAATGTTTCTCAAACCAGAGTACTCCAACAGTGCATTCTTGATCAGATTGAGAAGGCCTTTGGACTGTTCCCACCTGGCACACCGTTGCTCCGTACGAAATCGGTAGCCCTCCTCGGCGGAAAGACCTGTGCCTGGGGGTAGTGGAGTGATGATGAGTTGCAGCAATTCCTGCAGATAGGTAGCCGAACCGTGTTGCTTTGTGGCAGCCTCGGATGTCGGGGCCGAGGCAGGAGCACTGGCAGTGCTTAAGATTATCGGCATTGCGAGACATCCTGTGCTAATCAAAACGGGAAAAAGACCCGAAAGCTGAGCTCGGTCCGGGAGCGAACGAATGTGGCTTGTCCAATCCGTCATCAGCTTGTCGAAATGCAGAGTATCGAATACACGAATCTTGGCCAAGAGTGTTGCGAACACGCGTCGGGTATCGTCCTTCTTCGCCCAGCCTCGCTCAAGTCGGGGGATGATCGCTCGAAACAGCTTGTTCATCGTTGGTGGGTCCAATCGCGTTCCGTTGGACAGGAGCTTCTCGATCTCCTCGACCATCTCTCCTTCGGCGCTCTGTGCGGGTGTTGCCATGATGTCTGAAACAGGCGAGCATGCGTCGATGGCGTTGTTCTTGTCGCTTTGGAGGAGCTCGTGACGGAGTGTGGCGGCAATGTCTTCGTGGCCCGCCATTCGCCGGGCGAGGCTAGATAGTGCTGCGAGTAAGGGTCGGGGAACCACGCCTTGCTCTTCGTTGATCGATCTGAGACGCTCGATAAGGCTGCTAAACAAGTTCTCCGCGCTACCGATGGCCAAGAAAATTTGGAGGTTGGAGTTGATGGTGTCGGCGCAAGACGCTAGAATTTCCGCATCCCCCGATTTGGTGCAAGATTTCAAAACATCAGACAGCATAGAAAAGTCCTCAACAGTCTCCATAATCTCCCGGATAGAGGTGAACATAAGGAGGGAAATCGGAGGTGGTTCCTTTTTGGAAAATTGGCAAACTATGATGTCGCGGATGTGTGCGCCGATGCAGCTCCTGAGGGCCTTGCTGCTGGTTCGGATTCGGCGCAGCAGCTTGGGAAGTGACATTGGCTTCTTTCCCGCCAAAGGGTCGCCTGAAGGCAAGGGGAGCCCGAGGGTGTGCTTAAGACATTTGATCGCGTTGGTAATGTTCTGCTCCTCATCAGCGACAGAGTAGTTTCCAGCCCGCCTCAGTAGGTTTCCCCTCTCAGATCTCCTTTTCTCAGGAAGGGAATGGAGGGGCAACTCGACAAGAAGCCTCGTAGAGCAAGGTCCCTCTTCCGGGTCGATATCGGATTCGTTGTGGTATCCGCCACGAGCAATGACCCACTGAATGTACTGGGGGACGGAAAAGTGACCGGTTCGAACAAGCTCAGTGACAAGCAGATATACAAGCTCTTTACGGGTCTTGTCGTGGGCGGCAACTCCATCCAAAATCTCGAGAATCGCGGTAGTTGGGCTGACTCGGAAAGCGCTCCATGCTCGGATCAAGTTGGCTGCGACGTAGACCTTGGCTAGCCCAGGGCGATGGAAAGACGTAGCCCATTCCACAAGGGTTCTCATAACCAGGTGCTTATTTTCGCTGGTTGCCCAGCATTTGGTGGCCAGGTTTGGATCGATCGGTTCTTTGAGAGCGGAGTCGAGGAGTTTGACTAGTTGGTTTCGACCAGCTGGAGAAGCAGCGCTCGAGACGAGGAGGCGCGAGTTTCGCAGCTGAATCGCGTCGATGGTCCTTTGCATTGCCTCGTCTGAAGGCACGGACGCCTGGAGTGTGTCTCGGTATTTCGTCCAGGAGCCAGGATAAATAAAACTCTCAGGGTTAGTTCTAACCAAGGAGGTAAGTAAAGTGGAAAGTCTGCCAGACAGCTGGACAAGGATGTCTCGATCGGGGTCGTTGTGAATCTGTTTAGTTAGCATCGCTGTAGCAAGGAAGGATTCAAGACATGAACATACCACGTGGAGATGGCTGAGCAGGGCAAACACCAGCCGACGGCCGTATTTCCGCGATCGCATCAAGTCTTTCCAATATATCTGAGCTATCAATATCCACATGGGTAACTTGGATTGATGGCTGTTCTCGATGCCCGAAACCAACCAGTCCAGATAGTGGTCCCGGTCTAATAGCTGTTCGGAGTATAGGTTCGTTGCGAGTCGGATGCTAAAGGCCATGTTAGAAGTCGAATAGATTGCCAGTGTAGGTCAAGTACTTACGCATAAGTAACTCGGGCTTTCCATTCGCCCTCGCCAAAGGCAGAGACGACTGCATCGACAAACTGCTCGACGAAGACGGTCCAATCTCTAGCCCACTTTAGTTCGCCACCCATGACAAAAGCACCATTGACTCCCTTCCTCTTGAATGCTCTAATCTCATTAGCGCCGACGCACTTGGCCAGCCACACAGCTCTCTCAGTGGGAACGTTCTTGTTCAAGCACTGGTCGAGAAGCGTTCTACCGCGGATTCCATGGGGAATCGTGCGGCTAAGGCGGCGCAGCGAGATGGCAGGGTTGGCGAGATCTTTGAGCCAAACCTCTCGTTTCGTGTCCGTGAGCGTGACACGAGGTGGTGGCTTGAAGGTGGAAGGAGCATTGATCTGACCGCGGTGTCTCCGTTGGTTCAAAACACCCATGAAAATAGTTGAGAGAGCGTTGAGGCCACTCTTCTGCTTCAGAGCCGGGAAGATTGCCAGCTTAGCGGAAGACGTTTCTGCAACATTATGGTTAACTTTATCCCAGGTACCCTTAGTAATGGCATCACTGTTCCACTCGTCTTCGTGGTGAGAGCCGTTCCAGGGAAAAAAGTCTGCATAACCCGAGCAGAGTCCCTTGCTAAAAGGGTCGGCGGGAGCGCGGTTAGAAGCATCGGGGCGGGTGATGAGAAACTTGGGGGCGAGGGGAGGAACCTCGACGGTGTAGGGCTTCGGACGGGAGTCCTTCTTAACAGGAGCAGGAGCGGACGCGGTGATTCGGGGAATGGATACCGGTTGCGATGCCCGTGGGCGACGTCGGGGCATTGGCAGGGGAAGATTATCGACATCTTGATGAGAGGCTTTGGAGACAGCCGGGCTTAGGGTGCTGTTCTCGAAGGGATCGGATGCGGCGGGTATGCGCGACGGGGTGAGGCTCTGGGGAGAACCGGTCGCGGAAATGTGTCCCGAGGAGGATTCGTTGGAAAGCTCAAGCTTGAGGCGAGAGCCCCCCCTCCTGGGGGTAGAGGTGAAACGATTGGGCGCGACATCGGTCGACTCGCCGGTGAGGTCTATGAACGAGTCTTTTCGGACGGGCGAGGCGGGTATGAACTGCTGTTGCTGCGACAGCGAGCGCTGGTGAGGAGGGCGCTGGACGGGCAGCGACGAGGAGCTCACGGTCCGCTGAGGCGGGCGCGGCTGGACGCCCATGGGGGTCCTCGAGGTCATTGCTGGGACGGGGGCGGAGGCGCCATGCCGAAAGATCTATAGATGATGCGATGTGATGCGGTGGGAAATAGAGATGAGGTCGGCCGAGATGCAATCGCGATGAGGTGCGACGGTCGGCCGGAGGAGTAAAGTCGCTCGGGGGGTTTGTAGCGGAAGGATAAAAACCGGCCGATTCGACTCGTTGGAGATGGGATTCGGATGTTTCCCGTCGCTGGTTGTTGTCGGAAGACGTCGAGCGTTGGATTCAGCCGTGCGGTCTGAGGAGGCAGGCGAAGAGAGGGTTCAAATCGAGGCTGGAATCGGTGGACGCTGAATGCCCGAGTGGGCCGTGGGATGGTTGGCTGTCGTTCCCCGTCGTCGGTTGTCGCCGTTGTCGCCCAAGGAGAGCCGTCGGGGGGAAGAAGGCCAGCGAAGGCAGTTTGGATGAGACAAAGTGAAGAAGAGAAGAGAGTCAGATCAAGGTACAGGCGACAATACCAAGGAGGTACAAGGGCACGAGGCACCGGCGGTAAGGTCGATGGGATGGGGTTGTGGATGTGGGCTCCGACTGGGATGGGGATGGAGTTGGGGGACGGGTCGACGGGGCGAGGCACAAGACAGTTACAGTAGGGGACAGGGCCTGAGGCTGCGTGCTGAGCGCTGCAGCTGGCTCAGTGCCCTCACTGGGAAGCAAATGGAGAGAGGGAGAGAGGGAGGGAGGGGAGACGGACCGGGGGGCGTGTGGCTTGGGAAATGGGCCAGGGAACGAGGCGAAGGCGACCAGAGTCCAGTCAGGAAGTCAAGTCAGGGTCCCGGCGAGCGGGCGACAGACGGCGGGCAGCCGAACAGCAAACAGACGATAGGCCGCCCTAGGGCCAGGCTAGTGAAATCGATCTGTGAGAATAGAGCCCACCCTCCGGCGCTGTGTGCGTGTGTGCGTGTGTGCCGTGCGGGTGTTCCGATGATAACTTAGACACTGTCGGAACCCTGCAGGAGGATTTGACGCGGGCGGGCTTCCCAGCAACTGTCGGCACAACCCTGGATGTAGGTACATTAAGTGCCTATGTACCATACGGAGTAGTATGTACGGCTACGTCGTCGCCTCTTTTCCTCCCCTGGCACCTCTGTTTTTCAATTATTCCCGTTGGAGTTTTTTGAGGGTCCTCCGACTCTCCGATACCAACCCTGTTCGTTCCCTCGCCGCGGGTGGGACGGGGTCTCCGGGACGGGGACTGGGATTGGGGTTTTGCGAGGAGAGGGATTGGGATTGTGGTTTGGGTGATTGGTGACGAGGTGTCGGAAAGCCCACTGTGAGAGACAAGACAGGGTACGCGCTGCTGGGGGGGCGGTTTGCCAGGCTGTGCGCTGCTCGTCAGCGGGAGAGGAATCCTGAGGGGACGGAGACTCAGGTACTCGGTACGGACTGCTCCGTACGAATTGTGCAGCATCTTCCCGTATCCACAGCCTGTGCAAGGGGGGAGGGGATTTGGGGGGGGAGGATAAACGGGCACCACGGGAACGGACGGCCCTCGGACAGCGCCAGGGCCGGCCGCGGACGGGATGTTGCTGACCTGCACGGTCACCAACTCGTGGGAGTGGGCAAAACGTAATCAGCAAAATGGGGTTACGATTCGACGAGGCTTTTAGCGGTTTAGTGGGTGGCTACAGTGCATGGACTGGGTTGCCAAGACGCCTCCCTCTCAGCACCCTGCCTGAATGGGGAGGTTAAAGGTGAAGTAAGATAGAGTCGAAAGTGCATGTAGTTATCTGAATGGGTGAATGAGTGAGGAGAGGAGAGAGCGAGAGAGAGAAAGAGGCTTGGCTGCTCTCTCTACGGCCACGCCCGCTTCTCAATTCCGCCAAACCCCGCTTGATCAGAGACATGCGCACTGTAGCACACCTCAGATCTTACTCAAACGTCAATCATTTTTCTCATTGACGGATGGAATGTACGACACACGATCTTGTCTAAGCTGGTCCTGGCCTGCAGTCTTGTGGCAAAGAGAAAGAGGTCGGTCGGGGGAGCACGACGCATGACTGGGAGCCGAGAGACATGGAACACCCAAGAGGGAATCCGAGCCTGTTCAGCCTGTTCGGACACCGGAGGACGGAACTGTTTCCTCTTCACTTTTCTATCTATCCCTTACCGTCGAGGGGGCTCGACGTCCAACTGCGCTGTGATGTGCTGCGCTGCGCTGCGCCTCTGCCTTGGAACATGCATACAGGCACATAACCAAGGGGCTCCGATACGATACGGGAGACATAAATTGCTGACGTTTGAGTGACGCCCTGGTGATGATTTCCTGCTAGTGGCCACGATGGGTCTTCCTGTGTCTCGCCTTTTTTTTTCCTCTCCCGCGGGTGCTGATACAGCAACTGCTCAGCCCGACGTGCCTGATGCTGATTGACTGGCAGCTAACTGGATAACGACCTTCGTTTTTCCTCGCTCGGGCTTCTCTGCGAATGCCTCCGTCCATCCATGCAAACAAGCAACTCCGTATGGTGGGCGGTTGAACCGAGCCCGTGTCAGACAAACACACAAACACACGTCGGCGATACAGGCCGTCGACATATGCAGGATGCCATCCCCAACCCAACAAACGCCTGACTCGACGGGCCAGTCGCCAACAGGATATCCGGGTGGCCAAAGCCCTCGCCTGAAAATGGCCCGATGGAAGTGAGTGCGCTTCATCACACGTAACCCAAGCTCCTCCCCTCTCCTCCTGAGGGTCCGGATTCCGGGGGAGGGCGATGCGCCACCCATGCCCCCGGCATCGCCTGGCCACTCTTGGCGGGCAACCTATTATCAACGCCAGCCCACCCACTAACGCTATCGATTGGGGGGGTTCCTTTGGGTTCCCTGTCGGTGGTATTGGCTCGCGATAGCCGCGCTTCGCCATTACATACAGCTACATGCTTTGTACGCTGTTTTGCGGTGTGCGGAGAAGGGCCTCTGCAGCATCCAAGTACAACTGGTCGGCCCACGTCCGATGCGTTTGAGGTCCCAACAACCCGGGTAAAATGTCGAGCATGCGCACCCGGCAGGCCTGGCTGGGGTCTGTGCCATCCATTGTCCATCCATCCATCCATCCACTAACATTACCTATTATCATATGCCATTCCGGCCGGCACTGGTTGACTGGCTGCCATACGTAACATACGGTTTCCTGTATTGCTCCCTAACTTATCATTTAATTACCTACTGCTTCATGTGAAAGACCTCTTCTGTCCAGTCCAGTCTTGTCCTGCCCTCACCGAGCGTCGGAAGTGCTTCCGTCGGATGTTGTCCCCGAGCCGAGCGAGCAACGCAGCCCAACCCCTTTCAGATCCCGACTTCACCGTGGACCTTCCTTTCCGACCTCGAGCTGAGGGGCCATACAGCCGGGTTCCGGCAGCCCAGATCCCCGAGCCCAAACCCCATCATCATCGTCATACGTAATTCCTACGCACTATTGTTACTGATAGTGGTGAGACATCCCTCATACACCTCGGTCATTTAAATCGGCGAGCGGAAATACCATGGTGGCCAAGATATCATTGATATTCCTGCGCAAACCGTATATCCGCCCGGCCACCGGCCGACCATTATCCGGTTAAGTTGACCAAGTGAACTCACAATTGGTCTGGACCACCATCATCTTTGACTCGGCCCGGGGCTTGATAATGGGCCCAATCTTCTCTTTGCACGGGTGCTGTCTCTGGGCTCTGCCCTCCTCCTGCCTTCAGAGGCCCAGATCGTGCCCATTTTCCCGCCTAGGTGTCGCACAATTCCTTGCCGATCATTGCGAGATCCCATTTGGGTTCGTCACAGATTGCTGGATCAGCCCGTTCGAGGTAACACCGCTTGATGGGACGCCACAGACACCACGGCCCAGCCATCTCGTGACTGGCAGGTGAAGCTCAGTGCGACAACTCATCGCATTCGCACTCACACGCCATGGTGCAACCCTGCACGCCCGCTAAACCAAATAAGATGAACAAAAACTTATGTAATATCATTCGTGGCTATTTTGGTGACTGCGTGGCAGGGCGCCTATTGATATCTTACGGAAGATTGCACACATTGGTGGCATTGCAGTGGCGACCTGGGACATGGCAATCTAGGAATGGTCAGGTGCTCAAGGTTCGATAAAACCCCTCATGTTTTCAGCCAGCTAGGTAATTAGTTGGCGCGCACTGGGAATCCGGGGTCGATCTAGTTTAGCTCGGGCGGTTGTAGTGGTTTCCTCACCCAAGCCAAAGTCGACCTCACTTGTAGCGAGCGGGAAATTCGCCACACTCTCTCTTTGCACCGGAAAAATGGGACAGCTCGTGCTGCAGAACTCATCACCGTTCGCTTGCGAATTCTTGCACTGAGGAGGTGTACGTCAGGAGGCAGCTCGGCAACGTCGATGCACTAGATATGCTGTGACTGACTGTTAGTCGAGCTTGGAAAACGGCATGAACAATGCACCCAACTAGATCAGAAGCCATTCATATGACATTAAATATCGGTGGATGCATGCGGATAGCAATCTTCTCAAGCCTGTGACTTGGTGTCGCCGATGAGCTTTATTCGCAAACATCACCTCAGGCTTTGCACATCACAGCCGCCTTTGGTATATCCTACTCGTGCTTTCGAGGTTTGGCGGTCTTCCACTCCCTCACCAGGGACTCGTTCGTCTCTGCCAACATCGGGATAGCCCCTGACCTCTGACCCCTTCTCTTCAATTGCCTCCAGCGGCGCTGCCGCGGGCCCTCTCCACCTTCGGCTCGACTTGGATGGAGTTGGTGATCGGTATACAGGTTCATTAGTCCAAAAATTCGTTTCATTACAAGAAGAATTTTACAAATATTGCATCTCCAACCTCAAATTGAAGTGCATTAAACCAAATTGTTTCGCTGACGAGCGTCTAGGAACATGCTGCGGCCAGCAGAGCTCGTAGAAGGTTCCATTACCAGTGCGTTCAGAGCAAAGGATTCCACTCACAAACGTCTAGGACAATGTTTCTAAACGGAGCTATTAGACTATTTTGATATAAGCGCATCCCTTATGGCAAGTTTAGAGGACTGGTGTTATATTGGTTGCTCTTGGCACGGTTGCGTGGTTCGGTAGGCTTGTATTAGGCTTGCCATAGACTGTTTCATCTTCAAACGTCCTGTTAAAAACTCCAATTCTCACCATATTCGTAAACGTCAGTGACCGTGGAATCATTCCTATGCGGCCAAAAGAGACAAAATTTTCACGCTCCAAAACATTCAACCATAAAATATTCTGTGACACATTTCGTCTGAAAACAGCGCCGGATCTGAAGGACAACGTTATGTACTCGTTGGTGCCTGTGAATGGCACATGTATGGGCTTCAGCGAGAAGTTAGTTTAGACTGCAGCACTCTCAAGCTATCAGCGGGACATTCGCCAATCTTCTGTAAGGTCTTCACTCCTATTATCATGACCCTATTCCCAAGACCGGACCACTTTCGTGATAAGTGATAAAGTCGGTAGATGGTTACAAGGGTCCCTTAGGCACTCACGTGGCTCTGTCTCTTCCTACGTGAGGCGCACTTGACACCGGATGATAATGGCAACGGATGCCCCAAGCATTCATTCAACTCTTTTCCTATACCTGAATATGTGCAATCGTTGCACCCTCGTCTCTTTCCTACACACCTTTCTCTGTCTTCTGCCTTGATGGCCCTTGATCTGTCCACGCAGTCGCGTTTGAGATTCTATAGGCAGGAGCTGCTTCCCTTCTCGTGAGTGTCCATGGACTTATTGGGTCAATATGGGTCCACGTACCCGCGTTTGGGATTGGTGACTTCTACGTGTACTCAGTTCGACTACCATCGTGCCATTAATTTCGACCGCTATTTCATTTTAGAGGTGTTCCAAAGTAAAGCTAGGCACCTCCCAGTGCAGTAAGTGTTGAGCCATACGGCGGCCTTCCCTTCTCCATCTTGTCAACCTTCTCGATCTCAACCTCTCACCATCCTGGCACTCGACTCTTCTGGCCTCTCTCTCCCACCTTGTCAATTTGAATCCTGTCAAACCCATCCTTATATAACTTGTTTCTATCACGGCGGTGGTTACCCTAGGCAAGATGGGCGAAGAAGGTCCTGGCGGGGACTTGTTAGACGTTGAAATTGAGCTGTTGCCCAACCGGTATCCCAACATTGGTGCAGCCTCAATTGAGGTCATGCTGAGGTCCGCAGTCGAAAACCAAAGATCGTCTAAAATTGCGGGCAATTAACTTCGACGTTCAAGCCTCCCAGCACAGCTAGTCTCAACGCACGATGGTCAAGCAGATTTGACAAATTCCGTGAGGGGGCTCTTGGTGTCAGGTATTAAGCTCCATTCGTAATATTAACACGAGATGGCCAATGTATTGACTGCAGCTTAGACGCAACTCCTGGTGTGACCAGATTGGGCGGTTCTTGACCACTATTCTCCTGTGCATTCAGAACAGGAACTCGGACCCTGAAACGATGCCATATCCTACTTGACAATGAAGAATGCAGTTGTGTACATTGTGAAAACCAGTGTTTTCAGATATAAGGATTTCAAGCCTGATGCTCGCGAGCCATCAAGAATTGGTAAGTCTATGATAATCTCACACCTTGAAACCTAGCTCATCGTGGCTAATGACTAACTCACTAAACTTGTAGCTTCCATTCTCAAGATAATGCTTGACGACAAGCTCATTACCAAAGAACGAGCTTCTGTGGATCCATTGTGGATCTCATTGGACATTGCGAATTGCATCAGAGTGACCACTCTCCGCGACGGTATTGAGAACGGCACACTATTATGGGACCGAAGCATCTTCCGCATATTGTTGCCCTGTCTACAGGATGCCCTCGCTGCTCGGGTCGGCGACATTACAAGGAGCGCCCTGTATCGAAATAACGAGTGTCTTTTGTACAAGGATGTCAAGATTATGCTGTTGAACAAAGAAGGCAAAAGGAGGCTTTGGGCAATAATTCACATGCGGGCGAGCAAAGGGTCCAAACAAGATTTCCTTTTCCACAACGACAGACAAGAAGCTAATACAGGGGCGAATAACAGGACGGACCCCCAGGACAGCAAGAAGGTCGAGATTGGGGAGGTCGCAAACTCCAATCTCAATGCCTGTTGTCCCATCAAACTGCTTCTTACATGGGCGCTATGTTGCGCAATCGAGCTGGGACGAGCTGTTCATGACTTTGCGGAAAAGACTTTCGCATTCGGTCACCTAAACGAGCCCGGATTTTTCGATCTTCTACTCCATGCACCAAGGGGGGGTTAATTATGTTTTCAACCGCCCAGCCAGTATTCAAGTTAGAGCAAGTGCTCCTCAACATGGCGACCAAGTTTGGCTGCAATCAAACCTCTGTCAATACCGCAACCTGAAAAGCCACATCGCGATATGCCGACTTACATCGCTTGAGGCCTATCATTCCCACCTGAATGCCCTCAAGGACCGACCGTTCGCCTGTCCAAAATGTGACACATCCTTCAAAGAGAGGTCTCAATTGAAATCGCATGTCTCCAATGTCCATTCTACAGTCTTCAAGTGCACCGCGATCGGCTGTACATCAACCGAAATCTTCCCAACTCGGTATGCTCTTCAAACGCATCGTGAATCGGCCCATAAAGGATGGACCCCATCCCCTTGTCCAAAACCGAACTGTTTAAGTGGAAGCAAAGAGTACAAGCTCGGGTTGGGTTTGATGCACCATTTAGATATTAAACACGGTTGTCCCAAAGCGGAGATTGAAGAGTATCTGCCAAAAGCCTTGACGAGAGCTGCCGCCAGGGTCATTTCGTATGTTGGCACAATGTGTCGATAGTGGACAGGCGTGCCAGCATTTCCTTGTATCCAGTGCCAGACTTGACAACTGCGGCTATCCTCGGGGCAGTTTTGACCTTCCCAATAACGTCTGATTTTGATTAAGGTTCAACTTCTTCTTGTTAACCCTTGAAGTAGTCCGTCACAGGCTTATGAACCTTGGTGTAAAGGCTACTCAGGCGATGGTTGACATCTTGTTAGTTCCTTCTCACACCGTCAAAGCCAGTGAGCTCAAACTCTGCCTGGAGCGCCTCAAATGGCATTTCCCACTGATCACTGTTTTTGAGTCTGGCCGACCACAATGTCGCCAATCCATCCACCTGGTGCTTGAGCTTGGAAGTGGATTTCGTGAGAAGTTGAATTATTTAGGAAGTCCAGCACTTCAGAGTTTTTGAGATGCTTCGAAGCCATGTCTCCTTCTGTCGTTAATTCTGGCGAGACGTGAGGTACCTCGAACCAAGGCAGGTTTGCCACCAGGCTCGATTTGAATATAAATCTTACGTCTGGATTCCGGGGACAACACTTGACGGTAGGTTAGGTCCCGCAAAATTAAAATGTTGCATGCGGCGCCAAAAGAAATGTGTGTTCATGGCCATGTATAACGGCACCTGATTCCGAAGTGTGCAGCAAAAGGTTGGTGTAAAGTCAGTTGGCACAAGTCAGAAATACCAGTTGAAGTTTCAATATATCATGATAAAATCTAGGCCTCGGTCATTCACAATATGGTTTTAGGAGTCCATAAGCAATATTCTGGTCCTGTATCCAAACCGCAATAGTGGTGAATGGCATCCGCTTGATCGAGATACAAACACTTCCCAATGCCTCTTCACTCAATAGGCACCAAGATTACGGGATAAGTCTAATAACCTCTAGCCCAAACGACCTCTCTAGTGACATGATAAATGCCTAAATCAGTAGCAAGTTGAAATGTTGCCTTGCTTAATTAGCGTGTCCCAAGTTAGTCGCCATCTGTTCACGGCGTTTTGACAGCCCAAAGAAGCAGCTCTCAATGCGCGTCATTCCCGCCTCCTGAGGCGCCATAAGGCTAGGTCAACTATATGCGCACATTGGTACTAACTCTATTATTATGCAGGCCAGCATGATGCCCATCATCGGCGGGCATGGCGATGTCCTCATGGCCACCAACATCGAAGCTAGAATAAGCAGAGCCTGCCTGGTCGCATCCTACACGGTTCAGCGCGCGTTTGACAGATTTTATAAGCAGGCTCTTCATAAATACCATAATTCAATGTCTTAGCAATCAGAAATGTAACAATAGAGATAGCTAGACCCACGACTCAAGGAACAAGCCCCAAGCGGATGTCATGTCCAACCAGAATACCCTAGCCCACCTATTTTAGCAACAACCTCCAATACAATTAAGAATGAACTCTACAATTAACATGTTTGTTTGAAATCTTACTATGATTACAATTGCAGGTAAAGGGAGGTTCATTGTTGATGATGAAAATGTGCGGGGGGGCTCTCGGATGGCGTTTGGGATACATCAACGGAGAAGATTCAAGGAGCAAATCAGGGTATCATAAAAGCGATGCGATATGGGAACAATGGGTGGTCAAGCACAGTCTCACATTTTGGGGGTTCTCTCCTTACACTATTCTCTTCGGCCTCTTTCTTACCCTCGTCCCTCCCCTTCGTCTCTGATCCCCTCGTCGCGTGTCACCCTGCACAACGACAATTGATGACACAAAGAAAGCGAAAAGAATTGATGCCGAAGAGACAAAAAGAGACAAAAAGAGACAAAACGAAGAAAATAATTGATAAATAGGATAATATAATACAATGCAAATGAAATAAAAGAAATGCTAAATACATATTTATTGAAAGATTATTAATAATGTTATTTATTTCTTGTTCCAAGGACACACAGTCACATGTCGCAACCTTACTCCGTCCGAGAGAGTGTCCCTCTCACCACGAGATCCAGTACGACATAGGAATGCTCCCTAACTTGCAAGCATCTGTCATTTCTACAATCCAATGGTAGCATTCAGGGAGGACGTCACAACAGGGTGCTGTGTAGCCATGTACTTGATGAAACTCAATTCAAACTAGTTAGGTATAACAGAGATAGCATTCATAATGGTCATTATCCAATCCCATGAAAGAAAGTACAAGGAGGATTGATTGACTAATCCGGACTAGCCGGACTTGTACCCCACTTCTCCAAAGCAATACCCGTGCGGTCGGGCCATCACAACTCGGTCGTCTCAGCCGACCACTCGCTCCAGCCCTTCTCCTCACCAGGCAACTTGATAGCCTCCCAATCGCTTCTCTTCACAGATTTCCATTCATCGAGAGGTATCCAACCAATATAGGCTCTATCTCCAAAACCTCCCACAAAATAAACCTTTGTAACGACCAAACGCGACCACTGGCTCTCGTGGATGGCGTTGCCAGGCAGCCAGTACTTGGCGTCGGGGTGCTTGTACGTGAAGCAAGCAGCAAGCTTCACAGCAGACAACGGGTCGGGTTTAATGTCTTCAATGTAACCAATGAGCGAAAAACGGGGCAGGTTGGCTGCTGAGTATGGCACGGTGTCAGGTGTCCTGGATTGCTCAGCCGGGACGTTGTACTCGGAGCTCTTGAGGAATGGGATATAATTGGAGAGGCGTGAGAGAAGCACCATGCGCTTGGTGGGGGGTAAGGCGGAACCCAGTTCATGGATAGCGTAAGGTTTGAACCAGCTCGAGCGTTCTTGAAAGTCGTAGCGATCTTGATTTCGAGAATGGTGGGGTTGCCCTCCTCTTCGCAGTCGGCGACGTAGTCCATCATGCCGATCGGAAGGCCGTCGAGTCCCGGAGGTCTAATCTCGGCATCGGCGGCGTCTCCTTCCTTCTTTGAGTCCGGAAAGACGGTCGAGAGCGTCGCAAGCTTAGTGAGGGCAAGAACGCGGCGGGCAATGACAGCCGACTCAAAGGAGGACGGGATCCGATGCTCATTGGTTTCGGCGTCGGGGGAGAACGGGGTTGCGCGCGCGGTCGCGGCCAGGCCAGCGACAACGTAGGTAAACTTCATGATGATGTAGGCGATAGAGATAAGGAAGAAGAAGAAGAAGATGCGCAGCGGTTGGGGTTCCTGACAGTCGCTGAGACACAGAGGAGGTGGACCGAGCTCGTCATGTGCATGAGAGGATAGCAGGAAGAAGAGGAGAAATGGACGAGGGTGGGCAGCAGAAATATGGCAACAGAGTTGATGGGCTAGCGCTCAGGCAGGGCGGAGCTGGCCGCGCTAGTGGGAGACCCTGATCCCATGATGATTCAACCCATCCCACCGAGGCTAGATTGATAAGATTAGATCCTGGTTGAACCGGCCGAACCCGGTTGAGGCCGTTGCACCGTTTGAGCGACGGTCACAGGCCCCTTGGCCTGAACCGCTTTGCAGATGGCATGATTTGATGGAGGCATTTTCGCCCTGTTCAGGCGAATGCTACATGGTCATTGGTTTTTGCACGTGGATATCGGAGCCCTTGCGGAGGCCATGAGATCCGATGTCAGTTGGATGGATAGAAGCGATTCCGGAACAAAGCGATCGCAGCACCACCTGCCTCCGGGCTTCGTATAGACGCGATTTTTCTCATTGGCAGTTGATGAAAAGAACCGGGGACAAATCATGCCAAGTAAAGACCGGTGGGTGGGTTACGAGGGTACCAAGGCTTTGGGTCAAGGAATTGTGGCTTTGCAACATCTTCTTTGGGAATGGCATCTGGATGATGGCTGTCAGGATAGCACTGGGCCAAGAGTCGGAAAACCATGGTCCTTCGATAAATCCCTGTCCGCCATAGGCCCTACGGGCGGCGTATATGCGGGACGGGAGAATTACATTGCTGAACAGCGGCCAATGATGTGATGATTGTGAGACTGTTGGAATGGATGAGACTTTGGTAAAGATGAGACCCACGATACTCTTACACTAAAGGTGCAGCAAACGTTCTCCGCGCACTGACCCAACGCCGATAGTGTAGGTAGTGAGTGGGTGAGTACGGCTGATCCCCGGCTAAGCGTCGCCCCCCCACCAACGTTGCGCACTGAAGATCTCGATAGTTGCTGCTGCAACCATGTTTGATTCACCACCCCGCTCGCCCAATGACAGGGCGCATTCCTCAGGGACTACCGGTAACCACCACAACCTTGGGCTTGAAGCCGTTGCACCAGTAAAGTAGGTATACAGCTAAATACACCCGCTCTCAACGCAGATTTTGGATCCATCTTCAGCTTCTTTTCCTGTCGCCTCGCAGGCTCGGTCGAGGACGAAACAGCTCTTTCGCAGTCCCTCCTTGTCTCCTTTTTTCGACTCCCGCCTGCTGCCCCTCACCGCTGGCACTGTTTACCATCTGACCGCCTGCTGCCCAATCCGCGAAAGCCGCATCACGGTTGCCATAAACGACGAGGCATCCGACATCACCATTCTATCATCACCACGTATCCGTACCACCCCGTCCCCCACCACCACTCAATCATACGACGCTCGACCGGATAAACAATAATGGCGAGCTTCATGTCCAACTTCTTCCCCGGTGGGAAAGAAAAGACGGGCGAGGCCATCCCCATCCCTCGCCCAGGCACACCCACCAAGGCCGACAGCTTCATCAACCCCACGAGCACTCCCCAGGGCAGCCCAAGCAAGAAGACCGTCCCTCCCGGTGCCCACGACCTCCCATCCGCCTTTGACCAAGCCATGACTCTTAACTCGACCGGCATCGAGGCCCCCTCAAGCTCACCCGCCCTCAGACCATCATCGCCCCACTGTCTCCTGGGAAGAGCAACGCTCAGCCCCTCGACGAGTCGAGCCCCAACGTCGACGACAGCGTCATTCACAAGTCCAAGCCTTCCAGCCCTCTGAAGAAGCAAGGCCAGGAAAACACACCACCCGCAGGCCGTCTGGCTGGCACAGACTCCCCTCACCACCAACACAACCATGCCGCTTTATCCCGCCAGCAGCTTTATGAGCACAAGGATCGACCCTCTACGCCTCACAAGAAGTTTAACACATCTCGAGGCTTGACCGCAGAGGAGCGTGAGATTCTCCAGAAGCCCAACATTCGCCGACTTGTCAACGTGACACAGCTTTGTAAGGTCCAATTGCGGGGCAAAATAGCTCCAGTCTTTCTAACATGGCGACAGATTTCCTAGACTACTACTTCGACCTTCTGACATACGTTGGATCTCGACAAACCCGATTGAATGCCTTCAAGGCCGAGTACCCTGACCCTCCCGAGACCGATGAGGAGGCTCACAACCAGATGTGGTCCAAGTACACGGGCCGCGAGCGCGCTAACCTTCGCAAGAGACGAGTTCGACTTCGCCACGGCGATTTCCAAATCTTGACCCAGGTCGGCCAGGGCGGCTACGGTCAGGTCTTCCTAGCCCAGAAGAAGGACACTCGCGAAGTTTGCGCCCTCAAGGTCATGAGCAAGAAGCTGCTGTTCAAGCTCGACGAAGTTCGACACGTCTTGACCGAGAGAGATATTCTTACCACTGCGCAAAGTGAGTGGCTCGTTCGGCTACTCTACTCTTTCCAGGATGAGAAGAGCATCTATCTCGCAATGGAGTACGTTCCAGGTGGTGACTTCCGCACCCTTCTTAACAACACTGGTGTTCTGTCCAACCGCCATGCTCGTTTCTACATTGCCGAGATGTTCTGTGCCGTCGACGCTCTGCATCAGTTGGGATACATCCACCGAGATCTCAAGCCCGAGAACTTCCTGGTCGATTCGAGTGGCCACGTCAAATTGACCGATTTCGGCCTGGCCGCCGGCATGCTGGCTCCATCCAGGATTGAGTCCATGCGTATCAAGTTGGAGAAGGCCTCCGAGACTCCTGTTCCATTCGGCAAGCCTATCGACCAGCGAACTGTTGCCGAGCGACGTGAGAGCTACCGAACCATGCGTGAGAAGGACGTCAACTACGCCAAGTCCATTGTCGGTTCGCCCGATTACATGGCCCCTGAGGTCCTTAGAGGGGAGGAGTACGACTTTACCGTCGACTACTGGAGTCTGGGTTGCATGTTGTTCGAGGCCCTCACTGGTTTCCCTCCTTTTGCAGGTGCCACTCCTGACGAGACCTGGCGCAATTTGAAGCACTGGAAGGAGGTGCTGAAGAGACCAGTCTGGGAGGATCCCAACTACTTCCTGAGCAACCGAACTTGGAATTTCATCTGCACGTAAGTCTAGTCTTTGCATTCTTTTCTTTCTTTTTTTTTCTTTTTTTTTTTTAGAGAGAGAGAGATCCTAGTTGCTAACCCGCATAGATGCATCAACTCCCGCACCCGTCGTTTCTCCAACATCAATGACATTTATAACCACCAATACTTCGCCGAGGTCGATTGGGAAACTCTGCGCCAGACCCGCGCGCCCTTTGTCCCCGAGCTGGACTCGGAGACTGATGCTGGTTACTTTGACGATTTCACCAATGAGGCCGACATGGCCAAGTACAAGGAGGTCCACGAGAAGCAGCAAGCTCTCGAGACTATGGCGGAGCGTGAAGACCAAATGAGCAAGAGTCTCTTTGTTGGCTTCACCTTCCGACACCGCAAGCCTGCAACGGAAGACGGCGGCAGTCCTCGGAAGCGCATCCCTACGGATGACACTTTCGGGACAATGCTCTAGAGCGAGCAACGCAGCCCCAGAAGGCTCGATTGGCGCACATTTGTGGGCCGTGGGAGGGCTCTGTTCTGACCACAGTCAGATAGCCATCTGGTGCGGATGGTCACATGAACAGATATCAGCAAAGGATGGGCCTGCAGGTTGACTGGCCCTCTTTTTTCTTTTCCCTTTCTTTTTCAGTCCCGATTTGTCTCGTGGCGTTTCTGTATCACCATTCTACAACGTCTTTACCCGCTGCATGCCCACATTGTTTTTGCTTTTTGTTTTACCTTGTCTTGCTTTTGTCGGACGAATGGAGTTCAACCGGGACCGGGAACGGCTTATGGTCCCGTAGGGTAGGGAGTCTGCGCGTGCATGAGTTGGCACGGCCAGTCTTCAGGTATAATGGCCACCGAGGGGAATAGACATATTGGCTGCAGGGATCCCCAGTTCTATCAAGGTGTAAACAAAAATAAGATAGGGAGAATTCCTATTGTTAGAGCTTCCCAAAGATTCGCTCATTGGCATTTGTTCGTCTGCAATTGTTGAATAAAGTGTTGTGATGAGGCTGGGCAAGTTTACCCTATACGCAGAGTTGAGTATCATCTCGAAGAAGCAATTCAAGTAATGAACACAACTCGCTTCTTTGCCCAGCTCTTCTTCGTAAGAACCCGTCCGGCCTGAGTTTATTATTTGCAGTTCAGCATGCTTCTACGTCGGGTTTTACCATGTGATTGTCAACCTAAATGCCTTAGTTCCTAGTTCAGTTGCCACCTTCGTGCCACGTCATATCGTCGATTTGACCATACCCCTTGTATTCTTGTAACCGGGAAGGACTAATTGAACAACAACCCATCTAGCTATAGAATCTAGCTCTTCTCAATATCTCGTTGACGCTCCCCAGTGGTGGCAGATTGGCTAATTCAGTGCCATGGACCTCTACGGTTCAAAGCCTTCGGAAGCCAGACGTTTTGGACCCGATAGCGCCATCAAGACCGGCTTGAAGACAATGAATGGCTTTAAACAACAGTGAGACAAAAATAAAAGCATAATTACTGGCCTTTGACATAGAAAAAGAGGAGGGGATGATGATGACGAAGAGACGTCCCGATTCTGCCTTGTTTTTACGCAATGATATTTCACTGCCAAGATGATTGGTTTAGGGCAGCAGAAAGGTTATCAATTGAGGAGATTTGGATCCAAGGAATCGGCATTTATGTATCATCGATGTGATACTTTTCAAGCCTCTCAACCTGAGCGAGTATCAATCCAAGACTTTGATCCAACACGCTTCACATGACTGGGCAATCTCATTGAATATTGGCAATAATAAATTCCCAGCAAACCCTTGCTTCAAACTCCACAGTCACAAACTCTGTTGCGCAATATCATGATGGTAACTTCATCTCTTGAGGCATGTCTATTAAAAACGACGAGCCCAGCCCACTGCCGTCACGTCCGACACATAAACCCCCAACTCCTCGCTCCCAACACCATCATCACCCGAGCGAGTGAGTACCCGAGAAAAAAAGATCAAAACCAAGGATGCATCAGACCGCACCTCACCCGCCAATCTAGATGATCATCTCCCCTGCCCCTGCCTCGTAAAAAACAAACATTCGTGGGATATCGTCCAGGAGAGCAATGAAAAACAAAATTTCCGCAACCACACCCTGCAAAAGACAGAAAATCCATAGCATCAAGTATGGATTGTGATATAGATCGAGTATCCAAGTTCCATCAGTGAACGTGAACAATATATCGACATCTCAACTGCGCGCGGCGGGCGACCGGGGTGTAATCTATCGTAAAGGGGTATTTGCGCCCGCCTTGAATAAATGCGCATAAGAGGTAACCGAGCTGTCGAGATTCCCATATCCACTCTCTATAGTGTCCCAAATAATCAAAGCCCAAATGCGTGTTTCCCGTCTGCCACTTCTCATGTACAGAGTGCCGTATTGGCCGAACATCTTACAACGCGCCGTTAAAGATGGAGCATGATGAATCTTGTACATCATCTGGTCCATCCTATCCGACTCGTCCAGCCGAGACAATTGTTGCCTCGGCCAACTGTTCGTCGCTATTCCTTTAAGCAACTCGAGACATGATCTCATGTGATGCGGCAGACCTCATAGACCCATAAACTGAGAGGAACAGTCTGCCATATAGTTTGCCATATATCCGTGTGAGGTATCAAGTTCCCGTGTGAGAACACCGTAAATGAACCAACTCCTGCGTCTCCCAAAACGCCGCCCAAAAATACTAGATAGATTCGTCATGTCATAGCTATGCTGGTACCGGAAAGGAAACGAAAGCTTTCGCCAGGAAATCCAGCCCTGACATGACCCATGAGTAAAATAATCTTGAATGCTGAAACATCAAACACGTATTAAATCTCTCATTGTGCATGAATGCCGCGACGATGGTGCCCGTTGGCGGAATCACAGACTCATCGTCAGCCATTCCCACTCTTGAGGACCGGCGGAGCCACCCACCCCATTCAGCACATTGGCTTGGCTGCCGGACATGCTGATCATGCCGGATCCGAGTGGTGACCGCTGGTTCATACCGAAGCCACTGGATGTCATACCGCCAGGGAGGGAAGACAAGCCCGTAGAGGAGCCCAAAGGATGGGCAGCCTCGTTGGATCCGGTAGATTCAGGGCTGTCGATATCCATGCTGATTGGAGCATCCGAAATGCTCTTGCTATGCCGCCGCTGTCGTTTCGAAGACACTGTGCCAGGCCTCGAGACCGACGATGCTCCCGGCCCGGGACTCGTCTTTGGAGGAGCAGCGGCAATGGGGACGACGCCCTTGCCCCCCACTGTGCCGTTCGAACTACTTCCACCAATGTGGCTGTTCGGAGTGCTTCCAGCGGTGTTTTGCCCGGAAGTAGGACCGCTGGAGGGGCTCTCGACATCCTTGATGCTAGAGGCTCGGTTGGATGCAGGTGGTGTTGTGACCTTGGGTGGCTGGCTGTTCTTGCTGTTGTTGTTGACTGAAGTCGACATCGAGAGCGAAGAGTTCTTGCGAGAGGCTGCAGCGCTCGCGCTCTTCTTGGACCTGGTGCTGGTTCCACCAACGGGGAGGTTGTTGCCGGAGCCACGGTTGCGCTTCTTGATGACATCAGTCTTCAAACTCAAGGGTCGGACGACGCCGTGCAACTTCAAGAACAAGCCACAGGCATTGCACAGAGGCTGGCCCTCAGGATTTCGTCGCCAAAGCGGGGTTGTCTGAGTAAAACAGTTGGTGCAGGTGGTTGGGGTGTTGCCATCGTTGGTGTTACCAGCAGCCGATTGCAGGTTTGAAGAAGAGCCGTGCTTGGAGGCGGGAGGTGATGAAGGACGGCTGGGTGCAACGGAGGAGAACCCAGACATGGTTCCATTCCCGTCGCCAGCGGGAGAGATGGGCATGGACTGGGCGAGTTGATCGAATCCGTTTTGCTTCCCGGCAAGGTGAGACGGGGTGGAGGAGTTCCTCGTAAGCTTGGGCTGTCTCCTGGCGTTGCCGGGTCGGAAGGATTGGGATTGAGATCTCCCCAATCCATTCGAGTCCCACTCCCCATTGGCATCGACAAAATCGGTGGTGGTCCCCCCGATCATGACCTGTTTTCTAGTTGGTCCACCGGGGAAACGCGCGGCTTGGGTGCTGAACTGGCCCGGCAGCGAAGCATCCCAGCCTAGCGATCCGGGCTCATCGAGGGACGACGACAGGTCCTTGTGCATGGTCATGTTGCGGTCGGCGAATGCGTTGTTTTCCTCATCGTCGGAGTCGCCGCCGAAGGAGAACATGTTATCCTGCTGCATCTGCATGCCAGGCGACGTGACCTGCTGATCGTGCTGGAACACCTGCGAAGGGTCGATGTGCCCAAATGAACCCGGGGCGGTGCTGTATGCCGAGATGCTTTCTGAACCAGTGCCCGGGGCAGAAAACATGGCGTTTCCGTTGGTGTTGTTGCCGTTGGCGCCGTTGTACATGAACTGCTGGCCCATCATGTTGCCCATGTTCTGGTTACCAGATTGGAAACCCTGGCCACGCTGGGAGCGCACGTCTTGAGATCCAAAGTAAAAACCCTCCTGCTCAGGAAGAGGATGGGGGGTGTTGGCTGTGGACTGATAGGCAGATCCGGGAGGCGAGTAGATGTCGACGTTGTTGAGAGAGTTGGCGGGGACGGATGAGCCATGGTACATGTTGGAAAAGGGGCCGTTGGTCATCATGGGGGAGGTAGAGGGCGAAAATGAAAAGTTTTGGCTGAAGGGCCCAGCAGAGTTGACGATGGGGTCATTCTCCATGAAGGTGTCGAGGGTGAAGGGGACGCCGCCCATCTGGTTGGGCTGCTGTGCCATGGCCGCAGGATGCGAGTTGTCCAGGGAGTAGTCATGAAGTTCCGAGTCCAGTTCAAGGTCATTTTGAGCAGCGGAGCTGCTGTTGACAGCCGGGACTTGGGGAGAGAAGTTGGCAGGGCGTTTTCGAGTCTATTGTTCACATAGTCAGTCATTGATTTCATTGATTTCATTTTTTTCACGATGCCGAAGCTGGGGCGGGTGGTTGCATAAAGTGGAGGGGAACCGGGAAATACAGCTAGCCGAACCGGCTCAAAAAGCCGGTTGACGAAGGGGTAAAACTCACGCGGCGGTCATCAATGCTGGTCTTGCGAAGGTGACGGTTGACATAGCTAAACTCATTGTCCTGAGTAACCTGATGCGCAGGGACAGACTGAGGGACGAAGTGGTGCGACGGGTCCTTGCGGGATTTGATGGGGATAGCCATGGAGTGAGCCGACTTGTCGTCGTCCGAGCGCTCGGGCGCCTGCGGCGACGGGAAGTTGACGGGAGTGGCAGCGCTGTCGGAAAAGATGAAGTCGTCGAGGCTCATGGCGTCGGGCTGGGCCATGTTGTTCTCTGACGATTTTCGCAGCTGGGCGATGCCGCTGGGAGTGTTTTGCGCCATGGGCCTTGCGAGCCTGTGAAGGGCCCATGTCAGCACGTCATGGCTTTATGGATTGGCAAGCGAGCGACGAGATGGCAAAAAATAGGGCGAATGACATGTGAGGATAAGAAGGAGGGAGGTCATACCTGGTGTTCGCGTCGTTCAACTTCCTTTTCCGATCCTCCTCGAGTTCGAGCTGCCTCTGCAGCTTCTGCTTGCGCATACTGAGGGTCATCATGCGCCAGGTCAAATTCTCCATGCGATGTTGGTTTGGGAGGTTCAGCTTGGTCCTGGTGAAGAACTTCCAGACCTGGGTGGCGAGAGGGTCTTCCTGCTGCATCCTGTCGATGCCGTAGTCGGCGTGCGCAGAGTCATTCTGGAGCGAGGGGAACAGGGCGGAGCCGAGGAGGTTGTCGTTGGCGACGGCGAAGGCCCTTGACTTCTCGGCACTGATCTCGGTGAAGGTATCGCGGGCGGAGCGCTGGCCCTGGTGAATTTGGTGGACCTGGTGCATGTGGCCGTTTGTCGCCGCGGCCGGCCATGCGTCGGGCCTGCGCGGGAAGCGGAAATCGTGCTCTGTCATTGTTGGGTGCATGACGTCTAATGAATTCGAGATGGCGATGGGAGACGCTGTGGTGGTTGAGGGCATGGTGGAGGGAGCAAGAGAGAGGGAAAGGGTGAGTGAGAGGCTGACTGGGACACTAGAGAGGGAATGGTCCCCCCACGCTTGGACAAGGTGGGTTTTCGGTTTTTTCTGGGAGGGTAGGCACAGAAGGGTTGTATGGGAGGGTATGGGCGATGAGTTGGAGGGTCGGAGGGTCGGAGGGTCGGTATAGAGGGGGGGGGGGGGGGGGGCAAGGGTGCAGTAGAAGGGCACCCGGGTGCTATTGTACCTCTGCGGTAGGGGCCAGGTGTGACTGTGTGACTCTGCCTGGACGAGGTACCTTTGGCGCAGCGTGTGCTGCGCTGCGCTGCACTGCACCTACGCTGCAACTGGGTTGCGTCTGTCTGCCGTCTCGCAGTACAGGGCTTGGCCTCCCAGTTGCGAGTGTGAGCGTGTACCGCGCCCGTCGCGGCGGCGATGCGCTGCTGCTTTGGTGCTGGTCGGCGCTTCGTTGAGGGGTGGGTTGTTGGTGTACAGTGGGGCCGCCCGCTAAAGGCGCTGTACTTGGTGGGTACCCGTGCGTGCCTCCGCGAGTACCTTGCTCCGTTTCAACGATGCAGCACCCAGAACCGGGTGCGGTTGTGCGGTAGGTCGGTAGTGTGCGAGAGACGGAGGACCCTGGAGGGGAAGAGTATTTGTGCTTGCGATATTGGAGTGTCGCAATGCTTCTTAGAGTTGGAGAGGAGAGAGGAGAGGCGGCAACTAGAGGGCACGAGACTGCCGATTCTCGGATGTTGTGCGTCCACTCCAGAAAAAAAAAAGTGTCGGTCGAGTAGCAGTGAGGGAAAGACAACGGGAGGATAAAAGCTAGGAAGAAGAGGAACGCGGCGAGGGGGCGGTCGAAGTGGAGGGTTAAAGTGGAGGGTGGAGGGGAACGAGGCGGAGGGGAACGGGGGAAAGCAAAGCATGGATGGAGGAAAAGCCGAGGACTCGTTTGCAGGCTTGGTGGCGGGGGGGGGGGGGCGTTCGTTGGGTCTTGTTAGTGCTCAAGGTCACTCTCTCAGTTATTACTCACACACCACCAACACATTGACTTTCACCTTGAATGCTCCTCGACGCCGCCATGGGCTCCGTCAACGTCCGATCGGCTAGGCTTGTGCTACGTACTACGTCCCTAGGTATGTATACTGGAGATTGTAAACTAGGGCGCTGTGAACTGTCACTGGCCACCGTCGCCGTGGCCGGCGCTGGACCATGACGACTTTGGAGTTCGGGCCCGTCGTTAGATCCGGCAAAGAATCGTGTGAAAGCGAGCCGATGCAGCAATCGCATCCACAACGCCACTGGGGAATGGAGTGAGACGTGAGGAGTGAAGAGGAGCAAGTGGGTAAATTGGAAAACCTGGGATGTGATGGGATGGGCATGGAGAAAAAAAAGAGGGACTGGGGGATGAGGTCCTGCACGCGATGGATACAGGGACAATCCATTCTTCAACCATGTTATACTACTATGTGCGTATGTATGTACGCACGTACACCCCAGAGCCTGTGTGCCCTAGGGACGGGGGGGAGAGGGGACGGGATGGGGGAAGCTACGGAAGCAACAGACAGGCCACGAAGAAGAACAAAAAAAGGATGACATAGTGATTGCCCATCCCTTTTCTCACCGGCAACATTGAGTTAACTTGGCTCTTGAGACTCAGACTATTCGTGTCCACCGAGACGAGACACACACACACCATTGTTAGGTTGAGTGGGCGCGCGCGCCGCCGCCTTGACTCGTCCTGCTTACACTCAACATCCTTGTCCATTTCCACTTCCACTTCCAGTTCTTCTTCCACTTCGACAGTTACGGTACCTCCGCACCTATTACACCCAAACATGGGTAGCTTGCCAGGCCCGGCTCTGAGTGGAGGCCACAGTGGGGGAGCATGCCCGTCTTGACAGGGACTGTCCGTGGAACCTCCACAGATTCAACTCCAGCAGCTCCAAGGGCCTCTCCATTGGCCTCTCCATTGGCCTCTCCATACGGAGTAGACCACCACATGTGCTTCTTCCAGGGCCTGGGGCCTTGGGGAACTGCACCTGGGGGGTTCCCTTCCCAAGCCGAGTGTCCACGGGCCCGGCGGCCAGGGCTCTTTCAGCGGTCTTTCCAGCGTTCTGGCAACCCCCCCCCCCTCTCCTCCCCAGCGCCGTACGCCGGCTGCCGAACACACCAACTCTTTAGTTGCCCGGTCCTTCGGTTGCTGCCCAGTCAGCTTCCAGGTCTGACAAGTGCTGAGCGCCAGAGGGAAGTGGAGGACACCTAGGAAATAAAAATTTACCGACTCGCCTACGGCGGTAACCTCTCATGTGCAACACCAGGCCAGGGCCAACTCCGTCATCGTCATCATCCCGCGCTGCCCGTCCATCCACTCATCACCTTGCAGTTAGACCGAGTGGGAGAGCGTTACACAAATAACAGGCCCCCCCGACCAGCCGGCATCCATAGTCCACAGTCCATAGTCCACCAGCCACCTGGAGCCTCCGCCTTCGCTGATGTCGTTGTTGCTTTTCCACATCCCGTCCACATCCCCCGTCCCCGTCCACATCCCCATCCATCCCCATCCATCCCCATCCCACAATCCACCTCGACGCACAACAAAGTCGCTCGATGGGCTGACGAACGCCAATGACATGACTGGCTCTTCTCCTCTTCGGTCCTTCGGGCAAAGACCGTCTGTGATAGCGTCCTTGGACCCACGCGCCAAACTCAGGGCGTCGGCCACCGCAGCTACTGAATTGAAGCGTCTGGGTCTGGCCTGTTCGTTCTCGGTCGAGGGGCCCTAGGCCCTGGTCTCCGAGCCTCTGGTCCATGGGCCATGGCGACCAGCACCTCAGTATCCCTGTCCAGGCCATGCTTCCAGCCTGCCCTCGTCTCCAGGTATGACGACGAGGAGGCCGCTGTCGAGGATCTCGGACCACGGTACCATAGACGATACGCGCGCCAGCGCCGTGTAAGTGGGCCCCTAACCGTGTGGCAGTGGGGACGCCATCCTCCAAGTAGCCTGTCTATTCCCGCCGAGACTCAAATGCTCCTCCATACCACCGTCTGAGACGGGTTGTCTTTGCTCAGCTTTGTACCGGTATAAGCTGTCTTGGCCACGGTACTTTCCCCTCTGACCATGACAGAACGGTCGACCGCCTTGGCCGGCCAAACCGTTCAGTCCTTCATCCACGCATGTCATGTCGAGTCGTGTGGCTTGGCTCATATTTCTTGTTCCTGCGCCGCCCCGAACCACCCAGCGCTGCTCAGTGCCAGTGCCGGACGCTCCAGCTCATGCGTCCGGCCGGACTGTCGTGTGGGATCAAGCTGCCAGCGCCTCGGCACAATGTCGTCCGTGGCGAGTTTGTACGGGTCACGATGAACCAAGGGATTATTATTTCGCCTCATCAGCGAAGTCGGACGGCCCGCCTGTGGGGACCCCTCCTGCATCGCGGGTCCTCATCGACAACCAGGCTGTCTCATCGGCGACAATTTTGCCTCAGCATAGTCCTGTCTCGCGGAAACAGAAACGGAAATGGGGGTTGGGGGTTCAATCCAAAGAGTCTTGTCCGAGGGGACGCTGCATCTAGGGAACCCTCTCTGCTGGCCCCACGAGCAAGGGCTCGAACCGGGGCTGCCCTGGCTTGTCCCAAGGGTAAGCTGGATGGCGGGGCCATCTGGCCGAACGCCACATGCATCCCACACGGCACGGTTTCCGGGTACATTGTCGAGTGTGCTGCTTGCCTGGGGATGCAAGTACTCTCGGGACAAGCGAGGCTCAACGGGCGCTTCTCAGATTGAACCCGCCCTTGAGGGCTCGTTCCTGTCAAAGAAAATGGCGGCGCCGAGCCTCAGATATCGCCATATCCCCGCTTCTCTGAGCTGTTGTGTGCTGGCTCCTCGCAACAGTTGCAGTTTCTCGCTGGAAAATGAAGTACCCTTCCTCGGCTGCGTTGGTGCGGTAGACGTCTGTTCAGATGTACAGGGACTTGCAGCCTGCCGTTCGAATGGGAAAGGTCGCTTGTGATGGCTGCCCGCCACCGTCGAGATCAAGCTGCAGGCCTGCTGTCGCGGCCAGGTCGCCGGTACAGCCATGGTACTTCCCGAGCATTGGGAGAGGTGCGGCTGCGGCTGCGGCTCCGTCCCTCTAAGTCGAGCCTTGGTCCAGCCTGGGCTGGCCTGGTCCAAGTTGCCAGATGCTTGGAAGAACGACATGAGAGCAAGGGAGAAGGCCAGCTGTGGCATGACAATCCATCGACTTGTCTCTCCTTGACGACACGTTTCTAAGTCCAAACCATCCTTGGATTCGAACAAGTGTTATGCATGTCCCTTGCGCGCTTGGCCGGCAAACTTGTCCGACCTCGACCCATGGTCGACGAGGTCCTCGAGCGTTTCTATATGAAGCCCAAACGGGAACGAACGCCCCCGGGTTCAATTCGGCCATCTCAATCGCCACCGCACCACCCACAGCATAAATCAAAACTGGGTTGGCTACCAGCCCATTTGGAGGCGAGACGATCGCGATCACCGCCCCAAGTTTTGGATCCTTCGCTCGTGTGGTAGGCTCACGAGGCTGCCCAATCTGAACCCGCCTTGGGTGACTAGGCCCCACAATCCTGGAGAGCCTGGATGGGACCTGTTCCTTGTCAACCTTCACACAGTCTTCATTTGACGAGCGGGACTATTGGACGCGGTCATGCGACACCGATAGCAATGTTGGCCAACATACGTGTATCCGAGGCCCGTTCGATATACTAGCATGCAAAAAATGTACTTCCTGCACAGCGCAGCTCGCTCGTCACAGCCTCGGAACAGCTATGACATAAGAGAGTTTCCTCATCGCAAATCATGATTAGAGCCAACGCCTTCTGTCGATTGATATTTCCATTAGAAGAATCAAATATCAAAACATGCAGCAGCCGGCACAAGCAGGGAAAAACGATCCCCCTGGCTACAGATGCTTATTTTAGTGGCATATGTAGAGACATCCAACCAAGCCAAACGCTCCAGTGACAGGACTGGACGCCATGGTCGATGATGCGTACCGAGTACGGAGTGGGTGGGGCGTTGACGCCGCCTCCCAAGCACTCGCATGGAACGCCATGTCGGACCCCCACTCGCACCCACGAGTCGACAGGGGAGGGGGCGGCCTGGCGCTCACGGGTGACGGAGGGGCCTCGAGCAGGACCTTTGCGAGCCATGCGATGTGGTGGTGGTGGTAGTGGGTGGTCCTTCTCTCACATGTTGGCACGAGCTGCTCGACGTTTGGAGTGGAGAGGTGGGCTGCCAGAGCTCGATGCAGCCGGCTGGAACTGGAGCTGGAGTTGCTGGCCGTCCAGGCTGGAGTTGGGTGAGCGAGCGAGCGAGCGAACGAGCCCGGCCGGTCAGCCAGCCAGACAGCCAGACAGCCAGCCAGTCCGTCCTCTCATCCATCCATACCGACTACATGCTCCATGCTTCCATACTACACGACGACGCCAGCTGTTGGTGTCGGTGTCGGTGTCGGTGTCGGTGCCTCGCGGCTGTACACGCCTGTTTCTCCCGACAGGTCCCATCCCAGCCCGACGCCCAAGGGGGAGCTAGCATCGCCTACTAGCCTTAGCTCATGGACGCACACGCACTGTACTTGCGGCACTCAGCGTCCAGCGGCGGTCGGCACTCACTCAACTCACTCCTCTGGCCGCAAGACGAAAATGCGCAACACCTTGCTTTCACGAGTCAGCCCGGGCATTCTTGCCTCGCGAGCGACGCTAAGGGTACGGGATACCGTACCTCGAGCGCGCTACCTATAGGACTGATTGTCTGGTCGCCCGTCTGGTCGCCCGTCTGGTCGCCCGTCTTGGTCTGTGGCGAACTCTACCAAACCACCGGCTACAGTCAGGGCTCAGTTCGGAGAAATGGCGGTTATGGGGCCTATGGTCCGGGCCATACGTAGACCACCACCACACTTTCCTTGGCAGTCAGTCGTCCAGACTGATTTGAGGTAACGGTAGCTGTCCCTGAATGCTCCAGGATGCTCCAGGGTTCTGCTCGCTCCATCCGATTTGCTTCACAATGTGAGCTGAGCTGGCCATGTCGCAGTGCTGCAAATACAGGGTGACGCTGCCAGATTCGTGTTTGCTCCAGGGATGCCCAGAGCGGTATGCCGCTCACTGCAACGCCCGTCCGTCCGCCCCCCCGGCGTCAACGCTGAAGGGCTGAGACACAGCAATGTCGATCATGGCCATGAGCTTCTGCCCCCGCCCCCCAGCAGGTGAGCATGACACTTTTTTATTGTTTTCAAGTGGGTTCTCTGACTCTCATTTCGACGTTGCGCCTGTAAACCGATTCAAGGGCCCGTGCCAGACCTTCTAAACATGGTGTCAGCGGCTTACACAGTAGAGTAACGGCTTGGGTCTTTAGGCTGATGCCAACCCAAGAGCCCCTAGTCTCCGTCGCCTGGACGCCGGGACCACCACGATGACGGCCCTACCCGGTCCAGACGACCCAGGCAGGAACTCCGGGAAAACGAAGATCCCAGAGTTGGCAACTTGAAATGGGGACGATGGATGCCGGGGCTGGTTTCGCACAGCTGGGGCTCATGGAGGACACTGGGGAAGCACAAGCTGCTGACGAGGAACGCATCTACCCCATACTCTCCCTCGAATCAAATTGCTGGTGGGCTGATTCAAAGACGATCTATGGCAAGCCCTGGGCTCGTACGCATCTTGAAGGGGGACGGGACCCCCATGCTGATGCCGGGCCAGGCCCATTGAGTATGTCATCAACATGGACATTGGGCGCCTTCATGGGCAATATCCAAGACAAAGCCCTTTGCCTCGAGGCGTGGCCGCTCCACCCCTCCCCTTCCGCTCAAGCATTGCTTCCGCACGAGCCCGAAATGCCACTGAACCCTATTTCATTGCTAGGTGAGCCTCGAACTAACGCCTATGGTGCAAAGTTCAACTCTCTTGAGCAAGGAGGTCGTAAACAACTAACTGCACAGTGTTCATTCTGCTTGCTCTGCGTAAAGAAAACAGGTTGGTCCGGGTTAATACCAACCACCCTCCCTCCCTCCCTCCCTCCCGCCGTACCTGCGCAGCCAGAGATCTCACCGGCTGAGCCGGGGCGAAGCCCATGGCTTGCGATGTGCATCTTCTAGATGTTCTGCCACCATCCACCCGGAGATGAAACCCCGGTGGAATAAAGTCCGGTCATGGCGGGACTGAGCTGCATGTTGCCATCCCCACACAAGGTTCGATATGGATACAGATTGGACAAGGAGCTCTCGGGACGTTGCTCCGTACATTCAGTACAGTGGGCATCGGGCCGGGCAGCGAATCAACACCAACGATCCCGAAGAACTATCACATTCAACAAAGATGCTGTTTGGATCGTGAGCAGCAGCAAACTGGGGACATGGGAGGGGGGCCCCTTCACTGCCCAGGGTGTGCTATGCGAGGAGCTGCGGTCCATGGGCCAGAGCGAATAGTGCGCCGGCACTGCGAGGCACCGCCCCACCAAAGCGGTGTGGGCTCAAAGATACAGACAGATATTAATATGTCATGTCCACAATCGCTCTTTGAACATTGCGAGGTGATGGGACAGATCAGATCTCAACGCGAGTCGCCAGCGGCCGCAACGGGGCCCGCCGCTCTACTTGGGAATATATCTCTCAGCCAACACCGGCTGGGGCTTCAGGCTTCAGGCTTCAGGCTTGAACATGGAACCATTTCCCCAAAGGCCCCAGTTCCATGTCCGTTGCCCGTTTGGATGAGCCCGTCCGCTGCCTCCCAAGATCCCGATTTCCTTAGCCTCGGTCAATTAGACCAGAGGTAAATCGCTCGGGCATGAGGAGCTGGGAGCGCCAAGGCAGCCCAAAACGAACTAGTTGGACGTAGCTCCGTTTCCGATGGCCGACTCTCGTCTTCCCGGACGTTGGAGAAGGTCCATCATCCCTTGCAGTAGCTTCCTTTAGTATGGAAATATGGTTCATAATATGTAGAGGCAATGTAAATGGCTATCAGAGAGCCTGACGCCTGGAGTGAGACCGGTGCCGCTGCATGTGGCGGCGGGAGATGGTGCATCAATCCAAACCAAGGCCTCACTCTTGGCCGTGGGGGTTTCTTCCGGGGTCTGGATGCGGAAGGGTGATCCGGTGCAGGGCTCCCATCTTTGTTGTTGCTGTCGATATGCACTCGTCTGCCCAGTTGTTCTCGGCGCCGGGATACGATCGACGAGCAAGGGTCAGACGGTCGAAAGAGGGGGGGGCACAACCTGTGCCACTGGCGACATGGGTAATTCCAAATCCGCCGTGTCTGAGAACCCACGGTAAATCGAACATTTGGGTTGAAAGTGGCTCATGAGATCCAAATTGGTTCGTGATGGCCCCGTTGGGGCCCTTGATCCGGTCCGTCGCCAATCTAGGGAAGCCGACTGCCTCGGGAGCGGAGAGCCAGAGAGAGAGAGAAGGGGCATCAGGCGAGACAAGGATCCTGAGGCATGAGGTGAACAGCGTCATTGACCGACGCTGTCTGGTAGTACTCACATGTACGTCGTGATCGTCAACTCTGGGGTCAACTTGGAAGCGCCTTTCTTTTGCGAAAACGCGTATTCGAGATGCGGCTGAACAGACAAGACGATTGCTTTATACACTCATCCCAGGAAACCCGACAGCAATCCCTTATCATTTCTGCACGTCTCTGGTCAGTCCAAGACAAGCGTTTCTGCATCAAATGCGGCAGCTGATTCCCGCCCGTGCCGTCCGTCATGGCGTCAAGGGATGGAGATTAGATAGATAGCCAGGCGCCTTCTCCCAATCATCAATGAGCCCTCGCTATACCGCTGGTCCTTTATCAGTTCCCGTAGGCCGTCCGTTACACCATCCCACAATGCATTGCGAGGCGGGTAAAAAGAAAATGCGTATCAGTGAAAACTCTGTACCCTCAGCTTATCTTGCGAGAGTTGCGGGCGCTGGCCAACGTTCGGCTCCCATAAATCTACCTGAATTCCCCTCTCTTCTCCGCCTCTTCCCCGGATTTGGCTGGTTGTTGCGTGTTCTGTGTCCGCTCTCCTTGCCTACGAAAACCAAATTCCCAATTTTGGAAAACATCCCAAGTCGAAAAGAGGAGGAGAAGAAGAAAAAAGCGTGCACGCTTCCCCTTTCACCCTCCGTCGCATATTCCTCCTGGTGGGTATCAAAGCCCTAGACTTGTGTTCTTGCGCCACGACAGCGAGAAACAAAGGGAAGGGCGAGGACAAGAAAAAAAAAACACAAGAACATAGAACCGGAAGAGCCTTTCGTCGACCCGAACCGAGCGGACCGTTACAATGTTGGAATGTTTGTTCTTTATGAGCACGTACGCTCAGGTGGCCAAGGTCAAAGGATGCTGGGATATCGTGGGTCTGGGGAAAGGCCTTTCAAAGGATCTTGTTCTCCTTGACCAAGGGTCCTTTGTCGACGTAGCCGAATCGATTCTATTCTTAAACTCAACCGCCGTACTCATCGCCGTGTACCAAAGCCGTGTTCTTCATTGCTTAAATATCCCCATCGAGCCCTCATCACCATGGAGCAGTATGAGCTGATTAGTGTGGTAACGACCACTCCCGAACGATGCAAGCCGATCGATCAAACAACCAACAACTAGCATACCCATCCAGGCGTCTCCTCTTCTGTCTATGGGGCGCCGCCGTACTCAATACGACAGAGGCCAAGCCCATTTATATGAGAGACGGAACTTGGGGGGAACCAAATACCAACTTGACGCACCCAGGCACCCGGGACGGCAACTTGAAAAGTCTTTCAGGTGGGACAGCCAACTCTCTTGTTGCGCGGTCCGACAGCCATCCCGAAGAGTCAAACTTCACAGGGGCAATAGTAGGCGGGGCCATTGCAGCCGGTATCATACTTACTCTCACAGTCTTTGTGTGCTTCAAGACCTACAAGGAGTATCGCGCGTACCGACAGTCTCGGAACGACGAACAAGACAGACAAATATCCACGGCGATTAACTCACCAGACAATAGCGACGGCTTCCAGAACAAGTTGCCCAGCATAAGGACCTCCATCTTCCACCATGGAGAGTTCCTGAAGCGAGTCATGCCGCGACGAGGCTCCGACTCCATGTCAGAATCGTCAGGCCTTTCGTTTGGAGACCTCTCAGCCATGCCACCTATGGGCGCGACAGGACCTCTTGCTAGCCCTCTTGCTACTCACAAAGTTGCTAACTTCCCTGGAGCTGGACCGAATACTTCCGGTTCGAAATGCTCTACCGTGACTGCCCGGTCCCTAACCCCCATCCCAACCGCGAATCAACAACACCCACAACAAACCGAGGAACGACCCCTACCTATGCTACCGTCACGACCCCGTGGCGACTCTGGCAGCTCAATGAGTACATTAGGTAGAGAACTCTTCGAGGACACAAAACATCCACCTACCCCGAATAAGTACTCGACAATCCCGTTATATGACCGGCCGCTTCCCCCTTTGCCCCGGCGGCTCCTCTATCCCCAGCGGACGACGAAAACACAGTGCAACGAGGACCAAGCCGACGGTACTTTGTGCCAATGTTTGGAGCTGGTGGGAGATTGCAGAGCCCTACGTCGCCCGCGGAGACGCTGGGGATGGACAGCATGCAACGGGACAAGTGGAAGGGGACCAGGTACAGCATGGGGAGCAACGTGATTTGATTTTAAGACGGCGCAAATGGAATATATTCATAATATATCGTTTCATCCTTCTTTCCAAATTGTTTCAAGGCCTCTTCACAGATTTGTAACTTGGACATCCTTTTGCAAGGACTCGAGAGATCTGCCACCTCGGCCCTCCCGGCCCTGTTCTGTTAAACCTCCATTATCATATTCTACTCCCATTGACAACACATGTGGCTATTGAATTTCTCTTACTACGGTATTCTTTAATCCAACCAATTAAACGAGTCTCGCCTGTCTCAGAAGAGTTGGTTTAGGACTTACAACACATAATGCTGCCTCCAAGACTTCGACCTAACCAAATAGAGGGCTCAGATCCATCAAACACAAACCATCCCGAATTTTCTTCTGTTAAACTACGAAAACTTTTTTCTCCATTCAATATATGTAGATTTGTATATTTTAATTTCTCTCCCAATCCAATCTGTGTGTGATGGATTTGTTGCAAACACAGGGCTGGTTGGAAACATTGTGTCAATGCATCTCAGGAATTGCGATTTGCTAGAGACGGAAACAGCCACAAATAGAGACAGTGGAGACCACCATGATGTTCAATAGCGAGAGTTACAAAATTTCATTATGTAGAAAGATAATCATCATGATATTTTGATCCTCCTTAGTCACTATGTCTCCGTCGGGCTTCGACTATTCGACCCAGTACCAAGCCTATCATAACAGGTATTTTAGAATATTCCTGGAAGCTCGAGATCTATTGCATATCTGGTAGCAAAAACTTTTAGTTCCAAGCTATCTCAAGTAATGATGATACGGAAAAGCGGAGGTAACCCTTAACTGCTACACCAAACGGTCTACCTGTGCCTCGGTTAAGAGTAACACAGGATATTAAGGTCTATAAGGCACTGATTCGCATCAAATGAGGTGGAGACGGAATCTAGACAAAATCTTGTGTTCATCTCGCATGGGAGGGTTGTTGCACGGGTTGATCTGCCATCTCAATCCACTCATGCTCTAATTGAGAGCCCCAAGAGAAGGTTCACGAAGTCTATTTATTCACTCGCAATCTTATAAATGAAGCCTCTCACACCACCAAATCCCTAATCAGCTTTTAATCCAAGTTGATAAAGCTCGGGAGGCACTGTAACACCATGGCTCATTAGATGAGCCTTGAAGAGTAGTGCAGGGCCATGTTATCTTACTTTGAAGAAATCAAAAGACCCAAATTCTCCCTCGTTGAAACTATTAGTATTTACAAGTAAACTAACTGCTTCAAGAACGTCTCCCTTTGTATCAACAAGGTCTCTTTTCCAACATCTCACACTCTTGTGACCATCCGCGTGTGCTCTTTAATAGTTCAACCACGGCGTGGTGGCCCTCCTTAGCTGCAAACTTGATAGCTTTAGCATACTCATCGCGATCAATTCCAGCTCCATGGCGAAGTAAGAGCTCTGTCATATCGAGCCTGCCATGCTCGGCGGCTCCCTCCAATGCAGTTCTCCCGTCTTCCTCTGCCGGCAGGGCATCCACCTCGGCACCGAGCGCAAGCAAATGCTTCGCGAGTCCCAAATGACCCTGAATAGCCGCCAATTGCAAAGCCGTTCCGCCTCCCACTAGTGCAGGTTTGGCATTGACGTCTGCTCCAGCTTCAAGGAGGCAGTCCACGGCATCCAAATTGCCCAGTTCAACCGCCAACTGGAGAGGCGAGCGGCTATTCCGCAGTGTACGGTTGTGCTCATTGACGTTGACCCCCATCTTTAAGAGGAATAGAATCATTTCCTTGGCATGATTGTTGATAGGCCCTATTAATAGGTTCCGAGTCTTTGCATCCGTGTCTGAAACACAGTCGTCAAACCTCTGGCTGTTGTCCGCTAAAACGCGAGCAATGGAAAGATCATTGAGCTCGCTCACAATCGTCCAAGTGACTCTATCCGCCCGACAACCCCTTCGCATAAGCTCACGAACCGCTTCAACATTTTTGCGAATTGCAGCCAAGGCTATCGGGCTTGCCTTGACAACATGCTTATCACGCCAAAAGTCCTTAACTTCTGTAGGGACCAACTTCCCAGTTCGTGTCCGGATGACTGGGACAAACGCGTCATTGGAAACAGGTATCTTCCTCAGCAACCTTCGTAGGAGACACAAATCCCCCAAATATGCGGCCAGGCCAATTGCTGTTGTTTCAAAAGTGCCAGAGGACAAGTTTTGTGGGCGGTTTGAGACAATGTGCTCAATAACTGATTGGTTCCTAGTTACAATCGCAGCACAGAGAGCCTTGGAATCGTACAAGCCAGGGTAAAGTTTGAAGATGCGATGAACGCATTCGGGTCGGTTTGATAGAATTGCTGCCTCGGCTGCTGTCAATCCAACATTATTGACACCCATTAAGTTTCCACCGTGCCTCAACAACAGGTCCACTAGGCCCCATTCTCCGAATCTCACTGCCCAGATAACCTCTCCTCCAACGAGTTTTGCCCCTTTTTGGAGCAGCGACCTTACCATGGCGATGCCACGGTTTTGCATCCACGAAGTCTGCCGGTGCAAGCCTTGTAGTGCGCATTGGAGCGCGGTGGAGCCGTTCTGGTTCGTTTGGTTTGGATTACCGCCAGCGGCCAAGGCAGCTGCCAGGAACTCAGGGTAACAATCAATGGCCGCTATTAGAACTTCAGCCCCCGTTAATCTGGCCCCAGCTTGGATTAGAGCTGTAGCGCAGGCTACCTGTCGGGCACTCAACCGGCGATTGATCGATGTTGCATGGCCGATGAGTGCTTCTAGAGGTGCCAAATCAAATGAAGTGCCGTCTGTAGGGGATGCGAGGAATCGATCGAGGGGATATGGTGTGTTGTGTTGACAGCGTTGACGTCAACTCCGTTGTCAATAAGAAATTGCACCGTATCGGCGTGTCCACCGTGGGCCGCAAGGTGAAGTGGTGAGATCGGTGTCATTATCAAAGATCCGGGCCCATACAGGTGAACAAGCAATTGGCAAGTATCTCGGTGACCTTTCCTCGCGGCTGCGTGCATTGGGGTGACGCCAAAGTGGTTGCAGCGAACGCTATTAGGTGAAAGGCGATGCAGCAGACGAATACTCTCGTTTTTCCCCGCGGCAGCAGCTGCCACAAGCACATCCGCCGTGATGATCGTGTCCAGGGTTCGTGATGGATCTTGAACTAAGAGAAGCTCAATAATGCATTGGGTTTCCTCCTTGCCAACTGAAGCGGCGACGCTCAAGGCGTTCTCTTCAAATAGAAAGCCATTCTTCGGCCTCGTTTTGCCGCCAATGTCGGCACCCCTCTCAATGATTGCAAGCGCGAGCTCTACTTCACGTCTCAGGATGGCTAAATGGAGTGCCCCATTTAGGTTTGTCATAGGACCGTAGCGCAGCAAAAGGTGTGCCATTTGGGAAACCACAGGCGCCCCAAGGCTGTGCATTTTTAATGCAAATTCCAGAGGCGATTCGAACGCGCCGTATGATAGACTGAGGTTAACGTTAGCCCCAGCGTCCAAAAGACATTCCATCAAATCGAGGTTCCCGCATCTAATGGCATCCTGGAGCGCTGTATGCATAACTGTTTCTTCAAATTCATGGTCAAGCATGGGAGTTCTAATCTCAAAATCAGGGCTCAGTCCAGAGGATAATGTCCACTTGATGATGGCTAAACTTTCCGTTATATCGACTCTTTTTCGAAAATCCGTGGCCCAATAGACAGCAGCACGGAAAAGATTCCCCAGAAAGCTGTGGATCGTCAAGTCTCGGGTCCCCAAAAGGTCCGCCTCGATATTCAACAGGCCGCATTCTCGAAGAAGGATGACTGCTGCATTCCATGTTTCCCTGTCAAACAGGTTCGAGAGGTTGTTTGACAGGTTATAAATGACAATGTGTAAGCATTCGCTGATAACTTCATCGCTTGATCCGGTGAGCAGGACATGAGCGCGTTGCAGGTGTTCCTGAGGATATGACTCAGGCATTGATACTCCGATACTCGCTGCAAGCTTGGATACATGGGCCTGTGGGTCTTCTGAAGTGAGGCACGATCCTGGAATAATGAGAAGGGGGATCAGAGAATGATCTCGTGCTGCTTGGAGCAGCCAGCCTGACCCAGCCTCCTCCTCCGATGGGCCTTTCGTAGAAATGGATGATATCACTGTGGTCGGTCCATTTCAGTTATTCATGTCATGTATTGAGATGAAGATACTCACTTCCGGAAATTTTAGATTTGAATTTGAACCAAGGTAGTGTATTCGGCCAGTCAAACTCCATTTGAAGCGGTGGTGGAGTGCATACAACGAGGTGGATATTGGCTGCTGTCTCAGGTGGAGTTGATGCTATACGCCATGATTAGGATCGGATGAAAGCATGCTGGAATCCACTAACGTAGATTTAACTGTGCGAAGATGGATCTATCGCCATAGCGGCTTGTCTCTTTCTCAATAGTTGTTGGCTTCAGGCGTTTTCCGCAATAAATCACTTGGCTCTCCTTGCACGCTCGTTTACGATTGGCGATTTTCCGGTCTACGGCGGCCCAGCTTGCGCCGTCCACGTTCCTACGGAATTGCCACTGAGTCAACTTGTACTCAAGCTGTGCCTTTCTGAAGCTTCATTAATTCTTCTGTCAACCAATTGTGGCGTAACACTAACGTGACGGCAAGTCCAAGTCTTCCTACCTGGGTAACCAAGTCCTTGAGTGGCAGTTCGTTCATAATATACATGCGTCGAATGGCAGCCTTGTGCAGAAGCCATTCTCTTTCAGTGGGTTGTGGTCGTAGTTTTTTCATCCTGCTCACGAAGAGAAAACTTGCCACAAGAGATGGATCGAGTTAAAATAGTAGTCCAAAATAAGAAGCACTACCAAAAATGTGTAGAATGAGACCGACGAGTCTCGGCTTGGCCGCCCATGACGGAGCAAGAAGCCAGGCAAATGGCGGAGGTATTTATAAGATGACATAGCTACGCATGCCATTTATCATTGGCTCATGTCAGAATCTGAAATTCCAAGGCAACTTTTTTTTACACGAAAGTGCAGCCTGGTTCTTCACGTAGAGTGGCTGCAGACAGAATCTGAAAAGCCCCCCATGCAGATCTAGGATGTTACGCGGAGCTTCCTATTGGATGTGGCCAGAATCCGAAGGATGGACGCTGGCAATACACCAGAGCCTAGAATTTATTTTTATGGTTGTTCCTTTTCGATCAGGCTCCACGAGCTCTATCCACGACTTGTTATGGCCAGAATCTGGAGCACATCAACATGTGTGTGACCATTGCCCACGTCATGTCGAATATAGTCACAGCCAAACGACACTGCACGCAGTTTTATGCCAAGATACGCGGGAACTTTGTTGAGTGAGATGTTTGCAGAAGTAATGTTCATGGTTCCAAGGTCCAGCAATGTACATAGTATATAATTGTAACGCCAATTAGTCAATCGGATCCGAAGGGACCACATCGACCACATCAAACCAGACTTTCCAGCTAGGAAAAGAAATGGAGGAAGGGTTTTAGTGTCGAAACCGCTTGTGAATGCCTCATGAAATCTCATGAACCGTATAGCTTAACATTGGCAATCGTCTTGCGGTATGCCCCGCTCCGCATTAGATTGTCCATGTACTCCTCCGTTGATGGTGTTACCGTCACACTCGAACCAAAACTCGTGTGATCTACAATCGAAGACTAATAATGGGCCGAATTTAATTCCATATATCCCAAGTACGTGTCAATCGTCGGATTTCTCCCCAACTCTTCACTGCGTGGGTACTTTCACTTCAACCGACGGCAGCATCAAAGGTCCATCAGTTCGCTCTACTTGCTTTTTGTTCTCTCAGTGCCGACTTCCAAGGAAAGCCTCACGCGGTCATAACTTATTCCGCCATCTCTGATTGTTCCAAGTAGATCTATAAGTCTCTTTGCACAAAGTGCGCAAGCGGGGTAGTCGTGCAAGGTGAACTGTCCTCCGTGCACCGAAAGTCTACCTGCAAACATCACAACTTTGCGTGCAAAAGCAGAACATCATGGCTACCACCAATACTAACTCGGGCGACCACATTGAGCTCCCTCGTCAGGAGAAGCAAATCATCGAGTACACGTTGGACGATGCTGGCCTGAGCTCCCGATGTCCCCTCGACAATGGGCAGTTGTTGATGAAACCATTGAACCCGGCCAACACTTTAGGCATCCTGGACAAGTTTCCCCGAGAGATCTTCATCGTCATCCTGGTACTACTTGATATTCCAACACTGACTTCCCTTCGTCAAGTCAATCACTTTGCGATGGCTCTTGTCGAGTCGCTCCGCGAGTACCGGGTAATTCGAAAGCACTGCCCTGATGTCTTGCGTGCAATCATTAGTATCCAGGCAGATTCGTTCGATCTCACCCAGCTGTATCAGACCCTGTCCACCAAGGCGTGCTCGACTTGCGGCGAATTCGGCGACTATCTCTACCTCATCACTTGCAAGCGGGTTTGTTATCATTGCTTCACTGGAAGCCTCGATTACTACCCCGTACCCGCCAAGATTGCTGCTCAGCTAACCCGTCTTCCGAGAAACGACCTCAAGCGCCTGCCTCACGTTCTTTCCCTGCCAGGCAAATATACTCCGGAGGAAGAAGTCTTCAAGAAGAGATCCAACCTCTTTGACCGGCGGGCGGTGCTTCGTCTCTGTCCCGAGCTTCACGCCCTCTCTTTCGACAGCAATACTATTGAGGACGAGCAATGGGCCAGCCATCCCCGCAGGTTCATGGCAGTCATTTCTGTGCCGTATCTGGAGGACTCAGGCCAGTCCGCAGATTGGGGTTTCTATTGTCCCGAATGCGCGCAAACCTCGGATGAGTGGGACGACGGTTTCAGGACCAAGTTCCACAAACGGGAATTTGTTGAGCATATAAAACTGCACGAGACGATGGAGCTGATGGCGAAAATCAAGTTTATGGACATGATACACCTCTGCAGGTTCCGATCCCAACTGAGTGATGAGGGCGAGGACGGGGACGAGGACGAGGACGAGGACGAGGACGAGTATGGACGTGTGTCGCCTTTCCAGACATTGGTGGCCCGTGGTTGGTGGTAGCTGTCGTGGTCTCGACCTCGACCTCGACCTCGACCTCGACCACGACACGGTCACGACCACAACCTGGGCGGGCCTCGACGCTTGTTCTAAAGGTGAAAGAGGCCGGATTATTAGTGCAGTCTAGAAAAGCATAATCTACCAGCAACACGACTTCTGCAGCCATTTTTTCTCGCGATGAGTGGCGCTAGAGCCAACCTAAACAAAAGCGGCGATGTCACATAAATGGCTCCAAAATGCGCACATTTGATACGCCCACGTTAGCGCTGTGCTGTCCAACGACCCCACTGCTTTGGAATGTGGTTGGCCTCATGTCAATTGCGGGCGGCCATACTTAAAGACTTCACCTGCGGTAGGGGGACATTTGGTGTCACAGAAAGGCCTGCATATCCACACATGTTTCATGTGCTCCTGGGCACTCTGTGTTTTTGAGCGCTGGTAAGCCGCTGACCGTTTCCCTCTTGTGTTTTTTTATCACTTCTCCGTATTTCTGAGCCAAGCCCATACATACATGCTCGTGCTTGTCCGCCCAGAAGCATGCACTAATGCCGTCGGGGTCATTTGCGGCAGACAATAAAACCCAACACCTCCCGATGCTGGTGTTTGACCTCCGTCTATAAGGGCAGTGTCACTATACACGCTTGATGCTTTACGACTTGCGATGACAGATGAGAGAGCCTGCACCATCGAACTGCTGCAAATCCTCGTCGACTACAACGACTTCCATGGGAGCGAATACCGATTTCTAGTCAACGGCAAGCACGTGAAGTATGTTACCGTCGAGCCAGGCATCCTGTCAAACTATGAGCGGACTTTCCCCGCTGTCGTGATCCCCCGGTTGCCACCGTTCCCCCCAGGTGACTGGGACGAGGGATACATCTCCAAGAGCCATGATACCGAGGACTTGATCTTCTCGAGAATCGCAAGGAAGGGCCTGCCGGGAGTGCGCAACGTTTGGCATCCCGTCCTCATTGACCATTTAGAGCTGAAGACGCTCTATCAGCTGCGTCAAAATATCCACATCGCCACACACCCATTGTTCGATGGGCCAGTGATTGTCAAGTTTGCAGCGTTTCCCTGGCAGGTGAGGTGCTTCGAGGTGGAAACAACCGCATACCAGTGGATCCACGGTAAAGGCATCGGTCCCCAATTCCTTGGCCATGTCACAGAGGCGGGTAGGGTTATAGGCTTCGTCATTGAGAAGATTGAAGGCGCGAGGACATCTGAGCCCAGAGACCTGGCAGCTTGCCGGGCCATTCTATCAAGACTGCATTCGCTGGGCATAAAGCATGGTGACATTAATAAGCACAACTTTCTTGTACGAGGCGGGAAGGCGGTGATAGTTGACTTTGAGACATCGCGAAAGTGCACTTATAGGGATGGGGCCGAGGAGACGCAACGACTGGAGAAATTGCTGAGCAACCCTCTGCGAAAGAGCAGCGGAGTGGGCATCCCCGTACTAGCAGAACATTTTGCATTCTAGCTGAGCGCATGATGAGAAGGGAAATTGTACTAAGAACAGAAAAATTGAGCCAAATATAAGCATATATCACTTTCCCACACATATCTATGTAGTTTCTTGTCGTCCAATCCCTGCCCAGTTGGGCCGAGGCTAGCTTCATCATGCGTCGTAGTGAGCAAATGCCGGGGTTTTCATGATATGACATACACCAAATGGGCATTATTCACCTCCATTGGATGCTCTCTCCCAAAATAGGAAATTCACTAGCCACAAGCCATGCTCGGAGGATATTCCTCGTAGCTCTAGAAAAAATTTTCCCTAACAATGCAGTCCGGGTTGGTTTATGCTACAGACTCCAGGTGTTGATGGATAAGTTGAGACAGTGCCTTAGTCAGCAACTTGATCTGTGCTTGTGATGGGAAGCTTGTCATGCCCCACTACGGACTGTCGACAGAGGAAATCGCGTTCACATCAACCTTCAACACAACTCCGACGTGACTTCAACGACATTCACCGCCCGACGATCATACATCTCTTCCCAAAGATTCTATACCCACCCATTGCGATCTCCGAGACGGAACAGACGACGCGACAGGCCTCGCGACTCCGACAAAATGGCCAAAGAAAAGAATTACAATCCAGTTCAAGCCCAGCGCAAAGCTGACAAGGCCAGAGCAATCAAGAAGAGTAAGTTGTCGTGAACTTGGCAGGATTGCTCGCACTCTAACGCATGGAACTAGACAAGACAGAGCAGCAAGGACGGCGGAATGAGAAGCTGGCGCGAAAGAACCCCGAGCGAATACAGAAACAGATCGACGACCTCAAAGCAGTCACAACAAGCGGCGGCAAACTTACGAGCCATGAAGCACAGATGCTAGACGGTCTGGAGAAGGAGCTACGCGCTGTGAAGAAGGCAAGAGAGACAATGGGCGACCAGGCGCCGTCATTTGGGCGAAGCTGGAATCGAGATCGCGAAGGACCTGGCGTGTTGGGCAAAAGGAGAAGAGGGTCTTTTGACGCAACAATGAGCGATGAAGACGTCCCCGACGAAGTGAAGAGCATCCCCATGCCTCGCGATACTCCACCTCCAATTCCAAAGGAGGTGCTAGACAAGTGGTACGCGGACCGACGAGCGCGAAGAAACGCAGAAAATGAAGCAAGACGAAAGGAGGACGGTGCGGATGCGGATGCCGATGCGTCAAAGAGACAAGCACCAGTGGTAGAGAGCAAGACGGTTTATGAAGCGAAACCGGTGGTACGAGATCTCAGAAAAGAAGCAGTATCGGCGTTCGTGCCGACAGCAGTCAAAATGAAGATGGACAAGAGCAAAGGACAAGGCGGGCTGATGGAACCGGAGGAGGCAGACAGGCTGGAGAAGGAGGGCTACATGAAGCGAGGCGAGGGCGGAGGCGAGGGCGGCGACGACAACCAGACCGGCCAAGACGCCCCCTCACGGAACGTGACCATGGAGGACGTGGAGGATGAGGGGGATGAATAATTGAGGTTAGTCAAAGACGTCAGACGCTAATACGATTTGCAATTGCGAAACAAATTGATGTGTGCGATGCATAACCGACGACGGAGGCCCAAGGCCGAGGCGGCTGCCATCGCGTCACCGGACTGTAGTGCGGAGCGAGAGGAGCGGAATGCAGAAGAGCGTGGGTATCAACATACGCATTGGCATTGGCATTGGTATTTGCATGGCCACCAGCACGAGCACGAGCACGAGGCACGGGGCACGAGCCCCATGGTGGGTAAGGGCAGAATGGAAGGATTGCAGGCGGCCAATCGATCTGTCTTGTTTGTGGTAGCCGGGGGAGCCTCCATAGACTCGCTCGATGGCCACGATGGGGAGCCGAGGCCGCTTAACCGCTCCCGTAAATACGGCACCCGCAACGGCAGCTCCATTATACAACGGGCAACGGGCGCCCACAACGGCACAGGACAAACCCCGCCGAAACAAGCCAAATCAACCAAACATCTCATCTCATGCAGATCGTGACCAATGCCTTGACTCGACACATTGTGAGGCGCAAACCGGCTGATGGAACCCGGGGTAAAACCACCAGGGATCCATTAAAAAAGGTGGTGACAGTGCATCTCGAGAGGGGAAAGCCTCGGAGTCACATTCCCATTCCCATTGCCATTTCTGCCCCCCCACAGTCCACACAATCCACACCTCGGAGCCGCCATCCGCAAGTCTCAGTCACTCAAGAGATCCGCTTCAGGCACATGGCCCTACTGAAGCTAGCCGCAGTCCCCAGTCGCAGTCCCCAGTCGCAGTCCCCAGTCGCAGTCCCTAGTCGCAGTCGCAGTCGCAATGGCAGGCCTCAGCGATACCCGCAAATATCCGCGAACCAGTGGAGCTTGACGCGAGCAAACGCGAGAGCCGAGCAAATCAAGAGTTTTCATTACCTCTCGCAATGCCGTTTTGGGCCCGACCACTTGCGACTTCTGCGCCCTCCGAAAGCGGGCCTTGTCCTTGGCTTGGGACGGCGCCGAATCCCGACCGCACTATATCAGGCCGATCCCTGGGGAAAGTCCCTCTCCGACTCGGGGGGGGGCAAAATTTCGTTGTTTGAATTCACAAATATGGCCTGGTTTTGATCAAAATTCTTTCTTTTTTTTTTTTTTCTCAGAAAAGAATCGAGATTTCCAGAGCTAAGGTTCGAGGAAAGGGGAACAACCCTCCAAGTCGAGTCGACTTACAACAGCAACAGCAACAACATCATCAAGCTTCAACGTCGTCAACTCCATCGTCGACATGGACGTCCACCAGGTCAACTCTCGTGCCCTTCACGACGACGAGGGCCTCTTCGAAGAGATCGGCGACGCTGCCGAAGCATCTCGCGGCCAAGGCGGTGCCGACCTCGAAAAGCGCCAAACGGTAGTATCAACAGCCTCGTACGAAGAAACGTATCCCGAGGGTGGCTTCCAAGCTTGGTCCGTGGTCGCGGGTTCGTGGTTCGCTCTGTTCGCCTCGCTGGGACTAATGAACACCATCGGAACCTTCCAGGCCTACGTTCTTAACCACCAACTCAAAGACTATAGCGAGGGGACTGTGGGATGGGTCTTTTCCATCTACACTTTCCTGGCCTTTTTCTGCGGCGTCTACATCGGCCCTGTCTTTGATAAGTATGGACCCAAGTGGCTCGTCATTGCCGGGTCTACCTGTACCGTTGGCGGCATGATCTTTATGAGTTTCAGCACCAGTATGTCTTCCCCTCTATAGCACCTTGCAAAAAAAAAGAAAGAAGAAAAAAACATACGCCCTCGCCACGTGTGCTAATTGATTATAGAACTCTGGCACTTCATCGTCGCTTTCGGTCTCATCTGTGGCTTCGGTTCGTCGCTGCTCTTTACCCCCTCCATTGCTGCCGTTGGTCACTTCTTCAAAGCTCGTCGAGGCCTCGCCACGGGTGTTGCATCAACTGCCGGTGGCTTGGGCGGTATCATCTACCCCTTGATGATGACTTCGCTGATCGAAAAGATTGGCTACGGATGGACCACGCGAGTTCTTGCCCTCATCTGCTTGCTGTGCTCCATCATTGGCATCTGCCTCATCCGATCTCGTCTTCCTCCAGCCCAGGACGCTACAGCGCACCCAGACTTCCGCATCTTCAGGAGCCTGCCCTTCCTCTTCACCACCATTGGCATCTTCTTGCTCGAGTTCTCCCTCTTCATTCCCCTCAGCTACATCTCGACCTACGCCCTGCACGAGGGCTTCGGCAAGGACTTTTCCTACAACTTGATGCCCATCCTGAACGCTTCTTCGGTCATTGGACGAATTCTGCCCGGCTACTACGCTGACGTGATTGGCCCCTACAATGTCAGCATCCTCGCCGTGCTCCTTTCCATCGTGGCATGCCTCTGCGTCTGGCTGCCCTTGGGCCACACGCTGGGCGGCGTTATTGTCTTTACTGTGCTTTTCGGCTTCTCGAGCGGCACCAGCATTGCCATCGCTCCTGTTTGTATCGGAAAACTTTGCAAGACCCAGGAATACGGGCGCTATTACGCCACCACATACACGATTGTGTCATTTGCCTGCTTGATTGGCATCCCCATTGCTGGCAGCGTCGTCCAGGCCAACGGTGGGTCCTACTGGGGCCTCATTATCATGACTGGCTCGGTGTACGCGGGCTCTATTGCTTCCTTTGTCGCGGCAAAGATTTCCCTCTTGGGAATGAAGAATTGGAACGCGGCTCTTTAGACAGCTGACACTGCAAACAGCAACGAAGAAAGGAAACAACAAAAGCAACATGAATTGCCACCATGGCATCGGACTGGTTTGATTTACATTGGGCATTGGTCGGAAAACAGGAAAACAAAAATTGGGAAACCGAAAAACGGCATAGCACAGGCGTCTGGTTGACATTGGCGTTCCGCGTTACATTGCAGTTCAACATTCAGATACCGTATATAGATTACATTCTATTCGTAGTCCTAATAGGAAAATACATTTTGAATATCTAGAGTCGTTTCAGAACCAGAGCGACGTGAAGAACCATCAATCGCCGAATGTCTCGGGGATTCAAGACTCGGACGCGTGCCGAAGGTCCCACACACACTCTCCCCGCATCTGAGCCGACGACAAAATAGGCCAATTTTGGAGGCGGAAAGGATCGAAGTCAACTTAGACTGCGACATGTACCTTTGAACCTCCCTCTCTTGGTGTGTATTAGTTTGTAGCGGCTCTCAAGATGCAGCCAACCTCTGGAGATGGCGACTACGCGTACGACTTGGGGACGTATCACCACAAGGTCACAACCATCAGCGCCGCCAGCCAAACCTGGTTTGATCGCGGTCTAGTCTGGGCCTATGCCTTTAATCATGAAGAGTCGGTCGCCTGCTTCGAGCGTGCCATCTCGGCCGACCCCGGCTGCGCAATGGCCTACTGGGGTCTCGCATATTCAGTCGGCCCCAATTACAATAAGCAATGGAGCTTCTTTGACGAGAAGGATCTGGTCGCAGCCGTCAGCAGGGGTTATCACGCAGCTCAGTCGGCGCTCGCCAACATTGCCGGCGTCACTCCCGTCGAACAGGCGCTGGTCAAGGCCATCCAGGCTCGCTACCCCCAGGAGAAGCCTGCGTTGAACTGCGAGACGTGGAACCAAGGGTTTGCAAAGGCCATGGAAGCCGTCTTCAACGAGTTTTCAGACGACCTCGACGTCATCACAATCTACGCCGATGCCCTCATGAACTTGACTCCCTGGCAGCTGTGGGATCTGCGAACCGGCGAGCCAACTGAAGGAGCGCGGACCATGGAGATCAAGGCCGCCATCGATCGCGGTCTTGGGCTAGGAGGCGCATTGAAGCATCCCGGGCTGCTGCACATGTACATTCACCTCATGGAGATGTCCCCCTCGCCGGAATCCGCACTCCCCATTGCAGGTCACCTTCGAGGCCTCGTCCCCGACGGGGGTCACTTACACCACATGCCAACCCACCTCGATGTCCTGTGCGGCCAGTACCAGCAAGCCATCGAATCAAACTCCCGGGCGAGCGTGGCCGACGAGAAGTTCCTGTCCAAGGCAGGGCCGCTGAACTTTTACACCCTGTACAGGTCGCACGACTACCACTTTTGCGTCTACGCTGCCATGTTCGCCGGCAAGTCCAAGATAGCCCTCGAGACGGTCGCCAAGCTGGAGGCATCCATGCCAAAGGAGCTGCTGCAGGTGGAATCGCCTCCCATGGCAGATTGGCTGGAGGCCTTTCTCACGCTTCGCGCTCACGTCCTGATCAGATTCGGCAAATGGGACGACATCGCTGAGCTCGAGCTTCCGGACGACCAGGGCCTGTACTCAATGACCACGGCGATTCTGCACTACGCAAAGGGCGTTGCCCACGCGGCTTCGGGGCGAGTCGAAGAAGCTGCTGCACAGAGAACCCTCTTCCATCAAGCAGTTGAGAGAGTCCAGCCCTCGAGGACGCTCTTCAACAACACGTGCCGCGACATCCTCGGCGTGGCCGAGGCGATGCTGGACGGGGAGCTGGAATATCGCCGGGGCAACTTCGACTTGGCCTACGAGCACCTTCGCAAGGCCATCGACAGGGAGGACAATCTGCCCTACGACGAGCCATGGGGCTGGATGCAGCCCACGCGGCACGCGTACGGAGCGCTGCTGCTCGAGCAGGGCCACGTAGAGGAGGCCCTCGGGGTGTACATGGCGGATCTGGGCCTGAACAACGAGCTCCCTCGCGCCCTGCAGCACAGGAACAACGTGTGGGCTCTCCACGGAGCGCACGAGTGTCTGCGGAAGCTGGGTCGAGCAGCCGAGGCCGAGGCCAAGGAGCTGGAGAGCTCCCTGGCGGCAGCAGTGGCCATGGCGGATGTGCCCATCAAGGCATCGTGCTTCTGTCGGCTAGAAACCGAGGAGACTTCTAAGTGTAATAGCTGCCAGTAATGAGCATCACATATGACGATATGATTAGTTCAAGTACATGGTTTAATTGTTTTTGAAACATATTTTTTTATTAATTGGAAGTAACTCTTTACTTCCCAATGTAGAAAGTCGTGAGGTCTTCTCTCCCGTATCAGCCAAATAGTCGTCAATGGTGCCCTCAGAGTCACAGTTCATAGCATGTGGTAGGTAATACTTTTCTATTGTGTTTTTTTTTTCTGTTTTTTTTTTTTAAAAAAAAAACCGCCGGTCCTGTGCACCCACGGGGGTCTCGGTCCTAACTCTACAGATTTGTGTATTCCCGATGATGATGATGATGATGATGATGGTGACAATGCATGTTTCGCTCTCTGTCTCATTAAATGCACCGCTCCGGCGCCCGCCTAGTTCTTCTTCAGCCCCTTGATGTGCTGCTCATGCAGCTCCTTGACCGCCGGGATGATCAGGCCCTCAATCTCCACGCCGGGATCCTCTCGCGGCAGTTCGTCCGCTCGCAGAGGTCGCAGCTCGGCCTCGCCCCAGCCGCCCTCGCGCGGCACTCGCACCCAGCGGTCGTCGCGGCCGGGGCTCACAAACACAACCTCCCACTTGCGCGTCGAAAGGAGGTTGCCGATCACTAGGTGGTGCTGGTAACGGTCCAGGCTGTACCGGGCCTTGTGCACCAGGATGGTCGGGTCCGTCTCCAGCTTGAACGACACAATCATGCCCTCGGGCGCCCACCCGTCCACCAGGTTCTTGAGGAACTTGGGCACTGGGTCCAAGTCAATGACCAGTCGCTTGGATCGCGGGACCGCTGGCGACGAATCAAAGTTGTCAAACGTCTCCTCGTCATCTGACGAGGGCTTGCGCTCCTCCACGGCGTTGGTCGACTGGATCTTGTGCTCCGCCATGCGGTCAGGAGGCACGAAGAAGTCGGACACGGCAGCGGCGAGATACAGCAGGCCGGAGGGACCCAGAGGCCGCATGAGGCGAGAAATCTCGCGGATTTCGTGCAGGTAGTCGACAATGGTGACAAAGGGCAGCATGAGAAGCGTGTTGCTGTCCCGGGCCTGGCGGTACTTGCGCAGCACGCCCCGCATCTTCTGCTCGTCCTCGGGACGCACAGTGACGCCGCCGTCGCCGCTCTCGGTCAGGAAGTCCAAGAAGCAGTCGGTGGCGTGGGAATAGTGGCGCGAGTACGGCAGCAGACTGAACTCGCGGTGCAGGAAGATGACGGCGTACCCGGCCTCCAGAAAGTACTCTGCGCTGGTGGCGCCGCGGGTGCCGGCGCTGAAGTTGTCAATGAAGCGCACAGTCTGGCGCTCCAGCGGGACGGTGGTGCCGCCGGAGGTGATGAGCACCACGCGCCGGCCGGCGGCGGCATGGGCCTCGATGAAGCTCCGGGCGAGCGCCTTGTGCGCCTCCAGGTTGCGCGGGGCGGGTTCTGCGCAAAGTAGGCATCTTCAGCCGCCAGGGCCTCGGCGGTGGTGGTTGCGGTCGCGGCCATGGTGGAGAGCGACGAGGTGGAGGTTGAGGCAGAGAGGGAAGCTCCGGAGCGGAAGTCGGAGCCGGAGGAGCAGCCGGCGTCAGACGCGGGGGAACCGGACGAGTCAGAGCCGGAGGGCCGGCGAGTGAGGTTGAAGGAGAGGGAGAGGGAAAGCTGAGGCGGAGAGTCAAGTTCCGGCGCGGACAATTGCGATTGCGACGGAGGAGGAGAAGTAGGAGACAGAGAGGGAGGAATCGTCTGAGCCATTTTGTTAGCTGGGGTGCACATTGCGGTGTCCGTATTCACACAACCGCCCCATCGCCTGTGCTCACAACTACGAAGCAGTATCCATCCCGGGGGCTGGCGAGATGTAGTTCAAGGTGGAATTAAATAGAACAAGGGACACACAAAAAAAAGAAAAAAGAAAAAAGCGAGAGAAGGGGACCTCGCTTGAGGGATTCTCGGGCATGCATCATACTTTTCCGACCGCCCGAGGGATCGACAGAAGCGTCCGGATCTCCGGAGCCATGTGTTCTGGTTTTGGGGATGATAAATTTGTGACGCTGAAGAAAAGCCGACGAGAGGCTGCACTGCACTGCACTGCATGACCTCGGTGCCGGGCAAAACTTGGCCCCACCGCGCATGGAACCATGCAATGCAGATAACCCATCCATCCATATAGGGCTCTGGGGTGTTTTGTAGACAGAGATGATCTAAAATTCAATGTCAATGATTTGGAGCCCATTTGCGAGTGACAGGAAGTCCTAGAAACAACAATTCGGCCGCTGAAGGGACCATAATTTGGTGTTCTTTGCACCAGCTAGCATTGACGAGATGCAGCTCTCTATCCCGTATTGGCTTAGTGTCCCCGACAGATCCAGGGATGTGTCTAGGCCTTCTTTCAGTGGGGACAGAGACAAGACGAAGTCAGAAGCCCAGATAAGTTTTTTTATATCCAACAGTCGCTACTAGAAGTCTAGCGGCCACGACCCGAGTTGTGAAGAATACAATTATGGGAACTCTGTAGATATATGCGCTACGCGACTATTTATAGACAGAGATTCCCTATCTCATCTTGATTTACCGTTGCAAACGTAGTGGATATACACACGGCTGTCATGCCACATTCTTACTTCTAATATGAACTAATCACGTCATGGGCTCATGTTAGAAACATGTACAATCATTACAGGGCCCTGATGTCGACGCCTTCGGCGTCTCCCTAGGAATAGCAAGGCTGTGTGGCCAGGAGCCTCGAGATTAAGATCGGCGTCCCTATGCTGCATTATATACTCTTGCAAGCCGCCCGCCGGGATGGGGCAGGTTTTGGTCTTACGTCTTCTGGTCTCGCAGCCTTTGGGATAGCCAAATCCGGAACCTATCGCTGACTCACTTTGTGTACGTGGCTCCTTTTCTACCAGCTTTGCTTAATCAGTGAGTTTGAATGCCTATTTAGCCCTATGCTGAGCTTACATCTACTCAACTGATTCCTCCAATTCGCCAAGGTTTCTTGTCGATACGACCCATTTCAAGACACGTTCTATCGAATAACATTTGCCCTGCCGATACTCACCAGTCTCATGGCTGTCGCCTTTACCTTCTCCGGGCTCTCCAGATATGGCCAAAGCTCAAGCTCTATTATTTTCTTTGTATCACTCCCAAAAGGTCGCCAGGACAGTTGCGAAGAGGAGGTATCTTGGAGACAAAAATTGCAACGATGTTTGAGTAGTTCAGAGCGCGGTATATTTTCCTCTGAGGTAGCGGAATTACCTGAAATTTCTTCAAGAAAAGATTGAGACGATCCTGTCCACGCCGAGACCGTAGTATCCGGTGATGCCATCGATCCATACCCCCAACGATCGTTGAGAGGTTCTAGATATCTCACAATATAATCAAGAACGGCGGTATCTCCGAAAAGCAAGATACATTGCTACCATAAAAAAAACTACGTGGCTGCCAGAATGCAAATATTTTGGCGAGGAGATCCAGATTCTTAGCTTCGATGATCGGTCGCAACACGCTGAGGATAGAACCTAGACATTGACTGACCACGTTGCATTCGATTTCTAGATGCCGGAACATACTCCAAATGATCTACCCAACAGACGTCGGATGCATGCTCAATGCCATATAGTACTAGGGGTCAGCGACGTATTGATGTATGGGTTCGACTTGAATTGGGGCAGATCTATGCGTTCTTCTGAGTATCGGTATAGAAAATTGCGGTTGCGAATTGGAAACCCGGTAAAATGGAAGTGCGAGGGTTGCTAGAAAAGCAGCTGTAACAGAAGACAGCGGAGAAGATTTGTCGCCCTTATCTTTGCTGGGTTCGAAACCGTACAAGTGGCAAAGTTCTATGAAGAGCTCAGTGTCCCTCTTCGAGTCAGGTGCTAGTTCATGTGTAGAGAATGAGACATCATTGTCAACGTAAAACACTAAGTTGTACATTTCCGGATATGAAGGCAGCCCATGGCGCAAAACCGCCTTCTCTACCCACCAGCCTGTTTTTAGAGTAGGCACGAGGATAGCGCAAAGCCACCTAACCAAATCATGGGACGCAACTCCTAAATGGAGGTTGATAACACCGGGTTGAGAGCAGGAATTTTTGCTTAATTTTGGTTGGAGGGACATTGTAGTTTATATCGCAGTATTGTGCTGAAGTTCCCAAAATCGTACAGAGAGTATATAGGACCAGCACAGTGTCAGCAGTAAGAGTTCCCCTGGAGTGGAAAGGTTGTTCGTAGCAGAGTTCAGATGATACATGAAACTCCATAGGTTTAGGGACCGAAAGGGCGTAGTGCTTTTGAATCCCAGGCAAATTCCACCCCTCTTAGTGTACGCCATCGTCGTCATAACCACAATGTGATATCTGCCATAATGGCCGCCCAGTTAGTGCACCACGCTTAGGAAGAGTGTCAGGTAGCGCAGGGACGTCTTTTAGCATGATAGAAGGATTACTTGGGCCCTTTGGAAACGAGTTTTGGCGGTAGTAGCCTTGCCAAAGCAACGAACTGTGACCAGGTTTCCCAGCCTTTGTAGGAAGCTCGATCAATGTCCGACGAAGTTGGTACCAGTATCAGGGCATCTCCCTTGTTAGTGCTCTATAATATTGACAAGAATCCATCCAAGATGATGCATATCGCGCCAATATTGGTTCTTTCCATAAATTTAAGTGAAAGCAACTGTCCTAAAGTTATCAAGTAAATACGTTTTGTTCTGTTTTGAATGTAGGTAAAAAGTGATGAGAGAGTCATGGAGTTGATGCCAATACGATTTTGCCATGCTACACCGCTGCACTGGACGGCCAATCATAAACGCTTATAAGAAACCCAGGCTGGCCACCAGACTTGTCGCGGAATTCGGGACTATTAAGGTGTCCGAAGAATATAGCCTGTTTGTACAGAGTATTTGGTGCAGGCCTGGGAGCGCGATTTTGGGTCCGGGACAAGAACTATTGTGTAAAGTGTTCGGGTTTTGACTATGATCTGATTGCTTGCCACCACGCCCGCCCTGCGCCGAGTCTGGCCCGGAGTGGAAATCGCGCGGCGTTTCGACGTGCGAAACCCGGCGTTTGGTCCGTGCTGTCCGGAACGCCCTCGGAGAGTTAACGCCGGAGTGCCGCGGACATGTTGGTTAAAGTGTGGGCCATTGAGGCGCTTACATATGTCTCACCTCTTTTTTTCTTCTTCAACTACTGTATTTTCGCTATTATCATTTATATTTTGAGGCGACGGTTCTTGAATGACTCTTCTCAATCTGCCGGCCTTTGTGCTCATGCTATGCTCACTTCATCAGGGTTTCCTCTATAACTTCCCGGCGCACGCATCAAGGAGTGTGCGACAAATGCCCTCTGGTCATACACACAAATATGGTTACACGGAAAGCTGTACTATCTTTGCTACTCTTTTTAAATCACCCCTTATTTCCCAGGAGATAGTCTCCATGCCCTCAAAGGTAGACTCTGTAAGTGGAGGACCTTGGGTTTAATGTACCACAGGAAGGTCGCCACACCAAAGGCCACACACAGAATATTTACCACATAGTATCCGTCGTGAATCATTTCGCAGGTGCCTCCTCCGTTCAGACACCTGTCCTTCTCAGACTGCACCGCGCAGGAGAACGTTTCGGTAACGAGGGGGCCCTTGAGGCCCTGCGCATCAGGCTTGCCTGGTTGGCAGGTTGCGACAGTAAAGGTATCAACCAGCTGCAAGACGAAGTATCGAGGGAATGTTCCGCCAAGGTTGCAGACACTGGGAGATGTTAGCTAATCGAATCAGAGTGGGATAACGGGGTTGTACTCACGTTGCCAAGAGTGTCATGTAGGTGCCGCCAATGACGGGATCAGAAACTCTTGCGTGGAAGGCAGAGACGGCAACAAACATGATGGTGTTCGTAAAGGTCGAGAACAGATGCTCGGCGATGACTACCAAAAGGTACCATGACGTCACGCCCTCGGACGGGAAGATGGCTACGACCAGCTGTGCCGAAAGAGCAGCCACGAGACGTCCCCCGAAACCCCAGCACCACAGGCGCATGGGGGTGTACTTTTGCGACCACATGCCCGCGTAGTAACCCAGACCAATTTCGAAGGGAAAGTCAATGAGCACCGTCAGAGCCATGTTGTCTTTGCCGAAGCCCTTGTCGAGGAGCTTCAGGTTGGTGACTCCGTCATTGGCTTGGAATCCAATCTTAGCGATGAGGTGCACGATAATGATGGTCTGGACGTTCTTGAGCTTCAGGATGCCCCACATGATTCGGTACACATCCCACACGCCGTCCTCGTTTTGCGACTTCTCTTCGCGCTTGAGAATGCCGAGTCCGATAGTCACAATGATGTACACCCAGCCCCAGAATCGCAGATATCCACCAAGGGAGACGAGACCCTCATCGGAGGGTACGGATCGGAACCACTTGTTGGCGAAGTCAGCGGCATTGAAGGCGAGGAAGACGGTGTAAGACATGAAGTGACCTGCGGTCAATCCCACAGTCTGGGCGGTCGAGGCATACGAAACATTTCCGGGGCTCAGCAGCGTCAGGGCCCATCCGTCAACAGCGATATCCTGAGTCGCGCACATCAGAACCAGGAAGAACCACCAGAGCATGAATGAAAAGGCCGTCATGCCACCAGGCTTGCCAGCACTCTCCATCATGCCCTCCACATGCGACCCCAACCACAGCATGCCGAAGCCGGATAGGAATTGGATAGGGACAATCCAAGTCTTTCGTCGCCCGATCTTGGGGCTCCATACCGCGTCCACAAAGGGACTCCAGAACAGTTTTAGGGAATAAGGATACGAGGCGAGACTGAACACGCCGATTTCGCTATAGGACATGTGGTTCTTGAGGAGGAAGGGTACTGAGCCGGTGGCCAGGCCCATTGGGATACCCTGCAAGAAATACAGGAGAACCAGCAGCAGGAAGTTGCGCTGATCTTGTAGGGGGAGGTCGAAGAAGCCATGGTTGTTGAGGGCGGGCGTCTTCGGGACAGGGTCGTCGAGGGAGAAGGATTCGCTCTTGATGAAGCTCTCGGCGACGTTGTTTGCGTCGGGGTTGGGCGCCTTGCGGCGCATCTCGACTCCGTTGCTCATCTTGCCGTTACCGTTCGCGTTACCGTGGCCGTTGAGGGTGGCATTCGGATCCTCTGTTTTTAAAGTCAGGGGAGGCCGGCGGGGTTGTTTTTGAGGTCGTCGAGCTCTGGCGGTCATAGGTGGCGGGGGGGGAATTCGGTCGCGGAGAGCGAGACGACTATGAAGCGAGCGACGGGCTCTGGTATGAGGGGCGTAGGGGAGGGAAAGGAGGTCGAAAGTGTGGGCTGGAACAAAAGCCACAGATTGGTAGGTGGATTACGAGGCGGCGGTGTCCCGGAGTCTCAGTGACGTAAGGAAGCGGACAAGGATGGAGATTGTCTCAAAAAAAATTATCGAAAGACTCGAATGTGGTTTGCGAAAGTCGAAGAGGAGGAAATATTGTTTGTGTGAAGTGTGAAGTGGTAGAGGAAGAGGATGGCACAAAGCTGTTGTTGAAGATGGAAATAGTAGATGATGCGGGAGACAGAGAGAGAAGAGGAGTCGATTGTTTGAGAGAGGGTGGGGGACACTGAAAAGAAAAGACAACTAGAAGAAACAGAGAAGACAATCCATCGAGGGCTCTGAAAGATGACAAGGTTGACCGGGACCAGGCAGCGAAGGGCGAAAAAAAAGGGCGTCGGAGCGTCGCCGTGGCCTAGAGCAGCAAAGATGGAGTCGAAGGAGACGGCCTAGCCCCGGAGGAACCTTGGAGGAACCTGGGGCGTCGCGGATCTGGATCTGGATTGGCGCCGAAGCTACCACATCCGCTCCTGGTACCGCTACCGTGGCCTCAACTAGCACAGTAGACAGTAGGTATGTGCTAGATATGGCTTTGTCGGGAACCGGCGCCGGCGGGTGCGATGCGCTGGCGTCAAGTTTCGGGACGGATATGGATGTGGAAGAGGCCACGACAACCTTTTCTATGGATCTTGGGGTCAGTCCGTCAGTCACGGGCGGAACGATGTAGTAGCGTGGCGCTGAGAGAACGACACACACCAGGACAATATGATGTGAAATTCGATCTGACGCCGACTGCAACTACGACTGCGACGTCGACCATCAACCGTCGCACACAGCGGGCTGGGTAATCTGGGCGATCAAAGTCAACCCGGCTCAAGCCAAGCTCTGCGACAGGGCCAAGCCAGTGCGTCGTGTTCTGCTTTGCTTTGCGAGGCGCGAGCCCCATGTCCCATGTCCCGCGTCCCATTTTCTTGGGAAAGGCTTTGCCCAATTTGGGCCGTATCCCTCCACAAAAACTGTCCGAGGCGCGTCAGGTTCAGGGACCGGCACCTCGCTCCGCATTACTAATCTTGTCACTCGTCAAGCACTCAGTTGCCACTCAGATCGCCGCTCGTGCCTGATGCTAGCCTCATGCTGGCGCCCGCGTGCACCTTGTTGACTCATGGTCAATCGCCGAGAGTCTCTGTTGAGGCGAATTTGCTGAACGCGGATGGGCTACGCGGGACTAAGGGTTTTTCCGGTTTTACTTGCCCTATAACCTCATCAATCGGCGACCCATTGTGCATGCCAATGTGCAAGCCACTGCTCAAGCCACGCCTCATGTCCAAGCCACTTGACGTATCCGTCCTGCCGTTATCTTATCAGCTCCTGCACATGCAGGGGGGCGACGCGACCGTCGCATCGCATCGCGTCAAAAGTCAACATTCAATCAGTGGAGGGGCTCTCAGCACCGCAATTGTAACCACCAACTCTCGGTTCCGAGTCTCTGTTGTCGCCATGTCTTCAGAAATACTTCCGACTGAAAGCGAGCTTCTCGACAAGGAAATTGCCGAGCTCAAGGACCAAGGTTCGTTCGTCTTGGCTGCCACTATTCCCAACGCCGACATCGCCCAAATGCTCACCTCTCTTCAGCTGCCACCCTACGCAAGACTCTCAAAATTGAATCCTCAACCATCCTCTCCGCTCCTTCCACTCAGTCCATCCTGAAGCCGTCTGCCATCTCCCGCCCCTCAAGGAGAGCCGAAAACACCCGTGCAGCCCTCCTCAGTGAATCCGAGAAGCAGCGTGCTTACATGCAGCAATGCCTGTACCGCATTTGCAGTTCCGTCACTTCTTTCAAGGTCCTCGACCCAGACCCAAATGCCGTTGACGGTGGTCACGTCCTCGGTTTACGTTTCGAGGTCATGTCCAAGGGCCAGTTTCTCCGACCCTACTACGTCATGTTGAACCGCCCATATCCAGGCTCAAAACATTTGCGCATCCACCGACATACCCTTCCCCCAGCCGTCCCCCTGTCTGGTCTGGCTGCACGACACCTCCCGCCACCAAAGCCCCAGGCAGAAGACCCTGTTACTCAAGACTTGGACCGGTTTGTGAGAACGCTAAGGAGGGAAATTGTTCGTTACCACAACCGACTAGGTGTCTCTGCGGATCTGAGGCGGGGGTTGGGTCTGCATGGGAAGAGCGCCGAAGACCTCACCCCCAATGATATTGTCGAGGTGGGGATTGCTGACATCGAAGCTAAACAAATCCGACTTACGTGGGCCGACGAGAGAAGCGGCAGAGTCGTCATGGATGATGACGGCAAGGTTTCGAAGCTCATTGTTTTTGGAAAGGAGGGCCGGGATTGGGACACAACCAAGGAGTTATATGGCAACTACGATCGGATAGAAGACGTTGCCAAGAGGTTACAGGAATACGCTCAAGGGTCATCCGGTGCATGAGGCAGGGTAATAGCAACATGTGGGAAGAGGAACCGCACTAGGAGAAATCAAGTGCAGAACGCAAGTACATTGCGGGTCCGCCGGGAGAAACTTCAATATACGCACGCCAGCGCTGAGATTATTGTGTTGCAGAGAACTATACCTTACTCGGCCACGGCGAAGGCGCTAGGGAGAAAAGAATGGGCTAGAAGAGGCATGTAAGTGTTCATCTACAGCCATATCACTTTTTGCGTTAACTCCCAATAGAAATTTTCTGGCCGCGCAAAATCGATTGTGTCATAAGAGCATGGTACGTTCTAGATATAAATTTAAACATAAAATAAACGAATTCATATAGCAAGAATTATAAGTACACAATTCATCCCTCATCTTTAGGGATCCATAAAACACCCGTACAGAGGTGTGCGAAACTCTCATAGCATCCATCAACCCTCATTCAATTCAAGACTTCCATTACATCGTGAATACATAATCCAAACCTAAGAGGCCGGTATCGAAATGAACAGCAAAGGAGCGTCTGAAATTTAGAGAAGGGCAAGAACAACACCAATAGCGGCGAAAGCGCCACCGACATTGCGGGCAGCGCTGCCAACGACAGCGCTGGGGGAGGCGGGAGAACCCCAGGTCGAGGTGCCGCTGGGCAGGGGGACAACGAGGATGACGCTGGTGGCGACGGAAAGGCAGTTGGGACCAGGGCAGATGGGTGCGGGAGTGACAGGAGTGGCAGCTCCAGCACCCGGGGTGCCAGCAGGACCAGCACCGGCAGCGGTGGCAGCGGGAGGGAAACCAGTCCAAGAACCAGCAGGGCGGACACCAGCGGTGGGGAAGGAAGATCTAGCGCCGGCCTGGCCAGCGGGAACGGTGTATCCAGAACCAGAGCCGGGCTGGTATCCAGACTCCCATCCGGCCTTCTCGTAGGCCTGGGCAGCCTCGGTGGTAGGGACAACGTTGGCCTGGGGGGTGGCAGGCTGTTCGGCGAGCTGAGTGATGGTGGGAACGTAGTAGGGAGTAGCAGGAGCCGTGTAGCCAGCGGGAGCAGGGACGGGGCAGACGGTGGTCGTCTCTGGAACGACGACGGTGGTCACGTAGGTGTGGTGAGCCGGGCAGTCAGGGACAGTGGTAGGGCAGCCGACGATGGTGTGGGTGCTGGTGGCAGTGACGGTCTGAGTGCCCCAGACGTACTGGTTCTGATCGGGGTAGTTGGGCTTTCCGGGGTGAACGTAGTGCCACTCGTCGGCCTCGTCGTTGTCACAGTCGTCGATGTCGACGCCGTGGTGAGGAGGGTGCCAGACATCGGTGCAGTCCTCAGGGGGAGGGCAGGAAGGGCCGCCGCCGAGGTCAACCTTGGCGTTCACACTGATGCCAATCGGGAGCTTGATGTCGACGTCGACGTCGACTCCGAGATCGAGACCCAGAAGGCCAGCATGTGCGGTGGCCACAAGGACCGGAGCAAAAGCAATAGCGCTGTACTTCATGTTTGCGGTTGTGTTGTTGTTGTTGTTGTTGTTTGAAAACTTAGTGAGTGAAAGACCGGCTTTAGCAACGAATGGCTAGTCAAACAAGTGACTGAGACTAAATGAGTGACTGATGGGTTGAGAGTGGTGAAGACTTGGTGACCGAAGAGGGCATGAGCAGGTCCTTTTATCATCTTTTGGATTGAGATGGCATGACTAGCCAGCACTGTGATCCGAACAACTGCTTCATCATGGCCTGGGCCGCCTGAGCCTCCAAGGGAGATGGCCTTGTCAGCCACGCAGACGTCTCAAAGCCAAAACGAAGAAGAGAAACAAGTTTCTCCCATCAAGATGAGCAACCTCGCAGCTGTCAACTCGTGATGTCTTGCTTGGGAGATTAGGCCATGGGTTACTTGAGCACACGAGTCTGGCCCAAACCAACCACTAACATTACCTCTCGCATCTCTTTCGGGAGAGGAGGGGGGGCGTTGTCTCGATCATGCATCCCGTTCATGTACGATCTGCGTCTGACAGGACGCCATACCCTTCTTGTCAAATCTCCTCCCACCGCTCTGGCGCCAGCTCCCGTGTTCCTGCACTAGCACGGCAACGGCACAAAGAGAAAGAAAAAAAAGCAATCATTCATTGAGCCCCTGAGGCAATGTGTGCTGCAAGGCGTTCGTGCCAGCGAACGAGTGGGTCGTGAGCCGCCAGGATTGACCGTATTTTTTTTCTCCCTTGCAGTGTCGTAGTACCTCACCTCAAGATTCGAACCTCGGGAAGGTTGCTCAACGAGGCTTGTAGCGAATGAAGTGCCTCCAACCTCACTATGAATGGCAATAAGTGGAGATGTCTTGGTTCGAATTTTTTTAGTTACTAAATTACGGTATGTCTGAGAGCGTGCTCAACTTTGCTTTTGCCAACCACGGGGTGAACTCCATAACAACTCGTCCAATTCAGGGGAGCGAGAGACTATCTGCGACAAAGAGTTTCAAAGCATAGAGATGAAGCTGTCTCGGTGCGGATGACCGATGGCTGGTAACAATTCCTACGCTGCATGTGCTCCTCACAGCTCCTTTGAGTGATCGGCATATTTGCAGGGCATGGCACGGATATCGGATGGCAACCTATATATGGCACAATATTGAAACAAAGCACGTTCAATTTGACCAGAAACGTAATTGCATTCGGGTTTTCTGAATCTCCGAGGCTATGAGGATACATGAGCATCTCGATGATGTGCCATTCCGCATCATCCGTTGCAGGTGAGGTGCATTTCGTCGACACGACATGTTTGTCATATTGCGTAACCTCCTTCTGGGCGGGGGGGGTTTCATGTTACGGGAGCGGTCTTGTTTAACAACCATGCCGTCTCTACCCTTAACTCCGCACCGAATTGCCGCCCTCATATTGTACCAAGCCACCCGCACGAGGCGCGGAGTCTTGAGCCGGGCTCATGATATTACTTTGCGACCCTATTTCACAATCTGAAATATCTTAGCAAGGACAAATCCCATTTTATTTCACTTTGCCATGATTATCTTACCTTGTAAGTTTAATTGTGCGAAACTCCGCGGTGTCCTTGAACGTGGCAGTGAGGTTGGCCATGTGTATAGGTCATGGCGACCCGTCTCCAACTCGTGGATCTTGTTCGGGATATCAGAAACTCATCCAATTCCGGGTTCTCATAACCGGAGCCCTCTTCACCAGTCTAGCGGTTTGCGCGCTGCAGGGGCAGCAGACGAGACGATAGGTTCGTCCATGATGGAGTCCAAACGTTGCCCAGTCTCATCGTCTAGGATCGTTCGGTCAATCTTCCATAGCACAACCTGATCGTCGACGATAGCCGTCCACTTCCGAATCAGGGGGTGAGCGTTGGCCACGTCGGAAAAGACAACTTCATCCTCGCCCTTGGCTGGCTGAACTCCGTACTTCCAGTTACCATCCTCGGCCCAGTAGTCCGACTTAAAGATAGCGGCGATGCTCAGGTCCTCCTGCGCTTCTCGCACTAGCTCCTGTGCGCGCGCAGAATTCGGGTCTTCGATGCCTCGTACCGCATCGGCGATGCCTTCAATAACACCCAACAACTGACCAGCCTTCAGTCCAACACTTGCACCTAGACTGAAGCCTTCGTCGAAGCCTGCCTGGAGACTGCTTTCCTTGGCAACAGTAATGCCCTCTCGGTATCCAGCAGTGGAATGCTCGGCCTGAAGCCGGCGCATATCTGAAGGGTGCACGGCACCGGGTGCCATGTCATGATGTTCTGCGGCGGGCGACGAAGGCCCAGAGCCGAAGATGTCGTCCAAGGCATCGTTTGGGGCCTGTGCGTCCACTTCCACTTGGAATGTGCCCGGGCCTTGGGTGTTGTAGGCCTCATCGGCACCGTGTTCAATAGGTTGAAAGTGCATAGTTGCGAGATTTGAAGTAATGGTCCAGGCGGGCAGAAGTTCCTTGTGCACGATGAAAAGCCTTGTTCAAGATGGCAGGCAAATAGTTTTGTGGGAAGTGCCTGCCAACCAATGACACAGCGGCGCTTCTAGCACTGTAAGGTTTGTGTCATTCTGCCCTAAATACTAAGCTATGCACAGTCCGCTGTACAGTACGCAGAACGATTGTCCACATTTCAATACCCTAGACCAGAGGCAGAAGCACCTCAATTAAATGTTCTCGTGGTAGCTAGCTACAGCATAAAGGTAACAATTGAGGGTAGTGGATGATGGGATTTCTTCTGCGAATTATTCGCATCATTTTCCTTGCGGTTTCATAAGAGTCATCAGAGTAACTGACAGGGGATCGTGCCTTGATTCCTCTTTTGGCTATTTTATTTCTTCCACAACCCAGTTGCCTCAGGTGGTTTCAGCACTGTCATAACTGCCATCATATTGATTGACACTCAGCTCCTACATAATTAGAGGCAGGGCCAACAGGAAAAAAAAAAATTTCGCCCTACTCTCGTGAAACAATATCGACACGAATGGTCTCTATCATCGAAACCTCTTCAGGTTAGACATATACAGGGTTTGCGAGCGTGAAACTCTACGAATATTGTCGATAAGAATACTCTGAAACTTGCTCCCTGAGGAAGGAGGAAAAAAAAACCCCCAAAAAACCCCCACCGGGGTTATGGCATACCGCTCGGAGTACAGCGATCTGGTTAGGCTAAAATCACGAATCTCAAGATCGCAAAAGCACTGTCCATGATCTATCAAAAATAGGGAATTGAGATGAAGATTGGTCCATCAACACTGCGCGCCTCCAGATCGTCAATGTCCCACAAGCCATCAACTCGAGAAAAAAGAGAGCTCTTTCATTGCCACCTCAGAACTTTCTGTTGTATTCGGGATGGTCTGCTATTAATAGACGTGCAGTATTCGGGTTTCTAGATGACTCGTCGTATAGACATACGAATCATCATCTGTTCTACATGCCTTCTCCTTGCGCACATGACCAGAACCTCCCCCCTGCCCTACAGCCTTAATATGCAAGGATGGCATGGGTGGCATGGAGAAATTTCAGGATTCACACACCGAGAGTGTCGTGATGTCGGAGGGGAATCGAAAGAGGGTTGATCGCGATTCACCGCTCACCTTGATTAAAAGGATCGATCTTGCTGTCAAATCTCTTATCACGCGGCCACGTGATGGGTTGATGTGCCCTAGCCGCTACCAGGCAAGGCCCATGGATAGTCATGGACACGCGACCCGGTCCCCCGGCGACGGCTCCTCCGCTAGGCCCGTCCCATCCCCGCCACTGGTCTCGGCACCGGAGCCACGGTTCTGTTCCCGCTCCACTCGGCACGGGGAGCTAGACCCTTGCCCCCGAAGCATTGAGTGGGAGGCGAGAAGCGACGAAGCCAGGCGGAACGTGGATGACAGGGCGAGGGGTGAGGGAGCCCTGCGCCATGAGCCCGCGTGGTGGCTCGGCATCCTGGCAGCTGGACACTCGTCCCACAACAACCCTTCCCCTTCTCCGTAATGAGCGTGTCCGGCACTTGTACCGCTTGGCTGCTCTCGTCCAGCTGCCGCGCCTCGGGGAAAATAACGGCCAGCAGAACAAGCGGTCCTGGGAAGGCGCCCCATCCATGGGCAGGCAGGGATGCCAGGACATAGAAGATGCTCATGTACCAACCTGGCTGGATATGCATTCTTCCCAAGTTCCCCGATGGGGTTGGGCCTTTCGGTTGAGTGTGGGAAGAGGCAGCAGGAGCGTATGCACTATGTACTATGTAGGATTGATTGCTCGTGCCCTCCCTCAGCCTTCAGGGCTAAGACCGGATCAAGGACCGTCCTTCTGGAACTGACTCCGATTGGCCTCAGAGGTCCTGACAGGACTCCTTCAGGCACACTTCAAACAAACATTGGCCTTAAAGGAGGCTGCTCGTATCGCCGTTGCCCCTGTCCCTGGGCCCATGTGGCTGTCAACGTGCGTTGTCGTCGACCAGCGGGCGTGGTGGCTGAGATGAAAATTCTCCTTTAGGTGCAGGCCAACCCAACGCCTTCGGCCCTGCATTGATGCTACGATGACCGATGATCAGGACCCTTTTATTATTATTATCATTATTGAATTTTTTTTTTTAACTTTGTGTGTGTGCGCGCGTGTGCGTGCGTGTGTCTTTTCCCCCTCCTCCCACTCACCGGCTCTTTACCTCTGACACAGTGGTGTACCAAAAAAGGGCAAGATTGATGAGATTCGATTTGATTTCCCGTTTCTTTTCCACCTGGCGCCTGTCCAACCACGGAGCCGTCCGAGGTCAAGGGTCCTCACCCGTTTCTCCACCATATATCATAAAAATCAATCCACCCGGCACCCGCAAGATCGGCGGAGCACGGTGCCGCGGCCCAGGTGAAGGAGTAGGAGCGTGCGGCGAGTGGTGGAAGTGCGCGACGGCGTTCCCACCAGTTGGCTCTAACAAGCCTGGGACACTAGGGGTCCTGTGTGACAGGAGATGGGGATTTTGGTATTGCTTCCTATTTCCCCCACCCCCTGGAGAGGCCCTGCAACGGGGGAAGGGGGGGGTGTCCGCGGCGAAGGGGCCGAGAAGAATAACGTGGTGCCGGGAAATGAGCGAAGAAATGAGACGGGCTGGCCCGGCGTGGTGTGCGGAATGGCTACGCTTTGCTCTAGGGCTTTGGGGAAAACTTAGTTTGCGGATCCGAAAACGAAGGGCGGAAAGGACACGCCAATGGAAGAGACTTGCAGTGCGTTCACTGTACTGTATGGGGCACAGATGCACAGATGGGCACAGATACAGATGTGTCCTTTCGGTTCTATTCAGGACCTCGTCCAGGGATGCGGCTCTGACCAGCCAGTCCCTTGCAGGCAACGTCACCAACGGCTGGGGCAACCTGAGATGTGTCACGGCGGCCACGGTCCCGTGCAGCAGAATGTGTTGCCAGTGTGGTATGACTAGTACGGAGTACTTCCCCAATGTTAGTAGGTATGACAGTGACATGGGATGACAAGCGCTTGCGGATGCGGATGCTTTGACCCGTCCGTCATGTTGGAGGCTTGTTGCGTTTGGTGTCCCGTTGGTCTCTCTTTTTCTTCTTACTTTGCAGCGTATCGCAGTGTATCGCGGCGCGGCTCTTTTCAGCGGGCCATGGCTTTGTGCTCGTCCTTTCTTGGGCCATCTGTGTCTCAAGATGCCATGCATTCTACCTGATCCAGACCGAGCGCCCAGTGACTTGTCACAACGGCGCTGTCCGCTCACACCGAAGGCATGTCACCAGTTTGGCTCACCGTCCCAACGTGCCGACGGCCTCGGCGCCACGAGCAGGGAAAACCCTTTGTCAACAGCAGCCCGCCGCCTCTTCTAGAATTGTGCCTGGAATAGGGTCCCCTGACTATTGCCCCAGCGTAGTATCCGCTCTGGAACTGAGAGCTCAGTGCCAGGCGATCCTTGGAAGCTTGGGATCCCCACATCCTGGCGCCTCCCGGGCTAACACGCCCCCTGATGCCCTGGTCCATCATCACTCTCCGCTCACCACCAGCCCTCCATCTCTCTCACCTTGGCCGATAATCACGTTCAAACCGTAGCTGCTTTCACCTTTTGTCACCTCACCGCGGTCTCGTGGACATGCTCGTGCCGTCCACTTACAGCGTAGCAGCCGCCCGCGCGGCCGCACCAACAAAGCCGCCATGCACAATAAGCCACGGCGTAGCTCGCTGCTCCCACGACAACAAAGCTAACAAAAGCTCACCATCCCTGCCGATCCTGGCAAAGTAAAGAAAAAGCACAGAGTAACAAGGGGGGTCTTGCTCTCCTGGGGATACCAGACGAAGTACCTGCTGTAGCTTCTTAGCTATCAGGGGGTTGCTGACCGCCCATGGGCAGACCGCAACATCGGTACGGAGTAGACCAAAGCCCAGTGCAGCCTTGGGAAATTTCCCAAAAAATTTAAGACAAACGTGCCCGTCGTCACAAATTTTTTTTCGTCGTGTTCAACAAAATTCTCCCTTGGGTCCCTTGGATAAATTGCCGTGCTGGTATTTCTAGCCTCAAGTCGCTCTTTATCTCTGCAGCTCAACTCGCCTTGCAACTGTTCACAGTTATCTTCGATACCAAGCTTCTCTACCCACCTTCCCCCCTGGCTGGTCACCACCACCACAATCTATTACGCCCTTCACCACCGAAACATCACGCACGAAAGAATGCCGCGAGGACCGTATGATACCACTGGCGTTATCAAGCCCAATGCGCCCAAACCGCCGAAGCCGGGAAAGGGACGCCATGTTGCGTGTCGACCCTGAGGTGTCGACCCCCTCGACGTTGCCTGCTTCTTTTTCCATGTCATGACGAGCTGCGTTGAACTCGTGAGTACCTGCCGACCCCGGGATGCAGCGATCCCACAACACCCTGGCAAGTTCATGGTGGGCTGACTTTTTTTTTTCCTCTTCCAAGTTTCGCACAGCAACTATTTGGATGCACAGCACACCGACCGAGCTTTATGATCTCGACCGCCGATAGAATGAAAATTGGGTTTCATGGTGTTTATGGGGAGTCTTTTTTTTTGCTTTTGGGTTGGAATAAGGACGGTTGGAAAAAAAATTAGACCGGCCCTCGACGGAGAGAATACTCGCTTGAATACCACGAGGGCCAGCGCACACGCGCATAGATGCGATCATCCACATGAACACCTTCCAGAATTATGGGAAGGCATAATAATTGCTGAAAAGATACGTTTTTCCTACATGGTTCTTCCCGTCGAAATCATGAGAGAGTGACTGCCAGCCAAGACCGGGGGTTGTGATGGTGGTGTCGAGTCGGCCCATCTGCTCGGTGGTGTCTTCGTAGATCGATACCCAACCTAACAGTCTAAAACAGTGCCCGTCGGCGGTCATGAGGAGTTGGTAGGGCGGGAGAACAGGCGAGGTACATGCTGCAGGCAGCCGTACATTAGCGGTTTGCACCGTGAACCAGTCATCCGGGTTGGTGGAGACTGAGAGGTGGGATCTTGTGGGACCAAGGTGCAAGATGCTAGGATGCCAACGAAGGAAAGCTAGCGATGCAGCCTTGGTTGTACAGCATTTCTCGGGCTTCTTCTCCTTCCAGACTATGTTTCGCGATGGGATGGAGATTCCAACTGTGGACCCGCTGAGGCCCATTGAGGCCCGTTTTGTCGGAGACTAGGCTCGGGGTATTTCGTAACAAGAGGCTAGTTGCATCATCCCGCGGAGCTGGAAATCGCGGCGAGGGACGGCTGGTTTTGGCCGGTGGCACAAAGACAAGTGGGACTAGAATGACGACCCTGATAATGATGATCGACGAGATATGACGAAATCGAACTAGGAGGGAGGGGAAAGAAGAAAAATAAACATTTTGAAAATTGCAGCTGAGGTAGCAAGAGGGCCGAAACTTTTCGCTGTTCGTGGCGGCGGGGAACGACATCAACTGTCATGATAATAACACATGCGAGCGCAATGAATCGGGCTTCTCCTTCTTTAGCCAATGCATCGTAAAAATGAGAATTATTGAATTTGAGAGGATATTTGACTTATTGAGATGGGATCCTCGGACCTCGTGCAGTGTTGTGTTAGGGTTGTTGGATCAGCTCGAAGCCGACGTGACTGGTGGCAAAACAGGCTGTCGATCACAGGAGCTGGTCAGTTTCATCATCACACTTGCTATGACGTCGCGAAGGAGGCGTCGCTCGCCTTGAAACATCGAGAGACAAGGTAGAAGCTTAAATAGACACGGACGAGAGAAGACGGCCCCGAATCTGAGGCCTAGGGACTAGGTTGTGGAGGGTTGCATCATGCAAGAGCTTTGGACGCAGAAGCTTTATACGTCTTTGCCCATACCCCAGATTTACGAGCGGGTGGGGGTGGGGAAGAGGCGTGGGCTGCATCGCATCGCGGACAGACCCATCGACCCAGTTTGGCATTTCGGGGAGGGGACCCTCTCCAGCCCTGCGCCATAATTCGGGGTGGATAAGGAACATAAAATGGCTCACGACGGTCCATGAACAGATTCGATCGTCTGCTTATCTATATCTACCGATCCGAGTTCGAACGAAGCACGTTCCATGCCCGGGTCGGGGCCTCTGGCTCGCGTGCGTCCAGGCGAGGTCCCGTGTCGGCTGTCGAGATGGATGGTGTGTATCTACCACCCTACCAACTGCAAGGACGACGTCAAAGTGCTTCTGCTCCGCGTGAACCCTAATCTAGACCCTTTGCAGCTTTCCCAGATTATCTTGTGGTATTGATACACGTATTCCGATCGGGCCTCAATTCCTAGCACCGCGCACTTCTTTCTTTTTTTTTCGCTCTTTCTCTATTGCTTAGTGTGGGGTGACGCGATCAGTAAAGTGTGGTGGTGGTGGTGGTGGCGGTGGCTAAGGAACGAGAGTGCATCTCCTCGGCCGGCCCCTCGAACGATGAAGCTCGCCGATGCCCCGCGTTGATCCGCGGGAGGAGAGGCGACGCATCGAGCAGGCAACCCATTTTCCACTGCGGAAATTGGGAAGATAAAAGTACGGGAGATTGGCCGTGACTGGTTTCCATAGCAGCGCTCTTCGGGTGCGGTGAAGGCCCCAGGAGGATGGCTCCAGCTATGGCCTGATGTGCTCAGAGTCGGCCGTATCAAGTTGCGGTTCGCATCCAATCCCTACCCGCGCGCCGGCTCGTGCTCAAACGGGCAGGGCGGGCTGGGAGATATCCATGGGCGAGATGCAGGTTGTGGTCCTTCTTACAGCATAGTCTTGGCTGCAGAGCCACGCAAAGAGAAGATATCCCGGGATGCGTTGTAGGCGCGCGGGACATTGGTTTGAGATTCGGCACCATGCTTGCTGCAAAGGGCCCCTCCCCTGATGCTGGTGGTTTATGTTGGGAACGCAGCAGCCATTTAAAATTGTATTCGTGTTTGCAGATGCCGTTGGGAACGAAAACGAGATGCTATTTTAGACCATCCCAATTATATTGCTTTCTTGCGCTCCAAGACATGTCATCGCATGTTGGCATCGACAGCAAGCGCATACGTCGACTATGCCTCGAGGTCGAGTTAGGCCGGTGAAGTACGCTGCGCAGTGTGTAAGTGATTTTGGCCCGACTGTTTCACTTTGGCTCAGTTTGGGCAACACGCAAGCTCTCTCACGCTTGCGCACGTTCGCACGCACTCACACCCGCGCTACGTTTGCGCCGTCGGGCCACAAAAGGCGGGCACAAGGGTTGTCGCACAGTTTATTGTGAACTCGAGGGTCTCTAGTCTTGTCTTGACCAAGCTCATTCCTGAATCCAGCCTAGCGTTACGTGCAATCTAGCTCCACGTGCTGGTGCCAAATCAACGAAGGCTGGGATACCCAAAGCTGTCACCACGGTGCACGCACCCACACACACCGGCCACAACGGGCAAAGAGTGGTCCGTCCATCCATATCCCGCAGCGATTGAGCTGTAGATAGACTATCAGCGTCCTTTGTGCTGCTCAGTTGACCATCTTCCCGACTTGGATGATTCAGAATCCGGCCCCTGTTTGGCCCGTTTTCCCTGCCATGCCACGCTCGGCTGCAACCGATCAACGACACCACCAGCGGCCTAACCAGCCATCCGACCACTGTCTGTATAGCTCTCGTTGTTAGCTCGGGGGGGGGGGGGGCAACTTTTGCCTCACTATCCTGGCTGGCCCGCCTCGAGCAAACCAGCCCCTCGAGGCTGCGATCCAAACCAAAGTGTCCCAAGCCATGCCTGTCCGTCCAGCCTCTTTCCGCTCCCAGAAAAATTTCCAAGATGAACCACGTCGCCTAGCCCCTGAGAACCAGCCTCGAGAGCAAAAAATCTGTCCCTGGAGCTTGGATTTGTCGTTAGCGACCCAATGGTCTAGTCCAGCGTGCACAAGCGTGCACAAGCCTCACCAGCGTCCCCGGCCCCGGATGGCATACCCATTGGCTCGACCACACCTCCACGACGATGGCGACCAGGCCGCGACTCCGCTCGCTGCGGCACGGAGGGCGGATTCTACCAACGAACGGCTCTGCACTTGCGGTGACAGCTGGCCGCCCATTGATCCCATGTCTCAAAACATCGTACACCGCCAGAGCAAGTCTCCACGCGGCCCGCACCCGCCGCGCCCAGCAGCAGCTCGTAGTCTACTGTATGCCTCCCTCCCAGCTCGGCGACGAGCAGAATGCGTAGCCCAGACGCACTACATAATCTGCCTCGCCTGCGCATCTCCCTCGTCCTGGTGAAGTCTGCCTCTCTCTCGGACTTACTCTGACGAAGTCAAAGGCCTGCAGCCGGGCGAGCCCATGGCCCCTCCGGCATCTCATCTTGCTCTCCACCTCTTTCAATGATAACGCTGTCCTATATGGGCGAGTCGCTCATGATCGGCCACTAACACCGTCATGGCCTTCCCGGAAACATTAGCTGCCCTCACCTGGCAGCAGTCCGCTTGCCTGCTCGCAGGCATCTGGACCATCTATGTCGTCTCGCTTGTGATCCAGCGGCTATGGCTCAGCCCTCTGGCCCATATCCCTGGTCCCAAGCTGGCGGCCCTTACTCAATACTATGAGTTTTATTACGACGTCGTTCTGGGAGGACAATATACCTTCAAGATTATCGACATGCACGAACAATATGGCCCAATTGTTCGTATCAACCCTTGGGAGGTCCACGTGGGAGACCCCGACTTTTTCTCGGAAGTCTACACTGGGCCCAGCCGTCGCCGAGACAAGTGGACATTCTACACTCAGCAGGTATGTGACGAACCACCTCCGGAGAGTAAAAAGAGCGTTGACTAACACGACCCCGACAGTCCGGTGCCCCTCGTAAGCGAAACTCTTATCCTGATATGTTGCCAGTCGAGACTGACAATGAATCAGAGAGCGGTCTTGCGACCATCGACCACAACCTTCAGAAGTTGCGGCGGAGTGCGCTGAACCCTTTCTTCTCAACCAAAAGCGTGCGCAAATTGCAGCCGGTGATTGAGGAGCGAGTGGATGCTCTGTTGGACGCGTTCCAGAACTACGCTGAAGTGTCGAATGGACAACCTCTGGATGTCATGTATCCCTTCTCGGCCTTTACTAATGGTCAGTATTCGCTCACAAAAACTGCAAATATTACAACAGAGCTAACCTCGTGCACAGACGTGATCAACGAGTATGCTTTTTCTCGAAGTGATCATTTGGGTACGTTGGCATTACGTGCTCACAAATTCGAGTGTCTGGCCATGCTGACAAGTCGCAGTCGAGAAGTCAGATTTTGGCGCCGAGGTCACCAACAACCTTCTCATTGGCACGCATATGGGCCCATTCGTGCAGCACGTCAACTGGGTGCTTACTCTTGTCAATGCTCTGCCCGAGTCCATCTCGAGCCGATGCATGCCTGGTAAGAAAAAAGCCTCGATGTAACCCGAGACTCGCGAGTGCCAAGCTAACACCAATAAAGGATGGGAAGGATTTCTCAAGATGAAGAATGATGTCCTTGAACATATCCACAGCATCGAGGCTCAGCAGAGCCCCGACAAGTGGGCTCTTGACGGAAGCAACAACACAAATTTCTTCAATGGGCTACTCCCATCGAAGACTCTCCCCGCACGGGAGAAGACGCCGACAAAGTTGGCCCAAGAAGGCCAGATCCTGGTGCAAGGAGGAACCTTGACCACGAGCTGGGCCATGTCATTGGCAACCTTCCACCTCCTCAACCGCCCCGATACTCTACGAAAACTCCGGGATGAGCTATTTGAAGCCATCCCGAACCCCGACGAGGCCATGCCCTTGACAAAGCTAGAGACGCTCCCATACCTACGGGGCGTCGTCAAGGAGGCGCTGCGTCTCAGCATCGGCACCAGCAGCCGTCTGGCTCGTGTTGCACCCGATGAGACTCTTATCTACCATGACAGAGAGAACGACAAGAAATGGGACCTTCCTCCCGGCTCTGTCGTGGGCATGAGCCCATATAAAACTGTCATGGACGTGTCCATCTTTTACGACGCTCGGGGATTCCACCCTGAGCGCTGGGTCGAGGATGGCGAGAGACTAGAAAAATATCTCTCCATCTTCTGCTCCGGCAGCCGCGTCTGCCTGGGCATGGCCCTTGCACACTCGGAACTATATCTTATGTTGGCCAAGCTGTTCCGCCAGTGGGGTAGCGGAGGCGTCGTTTTCGGTAGCGACGACGGTGATGTGAGAGACGGAGATCTGGGATGCTTGCGCATCTATGAAACCAGAGTTCGGGACTGCGAGATGGCGGCGGATTATTTTATCCCCATCCCATACAAGGTTGGTGGTTGATTCTCATATTATCTCGGGCCGAACGCCTTGCTGACATTGACTAGGGATCTGAGGGACTCCGCTTCGTCTTCGAGCCCTTCTATTCAGTATAAGTCATAATTATCTAATGACTGGTAGGTCCAGGGAGGATTTGTCCAATTTTTTTTCTTCTTCTTTTCAATGCGCAGCGACGGAATGAGGAAACGATTATTTGAACGGATATCAAACGACACGATGACACGAGGAAGTGATGAGTTGACGTTAGATACCTAGGGCGAGACATGTGGGAGTGTCGAAGTCCATGTTATTATTATTCACTTTGTTTTCGTTCTCCTGCTGTTTATTGGCGGAGGCGGTTTCTGATTTCTTTTTCTGCCTTGTTTCGTTATGCTTTCTGATTTTCCTGCATTGCACTTGTCTGGAGTTTTTGTTTTGATCTGCTCGGCGTCTTGCGCGGATGGAGCTTCGTTCATGTTCAAGGGGGCGAGGCTTTTTCACATTTTTGCATGAATGGAGGGACAGCAGGCGTCTGCGCAGGTTTTGATTTCATCTCAGCACGTGGACAGCTCGAGGGAGCCACACAAACTCTCCCATCGCCGGTTGAAGGCGCACGGGCAACTTATTCTCCTATGTCAGATTTTTACTACCAAAAATACCCGTCTGATCTGTGGGATGATCACGACATTCTTCCATGCCTGGCAGGGCGTGGGTATCTCGCCGGCCACAGGGCTCGGCACAGCACGACAGGAAACTCAAGCAGGAAACGAAACGAGACTCTCATGAAAACGACAAAGCATTCTTCACAAGGAAAACTCCAGAAAACAAAGTTCAATAAACCCAAAAAAATTTTACTTGATTTCACACCACAATGACCTGTCTTGCTCCATCTGCTCAAACTTGGTGACTTTGGAAATTACTATATCATTATCAATAATGACGACACTGACAGGTGCTGTCTGTCTCGTGCAGGGCCCGCTACCGAATCCAGATCTGTTTAATACGGTAACGGTAATTTTGATATTCCGAGGCACGATCCAAGCGTCTGGGCAAGTCCCTATCCAGCTTAGCCGCGCCGGCATGAAGATGGTCTGACAGGGAAGCGGAGGCTGAACATGCTCTCAAACAGTGAGAAAAGTTGACGGATATACAGGATATAACTACAGAGAACGAATTACAGGGGGGGCTGTGGCGCTGCAGGAACACCGAATGCCCACCACCCGCCCGGCAAGGCTGTCACTGGATTCGAAGGACGCGGCGCTTCCTTTCGTCGGACCAATCCAGTGCCACAAATACGACACAATGTCCATCTGACGACCACGTCCCATTAACTCCTGTTACATTTCGTGTCTGGGATTCCGTTCCTTCAGAATCTCCATCTCGTCTTTTCTCTAGCGTTTGATTACTTTTGTCTTTTTTCGTTTCATTGTTTGCTCTCTCTCTCTCTTTCTCTCTTGCATGCTCACATTCTAGCCTTGCGTTGCATTCGCAATCATCTGTCCACTTTTGCACTCACAGGCTTGCGACAATGGCTTCTGTCGATCCCGCAGCGAGGAAGAGGGTCCTCCGAGTCATCACCATCTCCCTCCTGCTTGACTTGGTACGCAATTACCTATGCTCGAGTCCTGGCTCTTCGCTGACATGCGCGCTCAATCTAGATCTCCTTCACCTTCATCCTCCCTCTGTTCCCCAAGCTACTCGAGTTCTACCGCGATCATGAGGGCCCCGAGGTCGACGGCGATGGCCCCGCGACCCTCCTCCAGACCGTCCTTCGCGGCCTCCACCGATACAAGACTGCCTTCTCCCGTCCGATCGATTCGCGACATGACATTGTGCTGCTGGGTGGCGCATTAGGCTCCATGTTTTCGTATGGCCACGTCTTAGTTTGCCCCCCTCTCGTAAGACAGCTGACTGACTCATCATGATGTTCAGGCTCCTCCAGGCCATTGCTTCTCCCCTCATTGGCGCCTTCTCCGATCGATATGGCCGCCGAAAGGCCCTCCTCGCTTCCATGTGCGGTAACATCATTTCTGTTCTCCTCTGGGTTGCCGCTGTCGACTTCCGCACATTCATCGCCAGCCGAGTTGTAGGTGGACTGTCTGAGGGCAACGTTCAGCTCGCCACTGCCATGGCAAGCGATATCTCGGACGAGTCTAACCGTGGCTCAACCATGGCCATGATTGGAGTTTGCTTCTCAATTGCCTTCACCTTCGGCCCTGGCCTGGGTGCTTGGCTCAGCAGCATTTCGACCGTCGCTGCCAATCCCTTTGCGACAGCAGCCAGCTTCAGCCTAGCACTGATCGTGGTCGAGACGCTTTACCTCTACGTCTGCCTACCCGAGACCCTCCCCTCCTTGACAGGTGCCAAGGCCAAGAACGATGGTGCCAAGAAGGCTGCGCCAAAGAAGATTGAGCGAACCAACTCCCACTTCATCCTGAACGCAGTCCACTTTGTCTTCCTTCTGTTCTTCTCTGGCATGGAGAGCTCCCTGTCTTTTATGACCTATGAGCTGTTCTCATTCACTTCCGCAAAGAACGGAAGGCTTCTTGGCTACGTTGGACTAGTGGCCTCCATCCTCCAAGGTGGCGTCACTCGACGCCTCCCACCTCTGCTCTCCGTTCGCATTGGTGTCGTCTCTTGCCTTGCTTCCTTCATTCTTCTCGGCCAGGTGTCGAGCGTTGGAGGTCTGTACCTGGCAGCCACGTGCCTCGCCATGACTTCGGCGACCGTCGTCACTGGTCTCAACGCGCTGAGCAGCTTCGAGGCTAGCGAGGACGAGCGTGGCAACAAACTAGGCATGCTTCGAAGCTGGGGACAGCTCGGCCGCGGGCTCGGTCCAATCCTCTTCACTAGCATTTACTGGTGGGCTGGTCGCGAGGTGGCTTACGGAATGGGCGCAACAGGCATTGCGGTTGTGGCTGCCACTGTGTTCTTGGGACTCAAGACGCCCAAATTGGCTCAGAATGCAAAGGCCAAGAAGGTCAACGAGAAGGGACTATGAAATGAGTACATATGAGTATCATGGGGAATTACCACTTATTGTCGGTTCGGCGATGTAATTGTACATTCTAAGGACATTGTAGATATCCGTTCCGTCACCGTTGTAAGATGTTGGGTACCTTGAGATCTTGATATACAGAGCATACACTGTAAATTACAGCATAATAGTACACCATGAGGAGCAATATACTATAGAACATGGATTATGTTGATCTAAGATAGTCCATGAAATACGTGTAGTTGTAAATCGCAAGAGATAGTATACGTATAATTGTGATCGCCTTGGTAGGAGAATTTAGGATTGATGCAAACTGGAGCATCCTCCTCCTCCCTTAGGCCAAGGCTGCGGGGTTCCACAGCAAAACAGGACGGGGTCCTGAATGAATAGAATCACATCACTCTACGGGGGGGGGGGGGGGGGAGGACAGCTATAGTTTCAATGTTGACTTCGATGCCAAATAAGAAGAGCAAAAATCCAGGGTGCGTAGGTAAAAAGAATATCCCTCTGGAATCGACACCCGCACTCGGATTTGCACCGAGATCCTTGGCTCACACCTACACTGAATAGGAGTCCAACGAGTTGCTATTACTCTATACGGGTTTGACCGCTCGACCAAATGGCAGCTTCTAGTCGTCTGTTTGTGAATGCTTCGGTAATTTCGCTCTTTAAGAGGTAATCGGTCGGCAGCAAGTGGTTGGTAGCTGGGTGGCTGTCGGATGGGTGCTTGCAGTTGGCTGTGGTCGCTCGACGGGAAGGGGTCGGGAGGTGCGACGGAGAGATCGGAATCCTGCCTATCGATACCGAACATAAGAGACCGGTACATATATGTAGCTATGCAGCCGGCCGTTGAGTTTTCGTCGTCTCGGGCGCTTCGTTAGCTTCAAGTTGCTAGTCTGTATGTCGGCTGTCTATCCCTTTAGGAATCGCTCGCCTGTGTGGGTCATCCGTCGTTGTGTCGTGTGCGGGACATGCAATTAATCCTTCCACAATTGCAAATTGCAGCGAGAGCCTTTGCGAGAGCCATTTGCGTCTGTTCGCTTTTGATTTGCTATCGAAATAGTTTCCCCAGATTGAGAATTTGACAAAATACTGCTTTGAGTGTGGACGGGATTGGGTCAGGGCCAGCCACCAAAGGCTGTCCCAAGAGGGTTGGGGGACCCATGATTTTATAGTCCTTGGCCGTCATGCAAATACCAATTGAAGCTCCGCTAGAGCTACAACTGAGTCTAGCCCTAGCCATATCAACCTGGTATCAATCACATTGCAGATCTTATCAACATCAGCTGTTTTTTTTTTCGCTCTTGATTTTCACTCTACCACAGGATTGTGTAACTACACCTCCCTCCATGTGCATACCATAATTTTGATATTCCACAAAATGATTATTTACGCCTACCCTAGACATCTTGTGAAATTGTCTCAATTGAAACGAGTTGTTGGATGACATGTTTAGGCATGAACACGAAATGTTGAGCGTCATCAGCTCACTCCTACATTCGCACCTGATTAACTTGTCTTGTCAAGAACCCCATCGTAGACCCGCCTTGGTGGTCTTTGATGAATGGGGCAATTCGACCTCCACTAGGTTGTTATGGTGATGAGCTCCCGAGATGGGGCCATGGGGGCGGCAATGGTGGCATGCGGTGAGGACGATGAAGGAAAAAAAGTAACGAAACAAATCCACACGTGGGGCCATGACGGATAGCATTCTTCCCCTCACCTATTTCCAGCTTTCGGACATGTTAACCGCTCAAGACGAGCTCGGTGCAAGTCTTGTGAAGAAGCTGCCCGATCACAGAGAGCCGCGTTGCGTTGCGTGAAGCGGTGGACGAGCTGGTGGGTCATTTTTGACCCAACTCGACAGTATGGTGGGATTTGGATGGATCGGGAGACTGAACTGTAACCAGTTGTTCTGCAGAGAAGCTTGAGTCGTGAAGCAAGTTGCTCGACTGGGAATGGAATGGGCCGCCTTGCCGCGCATGGGTGCATGGTCGATGGTGAGGTGCATGAAAGCTCGCACGTCTCCACCGTGGCTGGGAATTTTTCTCTCTCTCTCTCTCTCTTTTGCCCCTCTAGTCGCTTGGGCTTGGCTGATTCGGTCTAGAATCCCCATTCTTTTGCAGTCCTTTTCTGGGGGTTGTTTTGCTAGTCCAGACGTGCTTTGCACGTAGCTCCAGTAGCTTGCCCAGCGGAGCAGCAACGGCAAGGGAGAGGAGGGGGAGGGGAGGGGCACAAAATTTTTTTCTTCCTACTGTTTTCGTCCCATTGCGAAAAGGAATCGGCAACGGGCCAAAGGTGAGACACGCAACAACGACACACGTACGACATGGGCGACTCGGGAGGCGATGTCAACGATTCGGGAATCCGCCATGTCTTGCCTCAAGACTGGAGACGATTCGGCCGAATGAATCATTGACCCTTGGTAATTTGATGCTGCACATGAAGAACAACCCCTCCTCGATGCTCCTCTGATAAGACATGGGTGCTGGTCAGGCATGTGTGGCATTTGGATTTTGATTTTTTTTCTTTGGTTGGATCTTCCGTGCACACAAAATCCGTGCGGCGGTGGCGACCGCTAGTGGTGGGGCATGACGTCCGTCTCTTCACAAGGGTGCTGGATGCGCAAGGGTTGGACGCCTAAAAGATGCGCCGCCAAAGGAGGGGCAGCAAGTATCGCTATCGCCGAGCGCAGAGCTGCCCCTCCCCCTCCCGCTCGAGCGACAATGGGATAGGAAAAAAAAAAAAACACAGGGAAAAAAACATTGGCGACTGATTACGGGCACATCAGTCACACCCTCTCGGCCAACGTCCTTGGGCTGTAATACTCTGCGGTCAGCATTGAAAAAATTTCCAAAAAAAAAAAAAAAATTAACGATAGTCAATAAATTGTAATCATACGGTCTGGAATTAATTTTGATATTGACACACGCCGAATATCTCGATTGCAAGTGACTCACGCCGACCCGAATCGCTCACTTTCGGTTTGCGTTGGGCTGACAAGAGATGAGGGGCGAAGCAGGTTGGGCAGAAGGGTTCCACGGCAGAAACAGCAGGGGAGCAAGCATCAACCCACCCCCGAGCACCCAGCAACCGCCCAGTTGCCCACCACCACCGCATTCCCTTTGTTGAATTTTAGGCCGTGGTGAAATTTTTTCTGTTTGGGAGGCGGCGGTGGGCGTGTCATGTCCCCGCAAGTATGTACTAACAGATGCCATGTACCTCGCCCATCCCCATCAGCCCTCCACCGGTTTTGGAGGGTCAGATATTGAGGTGTAGGCATCGATTTTTCCGTGCGAGAGCATGCTTAGCGGACAGATGGAGAGATAGAGAGGAAGACGAGATGGATGCGAGGCGCTCCCAGGAGTCAGTGAACCGCTGCGCGTAGAAAGTAGAACCAGCCGCTCTATGCTGTGCTGAGCCGTGATTCATGTCCAAAACGATTCCCTCGCTTATGCTCTCCTGCGTTTGACGAAGCGCACAAGAAACAGCCCCCCCCCGTTGGTTGCTGGGGTAAAACCGTGGCCGCAAGACATGCCGCCTCGGCCTGAAGATACAGCAGAGTGCAACGCCAGGAGGTCAGCTTGTGAGATGCGCCTACAGGCCAGACTCTACGTTCGCAGTTCAATATCAAGATCCTGTTCACTCTCCAAGCTTCTCTGCGCTCTCTCTTCATAGACACCCGCTTGATACGAAGTGAAATGCCCCTCCATAGCTCGCGCAAAGCCTCGTACCATTCCTCAGACCGATCATGTCTGCCTCGATCATCTTGATGGACTGGACCCCTCTGGTACCGCCAGGCAAGCGCCCTCCAGCTTCTCTAATGCTAGCTCTGATTGGACCACAAGCTTCAAAAAATCCTGCGAGTGCGCGAGGGCGAGGGTCGAAAAAAAACCTCAGTCTTGTTAGGGCTTGCCGGTCTGTGCCAGCTGGTTGCCCCGCGCGCGCAGCTGCCTCCTTCTCCCCACCCCTCCCCTCCACCCACCCACCTTTTGCCTTTTAAATCTCCTCCTCCCACCGTCCGTTTTGATTTTTTTTCTTCTCTTCTGCTCCTCGTCTCGCATACCCGGTTCAAGCATCCGATCTGCGAATCTGTATGTGCCCTTCCACCTCTCAGCACGCCTTCGCCTTGAGTTGCTTCGCTTTGCCTCGCCTTGCTTCACCCGCATCGCTCGACCATCGCTCAGCCTCATCGCCTCGACTGCACTCTCTCACCACCCCTTCACCCCGCTAACAATCTTCTCACAGTGCGTTCTTAACACAAATTTATCAAATTTCATCCAAATACCGTCAAAATGGGTAAGGAGGAGAAGACTCACCTTAACGTCGTCGTTATCGGCCACGTCGACTCTGGCAAGTCGACCACCGTGAGTTTCCCCTGCAACCGCAGCCGGCTTATCTCAGTCGTGCTACCCCGCCATGACACCCGCGGGGGGCTTGTCTCACAATGTTTACTAACAATGTCCCATAGACTGGTCACTTGATCTACCAGTGTGGTGGTATCGACAAGCGAACCATTGAGAAGTTCGAGAAGGTTGGTGATATTTCCTCGATTTTACCTTTCACGGCCGTCGATTCTAGCGTCGCCGCTTCCACTCCCGAAACGTACACCCCTCGCTTCCCCCTCCTTGCGATCGAAAAATTTTTACCCACTTCCTGTGGTTTGTGGTGGGGGCATATTACCCCGCCACCCACAGGACGTTGGCAAAAATTCTTTGCCCCACCATAGCAACATCGAATCGCATCACGCGCTTCGTCACATGTTCATGACACAGTACTGACTGTCTCTCTATAGGAAGCCGCCGAGCTCGGTAAGGGTTCCTTCAAGTATGCCTGGGTTCTTGACAAGCTCAAGGCCGAGCGTGAGCGTGGTATCACCATCGATATCGCCCTCTGGAAGTTCGAGACTCCCCGCTACTTCGTCACCGTCATTGGTAAGCTTGCCCGTCCCGCCGTGGCCATGTGACTTTACTTACTAACACTACACTTACAGATGCTCCCGGTCACCGTGACTTCATCAAGAACATGATCACTGGTACTTCCCAGGCCGATTGCGCTATTCTCATCATTGCCGCCGGTACTGGTGAGTTCGAGGCTGGTATCTCCAAGGATGGCCAGACCCGTGAGCACGCTCTTCTCGCCTACACCCTCGGTGTCAAGAACCTCATCGTCGCCATCAACAAGATGGACACCGCCAAGTGGGCTGAGGCTCGTTACCAGGAGATTATCAAGGAGACCTCCAACTTCATCAAGAAGGTCGGCTACAACCCCAAGGCTGTCGCTTTCGTCCCCATCTCCGGTTTCAACGGTGACAACATGCTTACCCCCACCTCCAACGCCCCCTGGTACAAGGGTTGGGAGCGTGAGGACAAGACTGGCAAGAAGTCCGGCAAGACTCTCCTTGAGGCTATCGACTCCATCGAGCCCCCCAAGCGTCCCTCCGACAAGCCCCTCCGTCTTCCCCTCCAGGATGTCTACAAGATCGGCGGTATCGGAACGGTCCCTGTCGGCCGTATCGAGACTGGTATCATCAAGCCTGGTATGGTCGTTACCTTCGCTCCTTCCAACGTCACCACTGAAGTCAAGTCCGTCGAGATGCACCACGAGCAGCTTACTCAGGGTCTTCCCGGTGACAACGTCGGCTTCAACGTGAAGAACGTCTCCGTCAAGGAGATCCGACGTGGTAACGTTGCTGGTGACTCCAAGAACGACCCCCCTCTGGCTGCTGCCTCCTTCGAGGCCCAGGTCATCGTCCTCAACCACCCCGGTCAGGTCGGTGCTGGTTACGCCCCCGTTCTGGACTGCCACACTGCCCACATTGCCTGCAAGTTCGCCGAGATCAAGGAGAAGATCGACCGCCGAACTGGTAAGGCCGTTGAGTCCGCCCCCAAGTTCATCAAGTCTGGTGACTCCGCCATCGTCAAGATGGTTCCCTCCAAGCCCATGTGTGTTGAGGCTTTCACTGACTACCCTCCCCTGGGTCGTTTCGCCGTCCGTGACATGCGTCAGACCGTCGCCGTCGGTGTCATCAAGTCCGTCGAGAAGTCCGCCGCTGGTGCCGGTAAGGTCACCAAGTCCGCTGCCAAGGCCTCCAAGAAATAAGCTATTTATTTCTGATGGAACTTTAATGTCCGGGATCTCTAACTTGCGATCTCGTGCTCAATGGCTGATGTCCTTGCTTCTACGACGATACGATCTTCACGGCTTTGCATGAGCACTCGGCTTTTGTCATGGGCATAAAAAAAATTGAGAGGCTGGGAGAAAATATTTTTGCAGAACTTCTCATGTTGTCCTAAACAACAACCAAAAAAATAGAGTCTAGAAGTGATTCGTGCAACTTTTAATGTTTCCCTTGCAATGTGATGTGACAATGTGAAGCCGTTATGACGTGAACCTCCAACCTTAGCCCTGGTCCTTGTCCATGAATCTCGTTGCTGGTTTGTGGAACGGACCTGCCGCGATTCTCCAGCGATTGGATGAAGTAAAGCACTGTAGTACCTATGTTGATTTGAGTGGCTTGAAGTCACGTGGTCTAGCACCCATGGTGTTTGAGAAGAAGCGGGCGGACTATTCGGCACTATTGTTGAATGAGATTGGCTATCTTACATATATGAGTACAATGTTACAGTAGTATACAAGATTACCCCGTCTATATGCTGGTCCTTGCTTTATTTATCCTTTGCTCCGTTTATTTCTTTTCTGTCTCATCAGTTTTCGTCTCGGGAGTTTGTTGTGACTCAATGTTGTCGGATGTGGGAGGCTCAGCCTTTGAAGATGGTACTTCGACTTGCGGTTCTTGGATGCTCACTTGAGCTGGATTAGCTCCTGAGGTGTCGGCGCCGGCCACTGCTAAGTCTGAGGCCACAGCTTCGCCGGAACCTTCATTCAAGTTTGACGGAGCTGGGTGGTTCTTGAGTCCCAGCAGTTGGACTAGTTCAGCTTCGATTTCTTCTGTGGACATTTCATTGTCCTCGATTTCCTCGTCGTCAAAATCCTCATCATCCCACTCTTCTGAATTGTATAGATCGTCTTCGGCGGGATCGTTCTCGAAGAATTCGATTTCTCCGTCGTGACTGTTGGCAAGCGAATCGCAAGTCTCCGAGCCCGCGGCAACAGCGGACATATGCTCCCTCGGGCGTTTTGTAGAAATCTTGAATGGGTCGTTTTCATCCAACGCTTCCTCCTCCTGGGCACGGCTGCCCTTGCCCTTCCGCCTCTTGGCCACTGGCGCCTTGAATTGATCAAGTTGATCACCTGCTCTACTTGAGAAGCGCTTGAAGAAATCGGCCTCGCTTATCGAAGACTCAGGGAGATCGGAAGATTGATCTTGATCCTGCTTCGCCATGGTTGGCTTTTTGACGGGTTGCTCCTTGACTGGTTCCTCCGGTTGATCCCACTCCACTGGTTCTTTCTTCTCCGGAACCTCAGCTTCAACTTCGGACACTACGAAATCATCACCGAACTCCTCGGCGGGTAAGTCGTAACTGAAGTCTTCGAATTGCTGCGCTTTGACAGACTTGTAACCTTCGCTCCAAGAGAAGGACTTGCCAATTGCTATATCTTCAACGCATTGCAGGAAGCTTTCGCGGTGCTTGCCCTGGAACGCCTTTGAAGGAGCTCCTGGCAAACCTGGTTGGAGGGAAATCTCCTGGCGCTTTCCACCATGTTGACCAGCCTCGATCACAGAGTAGCGAAGCGTGTGGCCCCGGAATGGCATGTCGATAGTTTGGTGAATCTCGATACCACGGAAATCATAGAGGAGGTCCACCGAGGCTTCAGATGACTTGCCGCGTGGCGATTTGGTCTCCTGCCATTGCTTCGGAACGGCGAGTGTCACATCCTTCGGGGTTAAAAGGCGACCTACATAGAGGTTGAAATTTGATACGGAGAGGTATTCCTGGAACCGGGGCTGATTGATATCAAGGGGAATACGACGGTCATTCTGGAGGCGCACGTCCACATTCTGCCCAGGAAGCAGGATGTCATCTACCTCCCACGGGATAATGCACTCCAAGACAGACTCCTCGGGGATTTGGAAGTTGTGCATGTCTATTTTGGAGCTGATTGGCATGTGCAATCGAACAGGAGGACCAAGCTTCTCTGGGCTCTCCAAGCGCGTAGCATGAGGTGAGAATTTGAGGACAATGGCTCTTTCTTGAGCGAGCGGCTCCTCGTTGTCAAGCTTGAGAGTGGAGAACGCAGCCGGATGTGGGGTGACAGGAGACACGATTCTGCGTCTTCGAGCTAGCTTGGTCATTGACTGTTGCGCTTCTGCGTGGAGAATATGGCCAAACGTCGCCGTGGTCAGGTTTCGAGTATCGCCTTTGTCGGCAGAGTAGTTTGGGATTGATGCCGTTTTTGCGAGTTCCAGGGGAGTTTCTGGCGAGCCGCTAGAGCTGCCAGGATGTGCCACATACCTAAACCATTTGTGAAGTTTATCGTTCCAAGCCATGCTTCTCTTCTCTCTGTTAGAGCTGATGAACAGGCCACTGCCCGACTTCAATGAGGGGATACATTCGACGGTATTGGAGAGGCCGCGGACTGGACGAGTTGTCAACAGTCGGAACACCGTATCTGCCTTGTCCTCATTTCGAGGCTGGTCTGTGCTATCGGGAGTTTGACCAGCGAACCATGAAACTTGAAGTTCCTGTGCCTTTGTAAGTAGCTGAATAAAGTAGCATGATGTTGATGATACGTACGACATCTTTTCCTTTTTTGTGAAGCTTGAGTGAAGTGGAGGTGATGCGGGAAAGATCCTCGAGCTCTGCGGTAGTTGGAATGTGCTTCGTATACTGGCTGATGGGCAGCATGCGATGTCGTATTTTCTTAAAGTAGTTGTCAAGCCGCTCCAGGATGGCATACGCCGGGGCTTTCCGGGATCTGATGTTGACACGACACTTGCTAGATGTCGTCGACACCTTTTCATTATTGGCTTCATCGAGGAAGTCATTCCTTGCGTTTCTTAGGAAAGCGCTCTTGGAACCTTTACCGAAACATTAGTTGATAGGCTAGAAGTTTCAGACTCTACTTACGGGAGAGGAAAGTAAAATAATGAGGGTCGATCCGAATAAAGGCTTGGCCCAAGTCATCCACATGTTCTTGAATTTCAATCTTCCATTTCTGGGTCATCAGTTTGTTGATCCATTCAGACTTGTAAGCCAGCTTGACGTTGACGGGGAGTTCAGACTTGGATGGTGCCCATGGAGTCAGCTCGTCAATCCATGGATAATCCCCTAAGTTCAATGTAGAAGTTTCCGGACCCATTTCGTAATCGCGGATGTATTCTCTAAGTTGATTTGTAGTGAAGCCTTTGGCCAGGGTCTTCGAGAGCTTTTCGAAATCTCTCATGCGCAGCGTGTTTGTGTCAGGCCGCAGCTCGTTGATGTTGTCCCAGACCTCTTGTTTCGAGTCCACCTCTTCGATTTCATTTTCACGGTCCAGCACTGACCAATCAATACCATTGGTTGTGTTGACGAGCTTCTCCTCAATCTCCTTGGTAGGTTTTTTGTCATGTCGCATCTTGTTGGGATTTCGGATGATGATGGCATCAGCAGGTACTCCAAGGGCTGACACGCTAAGTGGTTCATTGTGAAGGAGTTGATGGCGCAACTTGGTTTGGCTGCGGTGCCTTGGAATAGAGTTGGGGAGAATCGACTTGTCAAATGCATCGGTCGAGTCTTCAGCACCGGTGGGTTTGGTCGCGAAGTCAGATGAATCGTCGAACTCCCAAAGAGTGTCCAATGAGGGACCTTTATCATTCCTAGACTTGGGTGCGTTTCCACTGATTTCATCTAGGAATTTGTCAATCTCGTGGGAAATAGAGCGATCGGCCTCGTTCATTTCCGACGAATCGAAGTCGAAATCGTCGTCGTCGAGCTCGTCTTGATCGGATCGTTTCGTGTGTCTCGAGCTTCGGTCTTCGCCGTTGAATTCCTTCTTCGCATCGGCCAAGGTGAATTTACTGGCTATTATGGCGTCGATATCGACATTTTTCGAATCAGACTCGGACGCAAAGTGCCGTTGCTGTCTGAAGCCATCTCGAACGGACAGCGCGCGAAATGTTGGCAGGGCGGTGCGTCTGGAAAGGTAGGCTCTGCATGCCAGGCACATGCGCGATGATCGCGCTGTCCTTGAAATCATTGATAATGCAAGAAACAAGAAATTGCGAGCATTTATTTTGTGTGAGGCCACACACTGTCGGACCCAGCAGCAAGTGTTTTTAGGATGAGACCGGTATGTTGTAGGTCGAAGCTACGAAATTTTGCCGATAAGCGATAAGCGATTAGATTAATTGCCAACGCGTCTGGGTCAACCGCGTCCAAGCTCACCGGCCCCTCCCTCTTCTCTGACTTCCGCCCTTGATAATTCTCACCATCAATATCTGCAATTCCGCTGTGAAAATACAAGACAAGCATTGACGCTCTCACGCACCAATTCTGCGCTTGAATTATCACCACAATGCCCCCCACTCAAAGAAGGCGTCGCCCAGTGCGTGATTCGCGAATGCGACAGTGAACCAGTGAGCTGACGAGGTGGTAGATTGACGACGACGAACCTGAGGAGGATGCGCGCCCTCGCCAGCGTCGCAATCGCGCAGACTCGGAAGCAGAACCCGAAGACGATGCAAGCGAAGATGAGATGGACACAGATATCCATTCTGGGCAAAGTGCCGACGACCAAATGGCCAAGAAGTTGGTCCGTTATGCGATCGCCTGCGAGTATTCGAGAACAGCAATACGGCGAGATGGCATAAAGGAGAGAGGTGAGCAGTGGGACTGGGAAATATTGCGACCATGACTCACGCGTCTGTAGTCCTCGGCAACCAGGGGCGGTCGTTTAAGCGCATCTTTGCGCTCGCGCAAAAGCAGCTTAAGGAAGTGTGGGGGATGGAGCTTCGCGAACTCCCAGTGAGGGAGAAGATGTCATTACAGGAAAAACGTCAAGGTAAGCATGGGCTCTACAATTGGAAATTTCTCGTCGCTGATTCCAGGTCAGCAATGAAAAGCCATTCACAGCCCAAATCTGGGTCCGGCGCCTACATACTCTCATCAACGCTACCAGAGTCATACCGAGCGGCATCGATTCTTGCGCCTTCTAAAACCCCGAGCGCAGACGATGAGGCAACATACGCAGCCTTCTACACCATGGTCGTGTCGATGATTTGGCTTAATAGCGGCGAGCTCAGCGAGCAGAAGCTGAGACGATATCTCACTCGCTTGAATGCAGACCAAAACGTGTCGATGGACAAGACGGAAGTGATTATCAAGAGAATGGAACGACAAGGCTACGTCATCAAAAAGGTAGATAGGCCGCCGATAGGTCAGGATGGTGATCTGACCATTAGTTGGCATGTCGGACCGCGCGCTAAGGAGGAGATCGGGTTGGATGGAGTGATAGGGATGGTTCAGGAAGTGTATGGCGAATGGAACGATGATCTGGATAAGAAGCTGCGTTCGAGCTTGAACATGAAAGAGCGTGCGGCTCGGCAAGATGAGAATGAGGAAGAGGAAGAGGAAGGGGAGGACAGTCGGATGCAGACTATTGAAGAAGGCCAATGACGGAGTAACGGAGTAACGACCGGTAAGATGATACCCACATACACATGCGAAAGGCCGGAGTGCTTCATGCGAATAAAAACCCAGGACCATGGAAAGTGATGTCTTGTTTTGAGTGCACTATTCTTTTACCCTTCCAAAGGGGTATCTTCCCTAGAACGCCATTTCAATGTAGACCAAATTCAACACACAGACTCCGAGACTTGCGGCGCAACTCTATTTCGTTTGATAAAATGCTCATCGTCGTCTATGTCTCATGTCTCGCGCTGCGGTGGTGCGCCACACGGCTGGACCATTTTCTGCAAACACCAGTTAGCACAGGGCTCGAGGCTTGGATGGACGGCTCCGAGACTTACCCGAATCATCTGCGCCCTGACCTTGGCAATGGGCTCGTTCTCGGCGAGCGCAATGTAGGAAAGAAGGGGTCGGTGGCTGGCGATTGAAGCGTAGGTGTCGCGCTGGATGTTGGTTCTCCATTCCCAGCTGGTGGTGTCTGGATGACCGGTACCGATGTACTTGGCCTGGAGGCGCTCGAGTTCTTGCTGGTTGCGAAGCTTGTCGGCCTGGGAGTACATTAGCGGCTGAAGATGGACGAGGCTGTGAGCAATGATGCGTTACCATGCTGCGTTGACTGTATCTTGAGCTTTGATGATTGTTGTTGACAGTTGCGGAATCGTTTTTAGGTCGAGTTTGGAGCAGCCATGACCGGAGTATTCACGGGCGTGTTGCCGCTTGAATCTCGGCTAAACTCGTCGGCTCCCTGGGACGTCGGCTAAGTCATCTCCATTTCACCTCTCATGATGAGACTTGAGATGCATATAATACACCTGATTGACAGCAAGCGACCGTACATGAACACGCAGCAAATTTTAGTCAATTATTTGCCCTCATTGCCTTGTATTTCATAGAACTCCCTTATTGGTTTCTGGGGGCTCACAGAACCAACCACCCCTGCCTCACTAGTCAGTTTAGGGGTAAAACAAATCGACCTGGGACTATCAAAACATAATCATCGCCCAAGAAGACGGCTGCTGGAAAATTGGGCCCAGTCTCAAACTTGGATTTTCAAAGATGGCGGGATCCGCCAAGTATGCCCTACCAGAGCACTGGACGGAACTCAGCGCGGCCAGGGCGCACAGGAAGCAGTGTGCCGACCAAGTGGACGCCGTGAAGAGGAAATGCATCACCGAATGCGGAAAGAAGCACGTTGTGGATTGCAATGATTGCTATTCAAAGACGTTGGATAAGATGCGCGCGCGATACTGCGATGTCGAGGACCGAGAGTGGTTTTCACAACGGAGGGCGTTCCTCAACGAGCTGGACACGCTGTTTGCCGACGCCAAGGATCACAAAATCGACCTCAAGTTCATTGAGGATCAGATTGAATCAGAGAAGGAGGCATGGTATCGATGGGTACTGCGGACGTACCCCGAGTTCCTGACTGCGGGCGACAGCGGAGTGGACCTGGACGAGTTGAGGGGCATGCTAAACGACCCAGACAGGTCCCGCGAAGAACTTATCGAAAAGGTTTGGGAGGGCGTGGGAAAGCCGGCTGAATGGTCTTCAGGCGTGGATACGTTGGCGGACAAGATTTCGGGAGCCCAAAGCGACGCCTCGCAGCTGAAGAAGCTCTACATCTCGTATTTGTTCAAGGACCGGGCAACGGGCGAGGTCCTGGAGTATGCGCAAAAGTACCTCGACGCATATGAGTCCAGCAATACGATGCGCTTGGAAGAAATCATCGACCGGATCGCCCAGGATCACAGAGCAAGCATGAACACGCAGCCTCAGCGAGACAGCCACAAGGCACGCCTCGACGAGCTCCGCAGAGCCAAGATGGCGTTTGAGCAGAACAAGATGGCGACTAAGGGTCAGGGTCAATCATCGCAGACGCCGGCTGCCGTGGAGGAGCTCTACCATCTCCCGCCCTGCGCAGTCTGCCAAAAGACGGTGGACCCCAAGGACGTGTTTTCGTGTTCGCTGTGCCAAGTGATGACCCAAATTGGAGGCAGAAAGAAGCTGACGGTGTATTGCTCTACGGAGTGTTATCACAAGGGACAGGTATGTGTCGAAGCACCCTCTTGGCCATTCCCCAAGCGGGATACTGACGCAATTTACAGGACGAGCACGTTGACAAGGAACACGACTGCGAGGCTGGAGATAAATGTGTACAGAACTTTGATGACGACGTGGCAATGGACGACGGGACGCCGCAGACAGTCATCTGCAACGACTGCGTTGGGGAGCAGAAATCGGCGATTTACTGCTCCGAGAAATGCGCCACACAGAACCTGGCAGGACACAGGGACGCAAAGCACGGCGTCAAGACGGCGATTGACGAGATCAAGACGCTGGTGTCGCCGCTATGGGAGCTGGCAGAGAAGACTCTCAAGGACGGCAATCCTGGGCTGAAGTTTTCACTTGCCGAGTGACCAGCAGATAGAACGGGAAGCTTACGAGAGATTCAAGGATGGCTGTATTTTTACATGTAGAAACGGAATACCCGGAATAGAGAACCATTGATTTGAAATGTGTTTTTTTTTTTCTTTTTTTTTTCCCGCGTGTGGTGAGACTGGATGGAAGCTGGTGGTGGTGGCGGCGGCAAGTATTTGTTAGGGCCACTCGCTGGCTTGACTTGTGTTGTGCAGTACCGGTAGTTTATTAGGCAGGTTAGTCCCTGGGGCAAGATGATTATCCGTCGTCCTTGGAAGCCAGAAGCCAGCCCAAGTGATCTCCACTTGAGATCTGAACCACGGCGACTAATGCAGGAGGCATGTCACCGATCTGTGAAGGTGGATCAATGATCAAAAAAGCACCGTCAATGGGTGTGGTGGTGTTGTGTGGGGCAAACCGTCGTTGTTAAACAAGTTCCGACGGCCGCCGGCGACTTGGGCAACTTGACAGCACCATCGGGACGTCTTTGGCCCGGATCCGGGGCCCCGAGGATGTAACAGCCACCACTCCAGGGCGGGCACTCGATGGTGAAGGCGAGAATCGACGAACCTGAACTCCCGAATATTCCAGACCCTGCGCGGATACTGTACATATTGCATAGTAGACGTCCGGAAAAGATCCTCGCCCCGGACCCCTGGACCCTGGATCCCGGCGACTTTTTCTCCTTGCTCAAGTATTTCCCCAGTGGTGTGTGTGGTGTGCGGACAAGACGCTTCATCGCGACCCGCTCCAAGCCATTTTTGCACTGTTGAACCAAACTCGCCCCGAGGCGACTGTTATGGACGACGTATCTCCCGCTGGCGAGGCGGGCGTCGCTGCACGCAAGAGAATCTCGACGGCCTGCGAGGCGTGCCGTGCCACAAAGATCAAGTGCCAGCCAAGCGACCAGCCTGGCGTGTGCCGCAAGTAAGGCCTTGTCCCCCCGCCCTATGTGCCGTGCCGTGCCGTGCTAGCTTCAGTTGCGGCAACCATTTCGTATATCAGAGACTGACGGACAACCCTCTCTCTTCAGATGTCTCGAGTCCAAAAAGGAATGCATCTCGAGAACAGGGCCTAGAACTCGGAGGAGGAGAACCAAATTGTACGTCTGCACCAGAACCAGATGAGCACGAGAGGAGCCCGTCTGCCCATCACTTATCCAACTACTTACTTTACTGACCTGGTCAACCTCAGCGCTTCTGACGGACCACAGCCTCCGCCGCCACCAGCAACAGCGCCGTCAAAGACTTTCACCATTGACTTTGATGTCCCATCTCAGCCTGACGTCGACGAGAACTTCGATGCCTTGCGTGACACTCATGCGCAATTCTTTGACACCATCTTCCCTGCAGAGCCAGCCTCCATTCTTTCTTCGTTTGCCTCGTCACCAATGACGGGCTTCCCAACTCCGCCGTCCTCTCACAGCCATTCCATCCAGTCGCTCCATGCGAAGCCCCAGTTCAACCTCGACTCTGCGGAGTCGTTGCTAACGACCTTTCGGGGCATGATGACTCACTTCCCGTGTATTATCCTCAAGCCCGAGGAGACCGTTTCCAGTCTCGCCGCCTCGCGCCCGTTTGTGCTGCTGGCCATCCTGGCCTCGGCTTCTGGCTCCAAGTCGTTGCAAGGACATAGCCTATACGACGAAGAGTTCCGAAAGGTTCTTGGGCTCAAATTCGTGGCTGGTGGAGAGAGGAGCCTCGAGTTGCTGCAGGGCATTCTGATATACTGTGCCTGGTACGTATATGAGCCCCTGTTTTCGTAGAGGCCAACATCTTAACCCCCCCCCTTTCCTTCTTAGGTACCCCTTTCACCTGCGACCCAAAAATAAGCAAGCCTTCCAGTATGTCCGGATGGCCGGAGATCTCATGCGCGACATGGATCTGGACCAGGAGCTGCCGGAGCTCAACGGTTGTTTCAACTCCCAGGTATCGAGCGAACAGCTCCAGAAAATCCGTACATACCTAGCATGGTATTACACCGTCTCCAAGTATGTCATTATAAGCCAGAGTCACTCAGCTACTCACAAGACTAGCTTCATGACCACCTGGAAGACGCTTGACGTTTCGGCTCCATTTACTGCTTGGACTGCCATCTGCTGTGACATCATTCAGCGCTGCTCAGAGTCCGACGGCGATTTCGCACTCAGCTATCTGGTCAGGCTGGCGAGCTTCACGAATGCAGCAAAGGACGCTATTCACGAGAGCGTGGCGCCATCTGAGCAGCAGAGCCAGCTCGTTCTTTACGGTCTGGAAGCGCAGAAGCGTGACCTGGACCAGTCTATGCTTCCGCACATTGCTCGCTCAGGTAGGCCTTGACAGTGTTGGGCTTTCAAAACATATTTACTAACAGGACGCAGTTCCGGTAAAACTATTCGAGTTCTTCTTTACGATATACCTCAATGGCGGCTCTCTACTTCGCCTTGGTCAATCAAAAACCAAGCCATCAGGCTACATTCCCCCCTCGCACACTAAACTCCGAATGTGCGTATCGGAAACGAGAGCCCTCTTTGACTTCTTCACCAATCTCGGCCCGTCGGCCTTCACGTCCTTCACCAGCAATGATTGGGCAAGGTTCATTCTAGCCGTTATCCTGGCTATTAAACTCTCGTTCCCAATGACCGAAGTGCCAGACTGGGACGACGCCTGGGCCAGGAAGGAGTTGCAGTTCGACGCGTTTCTGTCGCACATGTGCGACGGAGCAGACCTGACCCCCGTCAACACCCGGGTCGACGCGCTGTCAGCCGGCCGCGTCGTCTTACGCGTCGTCAAGGAAAAGTACGACCGCCGAGTCGTGCTGCGCACGAAGCCGGCAGAGGCGACGCCCGGAAGCACCCACGGGTGCCCAATGTTTGACCGTAGCATGGAACCGTACATTACGGCGTGGGATACGGGATTTGATATGAGCACCGTGATGCCAATGCCGACGCCGCCGCGCGGCCCGCAAGATCAGCAGCCTGTGTTCCATGACCTATGGGCGACGATGACAATGGGCTGGGCAAACGATGGGCCCGAGGACATTTAATGGCAAACTGGAAAGGAAAAAAAAAATTAGCATATGAAAACCGAGAATCTGTACTGGCGCCTTGGATGAACTGGTTATCTATAATGAGGGTGACATACCATAGGGGGGGCGGGGGGGCATCTGTTAAATGCTGAGAGTAGATAGATACTAAGAAAAAGATTTGACAATATTTCTCCCCCCGAAATGTATGAATACTTGTCACGGTAAATCTGCCAATCTCTGGTCGTGACGTAGTTGAACTCGACGAATTGAGGCTCTTTGCGTGTAATTAGTCAGTGCGATATCACATGCACATCGATCCGTGAACGACGAGGATCGGATATTTCTACATTTAGCAACCCGACAATCTACCCAAAAGAAACCCGAAAGAGAAGAGGAAAAAAAAAAAAAAAGGTAAACCAGTGATATCTATCTACATTTCATTTGGCTCTCTTGGAGTCATCACAAAAAGTTTGGGTCAGCCAATCACTCCCTGGACGGAAGGTTTATTATCCGCCAGAGACGGAGGGCGCACGGCAGGACGGCAAAGTTGCTTCGTCATTGGATGACGGGCCATGGATTGGCAATATCCACGAGTACGGCGAAGGGGAAGAAGATAACAAAAGGCCGTCTTCGACAACGCGATTTCTTTTCACAGCTATCCATCGCCTGAAGACCTCGAACCGCTTCTGCCAACCTGTCTGTCTGATACTCATAGTCGCTTTGTAAAAAAAAAAAAAAATGGCCCAGACCACGATCCACCGCGGCTCCTTCGCCTCGATCCCGTCGACGGCCACGCCCGGGCTTATCTGGCTGAAGAACTACATGCCCGTCATCGACTCGCTCCAGGGCGACGCCTCGCGCCTGGCGGCCTTTGCGGCGCCGGACGCGCAGTTCATATTCAACGGCAAGGTCGGCGGCACGACGGCCCAGATCATATCCGTCCTGAACAAGCGGCACGAGAAGCTCCGGGGGTTCCGCCACGAGGGCGCCGTGGCGTGGGATGTGTCCAAGAACGACGGCACCAGGACCCTCATGTTCGAGTCCACCAGCGCCGTCGAGTTCAAGGAGGACGAAGAGGGCGTGGCGGCAAAGGTGTCCGAGTTCTCAATCGTCGAGTTGGTCAAGGATGAAGACGGGAGCTGGAAGGGCATCGAGCTGAAGACCTTCATGGACCCGTCACCCACGGCACCCGAGAATAGACGGATGCAGACTTGAACCACAAGGAGAGGGAGGGAGGTGTTGGGTTCCTTTGTTTTCCCCGGTTTCTTTTTCGTTTCTCATGTAACCAAGTTTGCCTGCTTGCCTGCTTGCCTTCTTGCTTGCTTGCTTGCTCGCTTGCTTGCCTAGCTAAGATGAATACTACATCCGGCCCCGCCGAGAATGCCAAAGTTGCAGCCCGAGTCGAGGACTCGCCGAACATCATTGTCAAAGCATGCTTCGGGGTTGGGGTCTGCAAAGGCCAACGACGAGAATATCTCGCTCAAACATCACAAATACCGAATACGAGGCAGAGAAACAAGAAACGCTACCTATCAGCGAGCTATGCAGGTCTCCGTCCTCTTCTCCTCCTTCTCCTCCTTCTCCTCCTCCTTTTCCTCCCTCGTCAGGCGGCGTGCCAGACTTGCAAACACAAACCTAGATAGCTCGCGTCGACCAGGGAGGAGGTACATCCGAGTGCCACGACTGCAGATGCTTGTCATGTCAGATGCATGCTCCGATGCAAGGAGGCATGTAAAACGACACTCGGTCGGTAACACACTCTTGCTAGTAGCGCTTTGCTAGGAACACTCTCCGCGGGCCGGTTCTGGCACAAGGCACAAGGGCTCACTCCCTTTTAGTTTTAGCCTTTGGCCCTCTCTCTGCCGTCGTGAGCAAACTGTTACGTACATGGAAGAAGGCCCGAAGGTTGCTGACAGGTTTGCTGCGCGGACAAACGCTACTGATATGGACCTACATGAAGAACCGCCATCCCGTTTCGATCCAAATATCAATATCTTGCGGGCTGTCTGGAAACCTGGCCATTCTAACTGAAATGGGGCAAATTAACCCCTCTTCTCCCCCGTTTCACCCCCCCTTTACCCCCCGAGTTCAAGGATATCCCCTTCTTCGGCTTCCATTCCAGCTGGGGAACTAGTCTTGGTCTCGATATATCTGGGTTTGGCCCCATCGGCAGTAGCTTGACACACAGACGCAGCCAAGACGAGGAGAAGCAGCAAGATCAATCACAAGTGTCAATAATGAGCAAACTAGAATAAGCCCCCCCCCCCCCCAATAAAACCACACAGACATGAGAAAAGAGAGAAAAAAGAAGAAACCATGACAGCAGAATGACGTTTCACGCAAGTTTTCCCGCCGTGGCATTCTCCAACAAGGACAGACGGGTGAGTCGATTTGAACCGTTCCACGGCCCCACTTCCATCTATCCTCGACCGTCACAATTTACACAGCTACCCCAAGCCTTGCCCTGCCTTGCCTCGCCTTGCATCTTGGCTCCCTCGCCTCGATGCGTGACGATTTAGCCCAGCTTCTCTCTTCTCTCTCTTCTCTCTCTTCGTTTCTCATTCCGTTTCCGTTTTGTTTTTCTCTCTCTCCTCGTTGTCCCCTCTGCCGGAACCTCGTACATCCGATGCGACGTCTCTTACATGCCCTCCTTACGCTTTGCATACTCATTTCGCAACGAGACTAGCCGTCCGTCCCCTACAACCCACACGCACGCGCACATATTCACACGCACCCATTCACATCCACACTCACACTCACTTTCACTCTCACGCTCGCGCATTCATACTTCACCTGTCCCACACGCCCCCCCCTTAGCACTTATCTCTTCCCGCACTCTTTTCTTGGCCATGCCGTGCCGCGCCGCGCCTCGCCTCGCCACGCCACGCCACGCCACGCCACGCTACGCCTTGTCCATCCATCCATCCCTCCATCCCTCCACACATTCAACACCAGAGGAAAACATGGCCCTTGGGCCGTGGCTAATTACAGACAGACCGTGAAAAACAGAATCCCCAATCAACATCGCAACCCCATCCACTCTTCGAATCACCACCCCCTCCTCCCGTCCTCCTCCTCCTTCCGCCCATCCCTCCCTCCCTCCCTCCCTCCCTCTCCCCCGCGTTACCTCCATGAGGAAAGCTAGAGATAGAGAGAGGAGAAGGCGAGCTAGGCCGAAGATAACTGCCGGGTCACGTCCTCCCGTTGCATCATGATGCCATCACGCCGCTCTCGTCTCTGTTTCAATCTTACCTTACCTTGCCCTGAACCATGCTGAACGCATCCCCGTCCAACTAGCTCGCTCCATGGGCCCCAAAACTTGTCATGATGGCTCCTCTGGGCTCTCTGCTCTGGCTTCTCCCACACTCCTCACACCTCGATGAGCCTTCCCCCCCCTCTCCATCGGCAGCTCAGCGTCCAATCCATGCTCGACGCAACTCTACTCCACCTTTACCCAAAAGTCACCACCACCCCGGTTCTTGCTCGCTCTGCAAGCGTCTCGACCGGGAAATCGGGGTCCTGGAAGGAGGAGGGTATATCTACCGTTCTGATATGACTTCTCCCGGTCCATCTCGTTCCCCACCTGTCTGTCTTCCCCAACACTGACAGCACCACCACCACCACCACAACCACAACCAACACCAACACCACCAACCACCAACCACCAACCACCAACCACCAACCACCAACCACCAACACCATCACCATCGCTATCTCCTCGTTGTCTCCTCCCACATGACACGAGCCTCTGCAATCTCCAGACCTCCCCACCAGCCACAGCCACACCTCGTTTGTATTCACTCCCTTTACGGATAAATACATCGTATCACAGGCCAGCGTACGCATGCCCTTTCGGTCACACCCCCAAATCTCTTCATCCATGCTTCCCACTCCCCATTATTCTCCCTCCCCCTGGTCTCCCATCCCATCCACGCCCCCTTGGGGACCGGCCCGTGGCGTCCCGCCACCCATCCATCTTGTTCTCAACCCCGTGGTAACCACATGTCAGAAAAGAAAGAAAAAAAATCAATAAATAAATAAATACTGATAAACCCAAAACTGTCCCATATCGTGGTATTCTAGCTCGCCCCAGCTGCAGCTTGTCATATGCCAGCCTCGACAAGGCAGTACTTGGAGAGCCGCCGATGCTACACTGCATCCGCCGTCGTGCGTGGCACCATGTTGAATTTCAAATGGCTGTGTAACAACACCAAGCGCCCCTCCAACTGTTGGATCAACCCACAACAGCCGAAACAAACGGCAGTCATCACATGCTTTGATCTATCCGTTTCATGCATCATCTTCATGCAGGAGTCCTTTGATGATATTGCGAGCTCCAGTCTTGCTGCAGTCGATCGGGACCATCGGCCACTCAGCTTTCATCCATCGCAAGCAAGACACCGTGACGCACCTGTAATGCTACCCGCTGGGTAGAGGATTCCGCATGCAACAGTGAACCTCCTGCACCATGCTTCACATGAGATATGCGATGTGACTGTCTATCATTTCCCTGTCATTCATGTCCAGAAACAAAAACAGAATCGGGAAAAAAAAGAGAGGCCCTGTCGCAAGGGGCCCACAGTCAGTCATTAATGCTGTGATGTTCGGGCACTGAAGAGTCAGTGATCAAACTTTTATGGTCTCGCCGGTGCCCCCAGGTCAGATGTAGTCATGCCCGTCGATGTAAATTGCAAAGAGCAGTAGCCTTGGTATTGCAAATAGCTAACTATATCATGCTTGGATGGCTCTATAGATAGGTAGTAGGCTACCCTAAATAACCTGACGACGGTGCAGCACCCAAAGATACAAGAGGCCCAGACAGGCGTGATTCAAACACTTCGACCTCTTCCACTGAACAGAGATGCAGCAACTCACAAAGCCCCCAAAAAGGGAAAAAAAGGGGGGGGGGTACGTAAATATCATCTTAATACGGTCAACATTCGAAACAAAGATGAAGAAGTAGTAGTAGAAGAAGAAAACAGCAATGCAGAAACAATGATGTAATCAGATAGAAGAGAAAAGAAACGCCATGCCTGCTACCCTTCCCAAAGACGTGGCCCCGATTGATGGCGCTGTTGAACATGAAAGCGAGATATGTCCCTATTCGGCCCCGTCCTGTTCCCTTGATTTGACGACACCAAATTGAACCTGAAAATACCCAAACAATACCTAGACACGGCCCACTGATCCATACGGCCTCCTCCAGTATCCAATAAAATCCACAACTGTGCCGTCGATGACTCCCAGAGTCTAATCGAAAGCCGAGCTTGGACCGGTTGGCCAGATGCAAAAAACCAGACAATGCAGACGCGATTGCTCCTATGCCAGGGGTATGTGTTGGCATGCGTTCGTTAACCCATGTCCTCGTGTATCCGTTCCCGATGCCTCGTCCGTCGAATGCGATTCGATGAGGAACGGCCGTCCCAGTGTCTTCCCATGCTCCCAAACAGCCCAGAAAAAGTTTCCTTGTCGTCCTAGAGAACTCCCAGCCTCGGCGCAATGCCCGGTTCGTTGAATCATCTTCCCAAAAAAGTGACTGGTTCCACCTTCTCAGATTTTGGGTGCTTTTCTCAACGCCCAACTCGTCTCCATTCCCTTGCATTCCTTACCCAGCACTCCCCAAGCCTCATAGCTCCCCATTTTTTTGTCAAGTATTTTGTCTTGTGCTTTTTAACCCGTTTGATTCCGATGCAAAAAAAAAAAAAAAAAAAGGAAAAAAAAAGAAGCATTATCGAAGAGAAGGGCATGGAGAGAGAGAGAGAGAGAGAGGTGCATGGCAACCATGGCAACCTGTTGCTTGTGTAACTCCCGAGTATCTCGTTTGTGAGTTGGAGTGCCCTGGCCTCCAGATTCGTAGCCCAACCGAATTCCTTGCAGATGCTGAGCGATAAATCCCAAAACTCCTGCTTAAAAGATCCGGCCTAGGTCTCCTGTCTCTTGATCGTGAAATGGCGAACAAATGGTATGAGTGTGATTGTATGACGCCCGTGTCAAATGCCAGTCATCCGGACCAACCGCGCGCCGTGCTCGATGCGACAGAAATGCTAATAAAAAAATGTCAAAGATAAAAAGAAGACCCAATATACCCATGAAACTGACAGATAACTCCCCAATAACTGTTGAACTGCCTATGACCTGACTGAGCGACGTTGACCTATGAGAGGCGTAAAATTCTCAGTCTGTCCTAAAACATATGGGGAATCATCCAAATAGAAACCGAATCTCAAAACTCGAAGGCAAAAAAGAAATAAAAAAGGCCACCCGAGGAGTCTAAGCGCTCGAAACAAGGACAATTGATGTCTAGCGTCAGAGTGTGCTAGAAGGATGAACGAAATTGCCGAAAAAGTAGGGCCTGTTCATGGACACCACACCTTTAACTCGGAGCCAAGCCAATTACCTCCCCATCATATGCGGAGGAAGAAAGCTCGATGGCGGATTGTTGAGGACTCCATTGGGTGGTGCGGCCATTGGGCCACCGTACATAGGCCCGTTCCAACCATTGGCAGCAAGTGCAGGGAACCCAGCCACGGCATATGGATGGCCATGCCCAGCATTCAGAGCGGAAGGCCCGTGGTAATTGCCACGTCCAGAGCCGAGACCAGGGGGGGCCGATAGTCCCGGAGGAGGACCACTGGCTGTCGTAAATCCATTCGCAGAGCCAGACATCATCCCATTCATTCCGTTGAGAGCCGCAGTGTTGCTTTGGCCAGGTGCCTGTCCGGATCGCACCCCTAGAGGATTCTTGGAGAAGCTGAGGCGGATTCCGCCCTTGACGCTGTTATGCAGGAGCTGTCCGTAAAGTTCATGTAGAGCCTTTGTCGCAAACGAGACGTCCTCAAACTCGACAAAGCACATAGGCCCATTCTGCTTGGTTCGGAAGCAGAGTCGCTTGTATCCTCGCTGCTTTGAAAACATGGCCTTGAGCTCCTCCTCAGATGTATCAATCGGGAGATTGCCAACGTAGAGTGTATTGCAGGGCGGGTTCTGATCGGCGGGGTTGACAGGTGGGAAGTTATGTCGTTGATACGGCTGGCTGCTCATCGGATAAGACATTCCTGGGCTGGATCCGTTCATTGGGGACATGGGCCCGGGGTGTGCTGACATGGCACTCATGTATGGAGGCAGCGATGATGGTCCCGGTGGTGGCGGATTGTTCGTGTTAAGCGACAAACCGGCCATCCTACTGATAGGAAGTTGGGGCGCCGTCGCTCGCCTCTGGCTGGTTGCCCCATTTTCAGCGTAAGCCACAGGGTCCTTCAATAGGTCGCTCGTCTCGTCATCGTCAGCGGAATCGTTAGCAATGAGCGACTTTCCCGATATCCTCTGAGGTTCAGAGAGATGGTTGCCAATGGGGGACTGCGGTGAGAAGAGGTTTTGGTAATGAGCACTAGTGTCAGGAATTGGTAGTTCATGACCGGGATACACGTTATTTGAAGGTGGAGACAGGCTTTCGAGTGATTGAAATGTACCGTTGAATCTAGACGTCTGTCGCGACCCAGGCCCTGACGAAGCGGAGGAGGAGGCAGAACTGGACGGATTCGCTGAGACAAGATCAGTAGGGTACCGACGCGCCGAAACAGGGCTGCTGGATAGAATCTCAACAACCATTTCGGCATCATTGGAAATGTTGGAGCGGCCATCCAACATGTTTTTGGCTTCGCGCGCGCCACCCATGGTTCGGAACTTTAGGAGGGCGGAGCGGAAACCAGCATCCTCGGACTGCTCGACGGGTAGTAGCTCAACATCAGCAAGTTCCTTGGACCACACAACCATGAGTCGAAGGGATTCTTCTGATGTGTTGAGAGGTAGGCGTCGGATCAAAACGCGAACCATGGGCGAAGGAGAACTGGAGAAAGGGGTGCCAACGGGCTTGGCGATTTCGCGATCGAAGAGCATGCTTGGGGGATATGCCGCCGAAACGGGCATTGCGGATCGGAGAGCGTGAGCAGGAGGCAGGAAACCAGGCGTGGCCATGGCACCTAATGCAGTCGAAGTAGTGGCGGTCGAAACAGCAAAGGCACACGTCGCGGCGGCGGCTGCGGTGGTGAGAGCGGGATAGGGATGTTGGCGGTTGGAATGTTGTGATGTCGGGGACGCGATCGTTGTTGATGCGCCGGCAGAGTGTGCGCTCTGGTCGGCGTTCATCGCCTGGTGATGGGGTGCATGCGATGGAACCAGAGCTAATTCGCTGGAGCGGTAGGATCTGGGGCCTAATGCGACGATCGTGGAGGTCTGAAGACTGGGGTTTGGAAGCAATCGTCGAAGTCGCGATCACGATAGCGCTCAACGGCCGTAATTGAGGTCGCAAAGTCTTGGGAGCGGAAATCAGGGAGAGAGGTGCGACAGGGTGAACTAAAGTACTCGCGGTGAGCGATGATGGAACGTGATTTGCGCGGCGAGATTCGGAGTAGGGACGGTGCGCGACAGTAGGATATGGCAAGGTAAGATAATGTGTGTCGGGTGCCGGTCCAGAAAGCGCAGGAGGAATGAGGTGCAGGGCCAGTCAAGAGAATTGAATGTGGAAAAGACTGCGACAAGATAGCCAAGAGGTAGGAAGATGTGTGCTGGAGGGAAACGATGACGAGGCGACGGGGGGGGGGGAAGTAGTGCGGGATGAGGGCGTGAGAAGCGCGGGAGGATGGGTGTGGGAGAGGGAGAGGGTGTGAGTAGGTGAGTGCGACAGAGTCGCAGCGGGCGGGCGTGGTGCGAGGTGAAGTGTCGAAGTGTCGCGGCGTAGGAGAGGGAGATGGGGGATGGGGGATGGGGTGCAGGAAGGGGGGCGCCGTCGTTAATGTACGGCACAGCACTAGAGCCCGGCCCAAAAGAAGAGCAACAGCAACAACAGCGGCAGCAACAATAGCGGTGCGGAAGCGGCAACAGTGCAGTGGGATGGATGGATGGGCTGGTGGCAGCACAGAGCAGCGTGGGCGGGCGCGAAAACGAGCGCCAGGCCGGGCCAGGTCGAAGGTTGAGCGAAGTACCGACGCCGAGGCCAGGTATCTGAAAGCGGTTCGGCGGCGGATGTACTAAGTAGGGTTGACAGGGCGTGACACGGGATGGGCCCAAGGCCGAAACGAGCGAGGGAGCGCGCCCGAGAGAGCGAGGGGGGGTGGGCGAGAGGAAGAAAGGAGAAGAAGAAGAATGGTGGGAGGTTAGACAAGGGAGGGGATGATGCCCATGGACGGGCAGGTCAGGTAAGGCAAGCACGCAATGTAGTGGGACAACAGAGAGCAGAGCAGAGCAGAGCAGAGAATAGAGAGTTGGTGGTAGATTGTGGGCAGAAAGGGTGGTGGTGGAGGAACGGGAAGAAGGGGGATCGAGCTTTGTGGCAGAATGAGCTTGGCTGTCTCGTTGGTTCAACTGGGTGGCAGCTTCTGCTTCTGCTTCGCTGGTTGAATGGATAGATAGATAGATGGATGGATGGATGGTTGGATGGATGGGTGGAGTCAAGGTGGAGGTTGTGGGAGAGACAGGACAATCGTGAGTGACAGATTCGCCCGAGGCGTTGGCGCAGGTGCGGCAGGTACAGGAGGCTCCTGCACTCGGTACCCAAACACACCAGGCCGGCTTTAGCAGGGAGGTAGGTACCTAGTTAGTTAGGTCGACTTGGGTGTTGGAGGTGTGGGATGGTGGGCGTGCGTGCGTGCGTGCGTGAGTGAGTGCGTGTGCGTTGCCGCTCAGTCAGTCCGCTCGCGCTGGAGTAGCTGAACGGGCGCTCCCCTAGACAAAGCCTTCCAAGGCTTCCTGGGGCCTCCTGGGGCCTCCTGGCATCGACAGGTTGCTTTCTTGCTTTGGTCCAGGCGCAGACAGTGACGGCACAGGCACCCCCTGGATGATAGGCAGGTGGATTGATTGATGGATGGAGGACTGGGGCGCTGTCGTGCGTGGTGTGGCCTCCTCCCCCGTTTCTGGGGCCTTCATCTGAGCCCTGTGCGTTTCTGGGTCTCTGGGCTGCAGGACAAGTTGCTTGGGATCCCCTGGCCGGGGAACTGGGGCGCTGGGGGGCTCTGGGCTGGCAAGGCCTCTTGGATCGATCCAGCTGGATCGCTGGGTCGCCGGGTCGCTGGGGACAATCCGTCCTCGGCCCACACAGAGCTGATGCTAGCCCCCAAGCGCCTGAGGGTCCGCCCCAGGGAAGCTTAGACAAAATCGGCTTGGATTGGGACTGTAGTGGCCTGTGCTGAGCTTGATCTTTGGAGGGGAACGCTGGGACGATGATGATGAGGGATGATGACAGGCACCAGATCCCGTCGGGCGTAGCCCAACAATGCCCAGTTGATAGCCGTGCCAAGGTTGACGACAGTGTGTGGTGCGCGAGGGCAATGGATAAGGAGAGGCTCATGACGAGGATACGGTGGGCTTTCCCGAATTGACTTGGTCTGCAATGCTAACGCCAAATGCGATGCTGGTGCCGATGCTGATGCTGATACCAAATTGCCTGGCTTCTCGGTGGCTGACAGATCGCGTATTGAACGAGGTCGTCCATCTCGTGTTCGCCCGAATGGGCTCCAAGTTTCCAACCAAGCAGACAGACGCCGTGTGGAGAAGAAAGAGGCAGAGAGCGTCTGCACACGAATGGGTGGGTGTGAGACGGGAGCAAGGATAGCAAGGACAAAGGGCAAAGGTTGGGCCAATCCCAAGTCTAGAGCATGAACCCCCGAAGGTGTAGAATACTTGGGTACGGAGGGCAAGATTAGGGGATTCAAGGTGAACGGGGGTACAGTGATTGATCAGATGGATGGGATGGCACCCTATCCTCATCCGTCCGCGACTTCGAATCTACCTGAGCTGTGTTGGGGGAACAATGGAACAGGGGGACCCTGGGGCAACGGGAGAGACTTGGCCTCGAGGTCTCACTTTTTGGCATTGACACCGAGCTTTGCTTTTGATTCTGAAGCCTCGCCCTGCACGTAACTGTATTGTGCAGCGCTTCGCAAGAAAGGAAGGAATTGCGTTGACGGAACGGAATGGCCAACCTGAGTAAGCGGAAGTGGGAGTGGAGTGGAGATGGAGGGGGTGGGCGCAAATTGGCGTGAAAGATCGGTTTGGCTCCAGCGCTATCGTACCAATCGGAGGCAGATCGCGTAGGGTGGTCCGAAGTTAAAACAAGTCGAGGGAGCCCATTTAACATAGACGGGTCGGGTCAACTTTGGGAGGGGTGGGCTCTTTGGTAGAGGCTAAAGACTGATACAAACGCTAACAGCCAGAGACTGATATGTGTGCTAAGAACTAATGACTGACAGAAACGCTAAGGTCTTCGCAGAAAGGTTGATACGATCGCCATTCGCCAATAAGTTATTGCACAAGAAGCAAACCGCGGTTGGAGTACGACTACCGGAAAGCTAGAAAGCGGGCGAACTCATGAGCGCGGGTGATGTCTTCCACCACGCAGAATGATGCCAGGTCGCGGCAAATCACTGTGGAGACGATGTGCTTATGCCGCCCGCAGGTCGGCTTGGATATAACGCTGATGCGTCCGTTGATGTTTTGGCTGCTGTTCATTAGCTAAAGAGCAGCCTCTAGGAGCGTTGTCATGGTCAGTACACCAGGCCAGGCAGGGAGGCAAAAAGACATTGGTGGCTGTTGAAGCCGTAGCGCAGGCAAATTAGGGCGGGAGCAGTGGTAGCAGTGGTGGTCTTGCTGCTGGGGAGGGTTGCAGCTTTGGCCATGCAGCCAAGCTGCAAATTACCTTGATGCCGTGCTGCTGTGCACCCGCCATGGGCAGTGCTGCGCAAGGCTTTCCTGCCGGAAAACACCCCAAGGGTCTCCAAAGACAAATGGTGTGGGTCGGCGAGGAAGGACGAAATAAATGGTGAGGATCTGGAGCAGGAGAGTGTGATTTGAGGATGGTACTCCGAAGCCAACATGCGCAATGATTGAATGGATGAATGATCAACTAAATGGATGCATTGATGAAAGCTTTTTGGTTTGGACATGCCGGTTATTGCTGCATGTGCCGACCCTGGCCTTCCCTGGCCCTTCCTCCTATCTGGGGACGGGAGGCAAGTGCTGTAGGTACCTCCCTGCCAACGTCTCACACGTGAGGTCAGTAGTCCGTACCTGCCAAACTTTCATCATGCAGCTACCTTCACCCTCCTCCTGCTGCCCGCTTGCTTTCAACTTGAAATGGGAGTTGCGCTTGGTATTGCACTTCTCGCACCCACCTCCAAGCTGGCAACCTTTTGGACCCCTCCAAGCTTCAGGCATTGGCCTGCACAACCATGGATCCAAAGACATCCGCAAGACGAAACACGGCGCCGCCACGACATGGCGAAACATGCGCCCGCAACACTCCAGACGTTTACGGAGAGATGCCCAACACCACACGATTCGGCTGTGCCCTGAATGTACCGGCAGATCTCTCTCAAGATCCCCCATATCTTTCTGCTGAGCCGTCCCCGATGCTTGTGGCAGACAGGGATGCCCCTTGAACCGACGTGAGCAGACCAGACAGTGAGGACCTCAGCCTGAACTATCTTTGTGACAAGCACCATCTTCTTGGATCGCCAGCCCACGGTCCCGATCAGATCCATGGTGTGCAACGACACTTCAAAGTACAGTGCAATCAACACCGCGCAAAGACTTCAAAGGGGGCGTGTTGTCTCCGACAGGAGCCACGTCTACCCCCCTTGTCAACATGCCCGTCCCCGTCCCTGGTCCTCGGTGTCAAGCAACTGTCCCGACAAGGCACCTAGATCACAGGAGTTGGGTTAGTGTCGCTGCAGGGCAGAGCAACTGAGGGGCACTGGTAGCCCCAGAAGTTACGCGGGAGGCCAGGATAGCGTACAGAAAGGCTTGTGGGGGGAGGGCTCACAAAGAGGGGCGGCGACCGTCGACCGGTGAGCAGCCATGCATCGTCGGCCGCAGGGGTGGAGAAAACGTGCTCCGGACAGACCACTGTTCCTGCTACAGGTACTCTTGGGGGTCCCGTTCAATCAAACCGATGTGTAGGCTTGTGCCCTCTGTGGCCCGTGGAGCGAGCGGTTCTTCCATGTGCCTCCTCTCTTAGACAGGCCATGTTGAAATGGGTAGAGGATGCATTATGGATGGAAACCCACGTCGGTATGGCCTGAAGATGTTACCAGCTAACTTATCATTGCCCGTGCTAATGTGGCCGCTCGGAGTATCGTGTCAGCTCATGCTCGACCTTCCGCTGCCCTCTCGCTGTATCAAGGCCACGGTAAAAAAGAATGACACGGGAATGCGGTCCAATACCTACTATGCGGTTCGTCCGTCCTCTTGTCTGTCGCAGGCGGTGGCAGTCCCGTGTTTTCTTTTCTTCTTCTTCCTTTTTTATCATTTTAAATCCAAGTCGTGTTATGTCACGTCTCCGATGATCAGCCAACTGCTGTCAAGATAAGACAGATACAAGACGAGGCGAGACGGTACATAACACTGGGCATCGGCACCTGAGCCATTGCTCTCTCTCTCCAACACCACCACCCCACCACGGCACCCACAGACCACCCTTACCCATGCCACTGAGCCCGCAGGTCGCACTCCCAGTTGCACAGCCATTAGCACAGGATGTGGGAAAAAGCAGCTTTTTGGGTTGCCTCCAAACTGGATCACTGGCTCACTCACGGGTGGCCTGCAGCTATGGACCAACGTGCCCCCCCTCTGACAGATGGAAGGAGGCGCGCGCTAAAAGCTGTCTGTACCTTCGCTGCGACAGCAACCGCATCAGCCCTTTTGTCGAGTCTCAATGAAGGAATATCAAAGGTCTAATTTAATCGGACCAAAACAATTCGCCCGGGAAAGATCGAGAGCCCTTGCCTTGTGGTTAAGATTATGCCGGGATGTGTTATATTCTTTTGTTGGGCCAATTGTCGCTGCTGCTGATGTCTCATGCCACTTGTGTTCGCAAATGAGCCTGGTCTGACCTGTCTAGTTGCAGCGCCCCATCAAGAGGTCAAGTTACACAGAACCCTTGAAGTAACTTCCACCCTGACTTGGCCATGTACATTGCCGAGCCCGGCGGCTACTACGGACTACAGTCTTCTCTAACGTTTGGCCCTGGTGAGATGACGAATAATTGGCTACCTGGACTACGGATAACTACCCGGCCGGTTGCTTGGAAACCTTGGTCTTGGCTCTTGGTCCCTGGCCTGCATGACAAGGCAGAGGTTCCCGGGAAGCAGCATGACCTGGTCTCCCAAGCACATTGCCCACTCGTTCTCTCTTTCTTCTGGTCGTTCTCGGCTGTTCGCTAAACACGCACATGAAAGCTAGGTGAGTTCCCGACCCAGTCCCCTGCTTGTTATCAAGGACGTGGCCGTGACCTAAACAAGATCCACTGCTCGTCCATTTTCAATCACCATCCACCTCCGTGCACATAACCAAGTGCATTGTGTAGTCAATTCATTAACCGAACACGGACGCACCGACCGGAATCAATCCCGCTTCCCGGAGCGGCTGGGCGGTGCGCACGTGCGACAACGTGCGACACTAGGAGACTGGTCCATCTGTCAATCCTTTCGTCCCCCGACGTCACTCTTTTTTTTTTTTTTCCTTTTCGTTCAAGAGAGAATCGACACTGCAAGTCATTAAACCCGGCTCGCGCACGACCTCCTCCCCTGTCATTCCTGTTGCTTCAGGTGCACCGCACCGTCCGTTTCCTCTTGGCTCAGACTGGAGCCCAAGGTAATGCTATTTGGGGCCGCGACACATACCCGCTCGTCTCATTTATCGATCTTAACTTAACAAGTAGCTGGTAAGAGGAAGGAAGTGCTGGTTGTCGACTCGCAAGCAAGCAACCCACACTTGATACGCCCCATCCCACGTCTCATCCCACATCTCTTGTCTCAGGGATGATGTGATGAGAGGCAAGGATAGAGGAACAACTGTTTCCCCTAAACTTATTTTAATGTTGTTTTTGGTGTTGTTATTCATAGACCTGGTTATAGTTGCCGACTAGTTGGAGAAAGGGCTCGCTATGCTGCGCTTTCTGACTTTCCTTCCTTCCTTACGTTTGCTTCTTCTTCTTCTTCCGATGACTCGTTTCTCTTGCTAGGTAGGACTTGTCTAAAATCCTTGGGCTACTAGTATCTTTTCCTTCCCACCGAGGAGCATGCACACTTTGCTCTGAACGTACAGGAAGACATGCGAACCACGCAGTGGACGTGGTCACGCCTGGTACCCTGCCCTGCCTCACCTTGGGCTCCAGGTCTTGGACCCTTCATCCCGATTGGGTCTCCATGATCCTGATCCTTTCAGTCGGCACAAAATTCCGTCCCGCGCGGCCAGCATCTATTGGCTCGTAGAATAGCCCTCTGCGCGGACGATACCGTTTGACTTTCCCATGGCCCGTCACTTCCTGGGATGTGAGACGCTGAAACGGGCAAGCGCCGGATTTGTTTCTCTGGAAGTGTGGCTTACATGCACGGTAACGGTCATTGACCCTGAATGAGGCGGCGGGACGTACGTGTGTGGGCAGAGGGCATGCGCCTTGAGCTGGTCTGGGATACAGGTAGTTGATGAGAGACTACCAGCCACCAATGACCCAGCTTACCACCTTTGTTTCCCTGAGGGTGGGTTTTTTCCCTTCTCTTTTGTCTTTCCCTCTCTATCGGTAAAGCCTGAGTGTCCTGTCTTATTTCCGCCTCAATCAACCAGCTGGAGTGGAGTGGCTCACATTGGTGCCACACCAACCCAATGGCCTAATGTCCACCTGACGGACTTGTCGATCTCTCCGCCGTGACGAGCCCAAAGATCAGAGCCCCATCATATCTCAACTAGGCACCATCGCGTATCACACGCGATCTCCCTACCCATTTGACGTACTGGGACTGATATGGTTTGATTGCCAGGCTTAGAACAGTTTTGGATGCATAGGTAGGTAGGTAGGTAAGTGCCGGTATGTAGGTACCGTAGTTACCGAGTCGGTACAGCCGTCTATCCCTCAGGTACGGTATGCTCGACGTTGTACATAAATACATGCCTGCCTTCCATCGAATGACTGGCACGTGGTTGACTTCCCAAGCACCTCCCATGCGTTGTTGACATGGCGCATGGTTATCATCACCACCACGACCCTTTTCTGACATGGTCCTGCAACAACCCACCATCCCCAGGTTTGCGCCAACAAATCGACGATCCCACTCTGACCAAGCGCATATCTTGGGATCAAGCTTGATATCATGGCAGGCCAAGCCGCAGCCGACAAAAGCTCTTGGTCGATCCCCCTCCTTCCCCTCCTCCGTCGCCATTATCTGGGTTCCATAATCCATAATCCATGCCTCCATGCTCCAGCTTGCGCCGACCACCCTCCAACCCTCCACCATCCATCCCACCATCCCTCCATCCTCCACTCTCTGCCGCCGCCATCGACATGCTACCTTCGCCTCTGTGGCTTCTCGCCTGTCCGGGCCCCCGCGGGTTCCAATCGGCTTATCAGTGTCACTACGTCCATCGACCTCGGCCTCGACGCAGGTTGCTTTGCTTTGCCATCTTCCAGGGATCCCCCTCCCACCCTTTCCCCTGGCCATGCGCCAATGAGAGGAGCGTGTCGGCTGGCCTATTCAAGCCATCTGTGAGCTCTGGGGGTGGCCCACCGCCCATGGAAACGGGCCCCGGCATCCCAGCCTGTTGGCCGCCGGGTTTGGTCTATCCCTGACTTGGACTCGGCGTCGTGGGTGTCCTTGGCCCTCCTCCTGGACCAGGGCCCAAGCCAAAGCTTGATGCCGGACTGTAAGCAGATCCAGATCATCCAATCATCCAATACCAACGCGTCCTTCGCCCACCACCCTCCCCAAGCCTCTCACGCTTCATTCAAATACACCAGGATCGGGTGCAAATTACGTGCCGCGACCACAGCCCATTCAAGGGCAAGCGTATGGCAGACACGCAGACACGCAGACACTTGTAGGCACTTGCAGACACTGGAGCCGCCGTAAGTTTGCTGGCTTAGGTGCCGTTCCGCCCATCAACAGCCACTCCGCTTAGGACCGCAATTCTAGACACAGCGATCCACGCTGTCGTTCATTCTCATGTGACGTATCCCATCTCACCTCCCGGGTCCTCCGACGTCAAAGACCGTTTTGCCCCCCCCCCTTCACTTTAGCTGCACTCCAAGTGAAGCCCCGGCTCATCTCAAGTGCTGAGACACTCCCGCCAGTTCCGTTTCTTCGACGCGCGGTGACGGGCCCCCCTCCCTCCACAGTTGTCTCATCAGCCTGCCACAACTCACCATGGCCCTACAAATATACCCCGAACTTCGGTTTCTCAATGCTCAGTGGACTGGGAGTGCAACGGTTGATTCGATCACCCGCGATTTCAACCGGCCTTCTTACTCCCGCCACGACATGGTCTGGACTGCGCCTCAATCAACTTGGTCCTTTCCTCCCATGGTGTCGAGAGACAAGGCTGAGTGTGTTGCGCCACCCCGAGCATCGGATTCTTCCACTTCCCCATGACCACATCTTCCGCGACAAACAGGTCTTGGACCCGGGAGCGGCTTAAGGAGTTGGCCGTCCATACTTCCACCGGCTAGTTTGCTACCGTGAAAATCGGACAACGTGACCAAAGAGCGTGCACCTGATGACTGCTTGCTCGGGCCGCTCCTCGGGGAAAACTCGTCTCTCGCCTAATTGTCGCTTTCGTTGTTCCAGTCCCCCCATCAGCAGACTGTCTAGCGCATTCCTTCTGCAAGGTTCTTCGAGCCATTGGCTTTCGTAGTAATGGGCGTAAATGGTGGCGGGGAGGTCCCTGGACTCACTAATGACGACAATGGCACCCTCCCGACCTCACCTCGGGATTGGGCATACCTATGATGATCACCAGCATCCCCTTGAATATCCGACTTGATGGCTGAAAAGAAATCTGATTGAAGTGCAGATCGTTGGTCGGCTGACTACTTGGGTGACTTATCAAATCGAACCGCCTCGAGAGCGAAGCCCACGAACCAACTTCACGACGGGGGAGATGTTCAACCATGCCTTGCCTAAATCACCGCTTACATCACAGAGAACATCACGCGGCCGTGATGTTTTCGAAGGAGCTGGACGGGAAAACCAAGCGAACAAGAGCCCGGCGATTAATCAGTTGAGGCCGAGCGGTCGAAATCGAATAATGCAGCGACGATTGCTCTGTGTTGATTTTCCACGCAGGGGCTCGTCCCGGTCTACCAATCCGATAGTACCGTCCTATAGCGGAGGCTTCGAGCGTGCTATCCTGTTGGGTTGTGGGCTCTACACCCATTTGCAATGGACCGCGCTCTCTTCACATTTAATCGAGTGCGTCCTTGTGGTTCGTTCAACCATCGAATATGACCTAGATCTCTGGCAACCTCTAGCGGGAGGTGACGCAAGGAGAATGTTTTAGAGAACGAAGTCTCTGAGCCCGGGATTGAACGTCCCTTAGTTGAGGCTTCCATTCTGCCTTCAGTTCTGAGGTACTATGAAGCTGTTCATTGAACGCAGAGACAAGTAACCAGCTCAGACGAACATAGCCGGCGTTGTTCGCTCTGTGTCTAGAGGTTGGCGACAACAAAACATGCAGGTGATTCATTCGGCATCAGACGGGGACAAAGTTGGGGGTGAGGATAAAATGCCTCCAAGCGACGCAGCTTCCGGGGCTTCTCTCTCCTTAACTTATCATTCTTCACCCCAACTATCGTGTGCCCATCGCCAAAGCAACACTTTGCTGGCTCTCTTCGTCAACACTCGACTCCTATCACGCAGAATCACACAGTAGATGCATATATAATAAGGTCTATTAAAAGCCTTATTTTCTACAAAGGGAATATTGTCTTAGAGCTCCCTTTTATCTGTATTGAGCTTGCTCTAACCGGGTTCTATGCCCTATTAAGCTTACCCAAAATGGATCTAATGCTTAGGTCAAAAGATAGAGCTTTAAGCTAGCTATATAATAGCTATATATAATGGATATAGCCTTTAACAATATTCTTATTAATTCTATATCCTGCAATATACCCCTTAATTAGGAGACTATAAAGCTATTTATATAGTATTTTAACTGCTTCTATACTTTATTCCTAAAGTTGCATTAAGGATTAATATATTTATTGCTTACCTTTTTCTATTAGTATATTTAGCTAAATTTTTAATTAGTTTAATATATTTATTAGTTTTAAGTAATAAATTAAATAATATATATAAAGTAAAAAGAAAGTAAGCTTAGCTATATTATATTTAAGCTTTATATAGCTAGTCTTTAACTTCCTTTTTTCTTTCTTTATTAATACCTTTTGCTGCTAATATAGTTTATTATAGGTCTTTATTTTAGCTGCTCTCTTTATAAGGAAGTTTAGCAATAGCTTCCTTTTAAGGTTCTTTTTAAAGGCATATCCTTTTAATTTAAAGATCGGCCTAATATTGCTAATTCTTTCTTTTCTTTTTAGGCTTTAAAGTCCTTAATACTATTAATACCTTTAGTATTGCTATTATTAGCTTCTCTTTTACTTTTGCCTTTTTTATATAAGCGCTAATGCTTGCCGAAAAGCTTAGTTTATTATTTTAAGCTTTTAATATATATAAATAGCTTATTAACTTCTTTTAGTTCTTTATGCCTAAGCCTTATATCCCTAAGGATCCTCCCTATAAGGGATGTATTTATATGGCTATTGCTAGTAAAGGCAGTAAGGGATATTATTTTAAGAGCGCTAATTGCTTTTAATAGTGCTTTATATATAAGGCCAGCAATTATTAATACTATTTTTAATAAGCTTAATCTTTCCTTTTTGCGCTTATAATTATATTACTAACTGCTTATATTTTAATCCCTTTATTATAGCTCCTATTGCCTAATAGATATTATTAGCCCTTAATATTAATAATAAAAAGGTATGCTACTTCTCTTTAATTGTAAGTATAGGTTTTAACTTTTAAGCAAATATATAATTGGTGCTATATAGCATTGCAATTATAGCTTAATCTTTTAGTAGAGAAAAACTCTATCTATTTATTAGGTATTAAGGCTGGTTTTAGGACTAGTATGCTTATATACCCTTTAGTTTTAAAAACTAATAAGGAGCGGTACCTTTAGGTAAAGCAATTTATTAAAAAAGGCATTAACCTTCTATAAATCTATTATAATCTATATATAAGTAAAGTTATTAGGTATTTAGCATTAAGGAGTTATAGCATTTAGGAGTTCTAGAGTTTAAAGTTTATTTTTATTTGCCTCTTTTAGTACTTTATTAAAAGAGGGGAGGGCTTTATATATATTTAGGGCAATTAATTTTATGCCCCCCTTTTTAAGTGCCTTTATTGTAATGTTTATATATATAGATTAATTAAATTAAGCATTATTCTAAAGTATTTAAAGTATTGCTATAATAGTGCCTTAATAAATCTATCTATTAGCATTTTAGCAATAGAAAGGTAAGTAACTTTAAATAATTCCTTTTTATATTTTTGCCTTAATTATATATTATAGATATCTATATAGTATAAATAAGTATTAATTTATTTACTTTCCTTAAGTATTAAATATATAGTTTGCTAATTATTGCAGTAAATTAAGAATTTATTTAAATTTAATAATAGCTTTATTTATTTAAAAAGGCACTAAAAAGCTATTATTTTATATACTATTTTATTTAAAGCAAATAGCTTTGCCTTAATTATAGATATAATTATAGTGGATTAATGTATTGCTTTTTAAATAATTAGTCTATTAAATAGGCTAATAAGATATCCTTAAGATAACTTTTTTATAAAAGAATTATCTATAAAGAATGCATTATTTGCTATTTTTAATGCTTAGATTTCCTTACTTTTTTTATATTAAATGGTGAACTTACTTATTGTATAGAGATAGTAAAGAGCTTAATTTACTGCATTTTAGTGCTTAGTTTTTAGGTTAGTTAAGAACTGCAAGAGTTTGCCTACTATAAAGGCAATATTAAGTTGGATTATAATTGCTATATAAAGCAATAATTCTACTTTCTTTTAATACTCCTTAATCTTTTGCTTAATTGCTTAATCTTTATGCTTTTATAGCTTTATTCCTAGAATTAATATTAATAAAAATAAGCTTTATTTTAATATTTTAAACTTATAGGCAACTTTATTAATATATGCCTTATAGCTAAAGAAGATCTATTTCTTAAAGTAATTATAAATGATTTATACTTTAAGGAAATATTTAACCTTACTTTATTTATATAGTTTATATACTTATTTTAAGCCATTAATTAATATATTAGCTATATCTATATTATTCTTATAGAAAGTAATAATAATATTATCTATAAAGAATATTAAAAAGAGCTTTTAATTAATAGAATAGAATAAGTATAGCTCTTCCTTATACTATTTAAGCTTAAGTTTAATAAGAGTTACTCTTAATTCTTAGAACTAAAGTTATAGTAAGTCCTTAAGACCGTACAATACTTTATGCAATTCTATGCACTTGCCCTACTGCTTAAATCCATTTAGTAGCTTATATATTATTGGTATTTTATACTTACTTCTTATTGCATTAAGAAATGCATTTTTAATATTAAATTATAAAAGTTTTAGATTAAATTGTACTACTAAAGCTATTAATATATAGAAAGTATGCACTATAAGTATAGCTATATAAGTGCTCTTAATTGTTAAGCTTTCCTATAGGTTACTGCATATGCATATCTATACTTTGCATTTATTTAGGTAACTGGCACTATTGAACTTATAGGTAAATACCCACTTTAGCGATAGTAGTTTAGATCTTGCCTTTAAGAGCTTAATTTCAATTTAGATCCTTTTCTCTTTTAAGGTTTAAATCTCTCTTTTTACTGCCTTAATAAATTTATTATAAAGTAGATAATTTTATATCTCTTTTTAGTTTTATAGTAATAGGCTTAAAAGGTTTTATTAATATATCTTTAAGCCTATTATTATAGCCTTTATCTATATATTGTTTTCTTATAAATAGGCTACTATTATTATAGTAAATACTATTTAATAGCTTCTTTTATTCTAACTATTTTAAAGTAGTTAATTAAATTAAATTCTTATTAATAGGGCATCTTAAAATATATTATTTAAATGCCTATTAAAGTAGTATTTCTAAAGAATGCTTTAGTCTTATATATGCCTAGCATTTTATCTTTTCTTAATGCATTTGCTGCTATATATTAGTTATATTAATCCTTTACTTGCTTTTCCCCTTTTTCTATTAGTTATATTGCTGCCTTAAATTTAGGATTTATTAGCTTTTAGTAGCAATATTATTGGATTTTTATTTAAGGTTAGATCTTTCTTTATTTTATTTGCTTTTTCTATTAAATCTATAATAGGCTCTTATTTATTATTTGCTTTTTAAGCTATATATTATAATTAGCTCTATACTTTTTATTTCAATTATTATTAAAGGGTTACTTTTAGGGTTTTTTATTCTATTAGGTCCTATTCCTATAGATAAAGATTTAATACCTTTTATTCTATATATCTATATTTTAGATTATTAAAATAGACTCTCTATTAAGGTTCTATTAATATATTTCTATATATTAATTTAATTTTTAGTATTTAATAAAGAGTTTAAAGTCTATAAGCTATTTAATTAGTTTTATATTTAATAAGCTTTACTACCTAATGTTTTATGCTTTCCTATATATTTACCCTTAAGTCTAAACTCTTTATTATCTCTATTTTAAATAGTTTATCTTTTGCTGCAATTAACTTAAGGAAAGTAAGTTCTACTTCTTCCTTTTGGTCTGCAATCTAAAGGTATTTTGCTAAAGAGCTTAATTTATTAATTAAGATCTTTTGCTCTTAAGCTTCTTCCTTATAGAATATACACTTATTAAATATAACATTATATATAGTAATTACCTATTTAAGCTAGAGTATCTATATTTAATATAGATTACTAGTAAAGTATTTAATTAAGTATTTAATATATCCCCTAAGGCTTGTCTTAAATAGTCTCTTATCCCTTTTTGCCTCTTTATCCCTATGCAATAAGTATGCTTTGCATCTATATATATAGATCCCATTTTAATTAAGGTATAGATCTATTATAAGCTCTCTTATTTAAAGGCAAGCATTATTTTAAAACTAACTTTTTAATATCTCTATTAGCGTTTTTATACTTAATAATCAATATAGGCTTATATTATATAGGAATGCTATATATATTGTAGTTTCTAACTATAAGTTCTATAGCAAATTTGCTCTATTTATTATTTTAATTAAGTGTACTATTAGCTTTTGTCCTACTTGTTCTACTAGTCCATTTAGCTTATAAGTATAAGGCAGAGCAAGCTTAAGAATAATGCCTTTATTATATGCTTAAGTTTAATATTCTATAAACCTTTATATAGCAATTATAGCCTTCTTATTATCTTGCCTAATTCTATAGATTAAAAGGCTAAATTGTCTTTTAATCCATTTCTTAAAGTACACTAAAGCATTAAATACTATATTGTATTTCTTATTTAATAGAGGAAATGCATATAGCATTTTTATATATTTATCCTTAATTATTAAGAGCTATTTTATTCTATTATAACTCTATAGGAAGTCTTAAAGGTCCTAATAGATATATTAAAATAGATATAAAAATATATATTATAGAGGCTTATATAATATTATCTATTTTATATGCATTATAGCATAATATATATAGTTAATACACTTAATTCTAATTATTAATATATTTCTAGCATTAAATACTAGCTTTTTAAATGCCTTAAGGCTAAAATAGCCTAACTTAAGGTGCTAAAGCTATTCTATATTTTCTTTTGGTTGTAAAGAATCCCTTAATAGTCTTTTGCTCTATAAGCATTACTTTCTTTTATTATTTGCTTCTATAAGCATTATTATTAATAGCTTACTGTATAGAATTAAGTCTTATACTTTCTGCACTAATATAAAGAAGTAAAAGGAAAGTGGCTTATATTTAAGGAAATTAAGGTTATATTTTATAGTTAGGTAAAGTATAATTAAGCTTTTCTTTTCTATTTCTATATATAATATATTATTATATCTATAAACCTAAAGCCTACTTTTATATAATTAAGCTTAAGATACTATATTTATATAAAATCCTTTTATATAGGCAATATTCTAAAGAATAAAATTAACTATATAATTCCTATTAGCTCCTTTTAGAAGATTCTTAAGCTTTTATTATTTTATTTTTATAATTAAAAATGCAGTAAAACTTACTTTTACTATTTAGCTATTTTTATATAATTTAAACATTTTTAGGTTTAGGAGCTTTATATTATTTATAATATAAAGTGCACTATAGTTATTTAATAGTATACTTTAGGATAGTATATAAGGTTTATTAAATGCTATATATACTCCATTTTTTAAGGCATTTAAATAAAAATCATTTAAGTCTATATAGACTGCTATAACCTCCTTTAGGGTGTTTAGAATATTGCTTATTAAGCTTTTATTTCTACTTTCTTCTATTAGGATTTTAGCTTTTAAGCTTTATTACTTTAGATCTTTATATTAGGTTTGGATTTTCTTGCAATAGTCTTCTTTTAATATAAAGTAAAGCTTTTACTTTTTTTTAGTTAGTATATACTTTATAATCTAATATTCTTTTGCCTTCTAAAAGTACTTAAGAGTTACTTTATATAGGCAATTATATTTTTAGCTATTAAAGCATTTGCCTAATAATATAAATATTTTATATTTTTAAAAGTAAGCATTTCTATTAATAGTAATAAATATATTAAAAATATTAATATAATTTAAAAGCATTTCCTTTAGCTCCTTGCCCTTTATTTTACTTATAATTAAGTCTATTAATTAGCAATTTACTTAAGTTAATTTAAAGCGCTCTTTAATAGCATTAAAGAAGTCTTAGATTCTAATATTCCTTTAGATCTTTAGAATTTTATAGTATATTCTATTTGCATAAGCCTTACTTTAGCTAATATACTAAATTTAAGGATTAATATTTATACATTTAGCTTCCTAAAGCACTACTTTATAGTATTTATAAGTATCTTCTTTTAAGCTTATTTTACTTAATGCTAGCTGCTTTATAATTTCCTTTATAAATTGCCTTAAGGTAATTTAATAGATTTAAATCTAAAGTTAATTAAAGAGGTTCTATTAGATAGAGGCATAAATGCTTAATTCTATAATATCTACAATCTATATTTATATTATTTAAGCTTTAAACACTTTAATCCTAATATTAGCCTACTTCTCTTAATATTCCTTAAGGATTAAAGGATAATATATTAAAAATTTCAATCTATATCTTTCTTAAGGGATTGCCTTATTATATTTAGCTTTTATAATAGCAATTATAAATATAGTTTGCTTCTCTATAATATTAAAGGGCTTATTATTTTTACTTAAGTCTATTAAATCCTAAAGGTTTTAATCTTAAATATAGTTCTTAAGGACTATAATCTATAGCATTTATTATTCTTTAGTATAAAGTTTAACTTTTATAGATATAAATACTAGCTAATTATAGTCTATATCTATTTTATATATAAATTAAGTAAATTAAGCTTAGGCTAATTATATAGAATAATTGAAATTATAATAAAAAAATAATAGCAATAAAATAATAATAATAATAATAATAATAATAAAAGTAATAATCTTATAATAAAAGTTATAGAGTATTATTCACTTAAGCTTATAACTATTATATAGAATTATACAGTAAATGCATATATAATAAGGTCTATTAAAAGCCTTATTTTCTATAAAAGGAATATTGTCTTAAAGCTCCCTTTTATCCATATTGAGCTTGCTCTAATTGGGTTCTATGCCCTATTGAGCTTACCTAAAATGGATCCAATGCTTGGGTCAAAAGACGGAGCTCCGAGCTGGCTGTGTGACAGCCACATGTGATGGATACGGCCTTCAACAATATCCTCGTTAGTTCCGTATCCCGCGACAACTCCACAGTGGATACGTGGTTCCTGGTGGCCAGGTTCAGATCAGTGCGGCTGGTTGTTTGATTGTGCCGTAGCTAATGAGCTTGGACCCTTATTAGGACCTGAAAGGTTTGGGCCCCACTCCATCCCTAGCTCTGTCAAAACACCCGTCAACTTGACCGACTAGCTAAAAAATCCCCATCACAACAACCTCACACCTCCTCCACCCGTCGTTTACTTACACTTACCTCACACGCCAATCACCTCAAGCTCGTTGGGAATCTTTGCCCGCAACTACTTGCACTCCTAGACAACCAATATGAGTGACATGTCAAAGGTCATCCGCCAGTCACCCCCAGTGGACGTGACCAAGTCCTACGATACCTCCACCCTCAGAGATAAGACCATCCTCGTCACCGGCGGTGCCAATGGCTTTGGTGCTCACTTTGTTCGTCACTGGGCTTCGTTTGGCGCCAACGTTATAATTGGTGATCTGGCCGACAAGCCTGGCGAGGAGCTCGTTGCATCCCTCCGAGCTAGCTATCCGTCGTCGACCTTTACCTACCAGCATTGTGATGTGACAGACTGGGACTCCCAGGTCAGTCTGTTCGAAACGGCAGTTCGCGTCAGCCCCAGCGGTGCCATTGACATCGTTGTTCCCAACGCCGGCATCATTCTGCCGAGCGAAGCCAGCAAGTTTGAGAACCCAGCCCTGGTCGACGGCAAGATCCCCAAGCCCAACACCCTCACTCTTGACGTCAACATCACGGGTGCCCTCTACACCACTCACCTGGCCCTCTACCACCTCCCTCTAAACCCCAACCCTGATCGATGCATTCTCCTGATTGGCTCTGTGGCATCGCTGGTCTCCCTCCCAGGCCAGGCTCAGTACGCTATGAGCAAGCACGCCGTGCTCGGCCTCTTCAGGAGTCTGCGGTCCACGGCGTTCCTTAAGGGTATCCGAATCAACATGGTTGCGCCCTTCTTCACTGCGCAGACCAACATGCTCAAGCCGGGCGTTGAGGCTGTCTTCTTCTCCGGCAGTGCTGGAGTGGCCACCGTCGAGGACGTCATTGATGCTGCCACCCGCCTAGTTGCCGACGAGGACATTGCTGGACGTGCTCTCGTCATTGGTCCACCAATCAAGACCAGCGGACTGAGCGGATCGACGGAGCTCAAGTATATGGACGTTAGTGACGAGGAAGGGAATGGCCAGGGACGAAGTGTGTGGGAGTGCCATGCCGGCGACTGGGACGAGGCAGACACCTTTGCCAGGCGCTGGATCTTCTTCTTGTGCGCCGTCGACAAGACCAAGAGCTGGCTTGACGTGGTGAGAGACATTTGGAGAATCATTCGACGCAACTAAGCACACCGCTCTCATGCCCAAAGGGCTGGCGGATGCACTCTTGAGTTAGAGCTTTTTTCTTTGCTTTTTCTTTTTTTTTGGTGAGGAGTCACTTCAACCCAAAACGGCCGAGTCATGAAAGTGCATGAAAACGAATGGCATTTGTTGCGTGAAAGAAATGGCAAGGGGGAAAACATTATGACTTTTTCTGGGAGGTGGAAATTTGAAGACTTGGGCCCTTTTGTTTTTCGTCGTTTCCCCTTGTTTCTTTATCTAGAAATGTGCAGCTGAATATAGAATACAAGGCAATGAGGATGGGCAAATTGGGGTTGGATCCCAAGGGAAAAAAAAAAAAAAAAAAAAAGAAACAGACAGCCAACCTAATAGAGACAATAAAGAGTTCATGAGTCATATGGCCGGGATCTTCGGACCATCTAACATTTGCTGCATAATGACTGGGTAGTTGACCGTCATGCCTCCATTTCGACAGCACCTGCTTGGGCCCCCTTGCTGTGCCGCTCACCGTCAGGGAGTTGATAAAGTTTACCAGCATATGGATTTTACTCCACCGGGAAGAGATTTGAAATGGGTCCGTTGTTGCATTTAGGTTGACGATCTCTTGACCCGGCCAAATGAGGTGATAATATGGCTATTGGTAGGAATCCTTGTCTCGGCGGCCAACATCCGTTCAGTAGCTGTTGGCTCTGGCGTGTCTTGCAGGTCCCAGTGAGGTGAGGGATGACAACACAACAACACGGGCCAGTGTTGTATTGACATGTATACAGACGAGTCAATAATGGAATACAGTACAAATCGTTGTTAGACTTTGATCCTCATTCATACAGTCTACCCTGTGATCATCTTCGGATGTATCCAACTCGTCTCCGCCCGGGGTAATCTCGTCTTAACATGGCCCTAGCCAGCCGCAAGAAGAAAAATGGCCAGATATAGAAAATAAAAATAAAAATAGCAGATATCCCGACCTATATTCCTAGGTCTTCAGTGCCTCCGAAACGCCATGGACGCCATTCTTTTTGTGCTTATACAAGTGGTGAGAGTTGGGACAATATTATCCTTCACGTAGTCAATCCGGCCTGGGAGCCCTTCCAGTCCTCCGTCTCGGCTCACATCCTTGCGTTCTGGGACCCGCCAACTGATTTCATAAGAATCCCGTAGCTGTCTATCTCGTATCTTCCTCGTCATGCCCGGCTTGGTTAAGCTTGTCGTATCGCTCAGCCGCCAGCGCCGTCGTACTTGGGAGTTTCTCGGACCGCGAGGTCCTTCTGTGTTGAAAGGAAATGTCATTCGTCTTTGTTTGTCATTGTGAAATATGTTGGTTTTTTTTTGGATGTCGCCGGGTCCCGTTGATGTCATAAATGTAAAGGAAAAGGAAAAGGAATGATGAAATAATGAAACTCGCAGATGCTTGAGAGAAAAATGCCGCTCGGTAATAGTCGCTTTTGTGTCAGTCGTCATGTTTAAAGAATGGCGCAGCGAGGAGAGTCCTTTCTCCGCCGGCGACGGCGGCGCTTGTGAGACCCATTCAGGTCGTACTTGTATCCGTCACCTCCATCATCCTGAGCTTGGAGCTCATCGTCTCTCCGGAGCATCTGTCGGCAAAGATCAATGAAAACCTCGTCTACGTTGGCTACAAACGACCAGTTAGTTCTCATTGTGGTGGCAGTCAGGGTGAGCGGGCCTAGTTTGACAGGTGGAGCGTCAAGTGGAAACTCACTCCTCGTTCGGGCGCTAGCTTCATAGTAGGGCGCCCCCCATCGCTGGGAGATGGAAAAGCCCTTGGCTCGGGGAACGGCACGGTTCTCTTCGAGGTCGGCCTTGTTGCCAACAATAACAATGGGAACATTCTCGTCGTCCTTGATGCGGATGATCTCCTCTCGCAGACCGGCCAACTCGTTCAACGAGGACGACGAGGTAATGCTGAAGACAAGAAGAAAGCCTTGGCCCGTCTTCATGTACAGATCCCTCATGGCGACTGAACCATCATCATCATCAGTACGAGCGTACGCGTGTAGTTGTTGGGCTTGAAAGGACCTACCGAACTGCTCGGTCCCTGCGGTGTCAAGGCTGAATGCTGAGTCAGTCACAGCTACCAGGGGAGCAAGAGCGAGCTAAACGCAGAAAACGCAGAAATGCCAAGATGAGCACTCACATTTCGAGAACGACTTGGCGGCCCTGCGAGAACGAGTCAGTCAGGGGGTCATGGGGCGGTGGGCGCGCGCGAGGGGAAACAAGGCAGTGTACTAGTATTGCGGCACTTACATCGACCTGTAGTTGTGTGCGATAAGAATCTTCGATGGTGGGATCATAGCTCTCGATCCATTCATTGTGCACAAATTGGGCTGTCATCGTGTGAGCATATGATTGAGCCGAACAGACATAAGGTTTAGATGGCAAATTTGACTGACCTGTCAAACAACTCTTTCCCACGCCGCCTGAATATAGAAGGGAGACGAGTCAGCAAAATAGATTCTTGGGTAAAGGGGGAATGCAGGAGAGTTATGCTGGGCATTGACGGACCTGCGCCAAGGACTACCACGTGTAGCTCACGACTGTGCACGCAGACAATTGTTAGTAAATATTTTGGTGTTGATGGAGGGGGAAAAAAAAAGGGGGGGGGGATGATAGGGGAGGGGAAAGCAGGGAGGGGGATGTCGTCGAGGAGGGGTAGGGCCTTACCTGGGTTGATACTGGTAATGCCGCGGCATGCTGGCGGTTTACTTGATGAAGGCGATTGGCAAAAGATAATAAGCTGAACTGGCAGCGTGCGTCTGGCACCGTTGAGAGCGCGCGTATGCCTCGTGGCCTTGGAAATTCAATCACCGATTAGGTGGGAGCAGGCAAAGCTGGAATGCGAAAAGAAGTTTCCACGAGAGGGGAGGAGAGCCAGAGTCGCGATGGAAGAGTTTCGGGAGAAGCGTCGAGAAAAGGTCGACAAAGCCGGCTGTTGGATATGAGTAGGATGCGAGGCGTCGTGTTTGATGGAGAGAAGATAGGACGAAAAAGGCAGATGTGTCGAGGAGTCGCGGGATCGCGGCGCAAACAGGGCAAAACGGCCGTCGATCGGGGGTCCGGGAGAGGATGCGTGGAAGCTTGGAAGCGTCGTTGGTGTGTGGGCGGCGGATGCGCTGTGTCACCGCGAGACCGGGACTGACAGGGACAGGGACAGTTGGGAGAGAAACGAGATGCCCGGAGTTGTTGGTCGGAGACGAGCGAGGATGTAGTGATGAAAGGCCGAGGACAGGCTTGGGCGGGCGACAGAGTGATGAAAAGGATCAAGGTGAGGGCGTACGGGATGTGATGGAGAAGTGAAGCCCTGGACAAGTCGGGCCTTGAGATGCCTGAAATTGAGTTGTCAGGCGTGGGCTTCTGCGTGTGCTCCTAGGACCGGGAATTTAGGAAGCGCGCGTGGCGGCTAACTTGAGAGTTTTCTTGGGGAAGCGGGGAGAGGGTACAAGAAAGCGGAAAGAGACCGATCAGAAAGGGACGGGACAATGGGAGAGATGGTAAAGCCAGTTCCGGGCAGACTCGATGCTCTGGTCGGGCGCCGGGTCGTTAGCTTGGTTGGGCTTGGTTGGCCCTGCTCATAGACGTGGATGTGGATGCGGATGCGGATGTCAATGGAGCTCTGCAATCCGATGTGCGAGCTTTTGGCGGCGGGGCCAGACTGGAGGCCAACGAGGAGAGAGGGGAAAACTGATAGATAGGCAGAATCCAGAAGCCCGTAATCCGCAATCGTAGTCTGGAGTCCCCGTAGTCGTGGTCGCCTAGGCCAGTGGTAGCGTCAGATGGTGGCTTTCTTAGCGGGTGGGAACCAGGCTGAGGAAACAGAGAGTGCGGCGCGGATCTAGTGACTAGACTTGGTGCTGAAGCTTGTGTTCTAGAACTCGGTGACCAATGGACCGAGCAGCTTTTGGGGGGGCTTTGGACTGGGCTGGAACGGCTTTGAGTTAAAGTGGACTGATCGAATGATTTTCTCCGAAAGATGGCAATTCGGTTTTGTTTGGATGATATCCCAAGGACTCGCGGCGGGTCGCGGCGGGTTGAAAGATGGAGTGAGGTGACGACAGCGGGTTGAGAAGTGGGAGGCAAGCCACTCTATAACATAACGCGGCAAGGGGGGGCAAACCTCAAGGGGACAAGGCGATGGCAGGTCAAGGGGCCCGTGAGGGACCGTGAGGGATGCTGAGGCTGAGACGGAGGAGGGAGAAGAGAGACAAGAGACGGCAGCGTCTCCAAAAGTGAGGCAACAAGGCAAAAGCAAAACCGGCCCAGACGGGGGGTGTTTGCTAAGAAACGGGGAAGAGAAGCCGGTGTGAAGATGGGATGGGATGGTAAGTTGAAGAGACGGGAGAGATTGGGAAGACTCGAGGAGTTGGAGACAGCAGAGGAGCGAGAAGAAGAAAGAAGTAGGCAGCTCAGGTCTAGAAGGTAGGTACTCCGTAGGTAGGTAGGTAGGTAGGCCAAGCGGAACGGCTTGGGGGGAGTGGGTGAGGAATAAGGGGCGTGTGTGGATGTACAGCTGGCAAGGTGGTAGTAGAAAATAGAGAGACTCTAGCCAACAACCAAAAGCAGGATCAGGAGCCAGCCAGAGGTCAATGAGGAGGAGGAGACAAGAGGAGTCAGAAAGGGAAGTCAAGGAGTTCCGTGACAAATGAAAAAAAAAAAAAAAAACCACCCAAATGAAAAAGATGGATCAAAACCAGCCCACCACCAACAAAGGAGGAGCACGGTCGGCGGGGATAAGGACAGGTAGGCAGGCAGCAAGGGTTTGGGGAGGAAATGTTGAAACTGAGCTGCGGGAAACCACCCTTGGAAGGGAAAAATTGAAGAAGAGAGGGGCAGAAGAAGAAGAGGAGGAGGAGAAGGAGAAAAAAAGGTTGTTGGAGAACGACCGAGGAGAAAAGAGGCAGGGAAAGAACAGGGAGTGTCGAAACGACGAGAAACGACCGGGATGAAGAAAAAAAACAGCAGGGGAATAACGGCGCAGTATGGAGTATGGAGTAGTAGCGACAGTAGCATTAAGTTACAAACACCAGACAATACGCAATACGCAGTACGGCCCAAGGCCAAATCAAATCGGCACTAGGAATCCCATCAAGACTAGGTAGACATGGTGAGAAGCACCGCCATCCATTCGATTGTCCTATGCAAGCGGAGCAGGAGAGGAAGACGAAGAAAAGAAAAGGAAAAAAAGAGGGACCCCCGCTTAGAGCCTAGAGGACCCTCCTCCGGGATACCAAGGGGGGTGCCGTTGGAAAAAGCGTGCAGTTCGGGACGGGGAATTGTTCAGGTAACTCTCTCGGAGACAAGAAAGAAAGAGAGAGAGACGCAGCTGACATACAGATAGCGAGACGAAGGTGTGTCGTGTGTCTGTGTGCCTGCGCATCTGTGAGCATGGTGCAGCCTGTTTTGTGTTCTGTGTCTGGTTTGTCCCTGAAAGTTGCATGCAAAGAGAGCATGGGCATCGCAGGCGGTATCGTATCCAGGAACAATCGGGAGATGCACAAGGATGATATTTTGCTTGCGTGCGTGGGCGTACTTGCTGCAACTGCAAGAGCAGCTTCATCCAGGATGCTGACCTACATGCAGTGCTGAGAGTTGCTCCTTAGGAAGGTGCCTACCTAGCTTCTTTACACAGGTAGGTACCTACCTACTCCATGCATACCTAAATGTTGCACACATCGGTATCCTTACCTTGCTTCACCTTGCACTTGCAGACACGCCTGCTTGCTCGTCTGTCCATTTGCTGAGGCCCCTGACCAAATGGGGGATTTTTTCCCCCCTCCTTCTTTTACTAGGGGTGCCGTCGTGTCGGTCAGGGAACAAAAAAGACGCGACGACAACAAAGCCAACTATGTACGGCCACAGCTGCTTCCAGGGGAGCGACTGACTGGCGACGATCCAGGGGAAACAAGCGAGCACAATCGAGGCCCTCCCCAGGCAAAGCGCCAAGGTCAAGTCACAAGCCGAGAACAGCTCTCGGCCCAAGCGCCGCATGGGAAGTCTCCGCTGTCGTCCAGGATACCCAGCGAGGTGCCCAGGGGGACCCCCAATGCCAATGACACCCGTTACAGCTGTCCATGTCAGGTACCAACCTCACGCACACACGCACACACCACACACCACCACTCCATGGCGAGCTAGCACAGGCTCACGGCATTCCTCTGCACGCTACTTTGTCACTGCCTATCGCTGGCGGGTGGTTCACTAACCCCTTGACCCATGCTTACGAGCAATGGCTGCCCAGTCAAAGCCCGAGAAAACCAGGTCAATATCGCACGCCATGGGCGCTCCAGGCAAACAAGCGGCGCCTAGCAATCTGGGCCCTTGGTCCTGACCCAATCCGAAGCGCCCATCGCTACTTCACGAGCTTCCCTCCGGGCAGCCGGCGAGCTTGTCCTCCACTCTCACTCCCACTCCCATGGTAATGGTACAGCGTGGGCCGCAATTGGTCCCTGCCCACAGAGCCACAGCACGGGGGTTCCAGTCGTCGGTGCCATACAGGGGATAATAGCGGACGACAGCTACGGCGGGACAGGGCTTGAGAAGCTCTAGCTGGGCGAGCCAGGTGGGACAATGGCCATGGGACGTGGGACCAGCGACTAGGAACATGGATGGTGAGAGGGGAAAAAATCCCCTCCCCCTCGCTCGTGGAGCCTACGGAGCCCCAGTGATGGGGCCCGAGGATGAGTACCTGGAATGGGACGGATCCATCCCCTGGAGAGGCCCACTGCAGCGCCCTTTGGGACAGACGAGAGCCAGTAATACCCCCGAGAGACAGGGGGATAATATGGGACGGGGCCCGACGGGATGCTGCCCCGGAGGGAGCTACAATGGCGTGGCACTCAGGACCTACTGTGCAAAGTTGCCGGGCGTGCTCTTTGTGGTTGTGTGTTTGCCGATGCTGGTGCGTGCTCCGAACGGTAACATACCGCACCGCACCACACGGTACCGCAGAAACCGTCTAGGTGTCTGAGGTGGGCTGAATGGTCGACTCTGGAGCAAGACATAGCCGAACCGAACAGCGAGACAAGGGTCAAGGGAAATATTTTGGGGATCGGAAGCAAACGTCGGGATCGGGACCTGAACAGCCGGGGCAGGGGATTCACATGGCACGGTCAAAGATAGGTGGCCCGAGACAGTGGCCTCGGTGAATTTGGTTCATTCTTGGCTTGCAAACATCCATCACGTTGTTGGCAACCTAGGTCGAGCCAGATCGACACTCTGTCTGTCCGTTCAGTCTCAGTTGGACGGGATCCTTCCTTTGCACAGACAGCCAGGCTAACTGATTTAATTGACCGACTTCACCTATCGAGCTAGGCTGAGACCCTGAGCTACTGTTGCAAATCTCTTGTCAATCATAAGACACTCCGTTGGTGCCGTCATGGCCGCGCCGGCTCGAGTGTGGGGCATCCGGGAAATAGGTGGACGGTTAACCCAATTGCCCGTCCTACCTCGCCCGTGTGGGTGCGGATGCCGGATGTTTGTCTATAGAGGAACAAGAACGAGACAATGAGGTGACAACAATGGTTCACAACTAGACAATGAAGAAGGAAAGAAAGGGAGGCTATTCCTTATCTTGTGTCTTGTTTAATATTTCTGACCATCTATTCGACGTGTGCGTTAGTTAGGTCCTCGTTCTGTGCGGGCCCCTGGGACCCTCAGGTCTAAGCTTAAGGCATGCAGACGCTTCTTACAGCTGCTGCATTGACGTTGGACCCTGGGCTGAGGCCGCTGAGGCCGAGCAGCCGCGCGCTTTTTTTTTTCTCTCGTGTTGTTGGGTTTGTTCGGTTTACTTGTTGCAATTCAGGCTCACGGCAGCTTCTGGCACGTGCAGTCGATGAAGGGAACATCCCTCCATTGGTTGAGCTAGGACTACAGTATCTTACATGATACGATCGATACGATTCGATGCGATGAGATGGGATGGCCCACGATGGTATCGTATCATGATGGATCTGGTGGCTGGGCAATGCAAAAAAGACAGAAAGGGGGGTGGGGGTTTGTTTTTCTTTCCTCTTTACATCGCATCTCATAATTCTCATCTCACCTCAATCTCAAAAAATCTCACACATCGACATCGGATCGTACGGAGTAGAGTGGTCTCGTCTCCATTCACAGGCGAACTCGTGTATGGAACGCCTCACTTTTGTTCATGCTTCATTTTCCACACCCCCCCATCAAGTGGTGCCCTACCTACGCACTAAATGAATTGGGCAACAAAATATACATTGTTGAGGATGACAACGAAGCAAAAACCAATTTAACAGAGGGGAAAAAAAGTATGACCGTGATGAAATCAAGATGAAGAAAAAGCAATTACGCCTAGTGTCAAATAGATCGCAAGGCGTACGAGTTCCCATTTGCTTCTTCTCCCAACCTTCCCCAACCTACCCGGATTCCCTCCAACCACCAGCTACATTGACACAGAGGATGACCTTATTTTCTGACTTCTCATGTTCTCTCTGCTACCCGTGCGTCTCTCTTGCAGTCATTTACGAATTTCATTTTTTTTCTGCTTCTCCCTTGGCTGCGGCGCAATATCCACACCCTCTACACCATACAGGCATGGCTCCTGCATAGGCAAATGGAATTGGGGTGAGAGGATGCACAAGAGAGAAGGGGACAAGGGGACGGGAAGGGAAGAAGGAAAGAAGAAAAAGAAAAGAAAAAGAAATTTCCTTTGACCTTGTAACTCCCGGCCCTGTTGTCATCCGACATATGCAGTTCAACCTTCATCTATCAGTTACGAAGACGCAAGGTCGGCAGTTCAAACTAGGAACATCCTTGCCGGCAAACACCGACTCTTGCTGCTGTACCTGCAGCAAAGGAGATGCGATGCGATGCATTGATGCGCTGGTAAAGATGTAGACTATGTACTGTCAGATGTGATGCTGCAACGAGGCTTCGTATTGGAGCCTCCTAGCCTACAGTGGCAGTGTTACAGCTTGACTAGGTTGCTACATTTCCTCCGACGCATGCTTCGCTGGACTCACCATCCGTGTACTCCGTATGCTCCGGGTCATACTGGCATCCTCCACCGAATTATGGAGTTGTCGTCCCGGTCGTGGTGGGTTCCTCTTTTTTTCCTTTTTTGTTCTTTTCTTTTTTCTCTTCCTTACTTTTTTTTCCAGGTCTCTTCTCGCTTCCTTGGTGATAGCTCTTTGTAGAAACAGGTTTGGGCTCCAGCTGGATGGAAGTTAGCGGTGGCATACGCATCTCGCATCCACCGACTAACTTACTAGTCTTGAGGGCCCTGGTGTAGCGTCCGTCCAACGGGCGCGTCTCCCGATTGGATACCCACAGCTTCGGATCTGAAGGGGCCCCCTCCCTAGTCCAGGCCTTTCAAAGGCCCAGGATCCATGACATGACGTTGTCTGTTTTGTTCTAATTCTGCTTCAGCTCTCAATCCCTCTTCACTTGCTTGCGACACAAGTCGGACTGCCGCACAGCACCGCGTGTCGATGCGAGGCAACCCAAACTCGGCGACACGTCATCCAACGGGGTCACCATAGGAAGAGGAGGGTTGTGCATTTTGTACTTGTTTTTTTTTCTTCCTCTGCTAATCAAGTGCCAAGTGGCAGACGAGACATCGGATGAACGAAGGCTGGCCCTGTTTCGTCACCATCGTCACCCGCTGTCGGAGCGGCCCTCTTCCGAGACCTCTGTGTCTTTGCCGGCGGTGGACAATGTGTAAAAAGAGACACATGCCCATGCCGTATGCAAGTGTGCCGACTGCACTGCAGATGAGATGGATGGGTGAAATGCAACAATAGCCGGGACGAATGAGTGCATCCCGTCATGCCAGTCCATGTGGTGTGCATGTAGGGCGACGCCAACGTTACTTGCCCGCCTGTCTGATTCCTTGCTTGCTTGATTGCTTACTTGCTCAAGCGCGTGAGGGCTTGAGTGCTTGCTTGCCCTTGGCTTGCTTCACCCAGACAGACCAAACCAGGCCGATCCAGAATGTCCGAAATGGCCTTCACCCCACGCTTTTGCCATGGCACGCAGAACCCACCCCCCTCCCTCCCAGGCGAACAATTAAGTTACAGATTGGGTGGCAATGCTTCCTCGCGAATCGTATCGGATCGAGCTCCGGCGGGCACATGCCTTTTGGCACTAAGCACACTGCTCTTTTGTGGCTGAGAGGACGACTTTCTCCCGCCCGCCTAGCCTCCACCCGTGGGGACCCGGCCACAGTCCAGACCCGGATGCAGTCTTCCTGCATAGGGCCCAGAACCGCCAAGGTGAGAGAGGTAAGGCCACGGCGGACCATCAGATGACTTGCAATTCTGGTGATACGAGGACGACATGCGTAGAATGTGTGAAGAAAGAAAGAAAGAAAGAAAGAAAAAAAAAAGTGGGAGTAATAATATAAGAGAGGTGAGAAAATTATCTGTCATGTTATCTAAGGAAGAAAACCCGTCAAACTCATTCGCTCTCGTCCCCTTGCTGCACGCCTAGTTTTCTCTCTCTCTCTCTCTTCTCTCTCAACTCACCTGATCAATGGAGCCCAGTCTACTTTGTTGGTACGTGGATGGGCGTTAGACTTTGGATGCACCGACGACCGTCGATATTGCTACCGTGCCGGGCCGGATCCTCTCCTGCTCCCCGTATCCACGTAATGGAATCAATGATTTTCTTTGGGGATGTCACTAGGGAGAACGAGGTGAGGGAAGGGAAGTTTTTTTTTTTTCTTTTTCCATTTTTGGTCGTCTCGCGACAATTTCTGAACCACGCATCTATGACTTGTCAGTGACAGGTTCTGGCCTCCCCCCCCCTCCCCTCTTCGGGAGGGACAGCAAAACACCAGAACACACACACACACACACACACACGGGAAGTTAAAAACATCCAAGGAGCGGTCAAAGGGAATGGCCGTTTTTCCCGCTCCTACCAAGAAACCCCTGCGCCCAGTGTCTGTGTTCTGTCTCTGGATACTATTTCCTCTTTCTTTTTCCCTGTCGGTTTTTTTTTTTTTTGCCTTATTTGCGCAGAAGAAGAATGCGAATGAGATGAAGAATAATAGACTATCCTCGGTCTTAACCCGAAACGGGAAACTAAAGGACATTGACCTCTTTATTTCTGAGGCTTTCCACGAAGCAAGCAAGGCCTTGAAACTTCAATGTTTGAGAAGTGTTTGCGTGCGTACGCCTGTGCATGTGTGTGTGCGCGTGCGTGTACGTGCGTCTCTCTCTCTCTCTCTCTCTCTTTCGCTCGCTCTCTTTCTCTTTGTGTGTGTGTGTCTACGTGTGCGGTGTACACGGTGTTGCTTGACTCTTGTTCTGATTCACACCAGTACCACATCTGGTCTGTTGCAGTGTCCGCAGAGGATCCCATCCAAATCTTGGCATTTGACTCGGCCCAAAAATCATGACGGGTCCCTTGTAATTGCTAGTCATAGTCGGCGTGCAAAGGAAAAACACAAAAGTCTAAGAAATGCCGAGCCTTGAACCGAAGAAGGAAAAGGAAAGAAAAAAGAAAAAAAAAAGAGAAAAAAAAAGAGAGAGTGAAATTTTTTCCCGTCATGTCTAGTCTAGTGATCATAACTGACCTTCTCTTTTTGTTTCTTCTTGGTCAGGCTCATCCACAATGATCTCGATCAAGGGAAACGAACGACCCGACAAACGGGTCAAACCCACTGGCAATGGCGTCTCGTCCTATACCTCGTTAGGTCAAAGTCGAGTCCGAACCTCGATTAAGACAAACCCTCCGTATTCCCGGGAGCCGCCTCTTTTATACCCACCCCTTCGCCTCCTCCGTTTCTATCTCTTTGTTCCTCGCTCTGTCTGTCTATTGTCCATTGTTTCGCCATGAGGCCTTTTTTTTTCTTGTTGGCGGGCAAATCGAGACCCATCCGCATCCACACTTTGGTAGCTTAAAGCTATTGGTTGATGGGAGAGCGAGTGTAAGTTGAGCTTCGCGGTCACCTACGTGATAAAGGCATGAAGGGTATTATGCACACCCTAAGATGGTCTCACCGTCTCGGGGCCTGTCTGTGTGGCCAGACGTGATATCTCGCCAAAGGATGCTAACAATGTCTTAGCTATCGTAAGTGGCACGAGTGACACAAGTGGTTGAGAGCTAGGAAGTGATGGCATACCATTAAGTCAAGATTCAAGCCAAGATTTACGTCTCAGATCCTTAATCATCTAGAACTAATGTTCAATTTGTGATGTATTGAGATCTGCGAAGTATCATACTTCCCGGCCGTTGACTACTGGTCATGTTTTAGTTGTGTCATTATCAATTGCTTCAATTATTTGGGGTTATTGTATCGCTAGTTGATATAGTCCGCTAATGCCAAGAGTCCATGTCGCTCAAATCAAGAACAAAAGAAAATAGAGCGTAAACTTCTTACAATGTAGGCAACCTAATTCGCCCATCCGTCTCCAAAAAAAAACGCCTTATCATGTCCATCCTCTAAGACCCTTTCATTTATAACCCAAAAACCCACAGTATTCGAGGGAGAGGGAGGGAGAAAAAAAAAAGCGAAGCCAGACGGATTCGTCGTCATACATTCATCTGCCAGCAGGCTAAGACCGGCCCGACAGTAAACATAGCCATTCAAGGGGCGTTGAGGTTGTTGAGGACAACGGATTCGGCACCCCCGGCCAGTCCTTCATCCTCCAATCCCCATGACGGGCTTCTACTCCTGCACGTTGTTCGGGGGCCTCCGCCTCCTCCGCCTCCGCCGTTGTCTTTGAGTTGAACCTTCAACACTCCCACGGCAACGCCAACAATGACGGCAATCAGGAAGAGAAAGATGATACATAATGCAACGATGCAGATCCGCATCTTGCGCTTCTTTCGTCTCCGAGCCTCCGCCACTGGGCCCAGTTTCGTTGTGCCGTTCTCTAACGTCGACCCCGCAACGCTGCTGTACGGTTTGGTGACGCTGGGTGAGGAGATAGGGCTGAATGAGGTGACGGCGGGTAGTGCAATGATGCCGGAGGAGTGGGCTGTATGCGTGAGTCCAGGGTGGGCTGTGGACGAGAGTGTAACGAGGAGACATTATCCAAAGGCGAGTATGAAGACGGCGCCTGGCTTGGATCGTATGGCGGAGGTGGGCTAGACGGGATAGCCTGAGCTCGAGGATCTTGAATTCCCCACGACGCAGGTGCGATAGGACTAATGTTAGGAATGGTGGTGGTTTGAGGAGCGGGTGGTGGCATGCTGCAGAAGTGGATTCCCGTCTGCGAGGGCGAATAAGAGTGTTGTTGATGCGACGAAACGGGAGATATGGCCACTTGAGATGAGTTCATGCCCTGCGGCGTCCCAGTGCCGTCGCTGGGCTGGTAGGGCGAGTCTGGATATGCAGCATTGGGGATGGATTGTGAAGGGTGGCTGCCGTAACTAGGATCACGGGGGTCCATGACGGGCGATGGCGAGACGAGACGAGACGTGGCGATGATGGGCTGTCGTTGAGGGACAGTCGTTTGTTGAACGTTGTTGAACGTTGTTGAACGTCGTCGATGTGGAGATGGAGAGCCGAGACGTCGGTTGAAGAAGGGTGGATCAAGGGACGGCAACGAACGAGGCTCTACGAGGGTCCGTTTGGGAAGCGGCAAGAAGGTGGTGACAATTAAAATCGTAATATTCAGGGTCGTGCGTCGTAGAATGCGAGACGGCCGTTTAGAGCAAGGAAAGAAGAGTCCGGCGTCATTCCCGTCTCGCGATGTGCGAGGGAGTTGCTGTTAGTCGGTGGTCGGTGGTCGTCCCTCAAACGACGCTCTCCAAGGGTAAAGAAAACCGGCAGCGGCAGCAACGATCCACGTTGCAAGAAGAAGTCGGAAAGTCGGGGAGCCGCAGCGGCAACACACCGCAGCGCGCGCAGCACAAATGCACCTCGCGAAATGGCGACGGGTCGAGCTAGCCCAGAAGGTGAGAGCGAGGGAGGCTGAGCCCGACCAGCTGAGAGGGATTCGGGAAAGCCTGTGCCGTGCAGTAAGAGAACCTTCTTTTTTCTTGCCTGGCGGTTGGTGGTGGTGGTGGTGCTGCTGCTGCTGCTGCTTGCTGGCAGCAGTTCTGACGTAGGTACTTCTGGGCACTTCTGGGCGGTGGGATGTTCCGGGGGGAGGGGAGGGGGCAGGCTGCCTTTTTGGCTTCGCTTCTCACGGGGACCCCAGCTTCAACGTCCGGAGAGCGGATGTGGGCAACACCGGGAGCGAAAATCGAAGGGGACGCGAAATTGGATTGCGTACGTTTTTGTTTGTCGCACAGCAGTGGAGAGGAAAGGGAGTAGTATCGGGGGGAGAAGACGAGACGGAGGCGAGGATGAGAAACACAAAACAAGACTTGAAACCGCCAAACGAGGAAGGGCGAAAGAGGAGAGGCGGAAGAGGCAGGAGAGGCCGGCGTCGGGAAACGGAGAACAGCAAGAGCAGGAGCAGGAGCAGGAGCATACCCAAAACTCAACACCCAACACCCAAGACGGGAGGAGTGGACGGGACGGGGGGTCGGAGGTAGATGCTGCCGATCTAAAGCGCGCAGAGGCCCCAAGAGAGGCAAGAGGACGGACCAGGTCAACCACAATCAATCAAGACGAAGCACCGCCTCCCTCTGAACCCTGCCCGGATCCTTACCAAAGCGGCGCGCCCGTGACCCCGAGCCCGGTCTGGCCTGCTTGCGACTATTATGGTAGCGGCCTAATGAGACCAAGCTGCCTGTTGAGGCTGTTAAGGCTGGGGGACGGTGGACGGTGGACCCATCAAAAGAGGCGGCTTCCCGACCTGCGAGGAAATAAAAACAAAGAGGGTTCGGCTGCGTGAAGCGTGGGATGCTGTAGGGCAGGAGTGGAGCATGGAGGTTGGCGAAGGGGCGCGAGAAGCCCGTGGATTGGTGCTGGAGCAGACGAAACACAGCCTCAGACTATGGGGGAGTTAGCATGGACCAGTGGCGCCAAGGCCCCTGGCAGGGGGGGGAGGGAGGTCGCCGTGCAGGCGAATGAGTGGACGAGAGACGGAGAAGGAGAAATCTGACTTCATTGATAGTAATAAGTGATGATGCCTGGAGACGGCCGCAAGGATACGGCGCAGTCGGCTGCATGCGAAATCATACTCAACGCTCACGCACAAGCACAAGCGCAAACAAAAGAAAGTTCCATGTGGGGACGGCGGAATTGAGATGAGCATACCGAGTATGCCAATTAATTACAGCCCTCGAGTTAGTGATGCCCATGGTTCTATTTCTCCCAGCCTTACTCTTACTCCGTGGACCGAGAACCCATTCCCCTGCCAATGCTGCCCTGGATACCGCAGCTGTCAGTCAGTCACCCCCCCACCCCCCCCCCCCCCCCCCTGATGCATGCCATGTCTGCCGTTTACCTAAGCAATCGTATGTATCTCGTGGTATTGTTCCGGCCCTGGTCTGTGCCGGCTGCCGACTCCCGGCTGCCGCCATATCCACATCTCTATCTGCTGCATCTGCATCTGTATCAGCTCTCCTTTCATGTAAATCAACCCCAAACGAGGCCAGATATAACAACTAGCCGGCGCCGTTTAAACATCGACTTACATTGGCACGCGCGCACTCTTGATACAGGGCCAAAAGGGGAAAACACAACACAAAGAGGACCCTGCGTCATGGTCGACCCTGGTTCCCCTTCGGTCTTTTGCTTCCGAACCCACTCTGCGCCCCGCGAGACGCTGTTTAATTCCTCCGCCTATTCGCTCTCTCTCCCAGTGCCACCTCCAGAAACTCAAAAAAAAAAAAAAAAAAGAGATGAGCCTCTTTGGCCTTCTCTCATCTTTCTTCTCGCCTTATCTCTTCATTTCGTCAGCCTTACGAATGACCGCAATGGCCCGTTGTGTGACCCTTGAGCCCTATCATCCCGCGGATCAGAAATTTTGTCGGGTCCCCTCAATCTATTGTGTGACATTGAGGTGACATCGTCATCTTTCAACACAAACCTTAGTCCCACTTGTCCGCTTCATGGTCGTCTTGCATCTTGTCAAGAACTACATTCTGTTCCTCAAGTTCCATGTCACAATAAGCACTAATCTCGGTTCAAATGAAGAATGCCATTTTTTTTTCTTCCAAAGTCAACGCAAAAAAAAAAAACCAAAAGTCTGTGAGTCGCTACTCTACATGCAAACGCAAACATGTCGCTGTTGTTGCACTTTCTGTTATCCCTGTCCTGCTCCACATCAATCCACCTCAATCCTCGCCTGTGGGTGCTCTCCTGACCGACCAACACACCCAAACGGCATTTTCCCTCTCCTTGCGTACACAATATGATATTAGTACATGGTAACCTCTCATCGAGTGGCCAACAACCCCTTGGTGCTCAACCTCACCACCACTATGTCAGTGGTTCCTCATTCCTAGGCCCCGAGCACTGTTACAGCCTAAACAAAGAAAAGAGAGTGTGTGACAGAGAGAGAGGGATAGAAAAAAAACACACAGTCGTTTTAATACGGAGGTCTCGTCACATTGCTCAAGCTGCCCTCGCCAGCTCGGCTGTCAATGCCCCGAAGGAGGTCTTGGAGGTCTCCAGTCCTGCCGCTGTCGTGCTGGGACTGTACAGATCGGGGGCGGGTGCTGTCCCCGCCGCGGCTACGGAGGCTTCGGGATCCAGGCCTGAATGAAGGGTCCTGGGAGGTTGTGTCTGCAGGGTAAATTGGGCTCTTCTTGCCGCCCAGCAGGCTCACATTCGGCAGTGGTGGAACTGGAGGCACTCCCTGGCCGGTTTCTTCGCCCTCTTCGTGGAGGTTAGGTGGTCCCTGATGTGGTGGGTGCGCGTTCAATGGACCTCGACGTCCAATGGAGTTTGACCGTTTGGGGCCGCTGGTCGGACTGACAGCCTGCTCGACCTGTGCGGGCGGGTTAAAGCTAATCTCTGAATGGCTATCGTCGTAGCTGACCATGCTGTCTCCGCTGTCGTCGTCCCCTCCAACGAGGCCAGCTGTCTTGGGCGGGGGTTTCCCCGACAAGACTTGTTTCAACTGCTCCACCGATGCAACAGCGCCGCGGCTAGACATTGACGTCGATGGGGAGGGAGCACTGCGCATGCTGCCCTTTCGTCCCTTTATGGTCCCCTCCCGTTCTCGTTCACGGGTGGCCTGGGTTGATTGCGTTATGAGGTTGTACTGGCTTCCGTAGGGTGACGTGGGGCCAGGGCCGTTGCCGTTGCCGTTTGCGCCGGTCGTATTGACCGTGAGGTGACCCCGGTTCGTGAGCGACGTTCCCGTTTTGGATCCTGTCAGGGACTCTGACTTTCCAACCGCCGTCAGCATAGCTACGGCTGCATCTCTAGACCAGTCTGTCAGCATCTGTTCCCGGAAAGCAGCTGGCAGATCCGAGTCGTTTTCGCTGCCAGCGAAATCCATGCTCGATCCGAGGATGGGACCAGACAACCCGCGGTGCGGGGAGGTCGCGGGGCTGCCGGGAGGTGTTTGGAAGCTGTCCTGATAGCAAGTAGCGACGCACTCGACGAGAGAGTTCCGGTCATCAAACGGTAGCAGTTCTTCCTTTTCCAAAGCACTGACATCCCACTCAGGATGGGCTCTCGCATCGGTACCAATGTTGACAAGGCTGACAGGCGGAGGTGGCATTTCAATGCCCTTGATCCAAAAGCGCTTGGTTCGGCGTCGGACCACCTCGTTCTGGATAGCCCTTCCCACGACCGATGCCTCAAAGTCGAACTTCTCCGTCAATGCCCAGAAGTACCCGTGGCACAAGGCTGCTACACGCACTTTGTGAAGAGGCGTGTCAATGTCCTGGATCTCCTCTTGCAGGCGGTAGATCATGGGCAGGCCATGCCGAACCGAGTTGACTCCGAGCTTGAAGACCAGCTTGGTGAGAAGAATGTGAAGCAAAACCATGTCGCTCTCGAACTCGACAAACTGTAGCGCGTTATCATAGATGACCAGGTGAATGAGCGGCAGAAATTGCGACTGGCCAACTCTCGACGGGCGATCCCGGTTGGAGGCGCTAGAAATTACGCGGCGGGCATTGGGCGAGCTCGCCACGTCCCGATTAACTCGGATTGACGAGCGAGATCGAGGCAACGTTTCGTCCCTCGCCTTTTCGTCAGCAGAAGTAGTCTCGCGTTCCAGCCAAGTCACCAAGGTATCGATGTATGCTTTCCTGACCTGCGCGTCAGGGTCGCGTAGAAGCCAATGCGTGCCCTCCCAGATATGGAGAGGCACCGGGTTCCGGGAAAGGGAGCGGTTCCCAGTGAGCTTCTTCTCAGGGTTGGCAACCATGAGAATCGCCTTGATGATGCGAAGCGCCGAGGCACGCCCCGCTTTGAGAGAGAAGTAGTGATCGAGCTGCGAGTGGCTCTCTGTCAGTTCTACTGTTGAAGTTCCAGGGCCAGCGTCAGTTGTTCCGGTCTTCTCTCCGTTTGGAGAGGAATTGCTAGAGGAGCGAGTGGGCTTCAGGCGGACGACAACCGCCGCGATCATGTCTGAGATTTGGTCGGCGTAGTAAACGTGGGTGGCGAGGTCGCCAATGCATAATTCTAATCGTCCTAGGAGATCCTGAGTCTCGAGATGCTCGTTGTTGGTCGTGTTGCCTTCATCATCGCTCTGACTAGAAGGGCTCTGCAGCTTGAATAGCTTCCGCATCTGCTTAATTAGCCCAAGGAGGACGTCCATAACACTGAGTCCAATCAAGTTTACGTCGGATCGTAGCAAAGAACCCATCATGGCAGTCAGAGCCACCTGCTGGTTGAGTTTATCGTTTTGGATCGGAGTTCGAAGGAGGGTGTCCAGGGCTGCAACCAGGATGACATAGCGGTCCTGCACGGGGGCCCATCGTGAAATGATGTTGTAGATGGAGATGGCCCATCCATTGTCGAGCTCTCGGTCATCCTTCAGGTTGACGACCGATTCGCCCTGGCTCACGAGGTTGAGAATAAATCTCAAGAGGGAGACAGTGGCGCCATGAATCTGAGAGCGGTTCGGCACGACGAAAATGCTCTTGAGGCATTCCAATGCCAGGACACCAATGTCTTCTTCGGCCAGTTTGTCGACGTCCAAGGCAGTACCGGTTATTGCGAGGGGGTTCGTGTCACCCGCGGTGTCCACAGTGGCCACGCTAGGCCGGCGCTTCAAGGGTTTTTCAAGATCTCCTTTTTCCCCCTCCTCCAGACGCTGGTGGACGACGTCCAAGAAATCTTCGCTTGTAGACCAAAGGTTCTCGAGGATACGGGGAACGAGCACATCCATTTGGCGGCCAGTGATTGAGGCAAGAGCATCGGCGGTAGAGATGCTACGAATTGCTTCGAGACCGGCGTTCCTCCATCGCGTCTGCACAGGGTTGCTCACGGGCTTTTTTCCCGGCGTGTAATGCGGCGAGGCGAGCTGGGTATAAAGGTGGACAACTTCTTGGTATTGACGAAGATAGGTTTGGTCAGCGGTCAGGAGACTGGCGTCGTGGAAATCGCAGAAGGCTTCGAAGGTGGGCAGAGATGATTCAATCATCGTGATGTCTTCGGAGCGGAGGACCGTGTCGAGGATCTTGAGAACGTAGGGGGCAATGAGGACAACATCTTTGTGAAGTTTTTCGATCAGAGCAGCGAGAATCTGAAGCGTCACCTGGACATTTCTACAAAGGAAGTTAGCAGTCTGTATTTGGGGTTTCGTGAACGAAGGCCATGGATGGCGAAAATGCAAGGACCACCGCCTGTGATGCTATTTTTTTTTTCTTCCGTACTCCCCATCAAAGGGGGTTGGCTCCAGCTCCTAAGGGGCTAAAGTGCAACGGGATGACAAGAGGGAAGGGCAATATCAGATACGCGGGTATCCGAAGGATATGCGCGCGAGGGACGCAGAGACGCATGTCACATACCCGAATCGCAGACGCCAGACATCACTGGCTGTCTTCTTGTCGAGAAAGGCGCCAATCTTCTGGATCTTGGAGCGGCGGCTGGTGGCATAATAAAGCAGGTAGCTAAGCTCACTGCTGTTGGGCTTGATGTCGACAGCGCCCTTGGTGGTCCGGGGATAGCACTTCAAGACCAGGACCTGGTGTTTCGGGCGACATTTTTGCTGAATGGCGTTCATCGCGCTGGCACAGGTTGCTCAGCGCAGCGCAGCGCAGCCCGATTGCGGTGCTGTGCTGTGCCGGGCTTGCGTGCGTGTCGTTGACAGGGAGACGGGGTCGTTGGGCGAGATGGGGGACGGAGTGAGGAAGAAATGGCGGCCGGAGGTGGGCGGATCGTGGAGCGAGAAGGAGTCTCGGAGCTGGGTTCTAAGAGACGGAGGGCGACGCGGCGAGGGAGGTTGGCGTTGATGTAAGCATGGATGGGGGGGATTGATGGAATGGATGGGATGGATGGATGGGATGGGATGGGACGGGTGCTTCTGCAGCAGGAGCGCAAGAGCAAGGAACAGGGTAACCAGGAGCCACAGCACGCCGAGCACTGGACGGCAGGACAGGAGAAGGGCGTGGAGGCCCTGCGGGAGTGGTGGGTGGGGTGGCGGGCACCGATGATGAGAAGGGCAGTGGACTGTGGCCACGCTAAAACGGGGGGGGGGGGCAAAGAACTGGACGAGCACGGAGTACTCCTTAGGGGTTACGGGGCAGGCACGGCCACGCCAGGTAAGGCACAGCGTTGAGAGCTACCTAAATTTACCCAGGAGCTAACTCCAAGTTATTAGCTGGCGCCGCTGGCCAGGTACCAAAGGGCACCCACCGCAAGCCACGGCGAGGAGGTACCTCTGGAGTACGCAGTCGCACATCCACTCTAAATGTCACCAACAGCCCCCCAGAATCCGGAGGGCGGATCGGTACCTCGTCAGGTCGAGCGGAGAGCGGAGGTGACGGAACAGCGCGCACTCCGTCACTCACTCCCTCCTCGCCCACGAGAGTGATGAATGACGATGACCAAGGCAGATCAACCAGAGTCTACCACGCGAATTGTTTGCCCACGCTTGTCGATCTGCGCCGCCATGACGCTGTCTCTCCGTCTCTCCGTCTCTCCGTCTCTCCGTCTCTCCGTCTCTCCATCTCGCCCACCATGCGCCCATGTACCCAAGTCCTGTACCAACAAAAGACGTCCGAGGAGGCTGAATGACCTTCCCACTCCCACGTCGGCGCGAGCCTGGTCAACTGTGGGCTGCGAGCAGGGGCACCCGGCGCACACACGTACTACGCGCCCACTATATGTCCACGGCTCTGGACTTATTATGTATGCTCAATTTTGTAGGAACCGGACGTCGCCAGCAGGTTGGTGGGAGCGCCCGCCTGTCCATCATTAATATACGGACTCATCTCCCGCATCGCCCGCCGTTTTGCGCGGCCTCGGCTAGGTCAATCTATCCCTTTAGGAGAGGGGGTTAGGCTGACTGTGTAATTGTGTATCGGTGCTTGGCTTGAATTGGGGAGCGGCGCAAACAAGCCATCTCATAATATCCTTTCCAGCCTAAAATGCTCACGGTTTGACCTCCACTGATGTGGTGGTAATTACCCCATTATGCCGTACCGGACGCACCCAACCTCACACGCTGCTCGCTGCAAAGCCCGCTATTCCTCTTTGAACTCAACTCTTTCAGTCAATTGACTAACCTGCTGTTCCGTCCTCCCCGAAGAGAAACCCGCTTCCCCTTTACCGCCAGAGCGTGCCCGTTTTCTCCGTTTCCTCCATCTCCACCTCTAGGGAATCTGTCTCCCGCAGCCACTTACTCCCGAGCAAACGGTGGGGTGGTTTTTTTTTTTTTTTTTTCTTCTTCTGTTTTTCTTTTTTTCCTTTCCTCGTCGCTCCTCGTCCTTGAGTGACGGTCCTTCTCCTGTCTGGACCCCTTCTCCCGACTTTGCTTGGCAATCCCTGCAAAGGCCTAGGCGAGACAGCATTGCACCTGATCAATGTTTAGCATTGTCGTTGCAATTTTGCATTGTCTCCTGGTGCCAAAAAGCAATAGGGGTCTAGTATCCAATAGAGAACAACATCTGCTCAGACCTATGTTCTACCAAGCGCATTGGGGCCTTCATTTGCTCAGCTTCATGCTCACCGTCATTCAGTAATGCGGCGACACCAAGTGGGAATCGGCAGTCCGCATACAGCCGCAAGCGACCGCGCCGCACACACGTCGCTCGCTCACTCGCAGAGCATTGACATTGCGTGCAGCTCTCGACGCACCGCACATCCGTCGGATATGTTTCGCTCGGTTCTCGTCCCAGGTGTCGCATCCTTGCAACCTGCTCCCAAAGTACAGGGTAAGTAGCATCCTCCAGCATGCGAGCTCGACTTCAACATCAGATCCCAAAAAGGATGTCATTCACCACCACCACCACCAGCCGCAGGCAGCTCCAGAGCATGTGTCTACGTGTCGAACAAGAATCTCAACCGCATTCACTTCTCCCCCCATCGCATCTCTTCACGTCATCACCGACATTTCCGCTTCACGAATCAGCCTATAAGCATCGCTCTCGTGCCTAGCCCAGAGCGCCGCCTCCAGTGAAAAAAAGTGAGCTGCCTATCCTGGGTCATCATCGCATCCCGCCCAATCCATTCCGTCTGGGCTCTGCCCATGCGCATATGCATCTTCTCACCGCATAGCGCCGGCTCGTCACTTTTACCCCAACAACTCCACGTCACCTCCTCACGGCCGCCATCCTCGGCCGCCTCCGTGCCGACTTGTGGTCTCATGAAGCCCTCCAAAATCATTCCTTCGTAACCCACCTAGAGCACACACAGCCTTGCAGTGCCCATGTCTTTTGCCGTAAAGAGAATGCATGTCGCGAATCTTCCCATTCTCGTAGGACTTTCTTAAAAGAGTGTGTAAAGCTTGTTGCAAGCTCGGTAATCTACCAGCCCGAGCATCCGGGTTTCTTAATACATGGATGTCCCGTCTAACCCGTCATGGCCCGTAGAGGGGTAGGGGCTTATAGAATTCGGGATTGCTAGAAGCCTCAAGTGAACCATCTTGACCACAACCTCGGTTATATCTCATTCAACACCAGAGCCAGCGCATCGTTTCTCAATCTTGGTATTGGTCAAGTTGTGGCTTTAATGGTTGATTTTAGACATATTCCGGAGCAGCCGCTGCATGTTCGCGCGTCAATAGCCGCCCTCATTGACTTGGCAGTCCCTGACCGTTGAGTCTAGGGTAGGTCTTTCACTTTTTTTTTTTTTTTTTGACTGGGGGCTTAAAAGCACCATCGAAGTTTGCATATTGATTCTGCAGTGACGCTGATGGGCCAAGCCAATAAAGTTGGGGTTTCAATGTTCGACATGCATGCGTTGAGGTGTCACATTCCTCAGTACCATTACATCAATAAAGTTGCAACAGACACATATTCCTCTAGATAGTTTCGCTTTTGCGTCATGTCAAGCGAGCGAACCGGAATATCGTCCGTGGCCGTGCACCGTGCGCCTCTTTGTCAAGTGTCGTGTGCACGAAGGCATTCGCTGACAGATGTTGGGCCGTCAGGAGATTATATTGAGAATGTTGGGGAAACTGCCTGCATGTCTGAGAATTACAACCACGTCTCGTCGATACGTGTCGCGGGCCCAGACATCTGGTCATCACTGTGAAACATCCGTGCTGTGCGCACATTGTGTCTTGACTAAGCTGCTACAGTTGCTTCCTTTGCAGCCTCCAGTAAAATATCATCAACCACTTGCTCAATCTCGTAGTGATACATCCAGCTGCCCTTCTTGCTCGTCGTCCGCTTGATTCGCTGCTGGATCTCGTCATCCACTGCAAGACCCTCGGCCGCCACCTCTTTGCCGACGCCCGCGTACCAATCCAGCACTCCATACAGCTCCCCGTAATGCGGCGATCGAATTCGATCGTAAAGTTGCAGCGCAGCCGCTAGGCCCTTACTACCCTTCCACGCCCAGTCAAGCGTCTTTGTGAGGGCGTACACGTCCTCCAGCGCGAAGCCAGCGCCAGCGCCGAAGGCTCCGGAGAGTGGATGCGAGGCATCGCCGATGAGGGCGATGGCGTCGAAGGCGATTACGCTATCCAGTCGGGGACCGGAGAATAGCGCAAACTCCTCTGTGCCCCCGGTGGCGGCAGCGAGCGCAACCACCTTGCGCACGGGTTCAGCAAACTCGTCGTACTCCGGGACGAGCTTGTCAAAGTCAAATGGCCGTCCCCAGCTGACGTGCTCCTGGCCTTCGGATGGTCGGCTGATGCGTGCCGTGACCTCAAAGTCGTCACCTCCCAGCGGGCTAGTGAAGATGTACCTGCCACCCAAGTTCTGCCAAAATGTGGAAGCCTTGGGGATCCCCTCGATGGCTTCGGCAGTTGGCCTGTGGATGATGGTGCGATACGCCGATTGTCCGTTGTACTTGATCTTGTGCGACGGGAATGCATATGACCGCACAAACTGTCCATTGTTAGATGGCGGCTCCTCCCCGCAGGTTGATCTGAGCACTTACCGATCTTATTCCATCGGCGCCAATAAGAAGATCGACTTGGTCTGCGTAACCGTCTTCGAACTTGATCTCTACCTTGCCGCTTGGCAGCTTTTCCACACTAACTAGCTTCTTGGAGACCTGAATCCGGGATTGATTAACCTCTTTTAGTAGAGCCCCTTGCAGCAAAGCCCGTCTCAGACGGCAGCTGACATGTCTTGGGTCCACGTTGGTAGCATAATAGCTCTGCTCAATGATCTCACCGGTTCTCCCATTTCTAGAACCGTTTTTAGCATCACCTTTTTTTTTTTTTAGTCTTATGAGACTGTTACTGACCGTTGTTGTCCGCCAAGTCCTTCTGGGGAACGAAAATAGTCGTCTGGCTTGATATTCTTGGCGGCTCCGTTCCATTCTAGCTGCCGCCATGTATGTCGCTGTAAGCTGATGCCACCGCCCGTCTCACTAATTTCGGACTTCTTCTCATACAGAGTCCAGTCCACAAATGGGAGTCTTCCAAGAGCAATGGCTGCCCCAAGACCTCCCGGTCCGCCGCCGATGATGGCGACCTTAAGAGGCGTGACGCCGTTGGCATACTCTTTGATAGTCATTGGTGATTGGAGGATGTGATTAAATGTTAAAAGGGTCGACCTTTCGATGTCTGTATTCGTGGGTTTCGATACCGCCCAATTCAATGATCTACCAAAGAAAATACCCGACTGCAACTAGTATAATTCCCAGCCAAATTAGAGGCTCATACTGGGTTATATATGGACTTGATAACATGCGCCATGTCATTCAGCTTGCGTATGATGGGGCTATCCCACTGTTATCCCACCCAATTGCGCCATCCCTCAAGTGCATTGACAATTCCGGACGGCGGGCAATAAAGGGATCGACCCCGGCGAAAAATGGGAAAGACGCTCCAAAATGGTGGGTCGCGCTGAATAATTATAGGTATTTGGTAAAGTGCTCATATCGAAGGCGTGTTTGGCGGGTTATATTCGTGATGTTGCGATTGTTCCTGTGGCGTGGTTATCGGAACTAGCCCTCGGAACCGGCCGTAGTGATTGTGACACGATATCAGATGAGATATCAGCTAGGTGCAACTGGAAATGAGAACCGTGACTCTTGATATTACGGTGAATCCGCCTCTGTCCACCGACGGCGGCATGTTGATAGCTGGAAGAATTCAATGACCCATCAATGTCAGAGATGGCGAGCCTGATTACAGATAAGAAAATTTGAACTCACAACGCAGGATGAAGCATTGAATTAGCAGTTGAAATCAATCAAGAAGCAGTGATGCCTATTCAAATTGAGCTTGGAGCATGATGGCGTCGACAGCCTGAGTCGTGGCAGGTCATCAATGATACTGCTAGAATGACCTCGTTATGATGTTGAGAACTCAAGGAAATGCAGTTGCTGAATGTTGAAATTATTTTAGAATCTCAACACAACAATGCTGATTAATATTGCTGCTTCTGTCTCTGGGGTAATATAATATCAGAATACCCTCTGGATTAATGTCTTAAGTTTGATTTTTAAAGCTTTTGGAACTGGAAACTTATTATACTTGCAAGAAACTATGGGATATTCAATGATATGAATGGAAAGATCAGCTAGGTATATAGTCAATTTGTATCTTGCTAAAATGACACTCAATAAACCACCTGAGACGCTTCCTTCAATTACCTGGACGTCTCTATGTCCATTGACTTCTCAACAATTGTCTACGAGTCATGATGAAGATCAACTAAAAATAAAGGGGGCATAAACATAAAAACATTTAATGAGAGAATGAGTGATCTCATAGCCTTACTATCTTGGCATCGTTTCAATCTCAAGTTTAGTAGGATAATAAAAGAAAATGACAACTATTCGCAGGTCGAGGCCTAAGAACCACTCCTCACTTCGTACCATCATCAACTGAGTACTTCAAGCCATTGAACTGGGAAGCCCCGGAAGTAGCTTGGCACCCAACATATTCAGTATCGACAATGGGGATCGCAACAGAAGTAGTCCCTTCCGCAGACTCTATTTCGAGACCGTTGAATTGGGGGCCAGGCCCCTGCGTTGTGCACCCATCATATTTCCACTGACCCTTACAACGGATAGTTGTGAAATTCCCTTGGACTCTAAGATCAACACCTTTGAAAAGAAAACTGTTTCTTTGGCTAGAACCTGTATCAGCCTTGCAATTGATCCAAGATTGATTGCCAAGGTCATGCTGAGGTTGATCTTCTGGGGGATTTCGGCCCCCTTGAAAAGGCTGCGTGCCGTGAGGCATAAATGTACTGCCGCAGGTGGATGGAATTCTTGGAAGGTCTTTGGCCTCACCAGAATCCTTTTCAAAAAAATGGCCTGAGCGAACAAGAGATAAGCTTGATGAAGATTGGGCCGAGTAACTGTCTTTTCTCTCAATACCACTATCTTGGCTCGAGATGGTTGCAGAAACGTCAAAAGGAATTTTGGACATGGCTTTGATATCGGTATGAATCTGATGTAGGGCTCTTGCTTGGATATCTTCGATGATTAAAGAAAGGCTAGACTTTTGTCTTTCGAGATTGGTAAAGATTTCAAGAAGATCCTTTTCCTTATGAAGAAGGCTTAAGGTACGTAATAAACGACCTTTTTTGAGTAATGAACTGAGACAATTGTCTTCAATTATTGCGAGGATTGCCTGAGTATGATTTTCAACCTCGGGGGTCTGAAGAAGAGGATTTGTAGAAATAGAATCAGAAACGATGTGGAGCTCGCTGAGTTGCTGCTGATACCTTTGGAGCGTCGAAGAGCCCCCTTTTATCTTCCTCAGGAGATCTAACAAGGACACGCACATCACCGTCAGCTGAGCCGCCGATGCGGCAACTCCAACAATCTCTGCCATGACGACTTCAGGCCTGAAAACAAGGCGACATGGCTTGACTTGGGTGAAAATTGAGACCGAGCCAAACGATTCTGAAAGGCGGTGAAGATGCTGGACCGGTGAAGGGTTACACCTTTCAAGATAACTTCGTGTGGAAGAATCTGGGGTTGTGTGGAGGACCGGTATGCATGAGTGGTGATGGTTGCACAAACGTGGCATTCAAAGATCCATAAGATTTATGAAAGCGGCCGCTTTCACAGACCAGGAAGGATGGGAAGAGTGGTGTTTTAGGCACTGGATTGGGTAAAATCCTTCACGAGGCTGTAAGTCGGTCTTCAAGATCGTGTTGAAGAGCCTCAACTGCTGCGAAACCCAAGCCCACCGAGCACAGGGGGGGCGGGGGGCGGAGTAACGATTCTTGGTAGGCCGGCAAATATGATTAAGGCAATCAAATCATTGCATGCTGCAAAGAAAAAAAGGCAACTAGGAGCACTTCGGGCCGAGTCGGGCCAAGTTTATGGTGCCCGGGAATAGGCACGCCAAGCACCTGAGTCTGAGGCGGGAGCTCTGTCACCCTGAGGGAGTCTGATCGTGAGAGGTCTTTCAGGCATCTAGAAAAAAAAAAGAACTGCATGGTTGTTAGTTTCTGGAAATTATAATTTATTGACCATCAGAGTTGAAGATCCCATGTTTGTCTGAGATGTCAGGGGCATTTCGCTTGTGTCCTTGTCTGGGAGAGTTGGATGAAGTAGAAATGCCAGCCGTCGACAAACCCACCCATCCACCTGTAGGCCTTGGGGCTTTCAGCCCCATTCAGTGACATGAAAATTGGGCAGAAAATCGAAGCAACCAACACGGAAAGGAATTGGGTTGCTTTGCCACACTCGGCACTGGCGACTGGATGAGCTGGAATGGAGACGCCGATGACGCTTACCGTCCGGGATGGCCTCTGATACCATCGCGGCCTCGAATCTGGACTTGCTTAGACACAACAAGCGGAACAAAATCTTTGTCGGAGAAAAGGAGCCGATCATGAGGCAGCTGTCTTGGTGTGACAACCACGAGAGCCAGTTGGGGGGCAGTCCCCCAAAGCTGCGCGAATGGCACCACGTACTCACACCACCTGCATGGAAGACATGCAGGTGACGAGATGGATGGATGGCTGTGTGCGTGTGCGCGCGCGTGTGTGTGAGTGCGTGTGCATCTGCGGCAGAGACATTCATGCCCAACGTTATCACACGCATTTGCACCTGGGGAATTGAAGCCGCAATGGGGGCGGTGGGTTTCTATGAGAGTACGTCTTCGCCTACCTTGATGCATCTGAGTCGAGCGTGGGCGTTGGAGTAGTCTGCAGGAGAAACAATTCCGCTGCTCCATGGCTTCCGTGACCACGCCCCGTATCGGCGATCGAGATATCAAAACCGTTCACGATGAAACAAAGAAGAAAGAAATCATAGAATATGAATGATCAATGCAACGCCAACGCCAAAGCCAACGCCCATCGGAAGAACACCAGAAGCTCCGCCCTGCCGCCAGCCTCGTCTCCTGTCCGGCCTAGTCTGATCCATTACCCTGGTCGATGGCTGTGGGGATAACCGTCGCATCCGAGCCGCACACACACCTCCTCCATCCCGACCGTGAAATGTGTTGGCTGGGCGAGGCATCCATTCTCTTTTGGCGACCGCCCACCGACGACCATACTGTACTTACGAGAGCAGCAAGCCGAAACCAGACATGATAGGGAGCGGCGGAGAGGTGACACACTGTCTCACATGCTCGGAATCGGGACGACGCCACCACGTAGCTGCAGTCTGGGCTGTGCAGGGTCAAATCACGTCTCATTTGGATCTGGCACGTCGATTTCAAGCAACTTTGTGGTTGGAAATAAGATGGCCGTGACTGAATTCACTTGTCTGTCTGGTTGAGAAACATACAACCTTGACTTTCGTTATCTCCGCAAACTTGAGCTACGAGGTCCAACGGCACAGGAGCTGCAGCTTCGGGAGCACATAAATTGACTAATAGACCCAGTAGATGAAGGAAATCCTTGACCAAGCTAATATGGATGACTGATGTTAGTGGTGGTGGTGGTGTAAGTGTAGCTTCCGGGATGCCCTTGTCATCCTTCCCGCTGCTCCACATTAAGCCCAGTGCTAACTGCTAAGTAAACGGGGCTCTGCAGGTCTGAGGTTCACTCGAGAGCTAAATGCCCCTGTATTGGTTTAATTTGGATTTCTGGGTTGGGAATGTTTTAGGTTAGTAGGCATCGTCCATCACAAGGTTGTCCTGGGCTTGGTCTGGACCCAACCAAGTCGGATCCCATTGTGCAACCTTCCTTTTAATATGGATTCCCTAGGCTCGTGAGTGGAAATATGATGGTGATGTGATTTTGGCCTTGGTGCTAATGTGACCGACCAATGTCAGTCTTCAAATTCCACGACTTGAAGATGGCGACGGAATAAGCCGTTATTGGATACGTCTCTGTCTTTGATGTTCTCAGAAACCAAAGCAAGTCTGTGGAGGGTCATCGGAGATACAGCACCTAAGGATTGGAAGGATTATGGATCAATTAAGGAGTTGTCAATAACTGCGATAGTCTTGCCCTTTCTTTTTCTTGACGCCCCAGTAGAGGCCCATCAGAGCCGACTAACAACCCGGAAAGGAGGAGTTCCTCGAATGTCACGCGCACAGACTCGGGGCTGAGCCGAAGCTCTCCAAGAAGCTTTATGTATTATTGAATAGCCTGAAAACCGCCATGGGGATGCAAACATCTTGCCATACATAGTATATTAATGATATCGAATATATCACTTTAATAAAAAAAATCCTATCCTCTATCTGGATACCGTGGACCATACGACCTCGTGTTTCTCTTCCACCCACCATCTGTTTCCTTGCACCAGTACCAGCTCGATTCTATTTAATGGATAGCGTGCTCCATTTAGAGAGCAATTCACCGAGTGCGATGCCTGATTGAACAGACTGGTTGTTATCGCCGTCGGGGGACAATAAGCTTCTGACCGCTTCAACCGGAGGCAATGTAAACGAGACGGGGACGTCTTTTAATTCATCGTTTTCGTCTCCTAGATTTTCAAGGTATTGAGCCGAATTTGTCGGTACCCTGACTTTCATAGCCCATGCTAGCGCTTTGATACCTTGTAGAACAAATCGAGACATTGGGAAGTCATTCGCAGTCATTCGCAGTATTCTTGCGGCCGTTGAAAAGATGGTATGGGTTCTCCGGTCGTGAAGATACGGCGACACGGTTAAGACGGAGTTATATAGCCCGCACAGGGTCATGCAGGAATACTCATACAGAGAGTAGGTCTGGACGTATTTTGCCAAGGTTTGCGTGTCGATCGTTGCGTACTTGATGCATAGATCCAGGGCGCTTGAGGTGCCGTCGAAAACCGTATCTGATTTCAGGGGTCGTAAGATGGCGATCAATATTTCATCCATGTACACCCTAACACCATTGTTAATGCGGGCTCATTTTGTAAGCTAAAACGTACCTTAAGAAGCATGTTTGCGGTGTGAAGTTGGTCTCTACCTTCAACCGGGCTGGCAGTTGGGTTCTCCATTTGAGAATCTCATTGTGGAGGGTGCGTCGTTTATCGATATCCGCGTCACTGCCGATGTCGAGAGCATCATTTTCAAGCATTACCCGGTGGAGGAACATCGACAAATCACATGTCGCATCTAGAATCCCATGTACAAATGGCGGCGGGCTACTTTGATGTCCATAAGGATTGCCAAAAAGATCCACATTTCCTGCTATCGCAGAGATTCGCTCATCCATTTCAAAGCATCGGGGGATGGTTGGCGGCGGAATAAGGCTCCGCTCAAGATATACGTACCCAACAACGCTGCACAATAAAAAGAGAACTCCTGGATTAGATGAATATTCAATTTGGATTGATAAATTTGACGCACCTTTCGAAGCAAAATAGTCCCCAGAGGGCTTTTGAGATGATCTGCCGCTGTCGAAGCTTAGCTGGATCGTCCTTGATGCGTTTGAAAGCGGCCTCGAGGTTTAGACGAGATAACATTTCACAGGCCGCGTATCGGTACATCTATTGGAATTTTAGTTTGCATCTTTGTGACCTATACTGAAACTCTTGTTTCTCTCAAAATACTGCAATAGGCTGGGAAATATGCAAGGAAACTCGATCATGTCTGCTACTTACCATGCCTGCCCTGTCTTTTCCGAGATAGGCGGACAAGGTAAACAGAAGGCCAAGTCCCTGGACGCCGGGGATTGAGGCACGGCCATGTTCAAGATCAAGCAATTTCTTCGCTTCGTTCAGGAATTGAGTGCCTATATCCCTTTGGCTAATTGAACTCATCGATTTGGCTTTGGATGAAGTGAACTGTGAAGGGTGATTAGAAAAATCTTTGTCTGGAACCCGCGGATGTGTGTAGCACGTACGAATCGGGAGGCGCAGATGGCGTTGACCAAGAATGGCGAGCAAAATTTGGCCTTTTCTGGGTTGCCTTCCTTCATATCTTCTAGGAAGGCATTCATGTCGATGAAGGGGAAAAAGAAGGCGTCGTCCCATGCGAAGAATGAGGAAATCAGGTCCGACACCAACCCGTCCCCGCCGATGGAAGTCCAAGGGCGAGCTGGGACTTTGATACGGCTCTCGCCCAAGGCTTTGAGATCTACATTTCGCACATTCGGGTCAAACTCAGTCAGACTGGGACTGTAATTGGGCCCATGGAAAGCTCTTCGCGCAAACTCGAGGACAGATATGGGATCGTCTGATGCACGAATTTGGGCAAGGGTCTGGCGTGCCTCAGCATCGGGAAGCTTCTGGATCAGACCGCACAGCTCTCTCCACCGCGCATTTTCAATCTCGGGGCCGTGAAGCGTGCGCTTGAATGGAACGAGCGCCTCGGCAGCTTGGTCTCCGGCCGGGTAGCTACATGATATGGCCCGTTTGGCACAGGGGCCGCAAGTTGGACGGTGGCCGTCACATCTCTCCTTGCGTCTCCGACAAAACTTGCACGCAGTAAGCACAGCCTTGCGCTTGGGAGCGAGTCTTCTCTTGTGAGAAGCTGAAGGCAAGTTGGGCACACTGGGCACACTGGGCCTACTGGACGTACTTGGGCCCGGCCGCGGCGGCGCCGGCGCGAGGGTTGGTAGTTTTGGGGCGAGCTGATCTCCCATCTAGACGCCAAGAGCGGGATTGTCGGGGTTTTGGGAGGGTTTTCCATGCAGACGGGGAACCTTGGCAGCTGCTATATGTATGTAAGAATTTGGGGCACTGGCTGAGAAGCTCCAGGTGATGTGCAGGTAAATAAATGTACGGATAGGTAGGATTCCATTCTCTATTTCATGGCTTTAGCTAGGGCACACACCCACGTATGTAAGCCCAATTAAGGGTTCGGTTCAGAGTCGTATCGGCGGGCCAACTTCATCGTCACCAAGCGTTACATGGAGAAGCTAACCGGCGGTTGGCTGACATGGAGCAACTGCCGAGGCGTCGGGGAGCCGGATTGGAGGAGAACAAAGGCGCGCGCATCTTGGTTTCGGATGACCACCCGCGGCCTTGCTCATTGGAGGCGTGAGCAGCCGATGAGGTTCGGCATGGGGCCCAGAATCGCTGGAACCAGGTTCACGATGGGGGCCTTAAGCCCGTTTCTTCCAAAGCGGCAGCTTTTCAAACCCGTTGTGGATCGGTTCTAAATGTACAGCATCTATCTGCACCACCGCATCCCGGCACTGTAGCTGTTCAGGTAATAAGCATGTAGCTACCCGCTTCTTTCCTCGTGGCCTTGCCCCCGCAAGGAATCGTGATGCTGTCATCTGAGGCTTGCGATCTTAAAAAGCCGGATCGGCTTTTCCCATTCAGTCATCCCATCCAGCCTCACCGCCCCAAGAGAGAGAGGGGGGGTCGGAGAAGGCGCGGAATTAAGGCGAGGCTACGGAGCACAAGGATAGCAGCTGGGGAGATAATTGACCCGAGGCACTGAGAGTTCTTGGAATGTTTGCTTTTTTGGCATTCTGGTGGCGCTAGAGAAGAAACGAATGTACTTACGTTTCCTGGCAAGCAACAATGCGGGTGGATTCACAGAGCATACGAAGCGAGGTGTCATAATGAGTGACGTAACTAGGAGGGACCCTAGTCTTGTGGAATCATAAAATGATAAAATCTCACTTCATTCTATTATTCATCCTTGGTGAGATGAGGGGACAGGCGCAGTTTCGAGTCCGTGATCCCATGTCTCGCTCGTTTGTCTTGAGAAACAAAAATCCAATAAACAGCCCGAAATCTGGGGTTTGGAGAACCAACAGCATACCCGACATCTTAATTAGCTACCGTACATCCGGCTTGCCGCCTGAAAATTTCTTCTTTACTATGGGGCCTTGTTTTTACCTCATCCCCAATTTCCTTCTTTTTGGCCACAAGCCATTATTTGAGTTTGCCAGCAGTGTGAGAACCTCTTTCAACTATGCGGGGGTGCTGCATCGATGTGACGCAAGCCTAAATTGGCTCAGGGCTAGCTGATCTTACCATGTCTATGAATACTTGCGGGAGTGTTTCGCGCATCCAGGGATGTTCAAGACATTGCTTTACCGTATACCGTTTCTCCATATCCACGAGCAACATTAGATCAATCAAGTCTAACGCCGGATCTCCGACAGGATCCCAGTATGGCGATGGATAGTCGAACCGACCCTCCTTGATCTGCTGGGTGAGAGTATACGGGAAGAACTTTGCCGAGTATAGTTCGTCTGAGAATGGAGGAAACCCACATAAACAGATATACAGGAGAACCCCACTGGACCAGACATCTACCGGGAAACCATATTGTCGACTCTTGCCCGAGCTGAGTATTTCGGGAGCCACATCTGACACGCTGAGTGAGTAGCAGATCGGATCAAGAGTGGAAGGATACCTACAGCTTGGCGTTCCGCACAATGTAGTTGTGAGTTCCCATGCCCCGGGGTCGGTGCCGATTTTCTTAGCGAGCCCAAAGTCTGCAATCTTCAATGTGAGATTCTGCTCATCAAGCAGGAGAAGGTTCTCGGGCTTGATATCTCGATGCACCCATCCCTGATCATGCTATGGCACATTAACCTTCTGGCAAAAGTCTTAGTAAAAGGCCAGCCCGGGTACTCACTAAATAATCCAGGGCAGAGAGCAGTTGGAGAAATAATTTTCGCGTTTCCGCTTCCGTAAGACGTTGCTTCTTGATAATGTAGTTGAACAATTCCCCCTCTGGGGCAAGCTCCATGACAATGAAGATATGTTTGGAAGAATACTCGGCGAACAAATCCACCAGTCGCAAAATATTCGAGTGGGGGTTCGCTTGAAGCTCCTGCAAAGCTTTAAACTCACGCCTCATGCTTTCTAGCTTGAGCGATGGCTTCCACGAACGAACGGCAAAGACTTTTGCGGCGTATCTCACTCCAGTTGCCCTGTTCAAACAGAGAAATACTTCTGCATACGTGCCCTTGCCGAGCTTCTCAAGCATTGTGTATCGCTTGGAAAACCCGACTCCGTATCCCAACCCTTCCATGATATCTGAAAAGTCACTTTCATCATTCCTCGGCGTTCCAGGTCGTGATTCAAGGCGACTTATCGTCGGTGAAGCCTCACTTGCGGGCACTTCTTGGACACCTGGAAGCCCGCCCAAGATCCTCGAGTTCTGTCGTTCCAAAGGCTGGCCGGCCACGGCATCGTAGTCTGCCGTGAGTCGTCTGACAAGCTGCTGAAACCCCTTGCGCGAGGCCACGATCGACGCACGGCGCCCGGCCGACCCGCGGGGAAGAATCGCGCCTCTGTCAGCGAGGAAATTCGCAATCACTTCTTGACCGCTACGCGTCGAAATGCTCAAAGCCGAATCGCCCCATACAGTCTCAGCTCCCAAGTCTGCATTCGACCGGACCAGCATCTGGACGACATTCATATTGCCACTCGAAACCGCCGACATTAGTGCGGTCCAGTCGCTCGATGCCTTTACATTCACGTCGGCATCCCAGTCAAGCAAGACTTCAACAGCAGCTTCCTTGCCCCCCCTCGACGCTCTTTGTAATGGCGTTTCGTCCATGTGATCCCGTGCATTTACAGACGCGCCCAGGCCGAGTAAGGTCCGTACATTCTCGGCATGACCAGAGGCTGCTGAGCGGATAAGTGCAGTCTCACCATCACTTCCCTTGGCCTCTATATCATGCCTATCCAACACCATTAGACGAAGAACATCTGGAAGGTCAAAAGTAGAAGCGAGAACGAGTGCAGGGACGTTTCGAGGGTATTCCTGACTCCAAGCTCTATGCCGGCCCACACCGAGACTCCCTGCTTGATTGGCAACCTGTGCGGCAGTAGAATTGGAAACAAATTTCCGAAGTCTCGGCCAGATTGCATCAAGATTGGGGCTCCCTATATCTGAGCCCCAATACTTCGCCGCATAATCGAGGAATGGATACTCCTTTAGCCGCTGCGACATGGCTTCGTCGCTGGCACAACAACCAGTGGAGAAATTGGACAATGTGAGGTAAGTCAAACTGATGTTGGCGAGGCTGATTCTCGCCTCTGTTAGCTTTTGGACCTCGGACCTTTCAAAGTATTGCTGAGCAGTGTAGTGGACAAGGCGCACGGTCTGCAGTTCGGCATCAACAATGATGAGGCCACTGCACGCCTCCGTTAGGATGTCACCATCTGGCAGATCATCCTCTTCGAGGCATTCTCCATTAGACAGCTCTCGTGTGGCGTACATGTGCTGCAAATCCATTACTGTGAGGGTTCTTCTGGCACTGACCACCCAGAACAAGACTGCCTCCGCGAGTTCAACGGAATCTTGACCCTGGCAGTAAATTCGGTGTAGCGCATCCTCGTACGTTGCATCCAACGTAGAAGGAAGAGTATTCAATGCGTCTCGAACCCCTTTGCGATTGATCTTTTTCGATAGAGATTCCAAGTGCAGCTGTGCCAACAAAAACCTGTACAATTGGTCAACACGGTTCTGCATCCTGAAGATATTCCCACCTACATTCCCTTGGACTCCTGGATAATCGTTCTGATAATTTCTTCCTTTAGACTTGGATCTGCGCGCACATATTTTGAAAGTCTATTTTTCTGTTCTATATTCGCATTGAGAAATGTCTTGATGTCGCCCTGCTGGGCAAAAATCTCTAGCTTCGGCGATGTACTGAAATATGCCTCAAAGGTGCTAGAGAAACGAGCAGTGCAAAGGACCTTGACTTGAGAACCTAACGAAGAGATGATCGAAATGAATCGGATGGTCTCCTCCTGTGACTCGCCACATTCATCAAGAGCGTCAACAACAACATGTAAAACCTGAATCTTTGATATCATATTACGAAGGAGGTCAGTGATTTGGGTCAACGTTGGGCGTGTGTTATATTTCTGATGTAGGCTATACAGTGAGGCAACTTCTGAGGGTAATGAATTGTTTGCAGAGTTCTGAAGTATCTGCTGAAGCACACTGGAAAGCAGGGAAACGGGCGTCTGATACTTGCGTTGGTTGTAATCGCAATAAATATACGCGGTTAAGCAAGACGGTGGACATGCCATTCGTTCGAGATGGTCAATAGCTAAGCAACTAGAATATTTATAAAGTTAACGTATTGACCAAACAGCTATGGTTACTCATTTCGCCTATTTGGGACAGAATATCCAAAGGATGAAGGGACCACTCACGCAAGCCTCGACTTACCGGCACCGGCTGCAGGAATCATGTCAACGTAAGCAGGCGCTGGCAAAGGTCGGCAACTTACGGATTCCGGGACACCAAAGAGTGTTAATATCACCATTTACCCAACTCTGGAATGATTCATGTTCCAGAAACCAACTGCCAGTCCCGGGCTGTATACTCTCGAGCAAACTGACATGCGTTGTACGAAAGGTCATTGAACTAACCCAAAGGATTATCTTTCGTGTTTCAGCATCTCGAGCCCTTGCATCGGCGTTCTCCACTCTATGTCCAATACTAGTAAGCCTCTGGCTTGTCAACTTGGTAAGTTCTCTGGACACAATTTAGTTCGGATCATGCGATGAGCGGAGTAAGTGGCGGATTCATACATTATTTGGTTGCTCAAGATTAGGTTGAAGTGGCTCTTTAATCTTTCTAAAGAATCAAGCAGTCCTGAAACTTCCTTCTTGTCAAAAGGCCACGTGAAAGGCTTCGATAACCGCCGAAGGCTATCTTGCGGAGCAAGTTTCCTGATGATTTCCTCGAGGACTGCTTCGAAAAGAGACAGAGGGCCGCCCGGACTGACGAGCGAGCTCATTGATTGTGACTTCAGGCTACCTTCCCCACGGCCCATGTAATCTTCATCGTCGAGTCGGTCATGGAGCATCTCAAGGAGACAGACAGAGTTCCGAAGCTCATCGCGTATCCTTGTTCGATCAGCTGAGCTATTTTTAACGTCTCTCAGATACTGCGTCGCGCTGGCCGCGAGCTGGAGGACCGCTACGACACTCGCAGCGGCGCTGAGTGGATCGCCCATGCTGGCACGAGTTCAGAATAACACTCCTTGAGAGGTTAGGAATTGACGAGGCGTGAGGAGGGGTCTCTAATCCGACTAGAATCATGTTTGTTCCTTAGTCCATAACGTGGGGATCGGGAAGCCCTAGCTAGATAGGTCTCGGCCCCCAAACAACCCCTGCACAGCCATGACTGTGTGAAACCTGGACACTCAAAGGTCGCAAAAAAATAAATAAAAAAGATTGGCTGGTTAAATGGAGCACATGATTACAGTTCACTGTGCATAATTTTGGATTGGGACGGTTGGTAATGTGTTGAGGTGGCGGAAATTTCCATTCATCTTGCCTCCACCCCAGTCTGAGCAGACGCCTGAGTAGTGTCATACTATCCTATTCCTTTCCTGGTTTGATAACTATCAATTTACAAATCCAGCGCCTCCTTTGTGAAACCAATGCAAATAGCCCATGAGAAAACAATGCTGTCAATTTTGTTGCTCCCTGCCTCCTGTTTTGTAGATGAGAAAAATAGACGGCTTAAACGTGGAATTGGTCAATTTTTGTGTCAGGATCATCGATTCTTCGACAGCTTATCCCGTGCTGCAACCAATGAAAACTGCCCTCCAGCACCAGCAAGAACTAGCCGTTTGTTTAGAACAGCTTTTCCTTTAAGAGCCTGTGGGGTGTCGGCGTCGTCCTCTTCGCCGTTCCCCAGCTGACCGCCGATGCCCAGGCCAGTGGCATATCCCTCGCCGCTCTTGGCAACGAAGACAGTATGGCCTGAACTGCACGCAACATGCGCAACCGGGCCCATACTAGATACTAAGGTAGGTCGAATACAAATGCGTGGCTTGTTGAAATCGTCCCGCAGGACATGCGACTCATCCTCGATCTGGCTTTTCGTAAACTCAATGCCGAGCTGTCCACCGTCAATTCTCCCCCAGGCCAGGCACTTTCCATCGGTTGTAACTGCAGCGGAATGGTGACTTCCGGCCGCAATTGTGTGGACGCCTTTTCCTGAGAGGCCCGTGATTTTGACTGGATGACGGAGGAGAGCTTCGTTGCCTCCGGCCGAGGACGGATCACCCGCTTGTCCGAAACCATTGAGACCCCAAGCCCAAACATTGTCCTTTTGGTCAACGGCAAACGAGTGGTAAGCTCCGGATGCGATATATTTGGCCTTGTTACGGAAAATCTCGACACGACATGGTTTGAGAGGATTTTGATGGCGTGTGATAAGCCGCTTGCCAAGCTGGTTCTGATGACCTGAGCCCCAAGCCCAGATGACACCACTTTTGTCGAGAGCCAATGCATGATTGGCTCCGCAGGTGATCTGAGTGATCTTTTTGAGACCAGAAATCAGGCGAGGCGTCTTTTGGATCTTGATGAGGGTTCCGTTTTGATCATACCCGAATAGTGGATCGCCGCTTGGAGTCTGTAGATCAAGTTAGATTGACGAAAAGGAGAAGAATGAGAGTAAATCACATACTAGAAATGTTCCCCATCCATAGACGAAGCCCGTAGCAGTAAGGGCAAGACTACAGCTGTCGCCGGCGGCTACCTGGACAAATTTTGTGCCTGCAGGGAAATACTCTGCCGGAATTTCACCCGGCGTGGACTCATAGGGATTCAGCTGCTCGTCCTCTTCCTCCGAGTCGTCATCGATGTCTCGCAACCCGCCATCCCACGAAGTATCTCTACCAAGAGCGCCGTTGTCATTGACGCCCCAGGTGATGATTTTGTTGTTGATGGTCAGAGCAAGAGTGTGCATGCCGCCACAGTCAAATTGAGTGACGTGAAAGGCGGTAGGATTACTGGGATCGAGGTAAGGGTTGCTTCGCGGCCTCAGTGATGAGTTTTGTCGTGGCCCGAGACCAAGTTCAGAGCAATCGCCCGTGCCAAATACGAAAATGGTGAGAACATCTGTAGGAGGCTCATTGATGATGGGAGATGCTGTTGCATTAGTAGAGTGCTTGGGAACCCCGTCTTTGGAATTGGCCGGTAATATCGTCGCGGGCCCTGATGCTTTGGATTTCGTCGTTGCCGCCCTCTTGGGTTTTATGGCGGGACTTCGGGCCCTGACCCTCTTGCTGGAAGGTATTTCCTCATGGCCTGATTCCCCCTCATCTGACGGGCTCTTCCTCTTTCTTGACGTGATTTCAGGAGTTCCGCCCGCGTCTTTAAACATTTAGTTCAGTAATGATGGGCAAACAATGAAGGAATACTTACTGGGCTTGTTTCGAGACGTAGTCGATTTGGTGCTGTTGGCTGGAGCTATAGTGGACGTCGCGCTGGCACCACGAGCGGGTCTGCGCCGATTAGCACCTGAATTAGGCGCCGCTGTGCCTTTAGCTTTGGGCTTTCTCGCAGACGTCATCTTCTTCGCAGCCATCGGGGCGAGTACATAAAGTCAGCTGCTTTTTTGAAAGACTTGATTGGGGAAAGAGAGAAGAAAATATACGCCAACAGCTGTCATGGAACATGTAGCATGATAAATAGCTGCGGTAAGGTCCCCTTTATTGTGTCGTGCACCACTCGTGTGCTCACGTGATGGCCCCCTTTGTCATCAATGAAAGCTGCCTTGCGTTGGAGCCTGAAGCAGTGCCACTAATAGGAGGAGCTGCCTGCATGGATGACCAACGGAGAGAATGACAAGCGTAGCACGCATTAATAATCGAGCCAAATGTTTAATTAAAATGAAAAGGAGAAATGATTTCAGACTTGATCCCATTGAGGTAACATGCCCAGGTCGAATGAGCCGCAATCATGAAGGGTCGTAATCTATCCTTTCTCTCACAGGTCGCCGCCATCGACACACTTCGAGAGCCCTGGACTGTCAAGGGGTAGCTGAGGTGCAGACTCTCCACGCCTTGTATTTCAAACCTATCGGCATATTTACTCCTAATGATCTACATTTTTCGTTTTCGCGACTGGTGTCTTCTCAATCTTCTCGGTGTCAGCGGCCTCCTGGTCAGGCGTTTGCTTCTCTTTTTCGCCCATTTCCACTTCTTCGCCTGGTTGAGTGGCCTTCTTTGAGAATAGATTCACGCTTGGAATTTGAACCTTCCCTAGAGAAGACACTGCTGTGGGGATCTTGGGCATGGCCGGTACCTGTGGCATCTGTGGCATCTTGCTGGGAAACCAACTCTTTACTCCAGTGATCCCGGTCCCAGCTTGCTGCGCCACTTGGAAGAGGTGATTCAAGTAGTTGCGCTTTTCTGGTGCATCGCCCTCCTCAATACTTTCTTCACCTAGAAGCTCTTCCTTGTCATCGGGTAAAGGAACAAGTGACGCGGCAGCGGCAATATCGATGGGTGACTCGTCGGGTAACTCGCTACTCAATTGACTGCCACCATTGATTGCTTTCTCGACGTTCTCAATTTGACTCGGGTCTTTCTCCAATATCTCGGCTGCTTCGGCCTCTTCGTTGTCCTCCTCTGCTGAACTGATTTGGAGCGAAGGGTCATCGACGATGTCGTCGTTTGCGATGAACCATTGCTCAATCAAGGAGGCCGATTTCTCCGTCATATCATAGTAACCTCCATTTTTTTCCGGTTTGAACATGCTCATATGGGCCTGCATTTCGTCCATAGTTTTGGGCATTACATGACGGTAAAAAAGTCGGTGCCCAGGTTGGTCACCCTCCGGCACCGCACAGAATGTCCTCTCGGGCACAAAATACCCGCCGCTCCAATACCCATTTTCGCCGAGTGAGCAGTAGAAATCGTGGATTCCAATTCCTTCAAGCGCTCCCATGCGCTCAAGTCTGCGATTGAGCTCTTTTGGTTTGAGCAATGCGCCGACGAAGGTAAAGTGATCCGAGAGCCAGGCGAATGATTTCCCAACGTTCCCACGATTTATATACGCGAGACCTTGGCCCAAGGCATCTATGCTTTGTCGATACCCTTCGATGACAGATTCTTTGTTGATATTCTTGACGCTTTTCATGCCCTTTAAGATGGCTTCTCGATTCGTATATGCTGCAACTCCACCAGCCGCAATAGCGCCTACTGTTCCTGTCTTGACGGCCACAAGTTGCCATGCTTTCCACTGGGGGCTTCGTGAAGCAGAAACGGTTGAAGTTGCCGCATTTCGAGCACCAAGGCGGGCAATGGTTGCTGGAGCAGCAGCAGACAGGGCAGTCATGACATTGAATACACTGCTCACTTTCTGATAATTCGAAAAGGCGCCATAGACGAACATGGATCGAGCAAGGCCATTGTAGGGTGTATCGAAGGTCAAGATGCCTTGTATCGGGGGAAAGATGACATCGTGCTTGTTATCGCTTGCGGCCCTGTCGTTGAGGGCTAAGAAAAGGGCATCGGTCGCAACGAAGCCTCTACCAAATTTATCAGAACCGGCAATCAGTAGAAGACGAGGAGTGCTTACCCCATGGAGTGGGCAACAAGGACAATGCCCACTTCTCTGTCGTTGGGGGCCATGGATTCTTAGACTTTGATTTTCTGATTTCCATCACCCGCTCCTTGAGCCTTGAGGATAATTGTTAGAATGCTTTCTCCAAATGCAGTTGAGAATTTGTCCAGCAGATATACCATTCTAGAAATGCTGCAGCAGCCTCCGATAATTCGCCCTTGGTCTCATATTGGGGATAGATTACAGATTCTACCCGATCAGCGCATAGCCTTCGAGATACATCTCTCTTGAGGTCCTTGAATATCGTTAGAACAACATGGTAGGAGAGATCAAGTTATGATGTCATTGCTCACATAAGGGAAATTGTGAAAGGTATTATCAGTTCCCTGAAATTAGGGAATTAGTGGCGCATTTCCTAGTTTTGGAAGTACAATACCTTGAATCCATGGATAAAGCAGAGCAGAAGAGTTCGCGGCATAATGAATAGGCCAAAATATTGCCATCGACTTGCAAGAGGTTGATGTGGAAGTTGCAACTCAATAATCGAGAATCGATTTCTAATAACACATGTTGAATCCAAATTGAATTTACGTAGAAAAAATAGCATATGAATGGTTATATGGTCAATACTATCAATACTATCATAAATGACGTTTTTGGCGCTCCTAGCTTCACACATTTCAAGTTTCTGAGCCACATAGTTGAGGACATTGGATGTGGCGAGTGGTTGAGACAGCCAATGAACGCGAAGGACTAGGTATCGATAACGTCATCTAAATGGCTTGCACAAAGACCTCGACACTCAAAGTTCGCGTTTCAAAGCCGGCAAAGATCGCCAACAGAAAAAGAAAAAAAAGGAGAAAGCGCCCCCAAAGTTCGTGATCCGAAATGGAATGTTTCCAGGCATGGCAGGTAACAGAGATTGCAAAAGTTTGGAGCGAGGGGGTTTCCAACTTGTGATATGTGACCAACAAGCTCACCGAGCAGAAAATTTTTACCGGGGTTGCGATAGCGGGCATCACACCACCTGGGGATGAAACCAATAGTTCGTCCCCGAGGATATCTCGATGAGAATTTTGAAGTTTATGCATATGGTACCTGGGGTCTAGATTAGTCGAAGGTAGGTAATCTCGACGATGCAGCCACGCCGAGGTAGCTGATTAGCACATGTAACATGTTACAGGGCATTGAGTAGAGAGTGCGTTGAGGACAGCATGGATGCGATACGCAACCCATACGCAACCCATACGCAACCCATACGCAACCCGGGAGTCGGGGGAATGGGGGATGGGGGATGGGGGGAGCTGGCCGGTCTATGTATGCGTCAGCGAGGCACAGATCGACGATCTAATGGCCAGATACTGGTAACTAGGCGCACAAAGCTTCACGCTGACCTGTCGCTGAACAGTGCCTGCATGCATGCCCTGGCAGCCATGTGGCATTGGTGCAGATTTCAGAAATGACTGCCACAAACCACCCGATTGAGTTTCCTAGTTGGGCCGGGGCGATAGGGACCGTCGGGTCTTGACAGGATTCGTTCTTGTCAAGCTATCGGCCCCCTTTTGACCCGCTCAGGATCCCCGTGCGCCCCCTGGAACGACTGATGAAGCACGCGACACTCACAGCAAACAGAAAACAGCAAGACGGGCTCTCGCTTCGATTCAACGCAATCGGACAAGCGTCTCCCAGGCCGTGGGCTTGGAGAAGGGGCCGGATGACGGTCAAAAACCGCCGAAGCTACAGCCGCTAGCGTGCTCTAGTGCCCGTGGTGCCTCGCTGTGGTGTCGGAATGGTGTCGTGGAATCTTCGGATAACGTAATTGACGGATGGGCTGGACCCGTCGATGGAAAATTCTGAGAAGCATCCCACGATTTGGGCTTGGGCTTCTTGGGGGTTCGTCCTCGGGGCTTGTCCTGGTCTGACGCTGACTCGACGCCTGCAGATGGTTGGCGGACACGACGCAAGCCACATTTGCTGCGCTCAGACACTCGAACCCACGTTTGGCAGCTCCGATGACCCCCGAAGATGTGAAAAATGGGACGACTCAAGGCGTGATTCACCAGATTGAGGGGTTGTGGGCTCTGCAAATCTGCTTGATTCCTTGACCATGAACCAAAGGGGTCTTGGCCCAGGCCATCACGGCTGAGGCTGCCGACGAGAGTGGGTTGTGGCAGATTTCGTTGCCATGATCGCACACCCCCAGCACTTTGTGGGTGGGTGTGTATAATCCACACTTGTTCTTACATATGCGGAGTCCTCGCTCCTCGCTCGCGCACGTTTCTTTTGCCTGGAGTTTGGCGGCTCGTCTCTCTCATCGTCCACTGCAGCTCTCGTCCTCCACTAGCAGCAGCAGCAGTAGCCATGTCGTCACTTCTCACGGAGATGTGGGCGTGGTACGCCTTGACCTGGTTTGTGGTCCTGGCGCGAATGTAAGTCGTCCTTTTTTTTTTGTCCTTCTTTTCTTGTGACAGCTACCCCGGATTCTGTTGGTCTTCGCTTCAGACAACTGACGCTTTTGACAACCCAGGATATCCCGGAGAATGCTGTATGGGTCGTTCAAAGGGATGTTGGTTGATGATTACTTGATGATATTCGCCATGGTACGGACCCTCACCTGCATACCCACCTGTAGTGTAACTGACGACACCAATTCTAACACCTCTCCTAGTTGACTTACACCGCGCTGTTGATCGTGGTGAAAATCCTAACCTACACACCCACAAACCTCATCAACCCAGCCGACAACATCGTGCTCACGGAGGAAACCATCAAGGAGAGACAGTATGGCTCTAAGCTAGTCATTGTCACGGAGCAGACCCAAATGATGACCATTTGGTCCATCAAGGCCTGCTTGTTGGTCATGTATAGTCGATTGACGTAAGTATACTTACTTCTTTGCAGATAATAACGGTATAGAGATCCACTAACAATGTTGTAGAACGAGTTTAAAACAGAACTTGTTGGTCAAGATCGTGGCAGGATATTGTGCCGTCTCATTTGTTGTCATGGAGATCTTGTTCTTTGCTGCATGGTGCCGACCTTTCCACAACTACTGGCAGGTCCCTCCAGATGACAGTATGCGACCCCCGATCACCGAGCCTCACCCGAGATTGCGACTAACACACGCATTCAGTGAACTGTTCGGCTGAGACCAATCACATGATCACCAACGCCGTATTCAACATCTCTACCGATATTATGATCATTTGCATCCCGATGCCAGTCTTTATCCAGTCTCAATTGGCTCTCAAGAGGAAGATAATATTGTGTGGCGTCTTCGCATTGGGTGCTTTTTCGGTAAGATCCATGAAAACCAAGAGATCAAACGCCATCTCGGCACTTCAACACGAACTAACGAACGACGCTTGAACAATTAGATCCTAGCAGCAATCCTCAGCAAGTACTACAGTCTGGGCGATCCGTACGGCAACGATTGGATTTTTTGGTACATCCGCGAGGTCTCTACAACAATCATCACCGCCAACCTCCCGCTTACCTGGACCCTGTTGCAAAGAGTCTTCAGGCTGGGATCTTTCGCCGCCAAGTATGGTAAGTCTTCCGCACCTCGCACTGGTGAAGCACCCGGTCGCCTCCGCTCCGCGTATGGAAACCTCAGCAGCCGAAACCGGGACGAGACTAGGACGAGAAAGGGAACTATCCACGAACCAGACCTTAGCCCGTCGGAAAGCCAGGAACAGATCAACGGCGCTTACGGCATCCCACTAAAGATCTACCAACACAACGAGGTGCACATCACCACCGAAGAGGTAACGCCCAAGGACGGTCGCATTTCGCCACAACACGTTGCTCCTGCTGGACTCGCGGGCGTTACCTTTTCTGTCAACGATAGCCCGCCAAGCAGCGTGAATGGGGACAAATCATCATCCGGCGAGCCAGAGCTGGGTGTCGTCACAAAGGTTTACCGTGGCGTGTAATGAAGACAAATATGAGAATTTGAGATCTGTGATTTATTGACTATCCCATGTAATTCTCACACGGCATTGCTGTGTGAAACAACTTGATCGGGCGAACCGGGGGATATGTGCAATGCTCGGAGATTAGATATTAGACATCAATAGAGAGCAATCATGACAATGCCCATGTTCGCCTGATGATCTGACATTGCCGAGACGGAGAATTTGGGGGCCGTGAAGCGACCCATGTCTGCTCGAATTTTGCTGTCCACTGGTTGACATGGCATGACTCGAGGACTTACATATATTTCAGCCACTCTGTCCGTTTAAAGATGCGCGGTCCGAGGGGCGCGGTCCGGGAGGGCCCTGTGACGAGTTCGGACTTGATTAGTCTGGGCCCGCTGTCTGGGGCTCTGCCATGGACCCGGTAATTGCTGTGGATGCGTTGGAAAAATCTCGTTGCGGTCACCGGACGACATGGCTGGGGTTTTGTGTTGTGCTGACGACGTGAGGACCACAAGCCAGAAAAGTCAATCAATGTGCTGCCGTCAAATCAGCGCCCTTTTCAGAGTCAAACGACGCCCTCAAGCCACCGGCATCGAAAGGGCCGATAATTTTTTAAGGTTGTGCGCTCTGATACTTCGATTCTATCAAAATAGCTCCGGCCTTGCATCCTATGCAATCCCTAGGGGCCTAGTCGGTACTGGACGAGGCTAGCCTCAATGAGCCTCGCACTGGCTGGAGAGCTGTGCTCCGCGCGTTCATAGCACTACGGATAACAAATTGGGCATCCAATTGCTAAATGCGGGGGTCATTCCTTTCTAGGGCGAGAACTGGGTGGTTAATCGCTAAAATGATCACCCACCAGGATCAACATGGGCTGGTTGACAGATTCCATCTTCGAACTTGCTTTTTTTCTTCCTTTTTTCTTTTTGGATCCCGGTAATGCACATGGTCCCCAAACCCATGGGTTCGACAAGGAAGCATGTCTGACCTGGGTTCCTCAATTCTTAAATAAACTTAATCAACTTGACGTTCTCCATTTTGCCAAAGCGTCAAGGCTTTTCGTATGTGCTGGTTGACGCTTTGTCCACCTGCTCGAATAAGCCCTAAAGAAACGTATGATCTTCAAGGAACAATCCTGTCGACTGCCATTCGTAAGGCTCACCGGCCATGACCCACGCCGAGGTCCTCCAACGGTTGATTGGCTTTCCTCCGTCCTGCCCATTTCATAGGATCTGTTACCCTGACGGAGAGGTAAGCATCGTTATTTGAACTTGCATCCCCACTGGATAGCAGTATTTTATTACTGGTTTTAATTCGTTGGTATTCTCCTGAGTTGCTCCACCAAACGTCAACAAGAAATCCACCACGATGGACCCGGAAATTCGACTCGACACCGAAACACGTGCAACCCATCCATCTCTGGACCTGGGTTAGCTCCTGACACGCCCAAATAACCTGACCACAAAATCTAACCACAAGGGAGAAGTCTCGCCTCATCGTCTCAAAGACCCTCCTTGGCACCAAGGTTTCAAATGAACTCGAAGCCTATAGATCTGAATAGCTGAGGCTACGAAACGGTCTTGTCCAGGGAGCTGATCTCTCTGCTTTTGACCTCAATGATGCTGATTCAATGCGGGAAAATGGCATTCCGTCAAGCTAAGAGGGGTGTCGAGCCGAAAGAAAACATGTCACCCACGTAAGATGTCCCAGGCCAAATAAGGAAGCCAGCATCCGAGAGAGCATTAATGATGACATCGAGAAAAGGGATGCCTTTATACCCGTAGTGGATAGAGAGCTATTGAGGCTTCGGCCGAAGCACCTGTAGCTTAGGTCGGCTGATGCTCTGCTCTGGAGGCGAGTATATTCTCAAAGCTCTTCAGAGCTGTATTGATTATACTTAATCGTGAATCAGATCAAGCAGGCAATTTCTATATCGTCTCTGAAATGGGCCGGTACCGAGACTTTCTCAGGCCTCTTCTTGATGAGAGTATCATATAGGAGAGGAAGCGGATCATTTACTTATAACAGGACCTTCTGGTCTTCGAAATAAGACCCATGCATCGATCACGGAGGTCAAGCTGCAGTGCAGTGTCCCAAATGGAGTGCTCAAATATAGACTACTGAAATGACGAACTGTCAGACACAAAAAACACGACGATGGCATGGTCAAAAGATTAACCTCATAAATATAAGATTTTATCTTCAATCCTGGGACAAGGTGTATCCTAAGAAGTAAAACTGAAGCAAATCTAGCTCAAAATCTAGAATTAACCAAGACACCACTTTCATATCACGTAACCTTTGAAAAACGCGGTGCCACGCAAGAAGAGGACACATCTGAGTATAAGCCATATAGTTTCTTTCACTCGTTCTACAGCTGGCCCAAGTGAACCAACCATGGCCGAGGTAGGGTCATCCTCACAACCCGCACATCAACGAAAATTTTCGGGTTCAACTGATGTTCTGCATTGGAGTGAACAAAGATACGAGTACGAGACTGCTGTGGCCAGTCTAACCGAACAATTGGAACAAATTGACATGGGCGACAACGCCAGTCCAGCGAAAGCCCTTATTATATCCTGGCGTATTCAACGCCCAAAAGGGGCTATGTGCACTGTACGAATGCAAATGGCAAAGACACCAAGGCTAAGGCAAGTAAATGGGTCAAAGATAACATACTTTATGAAGGAATGAGGATCGAGTGTGATATGTTTCATAACCCATCAGGAAATCGATACTTTATGTGGCTTCCCGAAAAGTCGGCAAGCAGCAGTCGAAGTTACCAGCGAAAAAAGAAAAGAAAAAAACTAATAGCCGCTAGTTGTTGTTATCTTTGGGAAAGCAGGCCAGGAAACATCCTCCTTCTCAGGTTTGGCTCACTATTAGCTCTGTTGGCTTTAGGTTGGGCCTATATCCTGATCGCAGAGATCGCGGAGAGATAGGGTCTTTCCATGAAGAATATTTCGCCTCCTGATAAACCTCCTCGTGGCTTGATAGCACTCCATCTGGATTATGCTCCTCCTAATGAGCTTGCTTGGTGGGAAGCCGTTGTTAGGCAATGCCTTGGATGGCCGATCGCTGGAGGTGAGGTCACCGCCTGGGTAGTGTCTGTTGGTATTGGAGTTGAGATTGAGAGCGATGTCGATATTGACCAACCCCCAACAGCATAAGGCGGCTTGTTATCTTGGGAGGTTTTGCTACGTCCATAACCTTGGGCGTTAATCCTCCGCTGCACTTATGACAACTTTATCTATTCTGCTTCGTTCTAGCACTATACCTCTTAAGCTGGCGACAATTGAACTTCTGAAGCCATCCTTCTAGAATTGCAAGGGCTCTGTGATTGGGCAAGATCCCCTAATTCATTTCTAGCTTATTGGTCATTTATGATATTGAGTTTGTGTCCCTGGGCCTTTAGATCTTCTTTATGGAGTATCTTTTGGGAGCCTGATGTGTTATAGAATTTTGCGGGAGCTTGGGTAGGGCCTATTGCTAAAATACTTAATTATATTATTGACGGTAATGATCTAGAACTTTTAGCAAAACTTCTCTTTATTATTAAGATATTGCTGCTATGATTTGGTGTTATGCTTTGTGGCCGGATTATGATTATTAAATCCATTTCACCCTCTCTTATGGAACTCCAAGATTACCTAAATATCCAATCTAATATTAATACTATTAAATAGATAGATGTGTGTCAATTGTTTGCTAATATCTATTAGACACCAAAAGATGCAGACAATGGGATAGTATTAAGAACCGATGTTTGGCGCTTACGCCACAATTGCTATGCAAAATATCCAAATAATTAGTTTTTATATACTTTACCCTATAGATAGCCCCCATTTTTTGGAGAATACGGACTATAGATGTTGAGCTTGAAATATGCAATCACATTACTTGTAGGTATTGGTAGATATATTTACATTTTCCTTAGCTACCAAACAGGACCATAGATATTGGATTTTCAGTGAATAAAACCCCAGTATACCAGCCACAGAAGGGACGCGGATGGGTTGTGAGTTTCAAGATTGCAAATTGCAGGACATAGAGGCTATGTATGATGCCTCAGAGAGGGCAACGAAGGCAATCTTCTGGTGGGCGTGCGGGCAGGTGGAGAAAGGTTTCGGAGCACACTTATCCCACATCATAAATTGCATCAAGAAGCACGGGAGAACGCGGAAATCGTTGATTGCATGAAACCTGAGCACATCTTCCAGTGGCTCAAAAGCTTATAAACCGATACGGCCGCGAATAGACTGATTGGATACATCAACCATAACCAGTCACCGATAGTCTAAAAGGCCGTATCTGTGGAAGCAAAGAGGTTGGCGAGTAGCGTTGACAATAGACGCCTGATCTGAAGTAGACATAGCGCCTCAAGATACACGATTGCCTTGTCCTTTTCTTCGAAGTCATTAGCCCAAAACAACCCAACAGCCTTACGACCTCAATTGAACGCCGATCCTCTTCCGAAATATCCCCAATCTCTCTGTAGAGAGTGTCCTAGAATCCAAGAAGCAGTTCTAGAGGTTAAGATGGCTAGAATGAAAGCGCCAGCTGGTTAGAGTCTGAACGCCGAGTATGATCTCAAGGCCGCCAAGAGAAACACCAAACGGGCAATTATGGCATCGGGCTAATCGACGATTCTTGTGATGCGACCTATGGCCTCATCTACGTGGATCTTGTCCCCCAAAGGTTACTGTGTTGTAGAGCGATTGCATACTTGGCTGGGGTTTAGCTGAGGAGGGCCCGCAGGAGTTATGGCCGTTTATCATCATGGATTTCGTTGAAGGCATTCAACTGTCGCCTTTCCTTGAGCAGCAACCTACCGATGATGAGAACGCGGTACTGATTCTTGATCCAGCCATTGAAAAGAGCACGCTTGACATTATCTATGATCAACTTGCCGATTACATCTTTCAAATTTCTCAGCTCAATTTCCCTCTTCTTAGAGCCGTCTCCAAAAAAATAATGCAGCTCACCGAACTAAGTTACGGCTTTCTACACGGATGCGCGACTCATGGAGGTCTGGCCCCTTCTAGTTCGATTATGCAGCTAGGAAAAGGTTCAAGCTCGATGCCATCTATTGAGCCGCATTGCATGACGGGGGCACCGGGATTGAGTTGCTAGACGATGAGGCGCGCGGAGAGATGGTGCCATCTTTAGAAAAAAAAAAAGGGTAGTTGAGGTCGTACAAGGAGGCGTGCACTGCTCGTTTCTCCCAAAAAAGCAGATGAATATTTTGTTTGCTATCTTTTGTCACTCAATTCGTTTCCACCAACCCAGAAACGCTGGGAAATTCTTGAAAGAAGCCCCCAAGAGCCCCCACAGAAGACAATAGCCACCACTTGAAGAATCCTTAAAGGCTCTATTAGAGTATTCTTCAGGAATCTTTAGTAAGAGGAGGAAAAGAAAGATCGAAAATGGCTAACATACATAAGCATATAATGCAAATGTTAGCTGTTATTAGCTACCATTGAGCTATCGTCTGCTAGTAGTTGGCCCTCTCAATCCATCGTCAAATCATCATCGTAAGACAAGGAATGCATCGATAATATTGCCATAAACCCAAGTGTTCATTTCATAAGAAAAAAAAAACTAAACTTTAAGTTGTCATCCACTAAAATTTCTTGCAGACCAATCGAGATTTCCAAGACCCAGCGGTCGATAGGTATTTTTCCTCGTAAGGAATAGATGATTCAAACAGTTACATTGTAATTTATTGTACATTGCAAGTATATATTTTGTTCTCCACAGCTCCTGTCAAGTTCCAACTTGGCTAAAGCGGCCACACAAAGGTGATGGCAGCAATTTCCCGGAAGGTTTGGTACACAAGACTTGGTGAGCAGTCAAGGTTAACATTGGACGGGGTATCAAGCAAGATACCTGGTGGGATACAAGGCGGCATGCGTGACAAGGTGGCAGAGAAGCTACTAAAAATGGAATGTGAAGTTGATCTAGGCGATTGGCCCTGAGCGACATTTCAGCCTGGATGTGCAAGCCTCAGCTTCAGCGTCATATTCGCGTTCAGCTTAACTAGACACGCAAGATTCAGCTTCAGCTTCATGTCACTATCGACATAATCCCGACATGAGGCTCTGGCGTAATAAGCTATGGCCTCAATAGTCAGCATTTTATTGGCTATCTTATGAGGGGGCACGAATATGATTCAGTATGATTCACTCCCCTCCTTTAAATTCAGGTGTTGGCCACGTAGCTTATTTCTTTTACACAACTCCTGGGCAATACTTAATATAATCGATTCAATGAAAAAAATAGGGCTATGGTGATGCGAATCAGTGCCTTATAGACCTTGATATCTTGTGTTACTCTCAACCGAGGCACAGGTAGACCTTTTGGTGTAGCAGTTCAGGGTTACCTTCGCTTTTCCGTATCATATGGCGTGGACTCTGCGATCTTGCGTTCACGGATGAGGAAGACGTGGCAGTGGGTTAGTTCGCCATCAACATTTGCTCTTTTATGCCCTAACCTCTTTCAGATATATCAAATGGGGACATTTAAGTCACGATGTCGCACGCCAGGTCGCTCAACGTTGCCCTCCATCGCTTGCGACGGCGTACTCTAAATCTGCATTCGACCAGTTTGCCTAGGTGTCCTTTACGTCGCTGCTCTGTTAAATGAATCTCAACTCAACGACGAAATAAAAAACACGCCGTGAAGCTTCACAAATCGGACCAGAGGATCGACTCAATCTATGTAGCACATAACGACAAAGGCATTAAAAAGGTTTTGTTTGCAGACTCTAGCAAAGAGGCAGACGTCCAAAAACGCCCGGATATGGTGGGGGACCATCAAACTTGGCAAACATATCCGATTCGAAAGCTATAGCGATGTAAGTCTCAACTGACATTTAGCCAACCAAAGGCTCCAATGGGTATAATAAAGCTACGGAGCCTTACTCTTGACCAACCTGATCTGGCATCAAAGTATGATTTTCTCTGGGCTATACCTCAGTCATTCTCAAAACCATTTCGGTTTTTTAAGTTAACTAACACAAGCAAAGCATCTCGGATGAACTTTTCGAGTGCAGCGATGTTCTCACTGCAGCGTATTCCGCATGCGGGCATCATCGCATATTAACAATTCACGTGCACACCCGTGAAGAGAGCAACATCGAGTCTTATCGAGACTAGGAAGCTGAGCATCAACAAGCAATTTGGTCATATATGCCAATAGACAAAGATGAATTTCTTGCAGAAGTGTGGGGGCGCTCGAACCAACTCGAAGACTTTGAAATTTGATGTAAGTTGTCCTGGTTGGTTAAAAAAGATTTCTGACAGTTATAAGATGAGGACCAACAAGGGTCGAATTTGGAAAATTGGACCACAGCGTAGGAGCGAAAAGTCTCCTAAATGGATACTTCTAAATCAGATGGATAATATCTACACTCGCATCTTTATGGAAGAACAAGGGTTTGGAGTTGGACGAATGGCCTTCGAAACTCCGGAGCCATCAGAGCGCAACATTGATCCTCCCAATGAACCTTGGAAATCACCGTGTCCTAACGTTAGGAGGGTTAAACAACTCTTTTACCCCTATGCTTCATTAACTGTAGTGACTACTGTGACACCTTGTCGGATTATGCAAGATTGTAATCTTGCCATTGTTGGTTTGCTTCTAAGCTTTGCTGGCGGCCGCCAACAGAGTGTCGGGCAGGTTCGTCTCGATAAACTTGGGGTCCCCCAATCTAAGTACATGACTCTACAGAGCTGGCCTACAAACTCTCTGGCGACAACCGTACTATTATAATTCTGCGAACTCGCCGAACGAGTGAAGGCGATGAATGGGTTGCTATCCCTTAGGCCGGGTACTTGGGCTGTTGGTTTTCAAGCACGTTCTGCAAACTAGTTCATGAATATGCGAACTGAACGAACCGTTTTGCTACTAATATGTATTCTTTCCTCTGGGGTCTTTTGTAGAAGATCATCTGTTGTAACCCACATAGATATTGTACCAGGCCAGGCGCATTGCTATGAAAGGGATCTTCGTCTTAATCCAAGATACCAGCTGCCAAAAAGGCTGGGAAACTGCAGGCAGAATCGTTCTGGTAAACTCCCGTGTAGTACACTGTGCCGAACGGTATGGGTTAATTTGATCAGCCGTTACCTTCTGGTACACTGCAATCTATCTAAAAACGGCTATACTCATATCTCTGAAGAAAGAGAAATCGACGGAACTTTGGAACTTTTGTTAGGATACGCTTGGGAAAGCCAAATCCTGTAAGTGTAGGAAAGTGATGGTCGGACCGAGCATAGAGTGAGCATGAGGCGACCAGCGCTAGATTACGCGTTCTAAAGCAGCGATAGCTTTTTGTTGAGATTTGGGTTCCAATGCGACATATATACCTTTATCACTTACGTTTTGTTCCAATCTTTTGTTTTATCATTGAGGAAATTAGTTAATGTGCGATTGCAATAGACCAGCCAATCCTAACGCGAAAGGGAATCGCCGATGTCGCTATTGTGACGCCTTTTACTCTACATCTCGACTAGACGGTCACACTGACTTAAGAAGCGGGCAATACCTTAATTGCACATTTTGAGGTAGAAGACCCTGTCATTAAACCTTTGTTTATATCATACCATCGATAAACTCTTTGCGTTGCGAATTAGGTTTCCAATCGCATCCATGGCTGCAGAATTTCGCAACAGAAACTGGACACAAGGTCCATATCTAGTCTCCACCAACCCCTCACTTCTTCCCGTGGAGACGCTCGTCGAAGCGTTTGCGACGGGCGCAATCCCATGGGCGCAGCCAATGTCCGTGGATGCGATGCAATGCATGCTGGACAATTCACTGTGCTTCACTCTCTATGAGAAAACCGAATCATCGGAGAGCAAATTCATCGGGCTGGCGCGGTCCATCACGGACTTCACAACCTTCCTCTACCTCACCGACGTATGGGTAGACCCCAGCCACAGAGGAGATGGCCTGGGACGATGGTTGATGAATTGTGTGCGAGAGGTCACTGATTCGATGCCCCATCTTCGGAGGGTTCTCTTGCTGACTGGCGATTGGGATCGGACGGTCCCATTTTACGAGGACGTCATGGGCATGCACGTTATGGAGTATAGCAAAGGTCATGGGCTTGCAGCGATGACATCCTTAGGGAAAGGCAACAATGACCCAAAATACTAGGTGGCAGATAATCCAACTCGATGCAAGGGAGGTTTGGGGGTTATGATAAAGGGATAGACTAGGTTGAGTAAGAGCTAGATTATCACTGCTAGGTTATACTATGTCCTTCTTCATGAACACAGCCTTGAAGTCCGGTATGTCGCTGGGGTCATCTGGGGCGTGATACATGTTTTGAACTGTCGTGATTATCTCGTAGCCTCTCCTCTCATACCACTCCTGGTTGGTTGACTACCTTGGCATATCAGCAACGTCCACATCCTATATGGAAATATTTGGAATGGGTGTTGAGGTTACCTTAGGTGGTTTGTTCCCTTTCCATATCTCCAGGGTTGGAACGTCTTCCTTGTAAACCGTGTCCAAACCCAGTGTTTTAGCGCACAAGGGCTCTGCCACTGCTATTGACTCTACCATGTCCATAGCAGCGCGACCGACCCCCTGGCCTTGAAAGGCTCGTGAGACATAAAAGCTTTTGATCCAGTATAGGCTATCAGATATAATTTTAACGTTTCCTTTCACGGCCCCGGGGTTTTCTGAGTCGAGAGAGATATGTCCGACGGGGTAAAAGAACTGCTGACTCGGGGTGCGAGGTTTGCCACGGAGCGAGGTACTTGTGTCCTGAAGAGGGACTTCATCCTGTCTCACGGGTAAGCACTGTATGTGAGTTTTAGTTTTGTAGGGATTAAATACCTTGGGGAAAAGGTCTAAATTGAGTTGTGGTCTTGCTTTAGTATTAAGGTCCTCAAGTCGCATTGTCTACTCATTTGTTAGGCAACGAGTAGTCAAAAAGCTACGCCCAAAAGACTTACTATCCAAAAGAGACACTTGATGCCTGCTTTTTGGGTTTCCCTCCATGAGGGGATTTTGTCCGCGTCCCAGCCACAATCGTTGCGCTGCTCTATTAATTTGGAGGCGTGGGCTGGAGAATCTGGATCCCAAGGGACAAGCTGAACCTGGCTTGTGGATGGCATGGTTAATGTACGAAGGTGATGACAAATTGGGAGGGTAGGATGAGCGCCACTGGACAATTTTGGTTAACAAAAGGTCGGCGAAGAGGGTCGAGCAATGAGGCTATCATAAAACCTGACACCAGCCCAAGTCCTGGCGTGCCGTAAGCAAAGCTTCACGAGCCCCTCGGCCGGCGGAATAACTACAAATCCGACACACACAACACCACAGCATCATTATCACCACCACACAACACCCCCCCCCCTTTCGCCTCCGGCGGCCCTCCGGGGGCGCTGCCGCGGGCCCTCCTCGCCTTCGGCTCGATTATCCGTATCCAATAGATATACAGTCCTTGCCGGAATATATGTTCCTCCATTGTGTGTGCCGTTGGCCGCTGGTGTGTGCATTCGCACACACCAGTGGCAATAGTAGCTTCAATAATAATAAAAAAAAAAAAAAAAGTCCCTTAAGGTGGAATTGAACCCTAGCCTTAATAAATTTTATTAATATTGTATTTGAAATAATATTTATATGATTTAAAAACCTTTCCTGCTGGTAAAGTAATTTACATTAAAGATGCTGCCTAGTTACACTCTACCTTTGGTATCTATGCAGCATTACGACCTTTATAATAGTAATAATACCTCAATCTAGTAGCCTTATCCTCTATAAAAAGAACAAAAAGATGTGTTAGTAAAAACTTAAAGCCTATAGCTATCAACAGGCAGCAGGCCAGGCCTTTACGGCCTTTATTACCTATCTTATAACCCTCTAACTATAGGATAAGAAACCTAAGTGGGTTTTTTCTTTTATTGCTTACTGTAGGGCAGTATCTTCTAGTATTGAGATCGAACAGCTTTATTGACTAGTAGAGACGGCTATTCTAACTTTTTAAGAAGAGGTGCTTATAGTTAGAGGCTAAATAACCAATATATGGATTAGCGGTACGGGTTGGCAGTCTGTAACCATTGCATCATTACACACTAAATCTCTCTAGTTGTTGTTATAATGAGGAATTCAATCTTGATCTATATGGCTATCGCCTAAATGGTTATATAAGCATAGCAATAAAGTTGGTATTATAGTTAATTGATTGAGTTACCCTATAGCAAAGATATATGCATCGCGCCTATCCCTTAGTATCTCTGCCAATGCCTGCAATTCTAACTCGATGTGATGCCAGCGGCAATGTTAGTGTGCATTAGTTGTGGTGTTGTGACTTTTCTTTCTAGGGGTGAGACTGGCTTTAAGTGTTGTGACTATAGATCAGGGAATAGGGATTGGTGATGCTAATTTTAGTGTTGTGATTTCTTACTTGAGTTATAAGATTGGCTTTTAGTGTTAGGGATTAGGGATTAATAAGGCCAGCTTATGGTGTTGAATGCATTATGTATGAGATGTTAAGGCTGGATGACCTAAGGCCGCTGGCGTTCTGCATCTTGAGCTTGTGCATCAAGATTGCCGGCAGAACGGCTAGTGATATTAGGCAAGTTAAATGCAGCATTAAACATAATGCCTTAAAGAGTCTTGACTTAGGAGACAGTAACATACGTAAGGCCAGTCTGGAAGTCGCGCTAAGAAATGTTAGCAATGGCACGATCTAGAGTAATGCCTTGAGATTTGTGGACTGTAATGCTGTAAGCAATAGTTAAGGGGAATTGGGTTTGGGAGCATGAGGCTGTTCCTTTGATGAAGTCATGAGTTGAACGGAAGATCGGAAGCACATTGTGAAGTTGCTCATCCTTAAAGTAAGGAGGCCCGGAATACTTATTAAATCGCACTATAATGAAGGATAGAGGTTAAGTTTGAGGATCCTTAACATCTGCAGCCCAAGAAAAGTCATATACATCACCCATAGCACTATTGACAAGACCAACTGGAGTCCATAGGTTTTCGGTCAATATAACCCTGGCGCCGATGCAAAGAGCCAATTTGTTGTGGAGATTCCCGGCTATAAGAGAGTTGGCTTTAGCAGCTTTAGGACTAAAGTTGGAGGCAATGACTTGAATATAGGGAATATGAAGACGTTTTATGTGTTTAGTGTTATACTCTTTGACTTGGGCATTGGTTGGGTAGATTTGAACTGCTGTATTAAAAGCCTTAACCTTATGGAGTGTTAAGGATGACTGAACATGGCTGCAGAGGAGTCTCTAATGATCAAGAGATGGCTTGGTGAGTTGAAGACCTTCAAGGGCAATGCGGAAAGCAGCCTGGTCGTTGCCTTGTTGCCGTATAACTTGATTCAATATAACAGTGCGATTGAACTGGTGGTATGCAAGTCGGCCCTTAATGTCAAGAGTTGACTTCAATATGGCAGTAGTATACAATAGCTTCTCCATAACTGGAGGTAATTGGTAGAAGTCTCCTAAAAGAAGAATGCTACAGCCGCCAAAGAACTTATCTTAATGCTTCGGGAAGATCTAACAAAGGCGATCGTCAATATAACTCAATAGGCGGAGCCCAATCATAGACTTTTCATTAATGATAAGGTATCGGACTGAACGAAGCTTGGCCTAAAGGTTGGAGGTCTCGCTGGGTATAAGCGGTGGTAACTCTACTAGGTTCTTGGAAACTGGTAGGCGTAAGAGAGAGTGAAGTGTCACACTACCAATAGAGTTGGCGGCAACGCCGGTAGGAGCGGCTTTTGCAACAATAGGAACACCAGAGGAGAGCTGTTGGAGACGCGCTATAATGGCTTGGATAAGAAAAGACTTGCTAGTGCCGCCTTGACCGTCGACTTAAAGGAGAAGCTGTAGCGGATCTAGCGCATCGTTGTCAAGGAAGTCTTGGAAATAGGACACAAAGGTATTAAAGATAAGGCGCTATTCTGCATTAAGGCGATTAAAGATGCTATTAAAGACATCTTGCTCAACTTCATCAGTATACACTGCCTTATAGAGCTTCCAGAAATCTATATCGTTCAGCAGGAGATTAGGATACTTGCCAATATAGGCAGACCAATTATATGCTAAATTGACATTTCGATTGCCAAGAAGCTTAATATCTTCGGTCTTAATGCTACGGGCAGGTAACTCTTGTGCAAGGGCATTCCACTCTTCTATTATAATTCCTTCCTCACTAAACTCTAGGTTAGGCTTAAACTCATTAGGAGGAGTAGGCGGTAAATCGGTATAGTAGTCATTAGGATAGGCATTGGGATGGACAGCAGCGCAATATTGGTATGCTTTGGCAAAGGTATTGAACTCAGCATCTTCAACCTGCTTTAATTCTCTTGGATTGCAATAGTAATGATAGAGCATGAGCTTAATACAATAGAAGTCTTTATATTAAGGATAGTTTGGATCGTTACTATATCGTGGGAAATAGTAGAGGACTCTTGGTTTTGCGTATGGAAATGGGCGGAATGGTCTACAAGAGAAGTTAACGGTAGTAAGAAATTGAAAATAGGTCAAGTCCATTTGATCAGCCTCACGACCGAGATACTTCTTATAAGGTGAGCTTGCGCTATAGATATTAGCACCTTTAATAGCAAGAGACTGCCCTAGCTGATAAGGCCTGCAGTTACAGTTTTGGACGACTCGGGTGCCTTGCTGTAATGGAAGGTTAAGGAGGATATGGTTGATCTTTATTATAGACCAATCTCGCTTAGCAGTAAGTTTATTTATAAACTTGGCCACTAGATTGAGGAGACCACCGCTATTATTGATCTTGGGCAGGATATCCTTGGCGATATTGCGATAACTCTTGGTCTTGACCTTGGCCTTACTGCAGTATTTGGCGATATAGTTGATGACTGCATATGTAGATATGCACGGAGAAATGTCATGATTTGCTAGCCAACCTAAGGCAAGAGTGCAGTTGTAGTTAGTAAGAAGAGTGTCATTTTGCATACCATTGTAAATAAGGTATTGGGGGTTCAATTGATAAGTGATAATAGCATTTAGGTGAAGCTTACAGGGGTAGTAAAAGCAATAGGATCGATCATTAGAGAGGTTACCATTTGCCAGTCTCCAGTGGCAGAGACAGTAGTTCTCGGTGCATCGGTGATGTTAGACTCGATTGATTACCTCCAAGAGAGCTTGGAATGTAGGTTGGTCACTCATAACGATCAAAGGATCGGCATCGCCTTGGTATATCTATTAAGAAGGTTTAGGATTGCAGGCAGTTACATAAGGCGCCTAGAACTAAAGAAACCTTTGCCTGTTTTCAATGAGATATAGGTCTGTTGACAGGCTCCCATCCATCCAGAAGAGACCATAAGCATAAGTGCTACCTTAGGCTTGCCATTTGTAGCAAAACCAGTAGTCTATAATATTGAACTTGGGCTTTAAAACTTGATTGAGGAATGTAGTGTATCGATGGTGAAAGTGGTAGGCAGCGATGTGAGGATTGTTGTGTAAATTAAGACCAGCAATTGTTAGCTTTGCCTGATGATTAGCGACTTTTTAGTCGTGAAAATGAGGCATGTGTATTTGTAGACTCTTTCAGTGAAGATCAGCCGCAGATAGAGTAATGAAGGATGAAGGACAGTCTAATCCATAGACGTAAGCCTCAAGCTGAGACCTTTGACCACCCCAGAAGGGATGAGTGCCTTGTAAACTGCCTGAGTGGCGGACAATGGAGTTGAGAAGGGCTTGAGATTCTGGAGTGTTATCTGTAAAGGCAGCCTGGATATTATTAATGCCAATAGGGTACTGATTTCCCTTCTGCCTGATAAAGAAGGTGCTTCTAGTGTTGACTTACTGGCGCATTAAGGTATTGAAAATAATATATTAAAAGCGAGGATAATGTGTAAAGCGACTATTATGCCACTTAAGGGTATGTTTAATATAATTGCTATACTCAATTGTTTGCTGCCTTGGGGTGATAAAATTAGCCTTGCCTTGAGGATAAAGTGTAGGAAATGCTAGCGAGAGGAGAGCCTATGAGCAATTAAACTTATTAAGAGGTGTAGATTGAATGTTTGGCAACTTAATGTATGGCTGCACTTCCTGAAGAGGGATTCATTCGGCAGGATCGATAGGATCGCCCTTTAAATAATCTTGAAGGTGAGCCAAGTCTGCCTGGGCAGCAATGAAGTTCGGCACAGCAGCTGCATTAAAGTCATCTGGATCATGCATATCCTTATCGGCAGGATTGTCTTTAGCATTAACCTTATCGATTACCTCATTGAGGAAGGAGCTGGAGATATTATTATCGGACGGTAGTTGGCTAAGGCGATGCTTATTAACCAGGATATTACAATATTTTGGATGATGATATTTGAGGTATTGAAGCCATGCTTAAATATTGGCTTGCCTTACTTAAAATTGGCTGTGAAACTAATGTGTAAAGTGAGGGCGGTCTGTAGCATTTTGAGGACGAAGGATAAGAATATCCAGCTTAAGTGGCAGTAGAGGCAGCTGCGAGTACATACTTCCCACATCTTGAAGGAAGTTAATGATATGCCTAGAGTACTTGTATTGCTGATCACAATACTGGAAGACCTACATATAGATGTGAATATAAGCAATAAGCATCTCTTCTACTTATGATAGCTGAGGAAAGTGCCTAGGAATATCGCTAAAGTTAAGATTGTTCTCTCTTAAGAAGAAAAAGGGCATACTTTAGGCTCTATTGCTATCTTAACGATAGCAGATACAACATGTGCTAAGATGAAGACCTAAGTTGAACCATTTATTCTTGCAGTGAGTGTAGAACTCTATAGTCTGGTTGAGGAGATTAGATTGCCACTCTTGAAGAAGTTGGCGATCGCGATCTCTAAGAGCAGGCTGCATGAGATCTCTATTGAATTCTGGATCATAATCGATAGGATGAGGTTGTTCCTCTACAGCCTCTAAACTAGATTGGCCAAACTGGTGAGACTGAAGGCAATGTGGACCAAGAGGTGTGGATAACCTAGACCTGCTGCTAGACATACTTATGCTAGATGGAGGCTCTGGTGTTAAAGCCTTTGAAGCTTCTATTGAAGAGTGGCAAGTAATGTAGTGTGTTTGCTTATTGCTAGTAGGGGTAATAAACTGAGTGCGAGAGAATGGCTGTAAGCATATTAAGCATACCTATTGCTCTTTATTGTAATTATAATTGTTATTGTGGCTAACTGCATAATAACGGCAAAAGATTAAGATAGGATCTCGATCTGCAATTAATTGGGGAATGCCATATTGTGAATAGACAAAGAAATTATCCTTAGACTTATATGCTGGAGTCTGCGATAACAATAAGTCTGGTCTAGAGGTTGATAAGGACAATAAAAGATTGGAAGTATGTGGAGTTGGACTGGGCTTTTCTCCGGCTTGATGCTACGTGCGATGATTACAATGGATTTGAACCTAAAGAATTGATTGATTAGTATTAATGTTAATAAAGTGCTGGTCTTACTTACTTGCTTACGATGGGCATGTATATGGCGAGGAGTGTTATTAGGATTTTCGCCATAATGGAAGAGATAAGAAGTCGACCGAGATGCTGCCTGTAGAGCTGCCTGACTGATAGTATGAATGCATCCTTTGGATGGTTGTGGCAATAGAGTTGGAGTGATAGATCGATAAGGATCAAAAGAGGGATCCGCAATATAAGGTTGAATGGGGGTAACTAAAGCATATAGACTCGATTGAGGATAAGTAGGAGACTGAGGTTGATTTATCTCCCTATCTCTTTTATTAATAGCAAAATTCTGCATTGCTTGCAATGTATTGCTTACTTGACATGCCTAAAGAAGAGTCAGTCTTATGAAATGAAGATAGAAGGGGATTAAGGAAACATAAAACTAACTATCCGAGATTGATTGCCACGATATGCCCGGCACTTTGCAGTTCATTTCGATGGATCTCAAGTGTTGATGAATTTGTCATTAGGCTTCATCTACTTGCAATAAGTATACCGATGAAGCGGCAGGGGATTAGGAAGGGAGGGATTAGGAGCTTGTCTTCCACTAGGGGACGTGGCCACTATGGAGCGGCGGACGACGCTATCTCTATATGCCTCACGCCAAAAAGAAGCCTTAATTGAAGAGATTAATAAATAAGGGGATAGAATCAGGATAGAAAGGGGGGATTTAATAGATTGGTGTGTTTTGGTGGATTAAGAGTGGATTTGCACTGGATTGTGTTGTGGTATTGTGGTGTTGTGGTGTTGTGGGGATGGATTTTCGGTGTGGTGGGCTGTAGGGTTTGGCGTGCTTTAATTGGTGGCCTTAAGGTTCAGGCCGTTCTGATTCATAAGGACTGCCCCACTATTCCTAATCGGGGGAGCGGAGATAAGTTTATTCTAAGATCTTTAATACCATATAAATATCTAGATGGGTTTAATTTAAATACAATCCTTGCAATAATCGTTTTTGATTTTCATAGAGATAGATTGACTTTACCCTCTGGGGGGGCCTGCAGCCGGCCTATGCCTGCGGCGCCTTTTGCCTGCGGCGCTTTTGCCTCCGGCGGCCCTCCGGGGGCGCTGCCGCGGGCCCTCCTTGCCTTCGGCTCGATTTCGGTTATAATTTGGTTTATCTTTAGGTAAATGCAAAAGCGGTATCCACTGGCAGAAAAACACCATTCGACCAATTGCCGTTGGTGTGGCGGGTGATTGTGGTGGCTCAACTGCTTAGTCACATACATGACCTCTCATTAGAAGAAGCAAAGCTGGAAGGTGCCGACCCTTACGGGATCTTGCCCTTCTATTCAGCTTTGCTTAATGAATGAGGAGCTTTACTGATGGAATTGATGCGAGTGACGTGACTCACTGACCCTGGTCTCGTCAGGATCGGGTTCGGCGTAATGCTAAATTCCGATTGGGCCGAGTGGATAGTTGCTTGTTATACAACATAATTGAAATGGATGGCGAGAGACGGAATTGAATTCAGACGCCTAGATGTCATTTAGCAATCTCATAATTTCCGGATCGCGATGCGATTGTAACTTAGATTGGCAGTGTATGACAATATTGCTTGATGGAGTGAAGGCAGTGCGGCCATCCAACGTCATTCGTCCGTTTCACGTCATCCTGTGGGAGCGAAAGGCACTCAGCCGGGAAGCCCCACTAAAGTGCGGTGGCTGGACACCGGGCAGAGTCCGGATTATAGCGCATCAATTCGTGCCTTGGGCGTTAGTCTCGGCGTTGTTGGAACCACGGGCTATAGACGGGGAGATTTGGTGCGGTGTGATCAGATGCATCGCCCCGGAAGAATGAAGCCAATGGCCTTGGGGAAAAAACAAAGATCAAGACGGGAGCGGGTTGGGCTTCATGGTAGCGAGTCCTGATAAACTCAATGCGAACGACAATCTCTGAGATGGCTTGCGGGGCTCTCAATTGACCTGCAACGGTGAGATGCAGCGCTGCGCTGGAGGTGCCGTCTTCTCTCCGCTGCCGGATCTCGAGGTTTCCATGAAAGGCATCTACTGTCCGTGGTTCGTTTGACACGAGATTTACCAACTTCACACATGATTATAGAACGGAAATCAATTGCCGAGAAGGACCTCATTCACAAGCAAAATAGAAGTGCAAGGTAGAGAGCGGCCAGGCTCGTAAAAGCATCACCAACGAGATTACTGTTACGTTTTGTGGGATTCAACATCCGGCGGGAGGACGACAAGCGACGACGAGTGACCACACCTCTGGCGGACAGTCTCCTGATCGCTCAGTTGACGGCCAAGGTTTCCGGCCAGAGCAGCAATGGAACAACCAACCATCAACGTCGTCAACGGCCCCAACCGCCCATGTCCATGCGGCATCGGGTGACGGATGTGGCAACGGTGAGACAGAAGGCCTCAGGATGGGCCCTGGTTCAAGGGGCGACACGTCCAGGTTCCCCGCAGCCCGAGCCATCCCAGAAGCAAGCGCCTGGGGGTTCGCTCAGTGCCTTTGTGCATTGTGCGGGGCCCCGGCATTTTTTTTTGGGGTACGAATGAATGACTGTAGGTTGTTGTTGTGGGTGCGAGTTTGCGAGAGCTGGCAGAAGTTGGAGTCGTCATGACGCGCTCGAGCTCGTCCATCGTCATCCTCGCCACGACCTGCATCTCGCGCAGCCCAACGCAACACCATCCCCCCGATCCTCAAGCCTCGAGCAGCCTGTAAAGCGCCATCCCACGCTCCGTGAACCCCTCGTGAGCCCTCCATTTGGAGATGTCACCCACCCTCAATCCCCGTGCTGTCCAGGCTCCTGGCGGCTGCGGCCCCCCTGCAGCGCCATGGGCCATTTTCGTGCGGTGGCCTGATATCAACCGCCGCTCACTCCACTTCTGCTGCGGAGAAGCAAGTTGGAGGCACAATTGGTGAAGCTCATCCCTGGGCTTTCTGGGCTTTCTGCCACTCTCTGGGGGGCCGCCTTGCCGTCGGTACATCAAGCTCCATCTGCCCGGACCATACGTTAACCGACATGCCCCGAGATGCTGAATGCGCCTCTCAGTCCATGCCAACGGAGGGCTCCGTGAAATTAACGTGCGCGTGCCTGTTCCAGCATCGAATAATAAAAAGATCCATCCTCCAGTTTTTGTTGGTACCTGCTTGTTCCTGGGAAAGAAAGGATTCTTCTACTCTTTTTGGTGTTGGAAGGTCTTGACCCTACGGATACTTACCTGCTTCATCGCTGCCGAAAGCGGACTTGCACTTACACGTCCACATCGGTTCGGAGAAATAAAGAACAACAACCCCTTACAGCTTTGCTCCACGCCGATATTCAAAGCGTGTTGCCCGTCACATTTTCATAACCAGCTGAGAATACACTGCCTCTCTCATCCACATTTTTTTTTTTTTTTTCAAGATGCGTTACGGTCTCGTCGCTCCGGCCCTCCGCCGATCCCTCGTCCGCAACCCGCGACTTGGCGTTTCCGTATGCGAGCGCAGCCTGAGGAAGCTGTCCAGCATCAGGTCTCCTCGCCCCTTTGAGGAGGAGAACTGCCGCAACTACAACCCCAAGGACTTTTACCCTGCCCACATCGGAGACACCTTGAACGGCAAATACGAGCTCCTGTCCAAGCTGGGCTGGGGCACCGGCTCGACCGTCTGGCTCGCGAGAGCAACCCACTGGTGAGCCAATTCGAATCCATCTTGGTTTTAATGCGTTTTTCATATCCTAGCTCACCCTATCGCAGGCTGCCATGGCAGAACGAGCAGTACGTGGCGCTCAAGATCACAAACAACACACCCGCCGTGCAGGCCGCAGCTCGTCGTGAGCTCGACATCTCCGAGCAGATGTTCGCTGCCGAGACCACTCATCCCGGCAGGCAGTACGTCCGTCCGGTCTTGGACTCGTTCGAGATTGAAGGACCGGAGGGCACCCACACTTGCATGACCTTTGAGCCGCTACGACAGCCTCTGTGGATGCTGGGCCAGCAGAGTGGCCTCACCAACCTGGTGCAGCCTCGAACCATCAAGAATCTGCTTCCCAGCATGCTCAAGGCTCTGGATTTCCTCCACTCCGAGTGCAGAGTCATCCACACCGGTGAGTTCCAATCTAAGGCTTACAAGTGCCCCGGAATTTGAGCTGATACCTGGCTTAGACTTGAAGGGCGACCACTTCATGGTCCCATTCGAAGATGGTCGTGTCATTGAGGACTATGCCCAGCGTCAGGATGCCAACCCTGCACCATGCCAGAACAGAAATGGACGTCCAGTCTACGAGTCTCGACACAGCTTCGGTCATCTGAGGGCCGACATTGGTTATGTCAAGCTCACAGACTTCGGCCTTGCTGTTAGGGGAGACGGTGCCAAGACGCTCAACTACCCTATCCAGCCCCGAGAATACGTGGCCCCCGAAGTCTTGCTCAAGGCTGGGTGGTCCTACTCTGCTGATATCTGGAACCTGGGTCTTGTGGTATGTACCTCTGTTGTTTCTCAACTGACCGCGTCGAAAGTTGACGGCTAACTTTTCAATCTAGCTTTGGGAGCTTTTGGGAGACATGAACCTGCTCAGCGGACGTGTTCCAGGACACTGCAAGTTCTCTCAGAGGAACCGCTTTGCTCAGATGATCCGTCTCCTGGGCCCACCTCCAGCAGAGCTCCTTGCCCGAGCTGATCGAAAGACTCTCTCTGAATACTATAATGACCAAGGTAAGCTTCGTCATGTATCCAACAAGGCCACACTTGATTTGAGCGTTTGAATCTAACCGAACCGCCTTTAGGAGTCTTCAGATACCCTGAGCTCATCCCCGACGAGATGTTCACTCTTTCAAACTCGACGCCGATGCTGGAGGGCCAGGAGCGCGCTCTCTTTGTCAACTTTGCCAAGAGGATGCTGACTTGGTTGCCCGAGAACCGTGCAACCGCCAAGGAACTGCTTGACGACCCGTGGCTGAAGTTTGCAGGACACCACAGGGCCACTGGGTTTGGATACCTCGAAGATACCCGACTGACTTAAATTACCGCCCGATGGGCATGGGCACGGAGCAATATGGCTGGGAGGTTCTCAAGTTCTGATTCTTATTAGCCTTTGGTGTTTTGGGGAAACATTTATGAATACATGTACAATCACAGAGATGATGAAACTAAGCTAAACCAGCATCCATCTCAATACCTAGTAGTGGGTATTCTTATTAAAGAGTCTATCTTATCTTTCACCTTGGGCTCTTTGCCTGAACAATCACACATCGCGCCGAGAACGTAGGGCTCAAAATTTCAAAATTTCTGACACCAATTTCGAAGGGGTTCACAGTCTCCATAATTCTTCTATTTACACCACCAATTTACAATCCTGAAAGTCCAAGCCCCATCATAGTTGCACACCTATTGGGACGACTGAGTTGAGAATGAAATGAAATTTAGTCTATTAGCAAAGACAATGGTCTAGTTTAAAATAAAAACAACCAGTCTCAGGAGCTGAGAGCATACGGGCCAGAGCGGAAAACTCCGTGGCACTCTATAATCTATGAGTGGATCCTTATAATGAATGTCCAATTCTCCAACGAAAAAAAAAAGAAATTGACTTTTTACTTTTTTTACTCCGCCTTCTTTGAAGTCTTCGTTCGGAGCTTCATCAGGAGGAAAACCAAAGCGTAAGAGCTGAGGGCAAAGAGAACCACAATGGCGGCATCTCTCCAGCCGTAGTAGTACTCCTTCAGGTTCAGAGATCGAAGGTAGTCCTCACCCTTGGTGTAAGAACATACCTTGCATTCGGACGTCGCCTCGGGGTTGACGAGGTTGCTGACCGCGCCAAGGCCTTGGGTGAGGTAGTCAGCCAAGTACTCTCCGCAGGTCGTGCCATTGGGAGGGTCAAATCGAGCAAATTCCCTCTCAGAGCACTCGATGTCTGTGCCCCAGATGTCGAAAACGAGCATACTACCCATAAGGTAGTTGAAGGGGTTAAGCCAGTAGATCCAGTATCGCCAGAACTCCTGGATTTGCTGGTAAGGGACCAACACACCACAGAATGAGACAAGGATACCGATCAGGAGAGGGTTGACGAGCGATGCGAAAACCTCGTTGGGCGCATAAGCAGCGATAAATTGACCAATTCCAGTGTACACAAACTCGTAGCTCAGCATGACGAAAAAGGTGGCGCCGGAACGAGAAGAAGCCTTGGGGAATCCGACGGTGTAGTACCAACAGACGAAGTAGAACACGGCACAGATGCACAAGTACGGGATTTCAGAGACGATCAAGCCAGTCACGAAAGCCACCCACGAATACATCTTGGACTTCTTCTCTCTCGTCTCGAAGATATCACGACGGTGGATGAACAAAGGCTGGAGCTGAGCCAAAACACCGGGAGCCACGAAGATGAAGTTGAAAATGGTGAAGAGCTTGAGCTGAAGATCGCTGACAGAGTCGCCGATCATCCAGAAGGTGAAACCGTTGAAAAGAGCAGAGCCAATGTGGAGAGCAAACTTATTGTTGACGTAGTCGATGTTACGGTACAGTGACACGTTCATACGGTGGGTCACAAGCTTGATCTGCTCCCACATAGGTGTGGCAAATTCGTGACCATCGTCAACAGTTCCAGGGGGCTTAGATGCGGCATCGGAAATGATTCGGTCCAGCTCCTTGCTGACAGAATCATGCTCAGGAGAAGCTAGCCAAACCTCATTCCAATCCTTGCCCTGAGAAAGGTGACCAGAAACAACATCAATCATGTGCTCAGCAGGGTTCACCTCCTTGGGGCAGGGAGCGCCGTAGCGGCCAAAGTACTCCTTGATGGTCTTGGCATGGTCGCCGATTTCGCCGAAATAGACAGTCTTGCCACCGCGGGCAAGCAGAAGAAGGGTATCAAACTGGGCAAAGAGCTGGGCAGAAGGCTGGTGAATAGTGACGAGAACGGCCTGGCCGACAGCAGCCAGCTTTCGAAGGAAACGAACTGTGTTGTAAGCAGACTGGCCATCAAGACCGGAAGTAGGCTCGTCAAGGAAAATCAAGATGCTAGGCTTGGATACTAGTTCGACACCGATGGTGACTCGCTTGCGCTGTTCAACACTCAGTCCGGCACCGATCTCACCAATAAGGGTATCGGCCAAATCGTGAAGCTCGAGAAGGTCGATGATGGTGTCGACGTATTTTAGTTTCTCTTCACGAGGCGTTTCACGGCTTTGACGCAACAAGGCGGAAAATTCCAAGGCTTCGCGGACAGTTGCATAGGATTCGTGGACGTCAAGCTGTTCACAATAACCAGCGGATCGCTGGAAGGAAACGGGCAAGGGGCGGCCATCAACCATGATAGAACCGTTGATAGTACCCTCAGTCTTGCGCTGAGCGAGAACATCGAGCAGAGTTGTCTTTCCGGCACCAGAGGCGCCCATCAAAGCGCCCAGCATACCGGGCTTGACCCAACCTTGAACATTGTCCAGAAGAACGCGGTCACCGGAGGGGGTCTTGACGGTGTAGGTGAGATTCTTCCAAGTGAATACGGAGGTGTTGCGGACGAGAGTGTCATCATCAGAGGTACTGCTAGAATCGGCATCAACCACAGCTCCACCACTGCCACCATTACCCTTCTTCTCGCTGACTTGACCCTCCTCGTCAGCCTGGCGAAGCGAGTTGGTGATGTGGGCATTTTCACGGGGAATGAGCAGGCTAGGTCCATTTTCAGAAGCGTTTCGCCACTTGGAAGTAGCAACCACAGTGATAGTAACAAAAAGAACCCACCACGCCCAGAGAATACCGAAGTTCCTCCAGACGTGAGTGTGGCTGTAGGAAAGAGACGCGAGGTAATCATCTCCAGTCACGAAGGCAACGCCAGCACGGGCACCGCCAACGCCGGCACAGGCTTGGTGAGCCGCATCGGTAAAAGTTCCGCCGTTGGGGACCAGATTATTACCAATACAAGGAATAATCTTGTTATGGAATTCGTTTGACAGCAGCGCGTCGAATGCGTAAGACATGGGGTTAATCCAGTAGATCCACACAAACCAGGGGTGCATTTGTGGCTTTTGAATCATGTATCCGGAATAGATGATGGTGGCACTGATCAGGAAACCGGAAACCTTGGATGCGCCGTCAAAGGTGCTGAAAGCTGCACCGATGGCTCGGAACAGAGCAGTCATGCACTGGCAAGTCTGTCAGCAAAAGAATTAAAAGTACGAAGGGGGATGATGTAGAACTGACCATGGTGATGGCAACCAGAAGAACCCAGAATGTGAAAAAGATGCCAGCGTCCGAGGTCAAGCCGACCATGAAATACAAAATAATGGAGAAGGTCGAGATTTGGAAAAGAATGACAGGAATATCAGCAGTAATCTGAGCAATGCAGAAAGCTGCAGGGTGGAAAAATGCAAAGCTCTTATGCTTGAGGAGCACCGGACGGCCAGTGAAGGAGTCAGTGACTTCAGACATGGAGAGCAAAGAGTTGAAGAGAACAGCGAAGAAGCAGGCGCCGGACTTGATGAAGAGACCACCCGAGTTGCCAGGAGCGTTGTAGAACAGAGATCCGGCAATCAAGGCCTGGACGATGGTGGAGATCTGCTTGATCATGAAAGTAGCCTTGTCGCCCCAAAGGATTTGGTACTGTCGCTGGACACAGGCCTTGACCTGGTCGACGAAAGCCACAGTCATGGAGCTCTTGGAAGGAAGGCTCTTGTCCTTGTCATGGTGGACTCCCTCCTTGAATTTCTTGGTACGCTCTCTAGCCAGTTCTGTATCGGGATAGTCATACTCGGTGATCATGCGTGTGTAGATTTGCGACTTTTGGAACTCGGTACGAAGAGCATCGGCGGTACGAGGGAACCGATCCTCAAAGCCGTCTCGGATAGCTCGCTCAGTGGGAACTGTGACGCCGGTGAGGTAATCAGCAACGTTGGCACCGTGCTGGCAGACGAATCCCATCTCCTCCATGAAGGGCCTAGCCTCCTTCATGGGACCATAGTAGACCTCCTTTCCTTCGTCAAGGACCAAAACCTTGTCGAAGAGGTTGTAGATACCGTTACCGGCCTGGTACAGAGTGACAATGGATGCAAGTCCAAGCACATCTGTCATGGCTCGGATGGCCTTGGCCCATTCGAGGGCACTGCACGCTGTCAGCAACTAGATTCATAAAATGAGATGTCAATTAGTTTCAAACTGTCACTTACGTGCTAGCATCCAGACCTCGAGTTGAGTTGTCCCAGCAGAAGACCGAACCCCTTGTGGTCATGGTCTCGATGATGGAAACACGCTTTCGCTCACCACCAGACACACCTCGGACAAACGCGTTGCCGACCTTGGTGTCGTGGGTATGCTCGATGCTCATAGACTGAAGCAAGAAGTCGCGAGTCTCTGTTCGAAGCTCCTCCTTTGAAGTAACGCCGTTGGGGAGATGGAAGGGAATCTTGAGCCGAGTGGCGAAATCCATTGTCTGTCCCACAGTGAGGGACGGGAAGAACAGCTCTTCTTCGGTGTTCATGACGATCTGTCCTCGGTATTCCTTTGCCTCCTCGGCAGTCATTGAACCGTATCTAACATCACCGGAGACGTTGGCGTATCCTGCTCGCTTGTTGGCGATCATGTTCAACAAGGTTGTGCATCCGGAACCCGGCCGCCCAAGAACCAGCAGCATCTCTCCAGGCTTGACGCATCCATGGCTGTTGTCGACGATTGTCTTCAGCGGGGGCTTGTGTCGAGATTCTCCAATCAGCTTTGGGATGTTGAATTGAGAAATGACATTCTCATGGATGGCAGCATCGGCGCTGATAACTTCGACGTTGAGGTTCTGCCAGGTGACGCCGAGTTCTCGGTCAGGAAATCCGGATGCCTGGTCTCGTTCCTTGAGTGCGGCGACCTTTGGTTTCAAAGCCCATTCGGCGTCATCGTTGTCGAGATCGTGCATCACAGAGCGGTCATACACTGTCTGGGATCCATCGCCGTCGGAGTCCATGGTGAAGTATGGACGGGGCTCGTTCCAACGTGGCTGGAGAGACGTAGCCACAAGCGCCTTGTCAAAACACACTCGGCGGAAGTCGAAACCACTGTGGCACTTTGGCAAGAAAGAAAGGTAGTTGAAAATTAATTAATTGAATCTAAGCCTCATCCCATTGCATAGGAAGGGTGTTAGAGATCATTTAAAAAAAACAATGTATGGGAGATGGGTCGGACTTTTGATCGAGTCCGACCTCCACTGATCCACAACTTCACAGGGGCCGTAGCCGGCGATTCTCGGTTGTCCGTCTGGACGAACAAATGAGACACAGCCATAGGCAATTGTTGTTGACTGGGGCCTGTTTTGAGCGGATCCCTCAGGGTCCCACTTGAAGTGAAATTCGATGCCATGTTGACGTTGTGGTGGTGGGAGGAGCTCGCATTCGCAAATGATAAGAATAGGCACGGCTGCCGCTTAGTCACTTTTGCGGATATCCAAAACACAAAGTTGGGATGAACATCCGGAAAACGTGGCCGTGAGAGGGCTGGGATGCTCGATAAGCTATGTTCGTCTCGGACTAAGAGACATTTTTCTCAATTCCTAACTCCGTGGGGGTGCGGAACAGTGGAGAATTGGATCAAGGGAGCTGGGATCAATCACAACTTTTGACGTCTCGAGAGCCTCAAGTCTGACAGATTGGTTGCCAAGGGGGTCGGCCTCGCGCCTTCGCGACGGTGGAAAGCAAAGCCTTCGGCTAGACCCACGTCCGAAACGCCGCGATGACGTCTTCAATTCTGAAGGAGTTTGGGGGGGCGGAAGGAAAGCATCAAGATCTGGAAATCACCGGCAGCTAAAGTCAATGCCGATGCACCGACCCAACGGCGATTGAGACCTTGCTCAATCGCCAACGGTGCCAAGACGCCGTTGGGGCGGGTGACTAAGCGGCAGTTTTCGATCGACCAAGGGCGAACCGCCGAAGCCAGGCCAGCAAAACACAAAATCTGTCTCAGCTTTGCACGCAAAATGTGGATCAACACCTGCGGCATCCCAGCTCCCATGTCCGCTGTGAATCGCCCAGCAGAGTGGGAACTGGGGCAGCATCCGCTCCCTCCCACATGGAAAATGGGGCCGCCCACCCACAATGGCATAACCATGAAATAGCGCTGACGCCAAACGCCTGGAATCACGAAACTTTCGAGTTCCCTCAACATGGGTGAGGAGCCTCCTGGCGGGACGTGCCCAGTCAAAGTGTCGTTCACAACCGCCGGATCTAGTCCGCTTTCGTACCGTCTTCCGCTGAGTCAGCGGAGATCGCACCATCCCTCTCGCATCAGAGTGCTTCAACCACAGTGGCCGCGGGATCCGTGGCTGGCTTCGGACTTTTGATCAATTCCATTTCCTCCGCATCCAAGCCGTCAAGTGCATCTTCTCTGGTAATCAAGGTGACATCGTCCTGACTCACTGTATAACCTCCATCCAGTGCTTCCGATCGCCCCGCCTCTGCCGGCTGCTGGGCTTCAAGTGCGGACGCAGGCCTGCATGCTCGGCGTCGGTAGCTGTTGTTTTGGATTAGGCCGTGCCGACAAAAAAGGCTCCTTGGCCACATAGATTCGCATTGTGCCAACACCGCATTACTTAATCGGAGACCTCTCAGCCATGGTGCAAAAGCGGGCTTGCGATGCCTGCCACAAGAGAAAAGTACGTACCCACGTCTCCGACTCTCTCCCCACCCCAGCTCCTCCCCCTTGAAGAGGCCTGGCATGGTGTACCGACGTGGAATGGCATGGCAAGGCACCATTGGCATACCGTGCCATCTGCTATACCTATGCCTTGGTCGATCAATCGATGGATAGATGACCATGGCAAAATCTATCAGATCACAGTCTAACCTCATCCCGCAAAACAGATTCAATGTGATTCGGCCAGCCCGGATGCCCCCTGCAACTGGTGTGATCACCATGGCCTCGCGTGCACGTTCGAGAGAGTTAGAGGCCGGAAGAAGAAGTTGAAGACCAAGTGAGTATATTAAATGAAGACCATTCATAGAGTCCTTGTCCCCAAGGTACCCCAGATGATCCCTGTCTTACATGCGTGCTCCGGGCACTTGACTCTTAGGGCCAAGTTGAGCGTTGAGCAGAGTTTGTCTGAACGACTAGAACGCCTTGAGGGCGTCCTAGCTCGAACCATTGCCCGTCAGGACGCCAACACCAACACCGCATCGTCGGTCTCGTCTACCCCTCCTGCTACTGCCCACCCCACTCCGGGACCTTCAGTTTCCGTAACGGCCCCAAATCGGCCCCCATGAGCCTTGGAGAGCAGTTTTCCAATTTTGAATCCATACAATCCCCTTCACTTCGACCCCAAGCAGTGCCTTTAGCACCACCGTCTCCTTCGGCCAGATCCACTACGGTGGATGTCACCTTGGGCAAATCAGTTCTCACAATGGCATGCCTGTCCTCTCCGAAGAAGGTCGAAGGTGGATTTCAGCCAAAGCCGGTGAAGATGTCTCCTTTGCTAGATTCCACCGCAACTATCATCAACGAATTCTTCCACCAACCTTGTCACCCCGGCATTTTTATGCTTCCTCGGATGAGCTGTTCGAGCTGCCGGACAGGAGCATAGTTGAGCAAGTCTTCGATATCTTCTTTACTTCAGCCTTTAGTCTTGTGTTCCCTGTGATTGATCGTGTTCTTTTCGAGGAAACCATTTCAATAGCATACGAAGATTGGGATGGGCCGCCTTCTCTACAGCGCATCAGTGCAAAGGGGTGTGTTTTGGCTTTCGTCTCCATCATGTGTCTATTTCAAGGCCAAACCGAAAATATCCCCTTTATCGATGGTGATTCGTGTGCCATCAAGGCTCATTATTTGCTGTCAGACGTATTTGAAGATGCGAGCATCATTAGCCTTCAAACCGTTTTTATGCTTGTAAGTTGCATTCTTTTATCTTCCTGTCTTTTCATCTAACCCGTCTCCTAGCACATGCAACAAACATTTTCTGGTCGTCTGCAATCCGCGGCCATGCTGCACGCCATTGCTTGTCGTATAGTATTTATGCTCGGCGGGCATACGTACAAGCCCATGAAATCATATGGTGCGGAAGCCACTCGAAAGGAGCGAGAAACTCGCCAGCTTCGTATGTTGTTCTGGCTTTGCTATATATTCGACAAGGACATTGCACTTCGTACCGGCCAACCACCGTTGATGTCCGAGGATTACTGTGACTTGACTCTTCCAGACAACTACATGAGTTGCTACTTTTATCTACCGGATTTGGATAGTAAACTCGGTTCAGGCAGCGTCAGTCACGAGGACTTGACTCCTCATCTCCCAGGGGACCCGCGCTTGAGCTACCTCAAAGACAAGACTTGCCGGTTACTTTACTCTGCCCAAGCGCAGAAAAAGTCGAACGCTGAAATCCTACGTGATATTCGCGAATTAGATGATGAGCTGGAGAATTGGCGATTGTCTATTCCTCCTGACTTTCGGCCTGCGCTTTCAATATCCGAAAAGACACAAGTTATGCTCCAGAGCATGAAGCTTCCACGAAGCATGCGCCACATTGGGTTGCATTTGGAATATCATCATCTGATGACAACAATACACCGGGCAAGCGAGAGATGTTACATGACGCAGTCCACTGACGACGGTTCAAAGGAGCTTGACTGGAACCTCGGGGTGCGGTCGAGTATCGCACTGTCATTGGAAGCCAGTCGTTCGACCCTCATATACTTGAGAGCCGCGGTGAGCGGAATGGCTAGTGAAGCATTTTGGTGAGTCAATAGTTCAAGTTTATGATCGACTTGCCAAAGGTTCTATTTGGGTTTCTCGGATCACAAACGCTAATCATTGTTACTCTAGGATCATCGTTTTCTATCCCACAGCCGCCATCATGACCATCTTCCTCAGTATTCTCACAAACCCTCTAGATCCTCAAGCGAAACAAGATCTGGACCTCCTCAGCTCAGCGACTGACCTCATCAGAAGCATGCCGGTTCGAAGGTTGACGGCTTATGAGATTGGGCACATCAGAATGGTGAATGAGTTCGTCGTCGAGCTAATCCGGCTTGCGGAATCTGCAACGGAGAAAGCCAGAAGCGAAAACGAGCAGACAACAAATGGGACGGCATGATGATATACATGGGCTGTACAGGCCACTAGGGAATCGGTTTTATGGGCGTTATGTTTTCTGGAGGTTCCAGAACAGAGCGGCGGTGGGGGTGTAAAAGAGAAAAAAAAAAAAGACTTTGAGTTAATCACAAATACAGGGAGGATCTGCGGCGATTGGGCTTTAGATGGGCGGTGCGGCATCGAGATGGCTCGATTAACACCGATGGGTTACTTGCGGTCTTGCGCGAAATGATATCCTATTTGTATTAGAACGGACATTTTGGTTCTAAAAAAAGTTTCCAGACTCAAAAAATAATCAATGATCGACGTCATTGGTAGCACGAGGGGTCCCCTTCCAGAAGCTAGTGGAAATTCCCTAGCGTGGTTGTGTGTGGCAAATGAGGGACAAGCCCTTGGTCCTCGTTTACTTCAATAGGCAATTGAGCATCACCAGAGGCAACACACGTCGCACAAAGATCTCCAAAAGTCTCCAACTCCGATCGCCACGGCCACATTCGATCTAAGGACCTCGGCCATGCGAAAGCAGTGATTACCGCTTTGTAGATAGCTATCCTGCAAGCGATTATTCATTTATTTGCGCAGAACATCGCAACACATTTCCCTCTTGCGACAGGCCACGGGGCGACGACGATGGATTTTACAAAATATATTGTTTATTTGAAAAGAAAAGATCAATCTTGTTTAAAAACATTTCTTTGAGTTAGTCATGATGGGTGGTTAGGGGAAGAACTCCAGCCCTGCCTAGTTTATATTCCCACAATAATGTCGTGTTATCGTTATATTCATTGCATTACAATCCACTCGTCCAGGCGCTTGGTCTGGCATTCGATCCCCCGGGATACGAAGGCAGCCCTGACTTGGTCTTGGACGCCCCCTCGGAGGCCGACGAAGCGGATGACTTTGAGGTTTTGGAATCTCTGGGGTGCCTCGGCGGCGAGCTGCAGAATGTCTTGGAGGAGGTGGTCGTGGGGCTTGTTGAGAGTGAAGCACTCGATGGACGGCGGCAGGAACTCGGTAAGGAGGGCGCCATCCGTGCCTGTTTGGGAAGCCGACGAAGAATAAATGAGACCGCTGTCAATCTCCAAGGTCTGTAGGACCTTCATGGTTTTGAAGCTCCCAAACCGGTAGTTTGGGTCCTCGGGCAGGATGGCTAGGATGGCCGAGAAGTCAACGCTAAGGCGTCGAAGCGAGCGACCTCGCCTGATGATCCCCTTCCACATGCCGTAGGGTGTTGACTCGTTGCGAGTGGGAACGGCATCTGCGCTGAGATATAATGTCTCTAATTTCCTGAAGGCGCCAATCATGGCCCGGAAGGTCCTAGCATCCATGGAGCTATTTCTCAGCCTCAGCTCAGTCAAGCCACTGTAGAGACAATCCTCGGTCGAACTTCCGTAGATAGTATCGCCATTGAAGACTTGCAGGGATGGCGCGGCTTGGAGGATTTCTTTGATTTTGGCGATGTTGACCTTGTGGAGGTTGAGCTCGGTGAGGCATGGCAGAGACCCCGGTAGGCAGAAGGGGAAGTCAAGGTACGAGTCAAGGTCAAGGCGCACAACTTGGGGGACCTGCGTCAATGCTAGAGCGGCGAGAGCATCCAGAGGGCGCAAGCGGAAAAGGATTCGGTTGCAAACAGACCACCCGAGGGGAGCCTCTGTGTAGTGCCAGTAGGACGATACCTTCTCGCCATAAGGGTACCTCGCAAAGAGCTTGGTGAGGAAGGCGACGTCGGTTTCAAGGACTAGCTGCTTGGTTCTGCAAGGCGCTGTCCAAGTGAGCCGCAAGTCGACGACCTCCCGAGCCAGGTCTTGACGCTCGGCCAAAGTCCGGATCAGCTGAGATAGAGCGGTTTGGCGGCAAGTCGGGCGGTGGTATAAGACAGGCTGGGCCCAGTCCCGTAGGGCCTTGCAAGTCCTGGCCAGTCTTGCTAGGGAATTGATGCCCGGATGGACGACTTCAGGATCATAGTCCTCGTGGCACGATTCGTCGAGGCAGTGCTGACAAAGGTAGCCGCATATGTTCACCAGGAGCTCTGGTGGGAGGCTGGCGAGTCCAGGCATCATGGGCGATTAGACCATGCTGGTGTTCGATCCTGCTGGGTGACAATGAACAAGGGAGGAGTGGAGCGAATACATTCCTGTAGCGACGTTTTTATTTCAGCGCACACGCAACCTCCTCGCCTGCAAGGCTCGGCTGGCCAGGCCTACAAAGGGCTGTCACACCCAACCGCTCCCCTCCCCACCCCCCAATAAGAAAGTGCATCTAGGAAAAGAAATCTTACAGGAGAGTCACACAGTCAAGCACTTGGCATATGTCTTGCCAGTGGTTAATATGGCTTATCGTGAAAGGACTATAGAATCAATACGTTGCCCAGCATATGTCCCTCCTCCCAAGAATATAAGCTTTTCCTCTATCAAAGACTGACTAGTCTCCTACCCGCGAAGCTGGCCAGAGCCTCCCCTCTCGAAGAAAAAGCTTCATCTGCTCTCCTCCTCGACTCCTTTCCATTATCCTTATGAGACATTTTAGAGCACAGATGACAAATTGCTCATATGTGACAGAAGGCGAAGTACCAAAGCCTTCTTGAATTCAAAAATGCTTTTGTGATATTTGGGGGGGGGGACTGCCCTTGCCCAGCCAGGCCGGTGACACTTGGGCATGCGTGCAGCCTTGATTCATCTTTTGTAATGGTTTTGTCCTAACAGACATCTCAGGGAAAGCCACTTATGAAAGAGCCAAGACTACTTGCGACTTCGGGGATACAGAGTTGAGTACCGCGGGACAATCCATGGGCAATGTATCGAGCATGGCCCACGGGGGCACAGTGCGTTCAATTCTCCCATCCTTGTACAAGTATTCTTTTTCTCCCGCGTCTGTGGTACGATATTTTTGGGGGGGAGGGGGGAGGGGGGAGACATCAGACATGGTAGGACAGTCTCCACAGCTTCTTTTGGTTGTTCTTTGATAATCGGGGGCCGATTTTAACCCCCCCAGCATGGCATATCTTGATCCGGCACAGGCAGTGAGCGAGCCAACTTTAGTGCCGGCCACGGTTCCTGTGGGCGTGGCAGATGGATGGCTACAGTGGCAGTGTTGCAAAGTGCCTCGGGGCACCAACAACCCCGCTGATATCGTTATCACGCCCGGCTGTGTTGGTTGTGGACAGCGAGCAAAGCCTCGTTCTCGAGTATCAGCGCAGGCTGCACAGGCATGGCTGCTCGTGGGCGTATGGGCGCAAGGGCAGTGCTTCCGCGTCTTAGCCCGGCCCTATTAGGCACTACGGATCCCCCCCACCATGGCCCGGGTTTGCAGGTGACCTTGGCGTCGATCCGATGCCCCCGGTCACGACCCGAGGAAACATGAATGGATGCGGATGAACTCGCAACATGGCCTCTGCGCGGGTGGTTGTAAATACATACATGGACGGAGTCTATTTGATGGCGGTCCGTGCCAGCATTTGCGCCACCAGCGATTGACAATACACCAAAAGACAATAGCCCGCTCCAATGGCCATGCTGACACTTTCAGCGGCGTGTATTCGTCGTAAAAGGAGCAGGCAGTTCGGTGTCCGGCCGATGCAGAAGTGAGTAAGCCAATTTCGGGCTCCATAATATCTTTCGTCGAGCGAAGAGCATCAGCCATGGCTAGTAGGTATCTTGACCCTCGGCTTCGAGAATCATGCTACGGCTGGTCAATAGTACGGTTGGTACGGCATTCCCCCCAACGGAGATATTCATCGGATCGAATCGAATCGAGGCGAGTCAAGCCTGGGGCGGTCAAAGTCAAGCCCCTGTCTTTCCATCTGCCAATTCGCATGCGCGGGGAAAGCCACGGCGTCGTTCGTTGCAGCTGTAACGCGACTGGACGGCCCGAAACGCAGAATAGGTAAACGAGCCTCCAACTTTTTTTTTTTTGAGACAGAAGTCCCAGAGGCGCCGGGGTGGTGGCCGACAATTGGAGTTGGGCGGTGCTGACCGCTTACTCCGAGATGCCACTCGGCTTTCCAACTACGGCCCTCTGTGCTGTGCTGTACCGGACTATTCCGCACTGTACCGTTCTGTCCTGTACTGCACCGTGGGCATGTACCACTACTGTGCCGTCCAGTGGTACAGTGGTGCCGCCTCGCCAAAACAGTGCGCACATTCGCATTGCCGTCTTGGTATCCGCAGTCATGGTCGTCGCATGGTCGCATCGCCGAATCCAACACCTCTGCTAGTCGCCGATGATGTCCCGCCCTTCCTCCAAGTCCTGTCGTCCCAGAGTCTGATTGGGCGCTAGCTCGCCGGATCTCGTCGCAAATTGATGAAGGGACCCTCGCCAGACAGACAGGCGACACGCCAACGGCCGAGACAACGGCTGGTGTGGAGGGGCCCGGGTGAGTTGGCAGCACCCAGTCGCGGGGCCCACCCCTGTCTTGCAGGCGCTCAACACCACCACCACCACCACCACCACCAACACATGCTGCGTCCTCCGGGAAGGATTCCAGGGCTCTATACGCGACACGAGAGGTAGACACGAGAGGTGTAGCCCGACACGAGGATGCAATTCCGCTATTAGACACGAGGAACAGCCGGGGCTAGACAAAATACAGACAAGTCATCCAGCATGCATGTGGCTTCGTGCCCACCCCGCCGGTTGGCATCAGGTGAATCCCATGCCATGGCATCCATCCTCCTGCAGCCAGCTTTTGCGTCGTTTACCTATTTATCTTCTGGGCGCACCCGTCGCAACGCATGTGGCTGGCTCCCGCAGTCGGTCGCAACTTGGCGTGGAGACTGTGCGCCAGTCATGCATCGCAAGCTTCAACTGTTGTTGCTCGTGCCGATCCTGAGCTTCTTCCTAATCGCCACGAGCCTGTACTTTGGCCGCGATCAGCTCACCCGCCTCCCACAACTGCATCTTCCAACCCAGGACGAAGCGACGCCCTCTCATTCGGTGAGCACTGGTGGCAAACCCATTTCCGTCTCGGTTTCCATTTCCGCCTCTGTCTCCATCGCCTCTACGACGAGCATCGCTGTCGCCGTCGCCGCCCCTCCATCCAGCTCGTTAACCACTTTGACAACTGCTTTGGCAACCACTGTGTCAACCACCTCATCCACAACACCCGCGACTCCTTCGCCTCATGCCATCGAAATTTTAAAGGGTAATGACAATAGTAACTTTCTTAAACTTTCTGCTCTTTTTTAGAATTTTACAAAAGAAAAAAAAAAAAAATTTAAAAAAAATTATAAGCTGGTAGGACAGCCTTGTATTAACTTGCCGCCTAGGTAACATCCTTTCCGTAGAGAGCATCTCCCAACACATCGATGCAATCCTCAACCCTGCCCTGTCACTTCCTGAGCGCCTCGAATGTCCCGCCATAAACACCACCCGATATGACAATCCACTTCTAAAACAACCCTATCATGACGCCACAGGGAATGCGCCCCAAATCGACTACTACTTCGCCCTCGACTTGCGCAACTGCTTACCTCTTCTTCCCCGTCTGCTGGGTAGCATTATCGAAGCGATCCGTTTCCTAGGGCCCCAACGCTGCGCCCTTTCCATTGTTGAGGGTAACTCGCCAGACGGAACCGGGGATGTGCTCAATGCGTTGAGCCCTTTCCTCGAAGAGCGTGGCATCTCTTACTTTTACAAGTCTTCAAATATAGACCCGGCCACAAACGACCGCATTCACAGGCTAGTTGAGCTGCGCAATCTGGCTCTCCAGCCTCTCTTCGACCGCAAGATCCCCGCACACAAAAACACAACCGTTCTATTTATCAACGATGTGGCCGCTTGCACAGAAGACATTCTCGAGTTGGCCTTTCAGCGCAAGAGGCTCGGCGCCGACATGACTTGCGCCATGGACTGGGCCGCCCTGGGGGATGACCCGATATTTTACGATGTGTGGATTAGCCGTACCATCCACGGCGATTCCTTCTTTGAGATTCCCCCTAGCGGTAGCTGGGAGTTATCCTGGAACCTCTTCTGGAACGCTCCAGAGACCAAGAACCGCTTCAACGATCGCCTCCCCTTCCAGGTCTTCTCCTGCTGGAACGGCGCCGCCGCATTCACGGCCGCGCCAATTCTCGAGGGACTGCGGTTCCGCGACGTCAATGCAAAGGCCGACGAGTGCTTTCAGGGCGAACCTCAAACATTTTGCAAGGACATGTGGTTCAGAGGCTACGGCAAGATCGCCGTCATTCCAACAGTCAATCTTGAGTACACGGACGAGAAGGGACGGCTTGTCAAAAGCTTAATGGGTTATACTTCAGATTTGACGCGCATAGAGAAGGAAGAAAGCAAAAGTATGGACTGGGTGATTGAGCCGCCTGAGAAGGTCAGGTGCATGCCGACGTGGGATAATCAGTTCTGGAGGCCCTGGAACGAGACCTTGCATAAATAATCATTGTGTTCTAGACGGAGTTACGGAGCATGACGGGATACCATGTACAACTAATGTAGACTACTTGAATTCACATTATCGAAGCCATGTCGTGCGCGGGCGGGACAGACGAGTGAGTTGACTCCATTGACACGCGTAACCAGGTCGCCAACAGGTCTTTCTTTTCATGAGGCAGGCCGTTGCTTTTCGCATCATACATATCATTGCTTACGAACTCGCAATTCAAGCTCCAGAAAGGAAATAAGAATAAGGAAGGAGCATCATGCGCTCTGAGCCTCGGCAAACTGCTCCGCCAGAGGTCGCAACGACTCATCCAGCGTCACCCAACCAGGTCTCCCGAGCCGGCGAAGCAGCTCAGTGGCGCGTTCGTTGTCAATCCTTCCAATGTCCCGGGGCAAGTCGGGAATGTCAGCCGGGAATGACCTGCCCGGGTTGGCCTTCCGAAAGGCGCCCAAAACGTCGTTGAGATTGAATCGGCCACCATACGAAATTAAACGATGGCCGGCGACGTCGCCGAACACCAATGCGGCAACGTGCATGCGGGCAATGTCAGCAACGTCGGTAAACCACTCTGTGATAAACCCATTATTAGTCTCCTCTCCGATTCAGCCGTAATCAGCGAGGGGGGTGGCCCATTCAAAACGTGAGAGCAGGAAAATAACGAAGGAAAAAAAAAAGATTAATAAAGAAATAAATAAGAAACACATACGAGCAGGGAACATGTATACGAGCTCAGGTGCCAAATGGCCTTCCCAAAGCGGCTTGAGCAGCCCAACCGTGGTTGGGAAGCCTTGATGCTGTGGCTGCAAAACCCGACCAACCGCGGCGTTGGGGACGACTACAAAAGTAAGCTTCGGATCACTCTATACGAGGACGGTACGAACCGGAATTCAGGACGAAGCCTGGCTTTTCTTCTTGGTACCATTGCCACAGCGCCTGCTCTGCCTTTGTCTTTGCCGCCGAGTACGCGAGATATCCCCCCGCCAGCCCTTTGGGACCCTGGCCGGAATATGAAATCGCCACTGCCTCTTCGTTGTAGGTGTCCTGATTCACCACGTACTCGACCCCGGGCTTGGGGATCGCCGCCGCGCCCGCCGAGGACGTGTACGCGAAGCGGGTGACCGAAGAGGACTTGGCCGCGGCCCTGGCGACGTTGAGAGTCGTATCGACGTTGATGGGCACGACGTTGTCAGGGTCCGGGTCCATGTTGGTTATCGCAATGGTGTGCACCACGCCGTGGGCGCCCTCGAGCACCTCGTCAAACGCTCCATCGCGAGTGATTTCTGGAACGCTGGTTAGGCTAAAGCGGCCCTGCCCGTAGGTTGTGTCAAAGTGGGACTGCAACCAGCTAGCGCGGGAAGCATCACGAACTGTACCGCGAACTCGGTACCCGGCAGCGAGAAGCTGGTCAACAATGTGACTAGCAATGAACCCATTAGCTCCAGAGACAGCAACAATGCTATCCTTTGGCAGGGCAGGATCTTCAATGATGAGAGCAGGTGTCGTCATTTTTTATTATTTTTTTTTTTTTGGAAAAAAAACAATTTAAACTTTGATAATACTTGAAGTTGTTCCTCCACTCTCCTTCAACTCTCAAAGGCCAAACGTCACGACTCTATATGCTCCAATCAGACCAAGATGTGAGTACGAATTTCAACGGCATGCCTAAAGACTAGTCCATAATAGAATTTCTTGTGGGTACTGTCGGCAAACCTGCAAAGTGCGAGCTCCGAATGCTTGAATCGATGTGCGGCGCCCAGACATGGAGATCCGGAGACGCGGGTTCCTCGGGTTCCGTGAGCGAAGTCGACAAACGGGACAATACACAGATGCATCACGTAATCACATCGTTCGCATAGTCGTTTGCTCAATTTTGCGAGCATTATTATATGACGGGGCGAAGGGACAATTTGGTCGGATTGCAGAGGCCTCGTTCCTCAATAGGAGAGAGATTGTGAGTACCATGGTGATAACTTTGCGAAAAGCGGATCGACTCACCTTAATACTTTATTGGGCAGAGAATGTGCTCGTAATTTGACTTCAATGGTCTTCCTGATATAGTTTACTGTGTGAATACCCGGAACTTTTGCCGACTTATTCTGTGGCAGATGTTCTTAACACTCAACCAAAAACACATCGAGAACCACTCCCGATGCGCCAGAAGGACTACTTCACTACCAGAAAAGGATTTAACTACTTCATAATTCGTTATTCATTTTTATCTTTTCTTCATCAACAAATAATGATACTGGATTCCATACTTCCTTTCCTGATACTCGCCACCTCAGTGATAAATATTAGAACTACCCTACATCAAATTTGATCAAATTTGAGTTTCAACCCAACTCCACCTTTCCTCAACCCGTGGTATTTGAGAACGCCTAATTGTCCGAATATCTGAATGTAATGAATTATTTGGTTGTTTTACATGAGCGTTGCCTTGTGATTCCTTGATCAAGCATATGGACGAGACATAACTGCGTATAGTACCAAGGTCAATATTGCACATGTCAAGTCAGCATCAAACTATCTCCAGTGTGAGCAATGATGCCTCGCCATGAACTCATCAGCTGCCCACTGGGCGTCGGGCCACGGGCCCAAATCTGATGGACGACTTTGATCCCCGTTCTCACGGCCTCAATCCCGTAACCGCCCGCGTTTTCGTACCACTGCCTGAAGCGTTCTTGGTGCTGCAACTCGAATGCCTCAGTCGCGCCAATGAAGGCCGGCCAAAATAGCGGTGCGGCCAGAATCTTCGTTTCAATCTTGATCCGCTCAATAGCCTCGATGTTTTCGAGAATCGTCTCCACGTAATGCCGTAGATAACGATGCCCGAGTAAGCGCACGTTTTGAGAAAAGTAGATGATGAGAGCATTATGAAAGGCTCTGGTTTGGTGGTAGATGATTTCGGCACTGATACCTTTGTTGCTCTCTTGACATCGCTTTAAGCGCTCATCGAGGGGCCAGTCCAAAATATCCTTTTCGAGATGATCACACACTCTTTCTAGATAATCTGGGACCTGCACTCGACCGGTTTTCTCGCGCTCGTGCTCCACTTGATCGATTACTTCGATGGATTCCTTGAGCATCAGGAGGAGGCTTTGTGGTATACCGTATATGCATTCGTAAGCTGCCATTTCGGTCGGAGAATCGTGAAGATTGTCAACAGTTGTGTCCATGGGGGCCATGGACGATGGTGACTCTTCATCTTCAATAAAAAGATGCTTTGGAACGGGTTCGGGTTGCGGTTTTAAAGTGCTGCGTGAACCCAAGAAGGAGGAGAACCGTGAGCCATTTCCATCCCAAGGCTTGATGGCGGTGCTTTCGTGAATAACTCGCAGGTACAAATAAATGCGGTGGAGGGCATGGGCCTTTCTGGAAAAGTGAGCCTTGCGGGCAATCATATGCCCAATGAGTTGTTCTGCACCGTCCAAATGGACACCACAGGTGCTGGTGTCTCCGGACATGACCTATATTAGGTTAATCACTATGACTGGCTAAAAACGACCGGGGCTCTGAGGGAAGAGTTACGTTAATTGTAATCATGGAGAGCATGGTGGCCAAAAACTCCTTGTACTTTGGCCTCGCCTTTGTGTAGAGATCGACTTCGACGCCCTCCTTTAGGAGCCCAATGGCGTCATATCGATATCTCAAGGCAATGCCGCCCCATTTCTGGGCCTCATCTTCAAGACGACGAGTATGATGATCGTTGGACAGATAGAATGCACTGATAGAAAGCAGTGCATTTTTCAAGGCATTCCGAATCCTAGTGGTTTGTCCACCGAAACTGAGCTCGCCAGCGCATTGCAGAACCCGAGGAAGGTGGATTGTCTTCCATGGGCTTTTCCGGTTGTCAATGACACAAAACAAGTTGACCACCTTGTTCATGTAATGGCTCATCAAAAATCTTTCTTGTTGGGAAACTGCATGGGGGGTGAGTGCGCGAAACTGGTAAGGTACCAGGTTCCAGCTCTCATCCGGCGTTGATTCCTTGAGTATCTTTGCTTCAGCTGGTAAACAGGACGATTCTGGGTGGGTGTGATTGACAGGGCCCAGGGAGTCGCTTAGGATGATGTCGTTGCTCGCTGTGCCCTGCTGGTCGACCAAATCGAAGGAATTCAAATGCGATTGACTGCTTTGGAGATTGCACAAGTCCCAGGCAGCGGCAGTTTCGGAATGGGAAGGGGATGCGAATGCCTCCAGGGGCTCCAAGAGGCCTGGAGCAAGTGATCCCGCTGCAAAGTCGAGGCCGAATTGATTGCCCTGGTAATTTGAGACGATTGGATGTGGGGTGTCGGCAAAACAAGGGCGCTTGACGCTGAAAACGCCGAAGTTCTGAATGCTGGCGCAGACATCTTCCCCATGGGACTGGGACGAGTCTGGATTGGCTTCAAAGGCGTCGATGGCTCGAAGGATGCCGTCAACCTGGCCCCAGCTCAGGATGGACAGTGGGGGCTCTACGGGCGGGTTAGCCGTGCATGCACAGAATCGGGACGGCGACCGACGACGTTGACGATGGCATTGATGGACATGGAGATCAATGTGTGATGGATGGCTGGATGGATGGGGAGGTGGGAATGGAATTATGAGGAAAAGTGTGGGCCTACCGGCGGGTATGTGGCGGCGGAGCGCGTGCTGGGCCGGGGAGGGCATGTCGGAGCGAAGACCGGCTTTGTGACCCGTCTCCGGGGCCAGCCACTGCAGACGCGAACCGTAGCCTTCGCACGTCAAGCCCTTGTCGCAGCACTGCCGGCAGTGAGGCTTGGCCTCATCGCACTTGATCTTGCGTGCGCGGCACGTCCAGCAGCCAGTAAAGGTCTTTGTGCGCTTGCGGCTGCTGCGCGCGTTGGCTGCGGGAGCTGTCGGGGCCGAAGCCGAGGCGGATGGGGACGGGGGCGACTTGGGAGACGGCATATGGGGCCATCCATGCCGCCTCCTCTCGAGGCCGGAGCGAGCTCAGGCGAGATGAGCAGGGCCGCTGGGCAGGGCCGGGCCACAGGATTTACCGGTGGCAGCAGAAGCAATGTCGGGGGGGGGGGGGGGGGCAGATGACAAACGCTGCTGGTGTGCGTGCAAATGCAAATGGGAGTTTGGGAACCAAAAGGAAACAGGAAATCCAGAGCGGAAGATGGGAGAGGGGGAGTGGAAGTGGAAGGGGAGCGACAGCGCGCGACTCCGCTTTTACTGGGGTGGCAGCGGGAGCATCTCCTCCCAGTGGGAGGGTTCCACTAAAAGGGTTGCAGAACGCCACTGTAGCGTGCCCGCTGCTTCGGGTGAAGATGCGCTAGAAGGGCGCCATCTTTATAAATGGAAGGCAACCGCGAAGCAAGCGATAGACGAAGCGCCCTCTGCGAGAGGCCACCTGCTCGCCCGCGCAAAACAGGCAACCAGATAGGGCTTGCAATTCCGGAATTGGCCACTGCAAACCGCCCATGGTAACAGTTCCGAGCTGGTTGGCCTCGCTGCCAGGAGGGGCTCTGCGGCACCTGGCGGCTCAGCAACCCATCTATTCTATCGTAATCGCGCATATGCCGATGAGTTGATGACGCTTTGGGTAGGTGAAAGAGGAAAGTGACCCATCCGCTGGGTCTTGATCCGTGCTTAATACATTTTATCTTGACTTGACGCCCTTTAGAGGTTCAGAATCTTTATCATTGCAACAATAAGACCGATCGACTTTGATTTCACAGTTGTGACACACACACGCACACAACACTCTCTCCCACGCACGTACACATACGCACACACACACACACACACACACACACACACACACACACACACACACACACACACACACACACACACACACGTATACATTACATACTTTGATTTCTTATCATCCATTTACTTCACGCATTCACCATGTCTACCACCGCTACCATCACAACCGCTCAGCCTGAGCTCAAGGTCGAGGCCACCCCCGTGGCTGAGCAGCCCCAGGAGTCCGAAGCCCCTGCCTCCAACCCCAATGTTGCCGCCCTGGCCACCGGTGGATATGAGTTTGCCGGAATCCCCAACATTAACGACCCCTACAAGAAGCGCCAGTGGCAGCTCGAGCACATGGCCGGTGCCTTCAGAGTATTTGCCCGCAAGGGATACACCGAGGGTACCAGCGGCCACATTAGTGTGCGCGACCCCGTTGACCCCACCACTTTCTGGATCAACCCGTAAGTCTTACGGCAACCTTCTATGAAATCTTCGCGTTTTGGTATTTATAGTTCCTAACCCAACTCAATGTAGCCTTGGAAAGCACTTTGGCATGCTCAAGGCCAGCGACATGGTCCAGATTGACGAGAACGGCCAGGTCATCGGCGGAAACAAGGCTGCCGTCAACGCTGCCGGTTTCATGATTCATTCCGCCATCCACAAGGCTCGTCCCGACCTCAACGCTGCCTGCCACACCCACTCCAAGTACGGCAAGGCTTGGTCCACCTTTGGCCGACCCCTCGATATCATCAGCCAGGACACTTGCAACTTCTGGGGAACCCAAGCTGTCTACGAGTCCTTTGGCGGAGTTGTCCTCCTCGAGGAAGAGGGCGAGCGTATTGCCGAGGCTCTTGGTGACAAGGGACGTGTCATTGTCCTGCAGAACCACGGTATCCTGACTGCCGGCGGAACCGTCGACGAGGCCGCCTACCTTTACACCCTTATGGAGCGTTCCTGTGAGGTCCAGCTCCTTGTCGAGAGCACTGGCCTGGACAAGAGGTACATTGGCGAGAAGGAGGCTGAGTTCACCGCCAAGGTCAATGCCGATCCCGTGAGTCAACGACATTTTTTAAACTGCCTTAGAAACTATTTTCTAATCTCTATCCCTAGGAAACCCTATACACCGAGTTCCAGCCCGACTTCGAGTACGAGATCTGGAAGTCCCAGGGTGAGCTGTGCAAGGGAGAATAAGTTCCCAAAAAAAAAAAAAAAAAAAAAAGAATCGTGTTCCCCTTTCATATTCTCTCTTTTTGGTCACTTGATTAGCATATCCACGAACCCGCATTTAGAAAAGGAGAGAGCTCATGAAGACGTCTCTGAAATGGAATTTTTTTTATGATGATTGCATGCTCTAATACACACTCCTTGAGCAATGATAATTTCCCCAGTGTTCGGCTGTAGTTTACCCAGAATCATCTGCATAGCGCCCTAAATAGTATGCATTCTCAGCCAGTGACCACGTATTAGATGACCCTCTGTGATTTCCAAATAGTATATGTAGTCGAAGAGAATATTCGAAATAGTCCAAATGTAGTTGGCAGAAAGCTAGTGTAGTCTCATCTGCATGAGATCTTAAGCGTGCCGATTAGTGTCTTGAACTATGAAACACAAGGTCATGAACTGCATTCTGCAGACATAGGACGCTTCAGCAACGACAGCTCGGCTCATATTATCTCGCGCTAGACCCTGAAAACGAAGCCAAGATGCCTGGAGCGCACGGTGCCGCAGTCCGGCAAGGAATTTGGGGTGGTGCGGAGAACGCCGCCCCTGGGAGATAACGCTTACCTACCCAATGAGTATATTTGGTATCTGAGGCCCTAAGAAGTTCCTCTTGGTTGACCTAAATCTGATAGATCATCAGAAGGCGCTACGGAAGAGACTCTCGTTTCGTACCATGCGCATCTCAGGCCGGCTTTCGTCTCCAGACATGCCGCAAAACCCAAGCTGGTAAGTGGCTGCAATGGAAGAGATGGCACTTGATAGAAATGTGACATGCCACAGCGAGGGAATGAACGCCCCGCTGATAGCAGATAGGAGCGTTGCAGTTCCCCAGACTCATGGTTTGTTGATTTCGATAGTGGAGAGATGAACCAGGGCCGAGCCTTGCTGGGCCTCCGCGCTAAAGCGAAGGCCGGGCGAGCTACGAGCCTGAATAGGCAATGGTCAAACCCATGCTCATAGACTACTCAATTGCGGCCTCTCACACCGTATTGACGTACTCGGGTCCCCGAAAGTACAAAACTCTACTTCATATATCGTTTCTGTCTACGTACCCAAGTTGCATTCTCCTCTCCTTGGATACCACCGCACCATTCAGTATCTCACCTTCACCGTTTGAATAAGGCCCATCGAAGGCGGTCCACACCACCCATCCACCATGGCAAACCGCGGGAAAAGTCATGACGCAGACGTCTACAGCATCAAGGACCTCGAACGCCTTGGATCTGGTAGATTAGGCAAGTCAACCAGAGGTAGCCTTGCCCTCCCATCAAAGCCCGATCCCTCAGGATAACAGCGAGCGGGGGCAAACACCGGGATATCATGGCACTAACGGCTTTGTAGAGTATTACAATGAAGGCGCCATGGACCTCATCACGTACGCTTACCTCGGCTTCATGTCAAGAACCTTGCCTCACGCTGAATTTTAGACTGCGTAAGAACGAATCGTCATATGATCGCTACAAGATCCGGCCACGAGTTCTTCGAGACCTTTCCGGCCTTGATACTAGCACCACTGTTTTTGGAACAAAGGTCACATTTCCCTTTGGCTTCTCCCCGACGGCAATGCAACAATTGGCACACCCGGATGGAGAAATCGGCACCTCCAAGGCTGCTGCTGCCATGGGCGTCCCCATGTGCCTCTCCAATTACTCCACCATCGCCCTTGAGAAGGTTGTAGCCCATGCCACGGGAAACCCATATGCGATTCAGATGAGTATGCTGAAGAACAAGGATGCCATGGCCCAGCTCATCAACAGAGCCGAAAGTGAGAACCCCCTTGCGAGCAATTCTATATCTCCCTTTGATTTCAAGTAATCACACCCCCTTGCACATATTGTTAACACGTAGGGCGCTATATAGAGTCTGGCTTCAAAGCAATTCTTCTTACGCTTGATTGACCCTATCTAGGGCGGAGATTGAACGAGTACCGGAACGGATTTAGCCTCCCCGAGGGCATGGAGTATCCCAATCTCTTCCCCGGTGTCGACGTCACCAATCTTGAGGATGGTGATGAATTAATGACTTATGGTAATTATTCCAGCTGTTTATTTGGGCTGTTGGCCAGTTGAATATACTGTGCTGACGACACAGACGACACAATTGAATGGCCAGAGCTAATGGCTTTCTTGCGCCCACGCACCAAGTTGCAGATTTGGGTCAAGTGAAGTAAGTATATATCTCTGATTCAATATAAGTGATGGTAGCGAATAGCTGCTAATGAAATTTTGCACCAGTTTACACCATCCAGGAAGCCGAGCTCACGATTAAACACGGCCTTGACGGAATCATCATCTCCAACCACGGCGGCCGACAACTGGATACAGTCCCGGCCACTCTGGACATTCTTCGTGAAATTGCCCCCGCTGTGAAGGGACGCGTTTCTGTCGCAATGGTCGGTGGAATCCGTCACGGTACCGATATTTTCAAGGCCCTCGCCTTGGGCGCGGACTTCTGCTTGGCCGGTCGTGCAGCCATTTGGGGCCTTAGCTGTAAGTGGCCCAGACTTCACGAGGGAGTTCAACCAAAAGCTGACATGCACTCCTTGTTCAAGTACAACGGCGATAAAGGAGCACTACTAGCACTCAAGCTACTCCATGACGAGTTCAAGACCTGCATGGCCTTGGCTGGGTACGTGGAATGTTGAAATACGAATCGAGCAATTCCCGCTAATTACTCGCTCAGGTGCCGAAATGTCAAGGAAATCAACAGCGACTACCTTTCGCTTTTGCAGCCAAACGGAGTTTTGTCGACGCTGTGGAATTGCTTATTCTAGGCGTGTATCTACTGTGAAAATATGGTCTTGGATAGCATAACTTGGAGGTAACTAGCATTGGAGGGGGCAAGAAGCGAACAAGCATTTGTAAGCACCAGTTTGGTCGTGGGACACATATGGATATTGGAATGAAACTAGAAAAGAGAACAATAATTTTCCTTTCTTTGTGGGCCTTTGTTTCTTCTCCTGCATAGACTTGATGGCCGTCAAAGTAGCCTAACTTCTGTCCTTGGCTGGCGTTTCATCTGGAGTCCGGCTCACATCAACATATTGATAGGTGAATGGACTAAATTTGAGAATCAGATATGATATGAAGTCATTGCGTTGAAGAATATGTCCAAGTTCGGATGCAGGGCTTCTTCAGACTCGCAATAGAATTGCCATTTCAAGGATACGGGAGTGCACCTAGAAATAATGGCCAAATAAGCGCCGGCAGAGCGCATTCTTTTACTTAATCTTTACTCTATTCTACAATCTATAACGTCTAGTGGTATGGGTTATCGGTCTGGAACTTGGCCTCCCACATCCCCCTGCCCTCCTTGTTCTTCAGCTGCAGGCCCTTCAGAAGGCCATAAATAGTACGCAAGGTCGGCATGGGAACACCATGGGCCTCACCCTCACGCAGAGGCTCGCCAACAATATTCTCAATCTCCATCAGGTTGCCCTTCTCGAAGTCCTGGCACATGCTGGGCTTGAAGGCGGTATCGGTAGGGTCGATTCTGATGACCGTCTCAGCCAGCTCGTCAGGCAGGTCGGTAACACCAGAGGCGCGTGCAGCAGCCAGGATCTCGAGCATAATAGGTCGGATAAGATCATCAATGACATGCTCGCTCATGCGCATGCGGGCGGTGTCCATGCGCAGAACGGCGGCGATGGAGTTGAACGAGGAGTTATAGACGAGCTTACGCCATCGAATACGGCGCACGTCAGGCTCGTACTCAATATCGAGCTTACCGGCGGCGTTATAGACGGAGATGTAGCGCTTAGCAGCCTCCTCAGCCACGTCGGCTGGAACCTGGGGGCTGTTGAATGGACTGATCTTTTGCGCGTCGGCGTCATCGTGGAGGATTTTGCCGTGCGACTTCTCGGTGGCACCAATATAAGAAATGCTGCTAATGATCGGATTTGTGGGGAAGCGAGGAATGATTGGCTTCTCAATGTTGAGACCATTTTGAGAGAGGACGATGGCAGTCTTGCCAGGGGTCACCGCAGGGGCGATGAGATCAGCAACAGTAGGGGGAACGTCTGGGATGTTTTTTGTGGTGACAAGGATAAAGTCGAAAGGGGCAATGCCCTCCTGCTCAACATTGGGGATGGTTTTGCGAACTGGAAAAAGGGCTTGTAAGCATGTGTTGCGTTGGCTAAATATGGACACAACATTGAGGTTTTACTTACTCTCGGTTGGTCTCCAACCCTTGATATCGTGGCCGTGCTCAATGGAGTCAATGTCGATGCCGCTCTTCTTGACGGCGTCGTAATTGGATCGCATGACAGCTGTGACCTCAGCCTTACCCCCTGTCTCCAGAGCGTAAGCAGCCATGGTACCGACTCCGCCGGTTCCGACGATGAGGACCCTGTCCTTTTGCTGCGTCATGATGGAGGCTGTGATCTGTGCAGGATTGTGTGTAGGGTAAGGGTTTGGGTATAGGTCGTAGTATGAACAGCTGTGGAAATGAACGCCGCGAGAGCAGTGATTTCTGAAAAAAAAAAAAAAGAATCAGATTCTTGAAACAGAGAGTGAATATCAAGATATGGCGGAAGATTGCAGACAAGCACTCAGGAACCCAGCCGTTACCTGCTTAGAAGCGACAGCGGGTTTAGGCGGGATAAGGCTATCGGTCTTGCTTACTCTAACCTGTTCCTGGAGCCCCAGTGGCTGAGGGATTCGAATCGACTGCTCTGATTTGGAAGTTTTGGTGAGAGCCACGCTTGCAGGCGGGGCTGCTAGGCATAGCAACGTGCAACAGGAGGGGCAATCAAGCCCAGAGCGAGATCTCGGGTGCGGGGAACCTTGGGTTGGGGACCAGCGCCTAGTTCCAATGGGGAATTAGCGCCCAAATACCGGCGTCTTGGCTGCTCCAGGGCTTATCAAGCGCAATTGAAAAGGGAAATCGAGAGCGAAGGACTCGCAATTGGGCACTTGAAAGCCGATAGCAGACCGAAGCAATTCCTCAACATGACAGTGGCGATGCGAAGCTTTGGCCCTGGCCCACGCAGTCCGCTCCGCCCTCCTTGATCTCGGTCAGCATCGGGAATTCCCAAGATGCCAGTTGGTTCCCTCCACGCTGAGCCTGCGCACCAACAGCTCGGGAGCACCTGTGTCCCCTTACAACCCCAATCCTCGGAGCCGTCGCCCAATTGCTTGTTCGATGGAGATCCATGAGTCCTCGGTTCCGAGCAGCGAATATGACATGTTATCTTGACCGGCAGTTGTTGGCGCAGAGATGCCGTCTCGGCTCCGAGTCAGTACCGCTACGAGATTCTGCAGCAGATAAACGTTGAGCTCGTATTGGTGGCTATTTTTGCCAAGGGTTGAGTCAGATGACAGCTTGTGCCCAAGGAAGTCATTTCGGCAGAGGAGTTTCGCAGTAATGTCGTGAACTCGAATACATTATGACAAACTTGACGGAGGCGATGTAGGCATTTGTGTGGGCCTCGTCTGTTCATATTTTTTTTTTTTTTTGTGTGTCAAGCCAACCAACGCACTTGTCACGGTGCACAGAATTGGCATGGATGTTATGATTATAATGCTCAAAAGATATGATTCATGCTTTTTCTAAGCTCTAGCTGGACAGACAAAGACAGGCAGACAGATGGCGGACGGACGGGTAGACGTCGTCGTCGCATATTTCCCACACATTTTATTTATTTACAGTCGTGACACAACGCCAGCGTTCAAACCCTTGACAACCTCAGCAGCGGCGCGCTCACCGCTGCGGATGGCACCCTCCATGTATCCCTTCCACTCCCCTGCGGTCTCGGTTCCTGCAAAGTGAAGGTTTCCGCATGGTTCGCGCAGGCCGTCGGGGCCCAGGGTGTCGAGAACACCAGGGGTGAGAGCCGCGCAGGGGCATCCCCAGCCGGAGTAGGGATCTTGGACCCACTCGTAGGTGGTGAGCGAGACGAACTGCTCCTCGAGGTTGCTCGCGCCGAAGAGCTTGCCCAGCTGCTCAATGAGCTTCAGCTCGCGCTCGCGGGTAGACAGAGCCGCCCAGGCCTTGCCGGGCTCTCCAGACATGAAGCAGGTCAGGACGTGCTTGTTATCGGCGGGGCTGGAGGTGTCGCGGACAACGCTGGCGGGGCCGATGAAGGACTGGGCCAGGCCGCAGAAGCCTCGCTCAACCCAGAAGGGAGTGCGGAACTCCATCATGGCCTTGGTGTAGTAGCCGTAGGTGGTGGACTCAGCCCACGCCTGCTTGACGGGGGGCAGCTTGGGCGAGAAGGAAATGGACTTGAGGACCGGGCCGGGGACGGTGGTGATGACCTTGCGGGCCGAGTACACGGCGCCGGCCTGGACCTTGATGGAGTGGGTGCCGTCCTGCACGACGGCCTGGACGGGGCTGTTGAGGCGGACGACATTCTCGGGCAGCGACGAGGCGAGGCCCAGAGCAAAGACCTGGGTCCCCTGGCGGATGCGCAGGTACTGGCCGCCGTCCTTTCGGTCGGAACGCATCTGGAGCAGACCGCCGCCGGACTTGCAGTAGTTGAGGAAGAACAGAGCTGAGATATCTCGGGGGTCCTGGCCCAACATGGCACGCGTCCAGACCATGGCGGTGGCCAGGGCGACCTCGCTGGCGCCTCGGGAGCGGAGGTAGGCCTCAAAGGTCAATGAGTCGAGAGAGGTATCCTTGGGTCGCCATGCGTCGAGGGCCTGGCAATCGGCCTCGCACATGTCGCGGATTTCGGCGAGGTGTTTGCGAGTCTCGCTATCAAACTGTGTAGACATGATGTGTTAGTGGCTTGTTGAACCCGTTGTTATGCACTCAAAGGGCGTGGGGGTTCACTCACGTTGGGGAGATCTCCGTAGGCGAAGGGAGTGCACTTTCCATCAAAGTCTTGCAGGACAGCATTTCCCTGGGTGTTCTGCACAATGACTTCGGCGCCATATCGCTTGGCTAGGCTGTAGACCTTGCTCTGGTTGGTGTCGTTGATCCAAGCAGCGCCAAGGTCAACGGTTCCAGTGCCGCCAGCAAGGGGCTGGCTCCAGGTCTTACCACCGACGCGGTCACGAGCCTCGAGCACAATGCAGGAAAGGCCGGCTCGGAGCACATCGTGGGCGGCTGTGAGACCGGCAAGGCCAGCGCCGATGATGATAACATCGGCGGCTTCCTGGGCAGCAGGCAAGACCAGGGGGGCAGGGGGCTGCTCGGGAACGGAGAGGACGGCGTCGATCTCAATGAGCCATGAGGGAACAGCCAACTTTGGCACGGGCAGGAGAGTCATGGCAGGGCGGTGACCGCCGAGGAAACGCTGGATGTGGCGGGTGTGTAGGCGGTTGGCGGCATCGTAGTCGACGATGTAGATGTTGAGCTTGGCAATGTCCTTGACGGAGGCGCCAGCGGCGATGATGACCTTTCGCAGGTTCAGGAGAGCCAGGTGAATCTGGGACTCATAATCGCTGGGGACAGCTCCATCCTTGGTAGATCCGGGCTGGCCAGCAACGTGGATAAGCTTGCCAGCTGGAGCAACGGTGGCCGGCGCGTAGTAGGCCGAGCTGGTGTTGGATAGATCAACTGTCTCTACGGACTTGGTCATTTCGAATTGAGACTTGAACAGGGTCGTGCAAGGGGCTAATTGAGTAAAGACAAGGTGCAGGATGAGAGCAAAACGCTATGAAGATGACCTGCAAACGATTTGATGTCGAACTTGGACGTCAGTTATGAAGAGGCTCGTTATCATTTATTAAATCCTCAATGGGCTCGCCCACGCTTGCCGCGGGACCCTTCCATGCAGCTAGCCAGCCCGGTATTAGATTGTAGGCAATTGCTGGTCGCCTCAACACTGTCACTTATCGCTCCGTCAACGCTGGGAGCCGAGCAGCCTTGTCTCGCCAGTTTCTCCATTATCGGTGTCATGACGGTGGAGTCGAGACAAGCGTAGGAGGACGCGATATCGATACACTAATGGCCGGCGATCTCCTCGACCTTCCGCTTCCGAAACTCCAGGCGTCAGCCAGTGCTCTAGAATGCCGCCACGTGATGGGAATCGACAACAGCGCTCGGTTCCCAGGTGAATATCGGTTCCGGCACTTGTATGCGAACCCCCACCAGCCTCCGAACCCCGCCATCGTCTAGCCTTGTTTTGCGTTATCGGCAGCGAGTTTGCGGGGTCATGTTCCCTCAACGCCTTTTTTTCGAGGCGGGTGACCCTCACCATGCTACGTAATAATTGCTTTTGCTTCATCTAGCTTCATGCCAGTCGGCTCCGAAATGTTTTTGCCGCTATCGCTCTCACCTTCCCAAACTCCCTCCCCGGAGCCGGCTGCCAGGTCTAAGAACATCATCATGACAAACCACGTCATTGCCTTGATCCTTTATTGACATCACTTTATCCAGAAGACTTCAAGATCAGATCTATCGTTTGAGACGTGGTCATCTCGTTGCTCAGACATATTCTCCATCATAGTCTTGGGTCCCTTGCTCGCATCTGTGAACACCCCAGCCCACTCCGATACAGCTCCTCCCCTCCCCCCCTGCAAGTCACAATGTCGACTTTCACCCCTCAGCTAAAGGATTCCTCCCTCTTCGTAGGGTTGAACTACATCAACAGCGAGTGGGTTGAGTCCGTGTCGGGTCAGAGATTCGATGTCACTGGTGAGAACCTTGAATCCTTTGAGCTCCCACAACCATTCAGGGCATGTATAGTAACTGTGGGGTTCTCTCTCTCATTCAGATCCCGCTTCCGGTGCTTTGATCGGCTCTTGCCCAGAGTCCACTCCTGAAGATGCTGAGAAGGCCATTCACGCCGCCGCCGTTGCGCTTCCTGGCTGGCGCTCGCGCACCGGCCGTGAGCGCGCCCGCATTCTTCGTCGCTGGTACGATCTTATAATGGAGAACAAGGAAGATCTTGCTACTCTCATTACCTGGGAGAACGGCAAGGCCAAGGCTGATGCAGTTGGCGAGGTTGTTTTTGCTGCCAGCTTCCTCGAGTGGTATGCCGAGGAGGCTGCTCGAATTTATGGCGACATTATCCCACACAGCGCGCCTGGATTCCGAACCTCCGTTTTGAAGGAGCCTGTCGGCGTCTGTGGCCTCATCACGCCGTAAGTCCGCTTTTTCGACCAATTGCCTATGCAGTTTGGTCCTCGAAAGCTGTTTGGTTGCTGATTCAAGACGATGCGATGCATAGGTGGAACTTCCCTGCCGCCATGGTTACTCGAAAGCTCGCGCCTGCATTGGCTGCCGGTTGCACAGTCGTCGTTAAGACTGCTGGCGAGACTCCATTCTCCGCGACTGCGCTTGCAATCCTCGGCGAGAAGGCTGGTGTCCCCCCTGGAGTTGTGAACATCGTTTCCGCTCTCAACAACACCCCGGCAATCGGAAAGACGCTCTGCGACTCAAGCATTGTCAAGAAGATCTCCTTCACCGGTTCTACCAGAGTTGGAAAGATCCTTATGAACCAATCTAGTGATACCCTCAAGAAGCTCAGTCTCGAGCTTGGCGGAAACGCTCCATTCATCGTCTTCGACGATGCCAACCTTGACCTTGCCCTGTATGGTGCCATTGTAAGCAAGTTCAAGTCATCTGGACAGACCTGCGTCTGCTCCAACCGCATCTTCGTCCAAAAGGGAATCTTCAACGAGTTCATCAGCAAGCTGAAGGATGCAGTCAGCCGCTTTCAAGTTGGACATGGATTCGACGACAAGGTCACCCATGGCCCTCTGGTCACCTCCGCGGCCGCAGAACGGGTCGCTGGGTTGGTCGAGGATGCCGTCAACCTTGGCGCCAAAGTGGAGATTGGAGGAAAGAGGCGAACCGACCTCGGTAAGTTCAATGCCCAACACGCGAATGCGAGCACGATCATCTACCTCGGTAATCGAGTGAGAGATCTTGGATTTGGAGACTAATTGGGTGCTGTTCCCAGGTCCCAACTTCTTTGAGCCGACAGTTCTCACCAATGTGAGCACAAACATGAGGTTTGTAACAGAGGAGATCTTCGGCCCCGTGGCGCCGATTTTCTGCTTCGATACTGAAGAGGAGGTAATTGAAGCCGCCAACAAGTGCGACGTTGGATTGGCATCGTACATCTTCACCCAGGACCTCAACCGGGCTGCTCGTTGCACTGAAACGTTGCAGTTCGGAATGGTCGCCGTTAACACGGGTGTCATTTCTGACGCCGCTGCTCCGTAAGTTGACCCCGATACCCTGTTCCCCTCCCCACTATTCTTCTATATGCGAGCAAATCCCCTGATAACGACGTTTTCTTTATGTAGATTTGGAGGAATCAAGCAGTCCGGGCTGGGTCGTGAAGGAAGCAAGTACGGCATCGAGGACTACCTGCAGACCAAGACCGTGGTAACGGGCAACGTCCATGTGGCCCATCGATCTTACCTATAGGCGCATTGGGCATCAAAAAGGTCTTCAAAACAGGATAAATATAACGAACTCGCATGAAACCAAGCTGCAAACCTGATCCACGAGTTCACCGCCCTGTTGCATGCATGCATCCTTCGAAGTCGAGCTGATTGAAGCTGACAATGTCAGCCTTTGCTTGTCCACCCGGCCCTTGTAAATCAAGCGTAGAAAGAGCATGGCCTTCGAGCCCCACACATTGACGCGTGGAAGATGCTACCAAGACAAGCGTTGCAACGCTGTGCGACGCTGTGCGGAAGTGCGTATCCAACACCATCTCGTGAAGTGGATATCATGACTGATTCCCTGGGGAGGCTGTGGGCTGACCCCGCGGCATCCACCGCCCACATTCCGCAGATCTGCCTGCTTATGTGGTTCCACTATTGCGACAGGGTTGCCTCCCGTGGTTGCATTATCTTCGCCTCGTTGAGTCTCTATTGGCCAGCCCGGTAAGGCTCTTCTGACAGGTCGGTACTAATCAGATTCACCATGGTGCGCTCCAATCATTGTGGAGAAGTATCCAATCTGGAATGGGCCACAGCCGTAATCTCGATCAAAGATCTTTTAGGAAATTCGTCATGTACTTTATACTACATTACCACTACCTGTGTTGGTTCCCCTTCTGAGCCCGACTCTAGAAAGCTCAGCAAAAAAGAAAAAGAAAAAAACAGTAAAACAAGACGTGTAAGTAATGAGAGAAGAATCCTCAGGAACTCAAGCAAATAAAACAAAACCCATCCCGTAAGTCATCGCAATATGTACATGTGAAAAAAGAAAAAAGAAATAAGCAGAAGAAAAGTCATTCTTGCCCAAATACTCCAACAACGCTTTGAAAATCGTCAAAATGTAACAACAGCAAGTCATGTGTTAGCGTGCATTAGATGCCGGAATCCCACTGCACGATGCCGTTTGCGTCCTGGAAAGTACCCCAGGTCGAGCACATGCTGTCAACCGTCGCCTCATCTGTGATTGCAGGAATCTCGCTCTCCCTCTCGAGGAACTGCACGGCGAATCCTTCGGACATGTGCCAGCCAATGTGACAGTGCATGAGCCAAGCGCCAGGGTTGTCGGTCTTCCAGGCCATGACGATGTAGCCGCCGCTGGGGAGCAGGGCTGTATCTCGGCGCGGCGGGTTCTCCACATTGAGCGTGGTGCCTTCGGTGTAGTCGCCAGAGCCCTGGGCAAGGATGTAAAAGTCATGGCCGTGGAGATGGATCGGGTGCGGGATGGTGGCGGTGGTTTCGATGATGAAGTACACCCATTGGTTGGCAGATTCCAGCACAAACACCGCATCGTCTGCTTCGTACTCGGTGACTCCGTCCAGCACGTACTGAATCGTCGGGGTCTTCCAGTTCACAATCATGGTGGTGGTGTTGAGGTACCACTTGAAGAGTCCAGCCGAGTTCGGGGCGACTGAGGCGCTCTCCACGGTGGTCCAGGTAGCCTTGTCGACCTTGTGAGCCACGACAGGAACAAGAGAGAGTGTGTTATCCGTGCAGCTGTCAATAGTGTCTTGCGGCTCAGTTGTAGGAGTAGAGGGCTCGTCTCCGTAGTAAATAATTCCCCTAATGTTGTCTGCTTGGCCGTTTTCTGCGCTGCAGGCAGACTGGGGGATGGCGCGCATCCAGAAGTTGTCCGCCACATCGGCTTGGTTAGCCTCGACAATGACATCGTATCTCTGGCCTAAAAAAAATAAAAATAACAGTTAGAGGTTTGTTTGTAAGACAAGGGGTACTCGGAGATTTTGCTTACCCATTCCGACGTGAACAGAGTCGACCACAAAGGGCTCAACGGGAACAAGATCGGCAGCGATGACCTTGAGAGTGTGGCTGTCAATAGAGAACTTGAAGTGGGTGTCAATGGCGGCTCCGACAAGTCTCAGGCGGTAGGATTTTCCAGCCTCGAATTGCTGGGTGAATCGCTCGCCGGTTGTGGCATTGGTGTCGGGGTCAATCCAGATGTTGGTTCCGTTGATGAGGCCAGTGTCAGTAGGAGGGGGGCCTCCGGTGGCGGCACGATGATGGAGCTCATCGACAGTCTGGTGACCCCAATCGTTCAGGAAAAGCACTCCGAGATCCTCGTCGTAGTTCGCGGAGGCTGGGCCGTTGATGATGATGCCGCCAAAGACGCCCTCCCAAGCCTGAAGGGCAAAGTGGGAGTGATACCATGAAGAGCCGTATTGCTCAGCCTTCCAGGTATACGTTTGCGTCTCACCAACGGCAAGGGGACATTGGCTAATGGCAGAAGTTCCATCTTCTTGAAAGGTGTGGTTCTGGCGAATGCCGTGCCAGTGGATGCTTGTGCCGTTCAAGGACGTCGTCAGCGAATTGGTGACGTGAACCTTGACCGTGTCTCCCCAATCGGCGAAGATGGTAGGGCCGGGGATCTGGCCATTGACGGCCATGGCTACGCGCTCATATCCATCGGGGGACACGACGACGTCGGTGAGTTCCAGCCAATACTCTCTGGTCTTTCCAGTATCGACGGACTCCTTGCTCCAATCGGTGTCGATGGAATACTGACACCACTCAGAACGGGTTGAGGCTGTGTTTCCAGCACATGCGGAAGAATTCGCACGTGGTACCAGGACTGGGGGCGCCTTTCTTGGGAAACCAAGTCCGGGAGCTGCCGAGACCAGGGACCCAGCCAGAACAAGAAGCGACAGTAGCGAACGCATATTTATCATTAAGCAACTTGGAGAGTAGTACAAAAGCGACAGAAGGTATTAATGGGGGAGAAAGGAGACTGAGAAGCAGAAGCAAAAGAAGAAGGAAACTTTGCTGAGGGACAACGAGAGTCTCGGATTGATGGTTGCTGTCTTTTTTTTTTTTTCCCCGAGTGAAGACAGAGCCTTAATGAATGAATCGCCGGTCTATGGGCTTGTCTATTTACAGAACGATCCGTTGAAGGCAGTGTATTCCGCTCTGTACCCAAGAATACTCGTATCCCGATCCTGTCATCTGCAGGCTGACCAGCTGCAGCCTATGACAGCTTCGTTGAAAAAAAAAAACATACTTACAACGGGGGCGGCGGTATAAACCAATTACGACGTTTCGAGCGTATGCAAACGCGGGACCCACCCCTTTGTGTTCCCCAAGATCCATCGCCAATCGTACGTCTTTGGGCAAAACGCTGCCGGCAGATTCTCAATGACGTGAGAAGGCCAGGACGGCCTGAGCACAAGACCTCGACCACAGTGATCTAGAGAGGCCGAGATTTCGCGGCTGCATGCCAGCGTGTAGCTGAGGCTGATGCCGACAGGGCTTTGCTCCATGTGGGGGGCTGATCTTCGCCAAGGTCGCGATATGCGAGGGTGCTCTGATTCGATTTCTCCAAGGATATTCCTATCTTTGAACCCTGACCAGCATCCACCTCCCAACTACCAACGCCAGCTCCACAACTCTGCATTGTTGGGTGCTCGCGCGGTGCATCGCTGCGCTCCGCTGCAGAGGCCGCTGCAGAGACCGCTGCAGAGCATTGCAGAGCCATGCGGGCCGTTAGGGTCACATTTGGCATCTGGGGCAAATGGGGCAAACCTCGATGCATGCAACGAGGCTTACTGCCGGTGATTCTCCACGGTTCTCTTCAACTTGCCGGATTGAAGAGAATTGTATCGTGTGGTGACGCGGCCAGGACGCGTCCTCGGGGTCACGATGATGGCCATTTTTGCGTGTTTCAAGCCCGACTCAAACGGCTTTTAAGCGTCGAGTTCTTCTCGTCCAAGAGTAAGAATCTTTTTCATATCGTAAACCCCAAGAGACAGAGGGGCTCAGAACCATCGAAACTCAAAACCTGCGTGCGGCAACTCGCCATGAGAGCCTCGGCCTTCCTATCTCAACCCAACCAATATTGCTTGCTATCTCTTCGCTCCTGAACGCTGACTATTTCGTCAAACATGCATATTATTATTGATTTTCTTTCCCTTGTCGCCTTCTTCATTGGCCCGCCTGTCAGGGCATCAGGCCATGCAGGAAGGGCAACCCCCGAGGATCCCTTCCAGATATACGCGTACGGTGACAATATTGGCGGAATTCCCTTGTTCTCGACCGGAAGTGAGTAATCTCTCGTGAGTCTATGCATATGGGATAGACTCGTCTAATTCATATGTATGTAGAGACGGCATACCTTGGTGAATACCAACTCCTCGGTCAAGCCGAGGCGGCTCCCGTGATTTGCAAGTCCCCACCCGCACCATTATATGTGTACCTGAATAAGCTGACACCCTCCAGTCACAGCCACTTCGGACGGTGTATTCACGGGCTCTCCCAATACTACCGGCTTCTCGGATTCCAAAAAGCTTCCATCCTGGTCTGAGTTGTCATTCTTCGTGCCGGGCGAAGCGTCATCTTCGCATTCGGTTGGCCTTGTCAACACCACCTCCCGCAACGCAACAGACATCATTTCCGGTGGCTTCGGCCTGTACGGCACTTTTGTCTATGTGACAGGAAGTAGTGGCGGTGTTGAGACACTATGGTATGCGGTGCCATCCGACACTGCCGGGGTATACTCTCTGAAGTGGAACTCAACTGGCGACGATACGGCTGGGCAGGTGATTCTATCACTCACAACAAGTCCTCCTTCTTCCTAAGCTATACATCTCATGACATGGTTGTCTTCTACAAACATACGAGACTCTAGGATACGCGCATGGTTAAAATTACACGCTCGGGTTGGGATTCCATCATAAGATAGTTTTGCTTTCGTTGATAGCTGCATTGCATTACATGAAATTATATGGTTTCGTTTTGTCACTAGAACTCTACTCTCCTTGTTCTCATTTCGGTGACATGGTGAACCTAATATCGCAAAAATTGCGCAGACTCAGAGTTCAAGCGCGTACATGTCCTAGATGCGACCCTAATTTCAAAAATTATATGTGGCGTCGTTGCCCTCCCATCTGATGCATTTAGCTTCCTGTCATTTTGGGGGGGTGCATCGCCAGCCGAGCTACCATGCATGCGTGCAACCCGTTCACACATGCTTAGCACGCGAAATAACCCCCCATTTCCGCCACAAGTGCACAACCCGATCGCATGGCTTAAGTTTGCAGTTATGATTTCAAAGTAATAACCATATCATCTTTAAACTTTTGCCCGCTTTTCTTTCTTGGTGGAAGTGCATCACCGCCTCCCTGCTGGCCATTGGTAGGATAGACATAGCCCCGCTGATTAGCCACGACCCTAATTCCTTCTCGCTTAAAGTCGGTCGAATAGTGAGTATGACCAAAAACCCACGTATTGACCATGCTCCAACTTTGTTCGTTCAATAAATCGGTTGCGAAAGCAGGGGTCCATGGATTATTTGACTGCTCTGGGCGAGAAGTACCTTCAAAGCATGGAGCGTGGTGTGTCGCAACTAAAAGCAATCTTTTTGATTTACTGCCGCTAGAAAATAATTGCGCAACCTGATCTCGAAGCCAGACAATTTCTTCGGCATGGATTTGGTTGTGTTTTGCAGCGGTCCAACCGTCAATATGTTTGTAGTCGCTAACCTTGGATGTAACAACGTCAATAACCTCGTCAGGGATTGCAGACCAGAGTGTGCACCCAAGGACTGTCAATTCAGAACTAGGATCATCCCACCGTGTTTTGTCTAACAGGACAAGGATATCTGATAGAGAAGGCTCCGTTGTGAGACGCTTGGCCATTTCAAGCCCAGTTTCGTAGTCTAGGCCATGAAATTCATGATTTCCCAATATCAGGAAAACCTTTGCGTAACGAACCACTTGTGCTTCAAGGAAACCCTTGTATTCTTCGTAGTCAATCAGCCGGCCTGTGTCACCACCCAAAAGCAGGTACGGCGCCGACACGGGAAACGAATACGATGAATATTGTTGCCCAAGCTCGAGGTGGAGATCGGAGAGAATTTGGACTTGACCTCCTGGCGGCCCCTGCTGCGACCTCAACATATTGCCTTGGGATTATTCCTCTTTAGGAAGAGCGTTTCCCAGAATAAGAAGCTGCAGGCGAGCGGCCACTCAGCCGTAGTCCTCGGTGTGGCTTTTCAAATGTGGTGATAATCACACAATGTTAGTCGAGAGGCCATGAGCATTTTAGTTACGCAATTGAATAGGGGTTTATTTGGGCCTGATCCATGAGGCAGAAATCAGAGTTGAGCGGGTTGTCTTGCAAGCGATAATCAGAGACATTCAATGGTCCCACATTTGACGATGCTAGAAGTTGTCCTCCCCGTGGATATGGTTGTTCACTTTGAGATATCATGGGGCACTAGCATAGAGTTAAGGATGCAATGCTGCAATCCAGGAGGTCCGATAAGCTTATCAGCCCTCGAATATTGTGTCCAACGCAGTCTACACAGTAAGGATCAGCTCCGTAGGCATGTGAGATAAGGAAGTGAGCATCACACCCACCCTGGGTGACGTCCTTTTCTTTCATTCCATGGTGCCCAAAAAGAAAAGCGCGTATAATTTAGGGTTCTTCAGAGCAATTTGGTAGCTCTGCAAACATTCAAACACCAAAAGGCTGTCCCAGGTCCGATATCAGATTCAAGGGTCTACCTGGTATGAAAATGCAGCTCGCTTCCAGCGATGACTCCTTCGCGTCAGCTTCGAAACAGCCATTCCCTCTGACACCTCACAGTTCCCATGGGCAGTGTAGATCGCGTCTAAAAAATAAAAAAAAATTGGGCACTTTGGAAGAATCAGGCAAGCTATGTTGAGAGGTATTTTAGCCCAAAGCAGGGGCCAGGGTCTTTGCTATATTTCTCGCTTCGGAACCAACACTGCCACCACCCTTCATCACAGCGGAGTCCAAGTGACGGAATTTCACCGCCGCTATCTTTAGAAAACACGCGACGTATCTTTCTGCTCACGAATTCTCATCTGCAGCGGGACCTTTTGTGCATCCGAGTCAAGTTCGTGGCTGCTCGCCATGCAGGCCGAGCTCGTACATGCACTGATCGCCAACGACAGTGGAGTTTCCTGCACCTTCGACGGTCGGGGAAACAAATTTTCTTGCGAACTACCGCTGCAGGCGTTCAGGGAAGCAAGGGATCCCCAGTATCCTAGCAATTTTATAGATTAATTGTACGAACGCAGAAGAAATTCGGCGTCTCAGATTGAATGGTTATTATCGCTAGTTCACATGCTCTTTGTGAAGCAGAGCAACAGTTCGCATTCTAAAATGCAGCCCACAATTCGCCCATGCATATTCTTGGTTTACCTGAGCTCCCAAACGGCTCTAATGCAAATGCTGTTGAGCCGGGTGGTCGGCGAACATGAACTGCAATCGCCGAATTCATGTCCTACCCTCCTGTTAGCTCCAAGTTTGCCTCAAAGCAATCCAATCACATGGAAAGAAGCAAATAATTTCCCTATACGAGTCAGAGAACTACTTCTATCGTACTATGATATCATACAATCTTCGGTCTGGCGGATAACCTTCGACAAAGGATGTCTAGGACTCTGTAATATATCTGTTGCATTCAGAGTCTAAATCATCACGAGCTTCAGACGTGTCGCTTTTCGGCACAGCCTGTACTGGACTCATCATTGCAAGGTGACATTTATGACCAGTCTAATAGACAGGATGTTCTATTCTACATCCAACTTATCGGGTAAATTGGCCAATCTCATTCTCAATTGTGCCATTTTCCTGACCATGTTATTGGGCGTTGGTTCCGTGGAACCCAACCGATGATGCATAGAACACGCGATTCGGACCCCCATGACGAAACATGCCAATTAAGCACGCGGCACCGTTTTTGTGTTCTAGCGCTTGGAAGCGCAATGATACCTAAAATGACCATATAGTGTCGAGTTACACAGGTGCATAACTCTAAATGCGGCTCAATTGCGCACAGGGAGCTGGACCTATCAAGTTACAGAAATGCGAATGGCCTTGAGTATCGGTCTTGCAGTAGAGCCAAAGTCCGAAAGTTCCTAGTTAGGCTTTCAGCAGTTGTCAACATATACCCCTGCAATGATCATACGTCAGCCCAGCATCAAATGGAGCCCGAGGGAAAAAGGAACAAAAAAAACTGCCGCATGCCGCCCCTCGCAAAAGTAGGGCTGAGGGGATGCCTAACCAATAGAGGGTGTGGAGCTTGCGGAGGAGCCGGCGACAACACAACCAACAAAACATGGGGATAATCGCGGGACTTTTGCGAGCCAACAGCATCTAGATCTGTGCTGTGGAGAGAAGGTTACGAGCAGCTCTATATTTGCCACTCTGAGCACCCATAAGGCTGGGCAAGGCTTACACGGTGGACAACAAGCCACTCCTTCAGACAGCAGTACCTATCGGCGTGCGAGCGTCAAGCTGACATTTCTGCCACATGGGTCAAATCTCCGAAATGCTGACCTTGCATCTGACATCGAGCCGGCTGAAGCGGGATATCTCGTCGGCTCATCTTCGTGGTTGCTCGTTCGCTGCCGATTTGGACCCTGTGCATTGTGATTGTGGCTGTACTTGAGGCGCTCAGCCTGGGAATAAGCATAACGCACACCATAATCGAGGCGGGCTGATTTGCATAACGTAGCAGGCGGCTGTGACGTGGCGCCGCGGAATTTAGCAGCACATCGGGGCAATGGGCTCCTTCTGAAATGGTTGGAGGCTTCAGGCACCACGTCGAAGATGGGCGAAGCAAATGGTGATGTCACAGCGGATCAGCGCTGCGGTCAATATCGAGTTGAATTAAATTAGCAAACTCGATCCAAATCGGCGTGCACAAGACACTGTTTATTTATTTTCCGCATCCCTTGGCATATACAGAAGGCGACAAGTGTCACAACCTATGACAATACAATGACCCATGACAAGACCCTATCGGGATCGGCAGGGCACGCGCCAGAGCCTGTTTACGCATGCCGGTACCTCTCTGACTTACGACTCTGTCAACTTGAGTGTCTTTGACAACAACTGCGAGAGTCTGAACAGTAGCGGTTTTGATAAATGAGTAAGGTAAGAGGGGTAGCTTGATCGGACGAAGGGGTTTCCACCCTGTTGTGAGGATTGATATTAACAAGAGTTAGAGTGTTGAACTACGTTTCTAGAGGCTAGAGAACATGGTGAGCATTTATCCCTGGATCGTCCAGCTTCCCAGGGAGCGGCGAAATCTTGGCCAGTCTCGGAAAACTACTATATTGTGCTTCTGGTTATGTTCTTCCCCATGCTCGCCCTGTAATTCTATAAAGTCTATACTAGCTTATACATTGGATTTGGAATTGAATTTGCACATTGTCAACTGAGCCCGCCCCCTATTCCTCCATGAATTAGGACGTTATTGTACGTAAAGTTGGTCGTGCGGAACCGATTTATTGAATTACCTTATTGGGCTTATATAGATAGCAAAGAAGATAGTACGGGAAACGCTAGTAGGACAATAAAATGTTACATTAAAAATACGCCCTGTTGGTATGCTGGTTGGTGTCTCTGAGTTGGGGACCGCCCTTCCTTACCAAGGGGGTTATGCAGGACCCAGAAGTTAACTTGGGAGTGGGACAATTGCAAACGTTTGGAATCTTCTCGCCCCCTCGTCGGTGTCTAGAGGTGCATATTGGCTTAGCCATCCTTGAAGAATTGGTTTTCTTGATCAGTTTTGGCCTATTTCAACTACAATCAACTTTCTTTAATTGACTCCAATTAGTTTGGCATTTTTCAATCTATTTTGACCTATGTCAACGACCTCTGACCTGCTTCAAATTATTTTGGCCATTCTCAACCCATTCAAATGCATTTTCTTCTGTTCGTGCTGCAGCCGACTCAGTTATAGATTATTTACTTGACCAGCTGAACTTTACCCTGTCAAAGCAGGGATTCTGGACACTATCTCCCAAATCTCTCCCTTCACCAAAAATATTCTCCTCCACACATAGCTACTAAACTATCCCTCAGCCATCAAGCCATGGAAAAGGTAATTGGATATGAGCCAAATGAGGCAAAGCCGGTCGAAAAAGAACAAAAGCCTGACCCGAGTACACTCGTCAGGGAGGTATTGGGCGGATTTCCCCAAGGCGAGGCTGACTGGGCCGTTGGAAAGCCTCAATCTGATGAGGAGGTTGCGTTTTGTTCGATGAGTTGATGTTGAGGCGCATTCCACGTACTAAGCGTGCCTTCATGGGGTGTAAGAAACTCCTCCAGAAATTAGCCCATGCCATAGACCTAAATGCCTGTTGCATATAGCCACAGTCACTACTACGTGTGTTGTTGGCATAAGACTTAGCAACCTCATTAGGAAGACGGTGGATAAAATCATGCAACGCTGTCCGAGCGATAGCGAATCTGGGCTCAACAAGAAACGTGCAGGGGCACTACGATACATTCACTTTCTCGATTTGCTTCACTTCAGTGAAGCTTTTAGAAACCGCGCCTACGAATTACCGTTACGTCGCAACAGTAAGGAGATGACGAGCTAGTCGTGAGAATATTAACTAACTTATTGCAGAACCATTCCTCGACTAGGCTTCCTACCTCGGCCGATCTCATTCCTAGTTCCTGAGGCAGAATTGGCAAGTAAAGAATCAGATGTGATCTATAAACCCGAGACAAGGTTGGATTACAGGACACTTCGCGTTCCATACGTCATCTCGAAGCTCTTTTCTGGCCAATCCACGTAGGTGTGTTGATGAATTTTTGCGTTCGTAGCTGATTCTTGGCAGTCTTGATTCCATTGAGGGTGCATTTAGGATGGCTAAGAGCCCACCCCTTGACCCATTTTCTTCGTTCTTCCCATTAGATGAAAGCTTTCGACAGGCACAGCAAGAGGCGATCAAAGAAATCGTAGCCCTTGTACCTGTCCAAAAGCTCGACAAACTTGCCTGTTTTGGATGCCCGGACCAATTTCCAACACTGGGTGACGTTGTGACGAAGCAAGTATGTAACGCAACCTTAACACCGTTGTTCACTGCTGACTGCGCCAAGTCTAGCATGATTTCAGCACAGGTTGGACTATTCAAGATGAAGGTCGTCGGTCCGTGGCCGTCTGAAGCTCACCCAACTGAGACCTTTCGACTCGATGCAGGTGCTTCTGTAACAGCTCCTGATGGGTTTCTCGCGGTTGCGGTATTGCTACGTGAACGTATGATTGAGATGACTATTATCCCAAACAACGAAGATGTTACCTGGGACCCTGACCACGTGCTCTGTTTCACAAAGAAAGGTATTAGGCCAAAGGATGACTTGAAAAGGATCTATTTTCTAATGACATGGGTGGAGCTCGAATCCATCTGAGAATCTCGTGTACTAATCCAAAACTTGGGGCTCCTAGAACCTCGTTTCTAATCTATATTGGCGATGGTGATGTCATTGATTGGACGTGAAGCTTGGTGACATGGAATAACAAAAAGAGCGTAGAGGATGAGTTAAGATTGCCGGTGCTCATTATCCCCCTCTATATGAAACCTGCTGTACTCTCTTCAAGACCATTGAAAAGAGTACTCCTGTTTCCCACTTCACTTCTCTGGGCTCGTTGGGCTCATCCTCCTGGCTATCCGTTTGAACAAGGTCCAACAGAGAGTTGGCAGGGCACCTATGCCCGATCCAACCCAGTATCGCGGACGCAAAAATGATATCAACCTCTGCTCCCATGTTTGAACGTGGAATGGGCAGCTTCTGATCAGCCCAGCACCGCCGAAGCGTAGATAAGGCGTCGTCATGTCGGAGCCCTTCCCGGACGAATGCCCTGGAAGGCATATATTCAGTCATTTCGAAGTACCAGGACGGGGCTTTTCGCGACAGGCATTCTTTGATATTCTTCAAATTTTCTTCCAGCCGCATCAGCGTCAGCACGTCCGTGTCCTTGTGAATCTTTAGCTCGAGCCACTTCATGATTTGCGTTTGAAGCTTTAGGCAATACCCCGATTGGCTCCAGCCGATAACGTGCCAAAGGACTGAGTCCGACCACTCGTCAAAGTCTTCATTCTGATTGCCGATTGTACGGCAGTGACGAATGTGGAAGTAAAGAGAACAAGTGTCGCAGGTCAAAAAGAAGAAAGGGTTGGGAGCTCCATCAGTGGCGATTGACATCGAAAATAAATACGGTTGTTGCGGCTTGAAAATTTGAAAATTTCCGAGACAGCCAGGAGAATGCCCAAGTGTTCAGCCACGGGGAGCATAGATGAGATCCCGTCGAAGCGGCAAAGGCGGTATTTGTGGCAGCGTTTCTGGTGTTGGTGCAGACTTGGCTCGGGCTGTCGCTTCCCCGGGTAGTAGAACTTGCGCCGAAGAGAGCATTGCCTCTTCCATCGTGAACGAAGAGAAGGGGCAAGAAGAGGAGGGACACTTATTGCCCGTCGCGCATGGATGTGCATCGTTGGGTTGAAGCGGTATCGGTTGGCAAAATAAGACTGGCCTGAACTGGAACATGGCTGTGAGGATCGACTGGCCGAGGAAAGACACCAGGCCTAGTTTGTCAGTTACGTTTCCTTGGCATGTCTAACCATGCCGATATACGTACCCTGCTTGTTTCTCGGGGAGACCGGAGCACAATCTTTCAAATGACACGTATTGTTTCCTATTCTAACCCCCCCTCCCCCCGCTTCATTGTCCAAGTCCACCAGCTTCTTAGGGCGGCTTCATCGCAAAGACGGAGCCCAGGTTTGCCGTCAGACAGAGTGTGAGTGAGTTCGAGGACAGGACAGGCACTTCTCGGCCCGTGAATCACGCTTCGCCAATTGGATGCGCACGGACTTTTATTCTTGCAACCAAAAAATAACATTATAATTCGTTCCAGCGTGGCAACAGACACGAGACGATACATATGCAAAAGCCATGCGCCCATGACCACCTTGTGACATCCAAGCCTGAGGGCATGCGTCCAAGTCATGCACGCACAAACCTTTCAGACTTGAACTGAGTCAAACGAGGCTCCCTAGGCTCGCCCAGATTTTCCAAGCAGATGCAGCCAAGGGCGGTGGCCAAATGCACTTCTTGTCCCGTCCGTAGTGGAGCAGATTCGCTGCCACCAGAATCATCCCCAACTCGCAAAAGTCGCCTGATTCACCAAATCCACTTGCTCTGTCTTTGCAAACCGCAGTCGAGACGCGCAACCCATTGCCACATGCTTGAACCAAAAGCAATCAAAGTGTACCTTGGACGATATTCAGCGCGAAGACATCCAGGTCCAAATAAGAAACATAAGTTGCTGCATAGCCTCCGGTCTTTCTATGCTGCTCAACCGGGACCCCAGACGCAAGGAGCCTCAATCGTCAACCTCTTGGCTATGGCTATTTGCCCGTCCCCAAAGAATCGATGCACCATATCCGGGCTTGAATGTTGAATTGATACGAATTTTCGCCCTTATCTAGTCACTGCCAATACTAGACGGTGACGACCATACTTGATCAAATCCATCATAAACCAATATTTTTGAAGTATCCGAGTTGTTGATACAGTCGCTCAAAACCTCGCCCCTTGAATAAACTAGTTGAGACACCGGGCTGCATGGCAAATTAGATAGAATCGCTTATACAACGGCCGAGTCAAGACAATAGCTATTACCATCTATAGCATCGGTTGTAGAGGTGAATTTCAAACAAACAACACTCTGATATTGACACGGGGAAATAAATACTCATAGAAATAAAGGCTCCATTGAACTCATCCGGATTTTATCTTTACCGTAAAGCTTGACAATACATCAATTTATATATGCTATCATCTTCTCAGTTTAGTTGGCCAGTTCTTGATGTTGATGGTTGAGTATACAACAATGATGTAAAATTAACATATATCCAGGCCCGGAAAACACTGAGGGGGATTGGAATTTTGCCAACATCTACATCAAGGAATGAATAAGATATACCAAGCAGAATTGCGCACTGGGGGAAATTGGTCAATAGAGTCAACGCCCAAGGCAAATTGACATTCGGTACGTAAGATTGCAGGAGAATGAACAGAACAGTGTATGTACACGGCCTATAGCAACTCAAGTATCGCCTGAGTAGGATCCTCTAGATTTTGACATTTTTTTTCTCACTGACATGGCCATCTGTTACTTTTTCTCGTATTCGAAAAATTGTACCAATAAGCCATCGTGCTGCAGCTACGGGAGCCAGAACATGCCAACAAAGGCGAAAATGCGATGAAGGTGCACAGGGCATGAAGAGAGCTTGGGGATGGTCAGCATGCGGTCACGAGTCACAGACTCACGGATCACAGAAAGCCAACTTGTGCTTTGTTAGACCAGTCACTGGCAGGTCGAAGTGCAGTGTACATTCATTGAACGAACGAGACATCGTAATTCTCAATACCCCAGGGTCACCCGAGAATATAGGCTGTCTGTATTCAATATCCGTTGTGAGATATTTCCATTGGAATTCTTCTGCCTGCGCCGTGGTATTTACTGCATAACATCAAAATTGCAGGGCAAATCAAAGCGTAGATATGTTGCGGTCGCTCGGTCCCTGCTCCGAGAACCGTCGCCTACCAGTTGGCAGCTTCTAGACACAACATGATACTATACAGCACTGGTAGCTGGGGAGCAGGATCCAAGGGTTGGGTGATACGGTGGCATCCTGGAGAAACGCAACCGACCTACATGGATTCCTTTGTTTCAGTAAGTTCTTTCTTGCACATTGCGCAAATTCAGGGTATCTAATAGCCGGGCGAGATGAGAATAGTCGCACACCTCGGGGAACTGCGACCGATCCACCTAGATCCCTTTGCCCTTTGTTTCCAATAAGTTTTTTCTTGCCCATTGCTAACAGAAGTTGTGTTTAACCTGCGGCCCATGCACCTGGATTCCTTTGTTTCCAACAAGTTCTTTTTCTCGCATCACTCAAAGCCAAATGTGGCGTGGCGACCTTCGGAAAGACCTTAATATGCTGACCCATCACTTGTCTCTCTCGATCTCGACTCTTGACCATAGATCCTCTACGAAAAGACCTTCAAATCTACAGTAAGGCATCAACCAGCCCTCGCAGCACAACGACCCGCCCATTCATGGTCGAGAGCAACAGCATGCCGACAAGCCCGCCCCATCAAGGACCGCAAAACGGCAAGGTGCCGACGAGTCCTCGCAGGATGACAAGCGTCAAACAAAGAGCTGAAAGCAGCAACATGCCCACATGTTCCCGCACCACAATGTCTCTTTCAAGGCGTCCAAAGCAACACCTTGGTGAATCTTCGCAACATGGCCATCAGATAAAGAAAGCCCGGCGAGCAGTCAAACGTCCTGACTCTTGGCGGTATCCGCCTGAGTTCTGGGACAGGCTGACCGAGGTTCCTCTCAGTTACAGCGCCTTAAAAGAACTTGACCGGCGCAACCGTACTCAACCTTCCCGTTCTCTACCACCGACACAGCAAGTTAACCAAGACCGCCCTCCCACCTCTGACAAGCTTGGTAGATTTGCAAGAAACGGCGGTCCAGACTTGCGACGACTTCGAGGGTATTCTCTTGCGATGGGCATTCATCAACCCGCCGGCGCCATGAACCCCACGTCGCGAAGCCGGGCGACTGAATTTATAGATCCAGCAACTGCCCCAACAAGATCAGCGGTGGCCAAGACCAAGTTGGGAAACCCTCATCACCGCAGCTTCGAACAGCACTTGAATGATCATCTTGTCCGCCCAGAGTGGAGATCACGGAAGCCAGATTTGAAGGACACAATGGCGGCCCTGTCAGTCCGAAGAGCGTCTCTCTCGCTTTCTAGCTTCTCTGACGGTGCATTTGAGTCCTTCCAAGACAGCAACGCCCAGGCCAAAGACGAAGACGACGTAACGGCATACGTGATACCGGCTATCATCGGCGCGAGGCGAACAGACCACCCATCTGCGATGCATACGCTCTTTGGGAATCTTAAGCCACTTACAGATGGCACTATAGCCCCAGCGATGCCAGACCTTTACTATGGCGCCTATCCTGAAGATCTCAACACCTCGATCCGTGATGAGCTCGCTCGCTATATCATCCCATCAACAATGGAAGACAAACCGATGGTGCCAAACTTCTTTCTAGAAGTCAAAGGCCCACATGGGAGTGCCGCTGTGGCAGCCCGGCAAGTTCGCTACGACGGGGCAATCGCCTCTCGCGGCATACACAGGTTGCAGAACCACGGCAAGGAGGAGCCTCAGTATGATGGCCAGGCCTACACCTACAGTGCGACATACCACGACGGCATGCTCAAGTTGTATGCGCACCACATCACAGCTCCGACCACGCCCGGGGCTCGTCCTGAGTACCACATATCTCAACTACGGGCCTTCGCCATGACAGACTCTCGTGACATGTTTATCCAGGGAGCCACTGCGTTCAGAAATATTAGAGATTTAGCAAAACGGCATCGCGACGCCTTCATCCAAGCCGCAAACGCACGAGCGCCTCAAGCAGTGGCATCAGCAAAGGACTATTCACAGTACCCTAAGGGGGTAATTTGAGTCAAAGGGTCTTGCAGACTCAAGCAACGTGTCTAGCCTTGTATCAAGTTTCAGCGCCACTAAGTGTCATAGGCTGTCACTGAGTCCTCAAACTTCAGACACGGTTAGCCTCTTAGGAATCGGAGGCCATCCAGCCAAGCTCGACAATGTTTTCTATCTCAATAGACGGGGTTGCACCTTAATTTTCCAATGTGTTGCGAGTATCGGTGGCCATGTACTCGGTGGAAATTGCAAAAGATAAGAGACTAAAGAGAGATTGGATCTGTTTGTGTGAATAAGATGATTTTTTTGCCTCTAGCAGAGTAGCGGTTAGTGAAGATATTAGCAAGCGACTTCGTTTTTGCAGCAATCCATATAGCCTTTCCATGTACGCAAAAAAAGGGTACATGGGGTTTGCCAGGTACTTTACAAGTAGTTATTGCTTACAGGTCGCTTCCACCAACAATGGCGAATTGCCAACGAGAGATCTATGTGCCAAAATCGCAACAACGCGTGGGGTAAAGGATTGTACGAATCTCCAGAAAACTCGATAAAAGGACACGACACAAGTAGGGTAAAGTATAGCCAAGCCGTCACTTCTTTACTTGACATCATCATCTCTAAATCCATGACTACCTAGACAAAACACTATGCTCCGATAAGACAATGCTCGTTTGCGTCTCACACTTTCCAAATCACCCTTGGTCCACCTGCCCCGTTGCCCTTAACCAAGTATCACCGGGATCCGACTCGCATAGATTCCAGCCCGACATCTATGCAGCAGTGCCTGCGAGATGCGTCACAAGCTTCATAGAAATGATCATTGCATCACATTACTAACCGTGGCAAGCACGCCCCTGGGATGTCTAGCCGCCGAGTTTGATACATCATTATCCTCAACGCCAACTTGCCTAATTTTAAGCGACGGATGCAACCACCAGCGCTGCCACGCCCTCCTCCTCGCTTCGCACCGTAATCTTCGTAGTAACACCAGATTTTGAAGAGTAAGCCATCCGGACGTTGGCCACCACCCTGCCACCACCCACAGTCTTGCCCAATAGCTTGAGAGTATGAGTTGTCTGGTTGACAGGGACATCGGTTCCCTCCAGGGGCTGCAGCGAAAGAATTTTGGTAAGCTGTTCGGTAGCCTCTGTGCTTGATTGTTAGCCATTTTCATCATCAGATACGCAAAATTTCGAAACTTACCGGCGATGCTTCCCATGCTGCTCAACTGGAGAGTCTCCTCGGCCTCCTCGCCGGAAGCACCAACCTGCTCCCAGATGTGGTTGAAGTTGCCGGCAAACGTGGGAATCACGTAATCGCTGCCAGCAAGGTCGAACTCAGACACCTCGTACTCATCATCGTAGCCAGTATCCTCAGGCTCGTTGGTGGAAGGATCAATCTCCTTGCTGGTGAAGCGGAGAATGTTGGAGAAGGTAGAGATGGGCAGGGAGCCCTCTCCACTAACCTTCTTGAAAGCCACGTACACCTTGCCAGGCTCATTAGTCGGAAGCTTCTCAGCCTGGATGATGAAGACCTCCTCAAGCTCCTCCTCGTCGGATGGTGTGGCAACAACAGACACGTTCTCCAGAACAGTATCGGGGAGGGTGTTCTTGATCTCATACTGAAGCACGATGTGCTCCTTGAAGATGTGCTTAACCAGAGTAACGACATACTCAGTCTCAGCCTCAGTAAGCTCAATGACAGGCGAGGACTTGAGCACGCTGCCAAACTCGTTCATCTCGGGGATCTCCATCAGCTCTTGGGCGTACTTCTGGGCCTGAGCAGATGCAGTTGCCGCAGCCTCCGCACCAGAAGCAGAGGACTTGGTCGGGCCGGCCTTGGGGGCCTTGATCGTGGGAGTGGTGGCGATCAACTTCTTTGTTCTGTCCTCAGCGTCGGCCTGCTCCCGGGTGACAACAGGAATCTTGGAAATATCGAAGGGGGTAGCAAAGGCATCCTTGTCGTCAGAAGTAACGTACATAACGAGTTGCTGCTCGAAGTAGGGTAGGGAGAACATGTTCTCTGCAATTGCTTGTTAGAATATCGAAAGAAGCTACGGGGCGATTGTATAACTTACCGCTCTTGACAAATCGAGCAGCCATCTCATCATCCTCCTCGGCCATGAGTCTCAGGTTGAGAGCAGCACGATCTCGGACCTCGTCATCAACATCATCCAAGCATCGGGTAAGCAGAACCTTGACACTCTTCTTGACCTCAGGGTCCTTCTGGCCAACACCGAACTTCGAGAGGGCAGTGACGGCAGCAGCTCGCACAATAGCGTTCTCCAGCACAACTCGGTTGTAAATATATCGGATGTACTTGGTAGGCTGGACGGTCTTGGGACCCTCAAGACCAATGAGGTGGAGGATACGGACAGCAAGCTTGGTAAATTCGCAATCCTCAATGAATTCACAGAGGTGGGCAAGAGCTTCCTCCTTGGAATCGGGAACGAACTTGATAAGGTCAAACATACTTTCCACGACAGCTCGCTTAAACTCGTAGCCACCCTCATCACGAAGAATGCCGCTGAGGAAGGTAAGCATACCAGCCTGCTTGCTGGGGAACTTCAGGCAAAGGGTTCGGATAGCCTCGACAATGGTGATCTTGAATTCGTCGGTAATCTCGGACATGAAGGTCGAGATTTGCTTCATCAATCGGTCGACGCTAGCCTCGTTTCCGGTCTTGAGCAGGGTGGTGATGGCAAAGGTGGCGATTGATCGGTTGCTATTGGAAATGAGGAGCTCGATGTCTGGGTTGCAGACATTGACAGCAGTGGGCTTGAAAGTAGCGAAGTTGTGGAGGATTCGAAGAGCAGCAAACTTGGTGACGGCTCGGGGGGAAGTCAGGAAGAGCTGGAGGACATGAACAGCCTGGGAGACTTCGGCATCGGTGACGTCTCGCATATCGCAGATGGCCTTGGCGGCCTCGAAGTTGACCATCTCGCTCTTATGTCGCAGCCAGCCGTCCAGGAGTTGCATCATGGGCTTCCTCAGCGAAGGGTCCTCCTCGGCAAGCTGGGCAGCAAGTCGAACAAGCATGACAATGGCGGCGGGGTTCTTGAGAGCACCAGCAGCACCAAACTGCTGAACCATCTTGACAAGAGCCATGCGATCGTGCATACGCATTTGGTAGAGAAGTCCAACGGCGTGGTATTGGGTCATGGTGGAGTGGTTCATCGGGATCTGGCTGCTAGAGGTCGAGAATCCGAGGGAGAAGCCGCCTGAGGACTTGTTGGAGGCGGCGGCTTCTTGGGTCTCGCTCTGCCATCGTCGGACAACATCCTTGGCGATCGGGAGAAGGTGGTACGAGGACACGAGGGCAGCGGAGGAAACAGAGGGGTTCTTATCCACGATCGCAGTCTTCATCACTCGCTCGATCGACTGAACAGTGGTGGCCTTTTCATCCTGTCAGCATCCAGGGGGTGCGGTGTGGGTTTCCCAATAATATAACCTACATCGATAATTCGGCAAAGGGCGCGAATGGCGTTGGGTCGGTAAATAGCATCGGTGCTACCGCCAGTATCCTTCATAATAGTACTGGTGACCATAATGATGTCCTCGGCGGAGTTGGCAAGCTCCTTGATGACAAGGTGAACCATTTGGCGAAGGCTAGCATCCTTGTTCTGGAAAAGCTTCGAGATACCGAAGAAGAGGGTGGTGGCTTCGTTGGTCGGGAACTTCTCCCCAGTGTAGAGGAGAAGAGCGATCTTGGTAAGGAGAATGCGACATCGTCGGGGTTGGATAGGGGAGCTGTTGAAGAGTCGAGCTGTCCGCCAGTTTAGCTTCAGAGTGGGGGAATGGGCGAGCCTAGGGAATTGTTCGCAACGGACCTTCCTGAAACACCTGGGTGCGGTCCACCTTCACCAGCCCGAGGTCGGCGTCTTCGTCCTTTTTGCCGTAACTCATGTTGGGCAACTGGGTTGGAGGTTGTGGTGGAGAGTGACTTGGTGGTTTGGCCGAGTCTCGAGAATCACCACGTCGCAGTTACGCTCAGGGATGGAGTGGTGCCTCATCACGTGATCTTATCAGCCCCTTATCGGTACTGGGATGCGTGGCAACTTTCTTGGACGTCCGGATACGTAGTTCGCCATGGTGAAGGAGTTTCGGCGGAGCTTTACGACCACGACAAAGCTAACTGTCTGTCAAACTATCTCTTCGTTCTCTCACGTTTTGACTTTTGCTTTGGAAGGATATTTTTGATGTCTTCATGTGTCGGGCGTCGCAAATGCACCTGGGGGGCTTTATTGCAGATTGGACCCATCCAAATGCAGCTGCCCGCTCAATGAGAGCGCCACAAGAGATGTGGTAAAACATGCCTATAAGAAGTGGCAATAGGCCCAGCAATTACACTTCTTCCATAGGATTTTCCAAACACAGAAAACCGGGTTGGTGCTATGTTTGCGTGTACAGATACATCACCGCCATACTCACACACCGTGCTTGCTCGTGGGGAAGCTCCAGGTCGGGCATAGTGGGGGAGGGAGTACCTGTGGGGTCGACGAGTCCTTCCACCAACAATTCGACAGCAATTTATTTCTAGGACAAAGCTCATATTCAATTGCCACGATCCAGATTGTCGAATGGCAATTCCAGCGGTGCCGAAAACATCCTGGTCGGTTCGTTGAGCGAGATCTTGTAATTTGGCGTGACATCATGTTCGACCCTGAATATCCACTCCCAGGTTCTTCAGCCGGACCCAGTTTTTCCATCACGTCCAGCTCCGAGGCACCTCAGCCTTTCTTTCCCACTGACAAATCCCACCACCATCATGCCCATCATGAAGGCCGCAACACGATTTCCAGTGAGGCTAGCTCCGAGGCTGTTCAATGCCCCGTCTTCATTCGATCGATCCACTCGACGGTCTCGAAGCCCGCCAATGTCGCACCGATCACCGGTACCGGGCCGCCGCCTGAGCCCCCAACGCCTGCGGCCGAAAATCTGCACCAGCGCATCGCCAGGAGGAGGAGGCAGGCAGAAATGCTCAAGAATGCCAAGGAGATCCGCAATGCCAGTTCTGCGAAGGGCGGTCCTCTTAAGAAGAGGTTCTGGAAGGATGTCTTCGTCAAGGAGGTTGATGGTAAGTGATCAATCTACTGCTACACGCCGATGGCGGCCGTACAAGGGCAGTGGGGAGGGGTCTATCAACACATGGCTGATAGATCTTCAAATAGGCTACCTACAGGTCTTCCTCGACACACGACCTTTACGGCACCCAACACCAAGGAGATCGTTCGCATCCCTCGTTCGAAGCCCGACCTGGCAACTGCTCTCGCCGTCGAGTGGGACCTTCTCATCACTGCTCAGGACGCAACAAGGCAGCATTTGATTCCGCTGACAAGTCTTGTGTGTCGAGCCCTGGACATTGCTGCTGCAGATGTTGCATCTGGGTCTGCTACCTCGGAGGTACGAAACACCATCGCCAAGAACCTCATCCGATATCTGGATACCGATTCAATCCTCTGCTGGGCCCCTCCAGCTGGAGAGCACGACGTGAGGAACGAGGACGGAGAGTCGCTTCGGGATGTGCAGAAGCGTACGGCTGAGGAGATTGTGTCATTCCTCACTACTCATGTCTGGCCCGGCATTGAGCTCAAGCCAGTGCTTGATGGCCACTCGATCCTACCTCAGGCGCAGGCCCCAGGTGTGCGCGAGGTGGTTCAGGGTTGGATCACTGGTCTAGACCCATGGGAGATTACTGGTCTTGAGCGTGCTGTCCTGGCCGGCAAGAGTCTTGTAGCTGCGGCACGCTTTATCGCCGAGTGGAGCGAAGGCCCTGTTGGTAAGGGTGATCTAAACCCAGGCCCTGCATTTGGTGTAGAGGACGTGGCTGTCGCTACAAGCCTTGAGGTGGACTGGCAGACCGGACAGTGGGGTGAAGTCGAGGACACGCACGATGTCCACAAGGAGGATGTCAGGAGGCAAATGGGTAGCGTTGTACTATTAGTTTGCGGCAATGGCCACACGTACTAAAAATGTCGTCTCTTCGTCTTGTTGGCACCAGGCGGATAGCAAAAATAAATAAAAAAAAACCTATGGGGTTGGTAGGCTTGTATACTATAGATAAAAAAAAAGACAAAATTCAAATGTACTATTTTTATTCCCGATATAAAAAGAATGAAAAAAAAAAAAAAGTATATATACATCAAAAAATAACAAAGCAACTCAGAGCGAGCATCGTGATGGACAATGATGTTGTCTTGCCAGCGCATGTTTACGAGTTTTGGCTGGTGTAGTGTTGTTGTCCAACAGATCGGGCAAGGGTTCCCCCCTGTCGGATTCACTATAGGCCACTCCGGGAAGCTTGGCCCAAGCGCCAATCATGATCGGTTTTGGCAATGCAAGCCATGGACGTCAAAACCGCCTCTTGATCTTTTGGCAAAAGGCAAAAGCCATGTAAAGACAGGAGTCGCGAGGACGTTGAAGTTCACATCAATAGGGGTAGTCGGTTTTGATTCTAGAAAGATTCGAGTCATGACCTGTTTCAGCCTCTCCGTTTGGGAGACAGACTTTCGGGAATCCAGGAACCAGGCACCGTGCCGTCCACTAAAATCCAACGTGTGTAACGTCTTGCGATGTGGGAAAAAAAACATATCCGTAGTCCGCCCGACTTCTTGAATTCACTCACCGCAAACCTGCCCACAGTTTGAACTGAGCCTCACTCGTGTCCATCGCATGTCTTGTGCATGGTGGTCAAATTCCGGGTGCCACGCACTCCTCACCCAGTTTGGCTCACTGTCTCTTGGCAGAGAATCCGTGACGAATGGATAATGGCAAGCGAAGATTTTCAGAGACAAGTGCGCGAATGATGACCAAGCACCAACACCACCATCACACAGGCCTAGTCTTTTTTTTTTCCTTGTATTTTCATCCGTGGTGCAATGCCAATACCAGTCCGCCCAGTTTTTTTGAGACTGTCGATTCTTGGCTTTCTCACTTTACGGTTAGGTTCCGTCAGCATACAGGGGGGTGGCATCGCCTCGTTCACTCCGCTAATCTTGCTCCCGAGAGAGTTAGCGTGTGTCCAGTCAGGCGGACCCGGGATGGGGCTTGTTGGGAGGGGGAAGGATCACGCCCCCATGAAACGTAGACAGCAAAAAGAGAAGGTCTTGTCATTTCCTTCATCAATAATTCTCCAAGCAGGTGGGTATTGCCAAGTCCATAGAAGGATCATGCGTCTGGGTCGGAGCGAAACAATGCTCCGTGGGCACTGGGTGTAATTAGGCGTCTCCGTCCGGAGGCCGTACAGGACAAGTAGAGTACGCATGGAGTGAGCAGAAATAGAATACGAGCTGCGGGACATAGTACATCAAACTTCAGCTGGGGCAGACCCAGAAATTAGTGCCAAGCACAACAGACAAACTTGGCCTACAGGCGAGGAGGTACCTGATGGCGGCACCTAACGGTGTCGTTGGTGCTCGCGGATGTCCTTGACGCCACATCGAACGGGTTCCTGGTGGAAAACGGTTTATTGAATCGCTCATGTCTCCTGAGGACGAGGCGGGAGCCTGCATCTCAAAATGCACAGTGAGGGCATGAATCGACCAGCAGCAAATGAAATGGCGGCCCCTCTCCAGTTGTGGTACAGCGCATGGCCCCCTCCCCGCCTGTGATTGATTCGGGATGACAGGAGGCTGACACTATTTGGGTCCTTTTCAGCTCCCAATTAAGGCTTCCCTTGGCACCTCTTTAGTGCTACTCCATAACCATGCACAGCGGGGGGAGCGCCACTAGAGCCACCCATCAGGGGGAGGATTCGAGCTTCCAAGAGGTCCGGTTGAGGTCTCCGACAGGCGCTACCCATGGAGTCGTCGCGGGTTCCCTGGATCCCGTATCTGGGGGGGGACGGGCGGTTACAATAAAGCTGACCGCGGGCCCTGGTCAATTCCGGCTTGCGACTGTTCCTCGAGATCGATCTTGGCCGTTGACTTGACTGACCTCCCCGACCTGGCAACTCGACGAATCTTATACAGCCCGCAGCCACTCCCCAACATAGCGATTCAATATGCGGTGGACAAAATGGAGCGCGACGCTGGCCGTCGTTGGTAGCTCCCTCGCTGAGCACTCTCTATTTCCTCGCGCCGTCTCTGGCGACGGATTCCTGTCTGTGCCCATCGACACGGTGGACAAGCCCAGCGATGAAAACTCGAAGCGAGCCGAAAATGGAACCATTCAACAGCAATTGCTTAACAAGAACTTCTTCTATGCAGCAGAAAGTAGGTTCTTTCTTTGCTTGTGGAACCAGTCTCGGGAACCCGCAATTGCAGATGGCTAACGTCTGAAACCTTTGTCTTGAACAGTGAACATCGGCACGCCCGCACAAAAGGTCACCGTCCTCGTCGACACGGGCTCCAGCGAGCTCTGGGTCAACCCCAACTGCTCAACCGCTCCCTCCGATACCCAATACAAGCAGTGTCAGTCATTCGGCCAGTATGATCCCAGCAAGTCCAAGACTCCCCCGATCGGTCCTTTCGGCAGGGAAACCATTACATATGGCGACGCCTCCGACATATCCACACAGACTTCGGCAACAATTCGCTATTACACTGAGACCATGGCCTTCGGCAACTCGAAGCTCATCAACCAGACTTTCGGTGTCGTCCTGCAAAGCGACGGCATCTCCCAGGGTATCCTGGGTCTTGCGCCCGATCTGCGAAAGGGTTTTGCGCGAGATTTGCCATACTCGTTGCTGCTCAGTTCCATGGCCTCGCAGGGTCTCATCAAAAGCCGCGTCTTTGCTCTCGATCTCCGGCACGCTGAGTCGCAAACGGGCGCCGTCATCTACGGAGGCCTAGATCGCAACAAGTACATTGGCCAGTTGGAGAAGGTCCCCATCATCCTCGGCTCCAGGGGTGAGTACCGTTTAGCTGTCCAGCTCAACGGCCTGGGCGTCACCGTTGGTACCAGAAGTCAAAGCTTTGCCGTCAGCACGAACGATTCCAACGTCATGCTCGACTCCGGCACCACCCTCAGCCGAATGCATTACTCAGCAGCGTACCCGATCCTGGAGGCCCTTGATGCGCAGAACGACGGCGAGGGCTACTACTACACAAAGTGCTCATACCGAGACGTGGATGGCAGTGCCAACTTTGTCTTTGGAAACAAGACGATCAAGGTGCCATTCAGCGACTTCATTCTCAACATCGGCTCCGGTCAATATTGCTACATTGGCGTTGTCATCACCACAGATCAGCAGATCCTCGGCGACTCGGTGCTACGAGCCGGATACTTTGTCTTTGACTGGGACAATAAGCAGGTCCATGTCGCCCAGGCTGCCAACTGCGGCAAGGATGATATCATTTCAGTCGGAACTGGCACTGCTGCAGTTCCGGATGCCACTGGTAACTGCAAGGAAAGCGATGCCAAAGCCACTCATACCACCACTGTTGTACGTATTCCCAACGTTCCCTTTTATCCAAGCCCAGCATCTTCAGTCAGGAGCTTGACTAACTCAACCCACAGGCTACTGCTAGCAAAACAGCAGGTCTCCCGACCAGCGCTTATACTACAACATATACCGTCACGTCTTGTCCCGCTTTCGAGCAGGGCTGCAGGACTGGCGTGGTGACAACCCAGACAGTTGGTGCAAGTCGACCTACCGTCACAGTTACAGAGGCCGCCTCCTCGGGCAACAGTGGCTCTGGCGCCTCGGAACTAATTCCCATGAGCTGGATGTTTATCGTCCTCAGCGCATTCACCCTTGGATGCAACTTGATCTTCTTATAGACCGATACGACATTTTTTGTAACGACTTGATTGTACATATTAGAGCGACATTGTTTTTGTTTTTATTTCAACGTCATAGATAGACCGCATGCATGGCAGAGCGCCGTTTGGTTTGGTTGCCGTTGGATGGCATATGACAAAGTACATAGATACCAGGTTGTTGGGTTTTCTCCAAGTTGAACTTTGGCTGGTGCCAGTTTACTTAGATATTAGTCATGCCCGTATATAGTTTTCTCCTCTGGGGCGAGCGGAAGCATCGATAAAATCATGGTTAAGAATAAAAAGTCTACCCGTTACCTGTCTGTGCCAAAAGAAGCTGTGTTGCAGTCTGCCTTTGAATCAAATGCCTGGTGAAATTGTGATACTGGAGGCATCGCAGCCCAATTTGGAAACCGTCACTGTTACCCTACACCGTGTGCAAGGAGAGAGATCGGACCCAAGTCAGCGATCGACGGAATCACCATCGGCGATGGCGACAGAGAAGTTGCCAAAATTATAATCCTTGCGGTTTGTGATTGGCTCGACAGCACGTAGCCAAACCATACTTGCTGCAGGCAGTTCATCACGGGTGTCACCCAAGGTCAGATTTTAGCCTCGCTAGTTTTAACCATATTGCTGCAGAGTTTATTCCAACAACCGCAGTGGATGAGGTCAAGAGAGAATCCAGGGGCGGATCATCGACCTCAACCAGGTACTGGGTGCATCGCAGACCGAGGGAGCTAGGGATGGTATTCGGAGATGCATCTCTGATACAACTTGGCGACGCCCGCGGACGCCGCGGGAGCGGAGGGGCAGGTAGAAGCCCAAGCCCACATGCCGAGGCACGCCTCCATCGACCCACTCTCTCTCTCTGGCATCTCGGCTTTGCGTCACCCCCAACGCGATATCCATATGGAGAAAGTGGTGGTGTTGCAGAGGAGATGAGGAACTGCCCCCCTCACCAGACTGGCGCACGCCGTAAGCTGGTCTATCGATTTTGTTGTGCCCAATCACGCAGCCGCAACGCCGTGGGGAGCGGAGCCTGTGCCCTCGGTAACGTGGCCCACGTAGGAGAGATTGGAAAGAAAACCAGAGTAAGCAAAGAAAGAAGTGACGCCGTAGAAGAAGGCCTTTCTTTACCGCGCTCGCTCTTCTCCAGGAAGCATCGCAAGAGTTAGCCGCGATGGTTGGAGGGGGAGGGACGGCGGGCCACGGCGAATCAACGGAGCCATTGGTCGAGGAGCCGAACGCAACAGAAAAAGGCTGCTGGATTGCCGATGCGATGGGGAGAAATGGGGAGAAATGGGGGAGCCAGCAATCTCGACGACGCCGATTGGGCCCTCCAGGGAGCCGTTGCCGGCGGAGTGGAGATTTCCCCCATGCGGAGAGTGTGGGGCACAACCCGGGCGGCGCTGGCCTTGTCTTCCCCAGCTTTTTTCCCTTCCCCTGCCATTCGTTCCATTTGCTTGAGGCGGTGCGATTGCGAAAACGCCAGCGGATGAGCTGGAGAGGGGAAGCTTGACGCTGAGGCTTACTGGCCGGTCTGTCAATGGATGTCTTGCCGAAAAGGCTGGTTGTTTTCTTCTTTTATCAAGGGGCTCTGTCTCGCTCATTCTGGTCCCAGCCTCTCTCTCAACTCTGTTGTTTCTCTCCAAGTCAGTCTTATCTGTACTTTTCTAGCCAGAGTTTCCACCCAACTGTTTTTTTTTTTTTTTTCTTTTTTTGCTCTCTTTCCCTCTCCCACGACTATCCTCTTCTCCAAATATCCCCCCACCGTCGCAAACCACAATGGTCTTCGCATCGCCGGCCTGGGTGCCTAAGCTCAACTTTGGTAAGTCTCGTCGCCCAGATACTGAGCAACTCACCACGACAGCCGTTCGATATCCCGCCCTGTCGCGCATCTCCCACGTCCTCCGCTCACCCTTTCCCTAGATCCCCCGGACTCCATCACCATCGCCGAGTTCGTCAACAATGAAAACTATGGCCGCCAACCCATCGCCACGTCCAAGAACCCCTACACCTGCGGGTTCACCGGGAAGACATACACCGCCGCCGAGGTGATTCAGCGCGAGGAGTACCTGTCGCGATCCATTGCCAAGCGTCTCGGCTACGACCTCAACGAGGGCAGTGAATGGGATCGCGTCGTCGGCTTGTTCTCGGTCAACACTGTTCGTTATTTTTTTCTTTCTCTCTCTCTCTAGACACCTACTGCTCGTTGTTGCCATTCCACTCACAATCGCTCAGATAGACTACATTCCCTTTACCCATGCAGTTCACCGCATTTCTGGAATTGTGACACCTGCAAGCGCTGCATATTCGGCCCCGGAAGTGGAGCATCAACTACGCTCATCCGGCGCCAATGCCCTCTTCACATGCGTGCCGCTCCTAGAAACGGCCCTGACTGCGGCAAAGGCCGTTGGAATCCCCGACGAACGTATTTTCATCTTGCCATTGGCCGGCTTCGACCAAAAGTTGCCCTACAAGACCATTGACGATCTGGTGGAGGAGGGTAAGACATTGCCAGAGCTGCCGCCTCTGAACTGGAGCCCTGGACAAGGCGACCGACAGGTCGCGTACCTATGCTACTCCAGTGGAACTTCAGGCCTTCCGGTGAGTCTCTCGCGCTCGCGCTCGCGCAGCCTTGCAACGCTCCTCGCTCACTCGGTGTAGAAAGCAGTCATGATTTCCCATCGCAATGTCATCGCCAACGTCATGATGTTGAAGCTTTACGACCAAGACGGTCGCAAAGCCGCAGGTGCACACACGCAGGTCATGATGGGTCTTCTCCCATTTTCCCACATTTACGGCCTCACTGCTTGCGGCTTGTACGCCCCGTACACGGGCGATGAGCTAATCATACTCCCAAAATTCGAACTAAAGAGCTTCCTCGAATCCATCCAGAAGTTCCACATCCAGAAAATGCACATTGTGCCGCCAATTTTGATTCAAATGCTCAGCAGCCGTGATGTGTGCAACAAATACGACCTCACATCTATTCGATGCGTATTCAGTGGCGCGGCGCCTCTCGGAAAGGAGACGATGGAGGACGTACTAAAAGCATACCCGAAGTGGCACCTGTGCCAAGGATACGGTATGTTGCAGATCCACCTGAGCGGTCGCGTGCTGAGTGCCTAATTAACTTTTCTAGGTCTTACTGAGACATCGCCTGTCGTCACATCTACTAGCGAGCTGGACATCATGGCTGGCACATCAGGCTCGCTTCTGCCCGGGATCAAGGCCAAGGTCATTGATTCCTCGGGGAAGGAGGTCACCGAGTACGAAAAGCCCGGTGAGCTATACGTGCAAGGTCCAACTGTAGTCCTGGGATATTTGAACAACGTCCATGCGACTGCCTCAACCTTTGTCCACGATGAAGACGGCCGATGGATGAGGACAGGTGACGAGGTGCTCTTCCGAAAGTCTCCTCTGGGCAATGAGCACTTGGTGGTAACAGACAGAATCAAGGAGCTTATCAAGGTCAAGGTATGTTTTTCGCTTGACCCCAGCAATTTTTTCAAGGCAGATTACTGAGACATTCTAGGGACACCAAGTCGCCCCCGCGGAGCTCGAGGCCCATCTTCTCTCTCACCCGCTCGTATCCGACTGTGCCGTGATCCAAGTCCCTGACGCAAGGGCAGGCGAAGTTCCCAAGGCCTACGTTGTGAAGGCATCCGAGGCCGGCAACATGCAAGACACCGAGATCATGGCCGGCATCAACAAGCACGTCGAAGATCACAAGGCCAGGCACAAGTGGCTCAAGGGAGGTATTGAGTTCATCGACGTGATCCCGAAGAGCCCCAGCGGAAAGATTTTGAGAAGACTGCTGAGGGACCGGGAGAAGCAGGCGAGAAAGGCCAAGGGAGCCAAGTTGTAGAAGCTTGTATGATATACCACAGAAGTCATTTACAGCGTGTTGTTCGACTTTATATTTCGATTCGCTATGTAGCCGATACCTATCTATCTATTGCCTGCGAGCTAGTTCACGCTCCTATCCATGTGCCTTGACAACCATGGCTGTTGATTTGAAGATTGTGGGGGGGGGGCAAGATGTGTTGCACTGAGATGGCCCGGAATTCTCCATTTAGGAGGAACGCGAGGAGAAAAGGCTGTCCTTGTGGCTTTGAGACAAGTTGAGAATAGCGCACATTCACTCCAGATTAAATCCTCATTGAACTTCAACTTAAATAATAAACCTGATATTTATTCAGAGCGGGTATTATATAATGCTTTTACGGGTAATTAGAAGAGAAACCCAGCTATATAGCCAGGGATGGGTATAAGCTATTTTCGACCGCACAACGTCTCCTTAGAAGACGTTACCCTTGGCCTGTTCGCTATCCTCATCGCGCTTGCTCGTGTCAATGTCACGCCACATCAGAATGCAGATGGCGCAAAGGGGGACAAAGCAGCAACCTGCAATGACCATCTTGTGCTGGACATCGGAGTAGGCGGCGATGATGGCGTCGCGGGTAGGGCTGCCCATAGGGTAGGACAGCTGGACGGTGATGTCACCAAAGATGGTGGCAGCTCGGTCCTTCATATCGTCGGGGAGGTGCTTGGCAAGCTGGGCGGGGAGGACATTGGTCCAGATGGCACCGGCGATGGCGAGACCGATGGCGGCACCGATGGAGCCGAACATGCCCCAGAGAACAATACCGACGGCAATCTCCTAATGGCTGACCGACGACATGATGGCGAGCTGGGCAGTCAAGGCCCAGATGCCGCTGAGAGACCATTGAGAAGCTGACACATGACGAGATAGTTGACCTTGGAATCAGGCTTTCGGAAGTGGACAAGGAGGGCGGTACCGAGGACCATAATGGGGACACTGAAAAACGAGGGCCACTTGAAGCGGCCAAAGTAGCGAAGAGCCCTGGAGGGGGATGTTAGAAGTCGATATAGCTGTCATTCGAGTAGATGGAGGCTTACAATCCAACAAAGGGTCCAATGAAAGAGGACATGAGGGAGAAAGCGTTCAGGACGTAACCGGAGATGGTAATGCTCTCGTTGTGAACGACCTGAAGATAGGACTGGTAGTAAGAATCCCAGCAGCTAAAAAGCTCAGGTTAAAAAAGAGCAAAACGAGGGATGTTGATGGGTTTTTTATCACTCACTAGATGGAGCAGAACATGATGCCGTAGCGCATGCAGGCGCCGAGGATGGTGCGGTCGGCCAGGAAGCGGAAGGGGAAGTAAGGAACAGGAGAGTAGAACTTCTCCCAGGCTCCAAAGGCCACGAGACAGGCAACGCCAAGGACAATCATTGCGATGATATAGCCAGAGGCCCAGCCACTAGGGGCGTAGACGGCAATGCTGAAGGGGAGGAGGATCAAGGACCAGCCGGCAATATTGAGGAACATGCCAATCACTATGCAGAAGGTCGATTAGTATCCAGTCCAACGAGAACACGCCGCGATTTACTATTCATCTGTGATTAAAGACTTGAGGATTATGGCATGACACTTACCATCAAACTGCACAAAGTAGTACTTGAAGGTCTCCTAGTAGGTGCGAGACTTTGTCCTCTCAGGCCAAATGCCCATCTTCTTGGCCTTTTGGGCGGTCATGACGAAGACGACGCCGATGGGAATGCAGAAGGCGACCAGAATGATGGCGAAAGCGCCGAAAGCCCAGCGGAAGTTGACGTTGGCGTAGAAGGCCTAGGCGATCCTAGGGCCAGCGAAAACTGTGCAGATGGTAGACGTAGAGTTGATGCCGAAGATGATCATTCGGTTGCGGAGGGTGGTGATGTCGGCAACGACGATGTCGATGATGTACAGGAGGCCCAGGTGGCCGACCCAGTAGAAGATGTGAGCCGCGGAGTAGGTCTCGACGTTCTGGCAGATCGCATTCATGATCATTCCGATGACGGCGAGGAAGATCATGAGGAAGAAACCCTCAACTCAGCCCCAGATATCGATAATCTTGGCAATAGTGAGCTTGGACACACCACCAACGATGGTGGCGACGACGCTGGTCGTGGACAGCAAGCCATGGTGGATGTGATGTAAGGGACCAGGTTGCCTTGGTTGGACGAAAGGAGAGATTCGACAAGGTTGATGAGCCAGAGGCTGTATTGCAGGACATATTATCGATCTGATATCTACCAATGCCATGTCGATATGGGGAGGGGGCGTCAACTTCATGTGACTTACAAGCAGAAAACGGCAACGAGGACCTGCTTGGTCCACACCTTGGTGATGGCTTCGACCTGTTTGACACCATCCTGCTTGAACTCCTCCTCGGGCTGATCCTTCTCATTGTCCTCTGGGAAATCACTGGTGTGCTTCTCATCGGGACCAATCTTGTCGACGTCGGCCACTGAGGAGATGCGCACCTCGGCGACGGGCTGGCTCGCCGCACTGACAGTGGTGGCTATTTTTGGGGATAACGAATAAGGGAATATTAATTTACTAATTGATCTCTCCTGATAAGACGGGAAAGGATTCGCAGAGCAATTAATAAACAAGGGAAAGGAGGAGGAGGAATGGAAAAGATCGACACGGCTTGTTCGAACTACGACCTTGGCAGGACGGGAGGAGCAGAGGATTAAGTAGGCATTGTAGATTCTCGCCCGTAGCGGGAGAAAGGGAGGTTCTGTATGTTGTATGTGATAATGAACATCTCCAGTTCGAACGAAGAGACCCATCCACACGTCCCAAGGTCAGCAGGCGGGATCCGATGGAACAACTATCCATTCATCCCTCCCCCTTGTCTTGTCGGCAACATCCACCCATCACGACATTTACAAGCCGCGAGTGGGAGCCGACAGCGGGCCACAGGCCAGACGGAGGGAGAGATTGGTCAGAGATGGCGTTGTCCCCAAAATAAACCCGAAAAAAGTCGGCTCTGTCGGGGCGTGGGGACTAGAGAGATCTAGCAGATTAAGTTATTACAGGGCCGGGGGGAGGGAGGGTGGTTCGTAAGGGCTAACGTATGTCCTCGCCCGACCTATCCCATCGTGTCTCTGCTCTTTTCGTACTAGCGGATGCTAGATTCGAAATTCTTGCTCCAATTGTCATGTCACGGTCCCTGAGCAACATTGCCAAGGCCAAATAGTTTGTCCTCCATGCTCAGATCTGGCGCCATGGGCCGTCCCACCCTTCTGGCTATCGCCAGCTTTGGGAATAGTTACCCATAGGTTTCGGCAAGTAAAGTCGGGTATTGGTAGAGGGTATCAAACTTTCATTTCATTGTTCTTTTTCCTGTCAGGTTTTTGTATTCACTCAAACTGGCGTTGCGAAGGTCCCTAATAGCAACACTTCATCAATGAAGGAGATCAGCCTAAACTCGTGTTAATTAATGTAGTGTAGCTTTGGCCTTTCAAGCCAAGGAGTTGAGGCAACCACGGATTTATAGACAACGCCCCAATACTGACATTTTAGACGAGCCCGGTTTTCAAAGAAGACCCAAAGTATCCGCTGGTGGACGAGGAAGGAAAATCGTGCTGGAGCCGGGATTGGCGACCCTGGAATTACGAGAAGCGGGATGGACAAGGGCTCTGATCTGAGTCGCCACCGGACTTCGGCCAGTGTTGGCTGCATCATCGTCAGGTTTCACGGCTGTTCTCTAGGCCTCGGGAATCTTGACAATAATAATGTCTAATCACTATCATGATCAGTTTTTGCTGGGACAACATCGCCAACCGAATATAAAGTTTGGTCGCAGAATATCCGTAGACGGTCATTGACTAGAACGGGTCCGCATAAACACACACATATTTACTCCAACTTCTCTCTGTACCCCTAGAAGGCATCGAGTAGTCAATCCAGTCACTAATCTGTGGTAGTTTCTCCGTGCCTCAGCATGCTTGCTGTCTTTAGGTGTCCATCCGGGACGCGGGGGTGACATCTTCCCGTTCCAGGGGCTTGCAACTTGCAGGGAAGATCTTCTGTCGCCTTTACAGGACTAATTACACATGAAGAACAGGCGGTCATGCGTGGGCATGTTTTTCACGGCCAAAAAAACCTCAGTAGGACCCTTCATCACGGAGGTAGGGGTTAGCCTACCCTTGCCAATGAAGCTTCGGAGGCCAGATTTCTGCTCGAGCGAAGGACACCAAACAAACGATCTTGCAGTTTGCAAAAATCTACCGTTTCAAACATCAACACAACATATTGGTTTGATGCCGTCTCTGTTTAGCAACTTCGTGGCGCCGGCCAGCAAGCGGTAGGCTGCGAAAATGACCACAGTGGCGCCGTCCGTCCTCCACGAAACGGGGCATTTACCCCGGCTCTTTGGTACGATTTTTTATGGCGCTGTTGATTCGGCCTCGGGTACTTCGTCGGGCGGCAAGTGGGAGCATCTCAATGAGCCGCAATCCGCGGGTTACGCCAAAGTACTCCTGTCTCCCTCGTCTCTCGCCACGGGTTCCAATCGTCTCGATCGTTCAAAGTCACCAGTGTGACCCACGAAACTAATGAATAAGCATAAATGAATAATTCAAATCTACTCCCACGGTTGGTTCTGAGCTCAGGGTTTCCTCACCGCCCGGGCTGCACTTGTGTTTAACAACTCTTCTTCCATCCAACCCAGAACCCCAGGCTCTGAAAAGTGCTGTCCACATTGAAAAAGCTGAATACGTCAGAATTTGGCTAAATATCCAGTGTTGTGATTGATCATATTGCCAAATGGTCAACATTGTGGCTGCTGAGAATCCCCAACATTGGGACGATACTCTCCAATCACAAATATTCTCTGGGTCAATCCACTGTGGCAGAATCTCCAGGCCATAATTTGAGCAACACATTGCGCAAGAATAATTCCTTTCCGAATTCAAATGCTTGCAAGGGAAACCAGAAAAGGAAAGAGAAAAAAATCCTATAATTATGAATTCTTGCTTTGCCACCGGTGAGTTCATGGGAGCCCCTTTGCAGCTTGCAAAGACTCTAGTCCCAGCACAACTGTGATAAACAAAGGTGTCGCCCAAAATGTGTCCAGATGAGCTGGCTTCCTAGACCAAACAAAACTTTGACAATTGCGCCATTAAATAAGAATAAATCGGCTGACTTCATAAGGAGACCCCGTAATGAGAGCGGGACTTGGTTTGCATCGCTTGAGAAGCGGATGAAGCTAATCTCCTACCAGAAAGATGCCAGCCCAAAGCGCAGAACGCGTGGCTTCGCTAGGAACTGATTCCTCTTGAATATTTCTGTACTCTAGTAAATCTACTTATATAATCTTCGTGAAATACGCCTTCTCCCTCGTCAAGTATGTCGGGGAGCCAAGCTTGAGCAAGTCAAACATCCATGCTATGAACCAGTTGCTCTGTGCGATGTGCCACTCGTCCGGGCTGGAGCCGATTCTAGCAGCCCGACAAAAGATGTAAGCGTATTTTTGCCTCTCAGGTGGAACGGCATGCGTCATAAAGTCCCACATCCGGTTCTGGTCAGCATCTCGTTGAAGATGATGGGGTCTGGAGTGAACGTCCGATAATCTCCATTATGCTGAGCCGCGTATCTACGCCTGGATTTCCAGCGACACCAAAAATGGCATGACTTGTGACATCGATGTTAGTTTAACTAGCAGGATTAAAGCCGTGAACCAAACCAATAAACCCGACTTCACTTGAAGTCGACTTTCTGATGTCAATGCCCTCTTGAATAGAAAGATTCTGATAAAGTTTCGATAATCGTGCCATTGATTCTCAAGATAAATCGTTACTGAGAAAATATCAGCAGCAGTTGATCTTTTAAACATTAGCTCTCAAGCTATATTCATTGCACTTTTTATAGAGTCGGAGGCATTATCCAGAATGGCTTTCAGCCGGCACAAGAACGGATACAAGCGGAACTTGTGTGATATACTAAAAGAGGGATAACAAAGTCATCATGCTCAATGTTCTAATTAGTTCCTATGTTGCAAGTGTCTGTTATTGCGCAGAGCAAGACGGAGTAGAGACAGAGCAAAGACGTGTGGTGCAGAGACTCGAATGAACAAGTATTATTTTGAGCCACATGGTCAAGGAAGGTTTTCACAACTTATTAATTATGATTCTGCCGCAAAGGCCTTTCTGAGTTGACCAGATTGCATGTTGCAGTTGTGTACAGGCACAGTTGGTGGCTGTATCAAGCCCTCACCCACGTAGTTCGTCAGTACAATAGTCAACAAACCTGTAACAAGCACCATTTAAATTTCACGGTCCATCCCGTCATATTAAAGGCTAGCGAGAAACGATTACGGAATGCACAGGGGTCCCCCGCTTGCGGATAGATCTTGAAAGCAATAGACCATATCAGCCATATTATTCTTTGACGTGCATCTACTGCACATAAGCTCATGCGTTGCTGAGTTGTCGTAATTCGAATTTCCGAATGTCTAATGCACGCCCACCTTTCCATCATGCTTGAGGTTACTAGATGCACATCCGGTGATAAACTGTTCATTAAGGTTAAGAGATCAGCCACGCGTCAAGATTCAATACCTGAAACCGTTGAAGAGAAGTCAGTCCACTGCCGATGTCACCCACACAGACTTCAAGTTCAGGGCTCGCCAGAAATAACCCGCATAAGACAAGAACCAGCACAGCCACTCTGCACGGTCGCACGGTCTCATTCAAAGGCCTCGGCCGCCTCCGTACTTCACCTGAGGATGGCACATTGGCCAATTCCCAATTAGTTCACCAGATATCACATCACATTCAGCAGAAGGGCCAAGGAATTGAGCACGAGGAAAGTAATAGATTCGAAAAATGAAAATCAGTCAATATTAATATTACACAAACCAGCCAGCGGGTATATATGCTTCTCTACGCATTCGGCTCGGCCGGTAGATCCCCTGCTCTTTTTTGTGTTTTTGCTGTTTCTCCCTTAGTCTTAAATAATGAGGGGATCTAGAAAAGTCCCTTCGTTCCACACCAATGCTTATGTTCGTTAAGGATCGTAAGAATGATACATGTTTTGAGCGAGTTCAGCTGAGGCTTCTAGGAAGCACCAGTGTCCTCGAGACTCGGGAGTGTACAAAAAGACATACAAATATGTTCCACCTCGAATACCAAGACCTCAATCTATAGAAAGCAAGGAAAACAATGAGTATGTGCCATGCACATCAAGCCATTTACAGGGCAAAGGCAACAGCCAGAATGGCGGCAGCGAAGCCCATGCCGTTGCGGGTAGCGCCACCAGTGACGGGAACCGAGCCAGGCTTAGTGGTGGTGGTAGGAGCAGCGTAGCTGCCAGTGCCAGCAGGGGCAGAGGTGATAAGGGTGCCAGTGGCAGTGGGGTAAGGAGCGCCAGCGCCAGCAGTGCCAGCAGTGGTAGCAGGGGAACGACGACGACACTGCCGGAGGAGCCAGTGGTGAAACCGACCTCAGGGACAGTGTACTCGGTCGAGATGGTGCGGACAGTGCTGCTGCCCTGAACGGTGGTGCCGCCAGTGACACAGGGCTCAGTGACAGTGGTGTCAACGGTGACAGTGGTGTAGTGGGCAGAGGCAATGACGGTGGTGCCGGTGACGGTGATGATGCTGGTGACGCTCTCGGCACCGGTGCAGACAGCGGGGTTCTTGGTGACATAGCCAGCGCAGATACCCTGGAAGAAGGAGACGGCCTTGGCAACGACATCGTCGGACTCACCGTGGGCGTAGAGGCACTGGTAGACCTTGTTGACGAAGTCGGTGTTGGGGCAGTAGCAAGAAGCATCAGTGTTGTCCTCGCAGTCCTCGACGTACTCAAGGAAGGTGTTGAGGCAGCTGGGGACGACATCGGGAACATCGTAGCCAGTAGTAGGGGTGGTAGCGGAGTTGTCGCTGCCAGTCTTGGTGACCTTGTCAGACTTGGTGGTGGAGGGCTTGCTGACGGACTGGGTGGGCTTCTCAACGCGGGTCTCGGTCACAGGGCAGATGGTCGTGGAAACGGCAACAGTCTCAGTGACAACAACAGCAGAACCAGACTTGGCGGGGCAGTTTGTGACCTCAGGGGCGCAGCTGGTGATGGTCTTGATGTTGGTGGTGTAGATGGTAGAGGTGCTGTCGTAGCTGGTGATGATGGTGGTCTCGCCGCTCTCAGGGACAGAGGTGGTAGCACCAGAGTTGGGAGCAGTGGTGGTGCCAGCAGGGGCAGTGGTGGACTCGCCCTCGGCAGGAACAGAGCTAGTCTCGCCCTCAGCGGGAACGGACTGGGTGGCGCCAGAGTTGGGAGCAGTAGTGGTGCCAGCGGGAGCAGTGGTGGACTCGCCCTCGGCGGGAACAGAGCTGGTCTCGCCCTCAGCGGGAACGGACTGGGTAGCGCCAGAGTTGGGGGCAGTGGTTGTGCCCTCAGGAGCAGTGTAAGCGGTCGTAGACTCGCCCTCAGCGGGAACGGAGGTGGTCTCGCCCTCAGCAGGGACGGAGGTGGTCTTCTCGCCAGTGGGGACGGTCTTGGAGCTCTCGCCCTCGGGAACGGACTGGGTAACACCAGAGTTGGGAGCAGTAGTGGTACCGGCAGGCTTGGTCTCAACGGGCTTGGTCTCAGCAGGGCCGGTGATGGTGGCAGTGACGGGACAGACAGTGGTGGAGAGAGCAACGGTCTCAGTCACGACAACGACGGTACCAGACTTGGCGGGGCAGTTGGTGATCTCAGCGCCGCAGCTGGTGATGGTCTTGATGGTGGTGGTGAAGACAGTAGAGGTGCTGTCGAAGGTGGTGATGTAGGTGGCGGGAGTAGTCTCGCCAGCAGGAGTAGTCTCGCCAGAGTTGTCACCAGTGGTGGTGCCAGCGGGGAAGGTAACCTCGCCGGTGGGAACAGTGTTGGTCTCGCCAGCAGGAGTGGTCTCGCCAGAGTTGGGAGCGGTGGTGGTGCCAGCAGGGACAGTCTCAGTCTCCTCGCCAGTGGGAACAGTCTTGGTGTGGTCACCGGCGGGATAGGTCTCAGTGTTGTCGCCAGAGCTGGGGTGGTGGCAGACTCAGCGGGGAGAGTCTTGGTCTTGGAGTGATCGCCAGAGGGAACGGTGTTGGTCTCGCCAGAGTTGGGAGCAGTGGTGGTACCAGCGGGGACGGAGGCGGTAGAGGAAACATCGGGGGTGTCACAGTCGAAGTCGACCTTGGGGATGGTGACCTCACACTTATCCTTGGGCTTGTCCTGCTTGGGGTAAACGAAGTGGACCTTCTTGGCACCACCGCACTGAGAGTTGGTGATCTTGGTACCACCCTTGGAACACTCAGAGGACTGCTTGCAAGTAGAGCCGTCGGGCATGTCGTAGTGGAACTCCATGCGGCAGTCGAACTCTACGTTGATCTCGAAAGTCTTGATGGAGAAGCTGGAGACATCGGAGCCGGAACCGCATCCGAAAGAGGGAGCAGATGACTTCTCAGATCCGCAGCTACCAGAGATGCTCTTGCCGAAGGTGCGGCCGTCAAGGCTTCGCTTGGAGGAGTCTTGCTTGCAGGTCCAGCCGCTGAAGTCCCAACCCTTCCAGCTTGTAACGGTGCCGGTAGGGACGGAATCCCAAGTCCATCCACTCTTCATGTCAGAGTCACACTGGTTGTCGGTGTTGCCGGGAGTAGTGTACTTCTTGGCGTTCTTGCCCCACTGATGAGAAAGAAATGTTAGTATTCTTTTTGAGGCAACCCGAGAGTTGAATAGGATATTGAATTGAGAAACACTTACAGTAGCGCTAACCTCACCGAGGCTGGCGGCAAGCGCCAGCATGGCATAAGTGGCCTTCATTTTGATGTTGTTGAACGAACGGTTGAATAATAGGAATAGTTGGTTGGAAAGCTGTTGTAGCGAATGTGCTTTGTGATAGTAGATGTGTACAAGGAGAATGTAATTAAGGTACTGGTGGTCAAAGGAAGCGAATGACTTTGACGCAAGAATGAAAAGAGATAGAGTTGCTTGAGGGTTAAAAAAAGAAAAAGAAAAAAGGTGAGTGGTGAAGCAAGAGAAAATTGTCTAGATGGAGGGCATCAGAAGCAGCTATATACCCAAGCAGGTCACTCCAACCATCCATCCATCGAGGAGGAGAGGAGTGCATGGTCACTCACACTCAGTGAACAAAGGCCGGCCAACCCGGCATCCGGAGCCCAAGGCGAGGCCCGTCCGTTGTGAGTGGAGATGGCATTGTCGATGCTTGCCCCTTGTCTAGCCTAGCAGCTGGAGCTAGGGTGCAGGAAGGCGACTCATGGGCTCCTGAGCCGTGCATCCTTCATTGTCCATCTGTCGTCCAAGCTCTCCGGTGAGGTGGTGTTGGTCAAGTGGTTTGCAACAACGGGCGGCGGCTCCAGCGAATGTCAAGGCAGGGTACAGGGGTTCACTGCCAGGGACCAGGGGTCTCAGGACGAAGGCCCACACGACCAGGGGGTCCGACAGCGGCTGCAGCGACGGCCAGACGATTTGGTGAGGTGCAGCGATGGGGCGCCAGGGGCGCGTCTAGTTGCCGAGACCATGGCGCCGAGGGCGTCATGGACCGGTCGCTGGACCTCTTCGAATGAACTGATTGACTGGGCGCCCTCGCACCATGGTCAACGGAAGAATTGTCGACAGCCAATACCGTGCCTGTGCCTGGCGATGACAGCCCTTCCGCTAAGATTCCTGTTGCCTCTCCACTGTGACCTGCTCCCCTGAGCGCTCGTTGGCTCACCCCTTGGATGTGTCCCTTTTCCAAGGCCATTTTTCCCTGCGCCCACATTCGGCTGTCTCGGCCGTTTGATTATGCTTGTTCATGCTTAATCAAGGCCACATCCAATTGTGCCCTGCCGCGTTTTGTAGTGGGTTATTCCGCTGGGTCGAAAAGCCAAGTTTGGTGATGCCATAGCAGATGCGGGGCTATCCAATCCCGACTTGTCCCTTTCTCGACGAGAGCCCCCATCAGCGGCCATCATGGGTGAGCCTAGGGACTGGGATAGTGTGAACCGGCGAATCTAGAGTGCAAGACAGTGCTGCTAGGGGAGGTGCTAACTTTGGAAATCGGCCCCATGATGCGCAGATTGATGTGACGGCTATCGTTTTTCTGATCGACACGCCGGTCAGCACTGAGCATGCAGAGCCGCTGTGGATGCCGTGCGCCAGCCGGCGCGTTTTGATCTGACGGACTCACCGTCAGCGCTGAAGCAACCCGCACCATGGTCAACTGGAGACGCGCTGGAGACCATGGCGAGTCAATGGCCGCCCTGGGCTGAGACATCGCACCCGATCTACTGCAAGCCAGCGAATCAAGGAATAGGTACCGATGATCCATCTCCCAGGTGGTATCGTCCTCCGCGGGTGATGATGACAAGGGGCGAGAGAGCACGCACGGAAATTCTGGAGGAAACTTTCTTGCGCGCGAGCGAGCGAGCGAATACAACGTTGTATGGCAGGTTTGTACCCAACCACACATCCCGTGGTGTGTCGGTACCTCAGGCATGAACCACAAACCTCGAGGTACCTATGGTAAGGTAGGTACCGTGTCCGGTCTCCGGTCTCCGGTCTCCGTGCTTGCCCATGCTTGTTGTAGGCAATCTGTATAGAGAATCGCTACCATGTGTATTCCCCCAGTTCTGCCTTATTCTTTCCTTGACTCCTTTTCCCTACTGGGCTGTGAATTAATCCCATCCTCCTCCTATCAGGCCCCTTTGCCTGGTCCGTTCTGCCCGGCTGCCTCCATCTCCATCCAGGATACCACGCCGAACCTGGGCTGCTCGAGCCTTTCTAGGGCGGGCAGGTATAGCACGGTTCAGTATTTGCAGGCATTGTCGTCTAGGCAGGGACGATGATACCGTGCAGTGCACACACTGGACGAGTGGTCCAAAAGTAAAAAAGAACAGAAGGAAAAAAGAGTGAGTGGCAAGGGCCAGTGCAAACCTATCCTTGAGGCTTGAAACGCTAAGCCACCTTATCAGAACGCTCTAAGGTCTTCTTTGGGGGGTTCTAGTGGGTCGTCCCTGGCAGGCTCATGGATCTTTTAGGGCGATTTCAGGGACCTTCTGCAAGGCACGGTGGGACTCCCGCCAACCGATTTGCCAGCGCTTCCAGGGACGCCCTGGCGGTTAATGGGGCCTTTGTTTGGGGCGCTCCCACCTCGCAGTTGATCCCACCACGGAACTCACCAGCTCCCACTTTCCACCACCAGCTTCCCACTCGCCCAGCGAGCAAGGGACACCGGGGACCCAGTGTGGTGGGGAGGGCACGCGCTATGATCTGTGGCGGTCGCTGCTTCCCCGTGCCCCAGACTGTCCGTCAACTGGCGTCCAGCGCCACCAGTGCCACCAAAGCCACTTGGGTGATCGCTCGCATCCATCCACGGACAACAACCTAGGATCCCATCCCCAAATCCTTCCACTCCTTGAGGTCGGCGATGGATCATAGACCATGGTATAGACCACGGTCATGGACCAGTTACCCGTCTCTCGTCTGAGCGCGAGAAAATTTAGATCGACGCCCAGCGTTACAACGTCTAGCAGCCCCTTCTCCACCTTTCCGTTTACCCCGAAAACGTTACCCAGGTCTAATACGTACCACCTTTTTTTGGCCTCCTCCTAGGTTATCCCTTGAGGTTCAAGAGGTCCACAGGTGCATGCCGGCAGGTATCCATGTGCATTTCGGGAGATTTCGTCATTTTTTCCGCGTGTATTGAGCACTGCGTATACGAGAGTCTCCTATTGCCATCATGGAGATTATCTCTCGTAAAAGTCCTGTGCACGACCATCACGTCCAAAAAGGATCACCCCAGGGTCGAGACACATGGGTCTTTGCCTTTTTTCGCTATCCCACCGGCCTCCATGTCTCAATCAAGTTGTTCCGCCGCTCCCAACCCGTCACCGTCACCACCGCTCCCCACCATACAAAGGCCGATGACTGAGTGCTCGCCTAGCCACACACAGCCGAGCCTGTAGACATGCCCGGAACTCGGCCGTCAACAGTCTTCTGGCAACCTGGAGGCACACTCTCAGTCTGGAATAAACCGTTCACGGTTTTGTTTTTTCCTGGTCCATGGCCCCACGAGGTTGGCCAGCATTGGTATCGTCTGACCGGCTAGGTTCCATGACATGGTCCTCACACCCACCGGTTGATAGCTCTGCCGTGCAGACTGAGATGCAAATCTCGCCTCAACCGCTCAACCGTTAAACAATTTCCGAGCGCGCGTCTCTCGTAGAAGCCTCGCCGCAGGCGTCCCATCGCCCAAAGATTTCCACGCTCTACCACCGCTGAAAAGGCACTTATCTGTCGCTTGGTTAACCTGATCGGGAGCCACGGCACCAGCGCCAACTATGCAATTGTAGAGCCACAGTCAACGTAGGTGGAGTTGGAGAGCAATGTCCCACCTCCAGTGCTTGCCCACATTGTGAATGTTCCAGGCATAATAAAGCATAAAAGATCACAGACACAGAGAGACAAAGAGCTGGGGCAGTCGAGTCCGTCGCAAAATTCTCCACATTTTTTCCAATTGCCTGTGCTTGTGGTGGTTCATTTTTAGAACAGCGGCACAGGCCACCACTCCGTTGCTGCTAAAAGCGGGTACACAGCGCCAAGGGGCTCCCAGCAAAGGGGGCGGCTTGTTTCAACATCAGGGCGGCCACTCGGAGCTCGTGGGGGATGGGCAACACTGAGACCGAAACAGTGGTCCACAGCGGCTGGGCCAATGAGCGGCCTCTGTCACCATCAGCCCAAAGTGTGTCTCACAATGGACATCGGGTGGCGATTCGCCCACGGCGATCTGGATGACTCTGGCGGCTGTCGACTAAGAAACCTCTGTCGGTTGGCTGCCAGAGGAAATGGACCTAGCAATTCGTTTGTTGTCGCATTCTCAAACCGCCAACCACAGCCAGATCTAGTTGCCAAGGGCAAGACAAGACGAAACCAAAGCAAATGGGATGACACGGGATGAACCAATAGTGAATATCATCAATTCTTGCCTCTCTTTAGTCTGTGACCAGACGTCAAGCACACTCACGCATCTTTGCCCCCAAGTGAACGGCAGGATCAACAACGTCAGCCGCCTCTGTGCCTCCCCCGGCGTGAGAACCTTGAATCAACCTCCCAGCAAGGCAACTAGCAAAGCCCACTACGCCGCCCAATCGCATACAAACTTGTTCCCACCCTCGCCAGCAACCCTTTCCAACCAGCCTTGCTGATCCGGAAGTTTCAATGAATCTACCACCCGTTGAAACAAAAGACGGAGCTGAATCTGACAGTCCTTTCTCTCATTCTCCGATGCACAGCGACCCTCCCTCCGTTCTTGGGTGCTCACCTGAATCTGGTGACACCGTCCCCGCAACCACGACGTTCCCCTGTTTAATTTCCCATATTCCCCTTGCTCCCACCGCGCCGGGTGCACTCGGGGTCAGTCTTGTTCACCAGCCAGTGCAACCTTGTCGGCCCAGCCTACCCAGGCAATTCCCACCGTTTAGCTCTGATGTTGTAGTCGGCTCTTTCTTTTTTTTGTTATCACTAACACGCCGATACTAAATTTTGTATACGGTCGCGATAGTGCATCCCCCCTCAGTCATGACTCTCCAGCGATCCCAGCGGCCGGATCCTCGGCGGTGGCTAACATCAAGGCAAGACATTGTCGCGGGAGTCTCGCCTAGCCTCCTGCCCGCCTCTGCCGTCAAATGGCATGTTTAACATTGCATTTCCAGAAGCTAGTTGCGTCAATCGGCGAGTCTCACAATTTGCACATGTTTCCACATGGCCTCTTTCCAGAAGCTCCACGTTGAACCGGATGCGGCATGCCGCCAAACGTGCCAAGATTCATCAACCTGCATCTAACCCTCTGTCGATGGTGGTCTGTTCATCAAAAAGACTGTCGAACCGAGTCAGGATTCCGACTCCTTCAAGCACAGACATGGGCAACACCTTCGAGACCGTGTGACGACAGAAACCCTGTCCGCGATGGCTCGTTGACCAGGGAATCCCTCTCGGGCACTTGGTCCGAGCCCAGGGTTTCCAAAGGGGGTTGTCAGGGGCCTCGCTCTCTGCTTTTTTCGGCTCTATCGTGTTTCGAGTTGCGGTGACGATTTTGACTTTAGGTTAGGCCCGCCATTGCCGTAGAGGTCGTCATCCGCATCCGATGAATGTGCTTTTTTTTTTTTACTCAATGTGGATGGGGCTGTGTACGTTGTGTCTCGGGGGAGTGGCACATGCGAGTTTACCAGCAAAAACTTTATCACACAAACAAATGCAACGTTCAAGTTCCTACCAAACCCAACCTTCATTTCCTCCTCGTATGTTTCCTCAATGCCGTACGAGGCCCCTAACCTGCTTTGTGCTATTAATCTTATGCTCAGATACATCGTTTTTCCGTCCTCCCGCCTCTTCTAGCCCGGGGGACGTGGTCTGTTCTTGGCCAAACGCTTTGACTTGTGTCCCATTTTATCGTTCGCTTTGAGAGCCTGATGTGTCTTTTCATTACTCTCGCCATCCTTGGGAGCCCCACTGATCTTCGCAAGTTTCGAGTTTCATGCACAAAATTGCCCGACACGGTGTCTCCAAATACCAAGATCACGTCAGTGAGCTGTACCAAGCGATGGGGTTTTCCCCCCTCTGCTCAAACATTCTTATTACCGAGCTCGCGTGGCTCAACCCCCCTGGGTTCGGGGACTGATAGGTCTTTTTTGGAGGCCTGCACTTCTCGTCGGGGACGCTTGTTGGCTCGCTCAACACCATTCCCACAAGCCGAATCCCGGTGCTGGGCATGCCAGGGCTGGGTTGCTGTAGACTGACCCTCTGGGGTCGGTTAGGAGTGCTCCTATTTCGAGCCGCGTAAGGACCGGAACCCAGTCGTGTGTGTACATAGTATGTGTGTGTGTCTTAGGTGGCTGTGTAAAATGTGACTGCCAATGCTTGGTCCATTTGTCATAGTGGTGGCCTCCCACCACACACTACCTGAATCTCTATATTCATGCCATGAATTTTGCGACCACACGTATCTATCAATAGACGGTTATAGGAGGGCGGGATATTGAATGTGATCGAGATCTCAATGCCCAACGTCGTATCCAATTTTTTGAGTGCATCTCTATTTTCTTCTTTTCGCTGTCAACTCCGGAATGTGATGCGTACGTCAGCTCATTCATTAGACCAGCTGAGACTCGAGCGGTTTCACCAGCCTGTAGATCCAGTTTGGCGTCCACGAACTGAAAAGTTCCTCCGAAAAGAAAGCAAAAAATGGCGAAACGTTTGGGCTGGGGGGGCAAGATGGCTCAAACAGTGGCTTTTAGCCATTTTCGTCCTGTCTTGGGAATTGATTTTTTTCTTCTCCTTTATCCTACAGGAGTCGAGATGCAGAATCTTGCATGCGGCCCGCTCAGCTGTGCAGCCTTGCTCCTCAATTCTCAACCAACAGCACAGTTGCCTCGAACCAACAAACCAAACGACTAGTTTGATGGTTTTCGCCTTGATGTTGCCATTCAGCTCTTTGCTAACAGCATTGTTCAGGACTCTTCTTGTTTCGCACTCCGATCGACGATTCCATGTGCTCTCCCCCAGCTGTCAATTTCTTGAACATCTCCCGTCGCAGTCTCCTGTCATCCACCTCCAATCGTTTAAGCATCAAGCCCTATCAATATAGCGCGACGATCTCGATCTGATATATACAGGTTCTGCTTACTTGCTGAACCCATGTTCGTTGGCAGGACTTTTGCCAGGTGATTGACCGTTGCTGTCAACCCTGTCCCGTCTCGCCTCAACCGCTGTATTCGCAGCACTGTCCCTGTCGTCCACGTATGTCCACGTACGTCCCCGCGGAGAGCCTCACCACCACGCGCGGCAATCTGACGATGCGGAATTCTCGTTGGCGAGAAAATGTTCATTCGCTGCGGTGCGATTCCGTCGGCTTCTGCAATCGTGATTTACATGGTGTCCGATCGGTAGGCAGACTGCCGTAGCCGGACGATGCACGGCAGCGTGAATGCTTGATCAGTGGGGCGAAGCAATTCATGGCTGAACAGATTTGGGTTGAGGCTGGATCACATGATGCTATTCGTGATGATTCACTTCGTCGCTAGCGTCGCTGGCGTCAGCACATTCTGGGGATCCTAGGCAGACGTGGAGAAAGCCTAACCACCGTCTTATTGCAAGTCGCTTAGTCCACTCGTTGTGATGACAGCTTCGATCAGCTGAGCGTGACTTATATTCCTTGATTGTTCCCACACGACCATAAATCCATTTTCTCTTCCTTTTTACCAACCCACATTCTAGAATTGAGAATCGTCATTCATTCGTTTCCGTATCACTCAATGCATCGCACTCCACAATTGGGTTCAGAATAATGAACCCGCAAGCTCAATTCATCTTCAACGCGCTCTCCCATAGTTTATCAAACCTCAATCTCAAATCGCACGCCGAATCGCGTGCTTGTAACCTCTTCCACCCTCACCACTCACAGCCTACCGCTACGAGTTCTCTCAAAGACCTGGCGCTGCAGCTACAACTTGCTCCAGGCTGGTCGGTGGGCGTGCGCGTGGCCGTCGCAGGCGAAGCGCACGCCTTCCATGGCTCAGCTGCGCCTTTGATGGTCGCAGAGGGACCGTTTGGGAGAGTATATGTGAGGATAGAGGAGGTTGCTGTTGGACATTGCGTGGGACGGTTGGGTGAAGTATGGGATCCGATGGATGTAAGCGAGGATGAAATGCACTGGGTTGATATGATGGACCTTGATTAGAGATATTTTGTGCTTTAAGTCGCGTTTCTTTAGTTGGTTGGTCTCTGTTGCGATTAATTTGCCATGATACTGATGATGATGATGATTTTGCAAGGTATAGGGTAGTGTTGTGGTGTTTATTCCACTGGCCTCGTTTACCTATGCATGTGGCTAGATGGGTTCTTTTTTTTTCTTTTTTTTCTATAGCATGTTATACCCGCTGGTTGGGATTTTGAGAGGTGTTCTTTCTGCACGGTTCCTATCTGTCGGTGTTGTCATGATAATTCCATTATTTATGTTCATTATCAAGCTGGTGTCATGACAATGGCACTTGACCATTTTCGGAGGCATGAAAATCAGATACCTTGATAGGGAAAGAGTTATAACAACACCAAAATCAGGAAACCCAGACATCACAAAACTACAATACATGACAGAAAGCACCGCAATCGTGAATGGTAGGGAAGTCGACGTACAGATACATCCCTTGTTGAGTTGCTTTGTGCTCATGGTTCTCAACCGCGGTGGCCTAAGCGCGCGCGCGATGAACGCGTCCAAATTTAGAAACGCCTCGGGTTTAATTACACCACCTCGCAACACGCAACTTTACCTCACCAATCTGCGGCACGAACCGCTCGGACAACCCCCCCCAACATGACCTCACGCGCGTAATGTCCTGGTCACAATGCGCGAGTTGATTCGGGGTCAACAGCAGTGGCGGGTTGGCAAGGCGCGGAAATTGACTGAACAACTCAACCGTCAATTGGAGTTCAAGCCTCGGTGCAACAAGGTCGAATGGAACTTGCCAAAGGTACCTGGGTCCGTCTTTGAGCATTCCGCCGTCAAGGCTATACCCTTTGGGTGGCTGGTCTGGTGGCGCAACAAGGCGGGCTCTATTATGACAATGGCGAACAAAGGTCAACGTATCATGGAGTGAAAGCTCTATGGGCCATTCATTTTTCTCATTCATTCAAGCGTCGTGGCTAATACAATGTAGACTTTTTATGCGCCGCCCTGCATTTTCCGTAGTCTCTCTTCCGCGGCTCTCGCTCTCCGCTCCCGCTCCAACCGCATGCGCATCTCTGGCGTCAAACCACGCGCTTCCTCCTCTCTCCGTTCTTGCGGCGTCTTTGTTAAACCCGCCGCCAAAGTGTTACCCTTGGCCCTCCGACTTTCCGGTACCTTGGGGCCCTCCGAGCGCAGCCGTTCCTCCTCCGCGCGTCGTCGATCTGCCTCTTTCTTTTCAGCATCCTTCTTCTCTCGATCGTCGCGTTGATCGGCCTCGGCCTTGGACATGGGCGGAGGCACCTTCGCAGCGTCCCAAAACCATTTGCCTTCTCCTAGCCCCGAGCGGGCGACACGGAAGGCATCACGCGTGGCTCGATCGCCGGCAAGTTCGAATGCCGTTTTCCCTTCCTTGTTCTTGAGAGTTGGGTCTGCACCGCCGCGTGTGAGGAGTCCTAGTACAAGCGGAGCTGCGTTTTGGGCAGCAGCCATATGAAGGGGTCGAGGAGCGTGGTAGTTTTGGTCTGCAGGCTGGAACTCGAAATCCGCATTGATGCTATTGTTTTTCAGGTACGACAAAAGAGCTGGCAGTTTTGATCTCCGAGTGAAAGCTTGTAGTTGTGAGGTGTGGAGCAGTGCGGTCTCTTCCTCTTCTGATAGCTTGGGTTTCGAGGGCTTAGGCTCGGTAGACTTTTTCGGGGTTGAAGAGGGCTCGCTCGCCTTTGACTCTATAGCCGGGTCAATTTCCTGAATCCGTAGCCGTGTCAACTGGATGAACGACCGCATCAACTCATTTTGTGTTGCTCGTCTCGTGCTGAAAGGGAACCCTCGTAGACGAGTATCATTATGTTTTAGGATCTGCCCATCGTACGGACCAAAGAGAGTTCTTCGGTTTGTTGTGCCTGTTGCCCGAATGAAAAGCAGCTCAGAGGTATCTATCAAGGCCTTCCAGTCTTGGAGGAGAGCGCGCACGTCCTCAACTAGGGCCTGCTCGTTGTACCGACGTAGACTTGAACCGGCCGAGTGGGCGGTACCCTTGGAGTTGTCATTGGCCGATTGTGAGCCACCCTGCTTTCGACGCGTGGTATATCGATGGAATGTCTTATGGGCAAGGACCGTAGCCTCCCGATTCATTGTCGTACCGCCCTTTGTCGGCCGTGGAGCAAGACACACAACCATGGCTGCGAAATGACCGCCACCAATCATGCAGAGGAAGATGTGCGGGCCCTTGTATGCGATTTCTGGTATCGAACCATCCTTGGGCATTCTAGGTATTGAGATTGGCTCTAGGCGCTTGTTCTTCAACACTTCAAGCAGATCCGAGTTGCGTTGCTCTTCTCCCGTGAGGATAGCACGGTACATTCCGAAGTAGCTGTTCTCCGGCAGCATAGGAGAGCTAAACCAGATCAAAGGGGGCTTGCCGCGGTTTTTCTTGTTTGCGCCGTCATCCTCGTTCTCGTTTGCGCCGTCTCTCTTATCGGTAAGTCTGGCTTGCTTCTTTAACAAGGCTGTGAGCGTCGACTCTGGTCGGCCATCATTATCTTCGTCTTCCGAGTCGTCCGAGTCAGATCCCGAGAGGGACTCGTCTAGGTTTCCGATGAGCTTCTCAAAGTCAATTTCCGACACGGGTTTCTGTCCCCGTAGCTTCTGCTTGAGGTTGTAGTGGTGGAGGTCCGATTTGAGGTGGCTGCGCTGGTCGAGAAGGGAGTTGAATGTGAGGGTGCAGAGAGAGCATGCTTGGCTGCCGACGAGATTGCTGTCGGAGGGAGTCGAGGAGGGGGTAGGGGAGGGGCTTGGGGACTCGACAACGGTGATGGCGTCGGCGTCGGCGTCTGACTTGGTGGTCAAGGAGTTGACGACCTCAGGCGGCAGGTCATACACTGAAGAGGTAGGTTAGCTTTGCGATGCTGTGGGCGTGGGATGTGGGATCATGATGGATAATTCGTGAGCGGATGGCGGGGCAATGAGGCGGGATGGGAATTGGTGACTTGACGTACCGTAGAGCGGCCGCCGTAGGATATCGATGGGATTTTTCGACATGGCAACGTCTGTTTGGTGCGTGATTATGTCTCTAAGGGCTGGCTCTGTCCACGGGCAGAGCTGTCGCAACAGATATCGCGAGGCGCGAGCTGATTTTTATCGACAAGCTGTCGTCGCAAAAGATGCGTGATTCTGGATGAGTCGCGCGCTTAGCCTTGGCGTTGAGTCAGTCGGCCAGGCCCTGGACCTGAATTGGGGGGCTCAGTGGGGCCGTTTTTGCAGAACCCCGCCAAACCAACGCCTAGACAAGTGGCTTGGGCGACAGTGGCTGGGTTGGAGCACGATTGAATAAAGGATACGGACACGGAGTGTAAAGTAACCAATTTATTGACCCGCATTGATTAGGTACTTGTAGTGGCTGTGGTAGTGTGGCTTGCGCACTCCCCTCATGGTCACTACCAACCCATCAATTCAGGCGCCTTGGTGGGGAGTCGAGATTGTTACAGCCTATAACTACGTACCATGTGCGTGTGCTCCAGCGCTGGACCTCAGGACCGGATCCAAGCGGGCTTCCATCTTATCTCGCGCCAATGATGGAGGCCGCCAACGTCACTAGATGCACCATCATTCAGCTCTTCCAGGTTCTCGCTTGGTCGAGTCTCTCCCTCTCCCTCGAGATTGGCCCGATGCCAATGCAATCTACGTAGGACAATGCACTCATCAATTTGCGTCAGTGGCCCACGCATGCCTGGGTTGGAAGGTTGCCACGCAAAGCAAGGCATTTACCTTGATTCAAGCTGCCACCCTTTATTACCCCGCCTTGACTATGGTCCCCCGAGAAGCGTCATTGGAATAAACACACATAAAGCCCCCCGTGGAGCCTCAATCCGTTCCAATTTCTCTTCTTCCATATCCGTTGCTGTACCCCGTCTTTGTGATCCTGACATCAACACCACACGAACCACACAAGCCCTTGATCCCCCATTCGACCATGGATTTTCTCAAGAAAGTCGCAAGCGGTGGAGACGAAAAGCGTGAGGAGGAGAAGAAGGACGGTGGCGGCTTCATGGACAAGGTGAACAACATGGCTGGTGGGGGTGCCAAGGGCGAGAAGAACGAAGACGGCCTCGACAAGGGTATGACTGCATTATCAAACCTGAAATTCCCTTCTGGTGCTAACTGCCTCTCTCACAGCTGTTGACTTTGTGCAGGAAAAATTTCTGGGACATGGTGACCAGGGCAACGAAAGCGCCGCCGAGCAGGCCAAGGACGAGGCCATCTCGGACATGATTCGCGACAAGTACAAGGAGGCTACGGGCAAGGACTTCTTTGTCAAGGACAAGGATCGAGATTTTGGTGTTTAGCCTGTTAATACAGGACTGTCTGCATTGTAGTAGCAGTTCAGCTTCTGCGATGTGTACGGTACAGAATGAGGGACGAAATACAAAAAATCATCACACACACCCATCAACTTCCACCCCATTAATGCCACGAAGGAGCCCTTGCGGTTTCTTTCAACCTAAAAATGACACCTGTCGCCTACAGTGAGGCGGAAGCACTCGTCAGAAGACGAGAGGATTTGTTTCGAAGGTCAATCACCATGCGAATGTGTTCCAAGTTCAGCGGAACCGACTGGCTTGCAGCGAGGACCTGGGCCGCCTTGACGGTGCTCTTAATTTGGCGCCCGTTCAGAGGCATTGCAGCAAGAATTGCAATGGCATCCTCCTCAAGATCCTCGTCTTGGAGGAAGTTGCGCCAGATCTGGGTCCGTGCCGCTTCGTCTAGCTCCGAGAAGCACATGGTGATGTCGATGCGCGACTCGAATGCAGGGTCGAGGCAGAGGTAGCGGTTGGTTGTGAGGATCATTGCCCCTTCATAATACTCCAAGTGTCGGAGGAAGACTGGGAGATTGGTATTAATGCTTTGAAGTGGCCGTTTGCTATTTGAAGGACACTAACCTGAGACCATCTGGTTGCGTTCAAGGCTATTCGCCTGCCGAGCCTCGAGAAAGACGTCCGCCTCATCAATAAGAAGGACGGCATTCCATCTCCCGCAACGCCTCAGGGCACGTGTCAAGCGACGCTCGACATCGGCGACAGAGATGCCAAGCTCACTGACACCGAGTCTATACAAAGGGCGCTTCAAATTCTCCGACGCTGAATGTCCGCATCAGCCTCGAGACCATCACAGAGCTGGGAGAGGAGTCATGTTACCAGTTTCAGCAGTCAACGTCTTTCCGGTACCAGAAGGACCCCAAAGGAGCATGACCAGTCCTTTGCCTACCTCACCGTCAGCATAACGTTGCGTCACGCGGAAAAATATTTATAGTGACCTTTTCCTGGAACAATGTCGTCAAAGGCAACCGACTGATTGGCAGAGATGAAACCCAGAATCAGACGTTTTTCAATGTCCTTGAGAACAAGCTTATCAATTGCATCAGTATTCCATTTGATGTCTGTGATTTTTTCAATGCTGAGTTTGCCTATTTATTGAATGTCAGAATTGACGGCTCTCAATTAGAGCGGGCCGGTGCACTTACACCACCGCTTGCTCTCCATGGCGAAGCCGTAGATGGTTGGCACAGTCAAAAGACATTGATCACTTGTCCACGCAGTGATTTCGGGCGCATCCATTTCATCGGGACGAAAGGGCTCAGGAATAAAATGCCCGCCCCTGGCGCCATCACCGTGCTGGCGTCCATGCATGGGAGCTTGTCCCTTCTCTTTCTTGATCGCGTCTCGGCTATTGAGCTCTGTGATGGGGTCGAGAGCAGGGGGAGGATTCCGCTCATTGTCATAGTAATACTTGATGTCGATCATGAATCGCTCCTTAAACTGGAACCTGGATAAGACCACGTTTGTTTATTGGACATGGAACACTTACCATCCTCGAGACTCCCCAATCCTCGTTGCTCTCTGGGTGCGTTGGGTCCCCAGCCTTGCCTTCATAGTA